>CAUIJW010000096.1:0-1207440 GCA_960531205.1 Andrena bicolor
ATCCGTCTGTACAACCGTCTTCTATATCTAGACTAACGAGATCCGTCTGTACAACCGTCTTCTATATCTAGACTAACGATATCTCTCGTTATACAACCGTCTTCTATATCTAGACTAACGGGATCCGTCTGCACAACCGTCTTCTATATCTAGACTAACGAGATCTCTCGTTATACAACCGTCTTCTATATCTAGACTAACGAGATCCGTCTGTACAACCGTCTTCTATATCTAGACTAACGAGATCCATCTGTACAAACGTCTTCTATATCTAGACTAAGGAGATCCGTCTGTACAACCGTCATCTATATCTAGACTAACGAGACCCGTCTGTACAACCGTCTTCTATATCTAGACTAACGAGATCCGTCTGTACAACCGTCTTCTATATCTAGACTAACGAGATCCGTCTGTACAACCGTCTTCTATATCTAGACTAACGAGATCCGTCTGTACAACCGTCTTCTATATCTAGACTAACGAGATCTCTCGTTATACAACCGTCTTCTATATCTAGACTAACGAGATCCGTCTGTACAACCGTTTTCTATATCTAGACTAACGAGGTACGTCGTTGGACAAACGTCTTCAATATCTAGACTAACGAGATCCGACTGTACAACCGTCTTCTATATCTAGACTAAGGAGATCCGTCTGTACAACCGTCATCTATATCTAGACTAACGAGACCCGTCTGTACAACCGTCTTCTATATCTAGACTAACGAGATCCGTCTGTACAACCGTCTTCTATATCTAGACTAACGGGATACGTCGTTGGACAAACGTCTTCTATATCTAGACTAACGAGATCCGTCTGTACAACCGTCTTCTATATCTAGACTAACGAGATCCGTCTGTACAACCGTCTTCTATATCTAGACTAACGAGATCCGTCTGTACAACCGTTTTCTATATCTAGACTAACGAGATCCGTCTGTACAACCGTCTTCAATATCTAGACTAACGAGATCCGTCTGTACAACCGTCTTCTATATCTAGACTAACGAGATCCGTCTGTACAACCGTCTTCTATATCTAGACTAACGAGACCCGTCTGTACAACCGTCTTCTCTATCTAGACTCACGAGACCCGTCTGTACAACCTTCTTCTATATCTAGACTAACGAGATCCGTCTGTACAACCGTCATCTATATCTAGACTAACGAGACCCGTCTGTACAACCGTCTTCTATATCTAGACTAACGGGATACGTCGTTGGACAACCGTCTTCTATATCTAGACTAACGGGATACGTCGTTGGACAAACGTCTTCTATATCTAGACTAACGAGATCCGTCTGTACAACCGTCTTCTATATCTAGACTAACGAGATCCGTCTGTACAACCGTTTTCTATATCTAGACTAACGAGGTACGTCGTTGGACAAACGTCTTCAATATCTAGACTAACGAGATCCGTCTGTACAACCGTCTTCTATATCTAGACTAACGGGATCCGTCTGTACAACCGTCTTCTATATCTAGACTAACGAGATCCGTCTGTACAACCGTCTTCTATATCTAGACTAATGAGATCCGTCTGTACAACCGTCTTCTATATCTAGACTAACGAGACCCGTCTGTACAACCGTCTTCTCTATCTAGACTCACGAGACCCGTCTGTACAACCTTCTTCTATATCTAGACTAACGGGACCCGTCTGTACAACCGTCTTCTCTATCTAGACTCACGAGACCCGTCTGTACAACCTTCTTCTATATCTAGACTAACGAGATCCGTCTGTACAACCGTCTTCTATATCTAGACTAACGAGATCCGTCTGTACAACCGTTTTCTATATCTAGACTAACGAGGTACGTCGTTGGACAAACGTCTTCAATATCTAGACTAACGAGATCCGTCTGTACAACCGTCTTCTATATCTAGACTAACGGGACCCGTCTGTACAACCGTCTTCTCTATCTAGACTCACGAGACCCGTCTGTACAACCTTCTTCTATATCTAGACTAACGAGATCCGTCTGTACAACCGTCATCTATATCTAGACTAACGAGACCCGTCTGTACAACCGTCTTCTATATCTAGACTAACGGGATACGTCGTTGGACAACCGTCTTCTATATCTAGACTAACGGGATACGTCGTTGGACAAACGTCTTCTATATCTAGACTAACGAGATCCGTCTGTACAACCGTCTTCTATATCTAGACTAACGAGATCTCTCGTTATACAACCGTCTTCTATATCTAGACTAACGGGATACGTCGTTGGACAAACGTCTTCTATATCTAGACTAACGAGATCCGTCTGTACAACCGTCTTCTATATCTAGACTAACGAGATCCGTCTGTACAACCGTCTTCTATATCTAGACTAACGATATCTCTCGTTATACAACCGTCTTCTATATCTAGACTAACGGGATCCGTCTGTACAACCGTCTTCTATATCTAGACTAACGAGATCTCTCGTTATACAACCGTCTTCTATATCTAGACTAACGAGATCCGTCTGTACAACCGTCTTCTATATCTAGACTAACGAGATCCATCTGTACAACCGTCTTCTATATCTAGACTAAGGAGATCCGTCTGTACAACCGTCATCTATATCTAGACTAACGAGACCCGTCTGTACAACCGTCTTCTATATCTAGACTAACGAGATCCGTCTGTACAACCGTCTTCTATATCTAGACTAACGAGATCCGTCTGTACAACCGTCTTCTATATCTAGACTAACGAGATCTCTCGTTATACAACCGTCTTCTATATCTAGACTAACGAGATCCGTCTGTACAACCGTCTTCTATATCTAGACTAACGAGATCCGTCTGTACAACCGTTTTCTATATCTAGACTAACGAGATCCGTCTGTACAACCGTCTTCAATATCTACACTAACGAGATCCGTCTGTACAACCGTCTTCTATATCTAGACTAACGAGATCCGTCTGTACAACCGTCTTCTATATCTAGACTAACGAGACCCGTCTGTACAACCGTCTTCTCTATCTAGACTCACGAGACCCGTCTGTACAACCTTCTTCTATATCTAGACTAACGAGATCCGTCTGTAAAACCGTCATCTATATCTAGACTAACGAGACCCGTCTGTACAACCGTCTTCTATATCTAGACTAACGGGATACGTCGTTGGACAACCGTCTTCTATATCTAGACTAACGGGATACGTCGTTGGACAAACGTCTTCTATATCTAGACTAACGAGATCCGTCTGTACAACCGTCTTCTATATCTAGACTAACGAGATCCATCTGTACAACCGTCTTCTATATCTAGACTAATGAGATCCGTCTGTACAACCGTCATCTATATCTAGACTAACGAGACCCGTCTGTACAACCGTCTTCTATATCTAGACTAACGGGATACGTCGTTGGACAAACGTCTTCTATATCTAGACTAACGAGATCCGTCTGTACAACCGTCTTCTATATCTAGACTAACGAGATCCGTCTGTACAACCGTCTTCTATATCTAGACTAACGAGATCCGTCTGTACAACCGTCTTCTATATCTAGACTAACGAGATCCGTCTGTACAACCGTCTTCTATATCTAGACTAACGGGATACGTCGTTATACAACCGTCTTCTATATCTAGACTAACGGGATACGTCGTTATACAACCGTCTTCTATATCTAGACTAACGAGATCCGTCTGTACAACCGTTTTCTATATCTAGACTAACGAGGTACGTCGTTGGACAAACGTCTTCAATATCTAGACTAACGAGATCCGTCTGTACAACCGTCTTCTATATCTAGACTAACGAGACCCGTCTGTACAACCGTCTTCTATATCTAGACTAACGGGATCCGTCTGTACAACCGTCTTCTATATCTAGACTAACGAGATCTCTCGTTATACAACCGTCTTCTATATCTAGACTAACGAGATCCGTCTGTACAACCGTCTTCTATATCTAGACTAACGAGATCCGTCTGTACAACCGTTTTCTATATCTAGACTAACGAGGTACGTCGTTGGACAAACGTCTTCAATATCTAGACTAACGAGATCCGTCTGTACAACCGTCTTCTATATCTAGACTAACGGGATCCGTCTGTACAACCGTCTTCTATATCTAGACTAACGAGATCCGTCTGTACAACCGTCTTCTATATCTAGACTAACGAGATCCGTCTGTACAACCGTCTTCTATATCTAGACTAACGAGATCCGTCTGTACAACCGTCTTCTATATCTAGACTAACGAGATCCGCCTGTACAACCGTCTTCTATATCTAGACTAACGAGATCTCTCGTTATACAACCGTCTTCTATATCTAGACTAACGGGATACGTCGTTGGACAAACGTCTTCTATATCTAGACTAACGAGATCCGTCTGTACAACCGTCTTCTATATCTAGACTAACGAGATCCGTCTGTACAACCGTCTTCTATATCTAGACTAACGAGATCCGTCTGTACAACCGTCTTCTATATCTAGACTAACAAGATCCGTCTGTACAACCGTCTTCTATATCTAGACTAACGAGATCCATCTGTACAACCGTCTTCTATATCTAGACTAACGAGATCCGTCTGTACAACCGTCTTCTATATCTAGACTAACGAGATCCGTCTGTACAACCGTCTTCTATATCTAGACTAACGAGATCCGTCTGTACAACCGTCTTCTATATCTAGACTAACGAGATCCGTCTGTACAACCGTCTTCTATATCTAGACTAACGAGATCTCTCGTTATACAACCGTCTTCTATATCTAGACTAACGAGATCCGTCTGTACAACCGTCTTCTATATCTAGACTAACGAGATCTCTCGTTATACAACCGTCTTCTATATCTAGACTAACGAGATCCGTCTGTACAACCGCCTTCTATATCTAGACTAACGAGATCTCTCGTTATACAACCGTCTTCTATATCTAGACTAACGGGATACGTCGTTGGACAAACGTCTTCTATATCTAGACTAACGAGATCCGTCTGTACAACCGTCTTCTATATCTAGACTAACGAGATCCGTCTGTACAACCGTCTTCTATATCTAGACTAACGATATCTCTCGTTATACTACCGTCTTCTATATCTAGACTAACGGGATCCGTCTGTACAACCGTCTTCTATATCTAGACTAACGAGATCTCTCGTTATACAACCGTCTTCTATATCTAGACTAACGAGATCCGTCTGTACAACCGTCTTCTATATCTAGACTAACGAGATCCATCTGTACAACCGTCTTCTATATCTAGACTAAGGAGATCCGTCTGTACAACCGTCATCTATATCTAGACTAACAAGACCCGTCTGTACAACCGTCTTCTATATCTAGACTAACGAGATCCGTCTGCACAACCGTCTTCTATATCTAGACTAACGAGATCCGTCTGAACAACCGTCTTCTATATCTAGACTAACGAGATCCGTCTGTACAACCGCCTTCTATATCTAGACCAACGAGATACGTCGTTGTACAACCATCTTCTATATCTAGACTAACGCGATCCGTCTGTACAACCGTTTTCTATATCGAGACTAACGAGATCCGTCTGTACAACCGTCTTCTATATCTAGACTAACGGGATACGACGTTGGACAAACGTCTTCTATATCTAGACTAACGAGATCCGTCTGTACAACCGTCTTCTATATCTAGACTAACGAGATCCGTCTGTACAACCGTTTTCTATATCTAGACTAACGGGATACGACGTTGGACAAACGTCTTCTATATCTAGACTAACGAGATCCGTCTGTACAACCGCCTTCTATATCTAGACTAACGAGATCCGTCTGCACAACCGTCTTCTATATCTAGACTAACGAGATCCGTCTGTACAACCGTCTCTTATATCTAGACGAACGAGATCCGTCTGCACAACCGTCTTCTATATCTAGACTAACGAGATCCGTCTGAACAACCGTCTTCTATATCTAGACTAACGAGATCCGTCTGTACAACCGCCTTCTATATCTAGACTAACGAGATACGTCGTTGTACAACCATCTTCTATATCTAGACTAACGCGATCCGTCTGTACAACCGTCTTCTATATCTAGACTAACGAGATCCGTCTGTACAACCGTCTTCTATATCTAGACTAACGAGATCCGTCTGTACAACCGTCTTCTATATCTAGACTAACGAGATCCGTCTGAACAACCGTCTTCTATATCTAGACTAACGAGATCCGTCTGTACAACCGTCTTCTATATCTAGACTAACGAGATCCGTCTGTACAACCGTCTCCTATATCTAGACTAACGAGATCCGTCTGTACAACCGTCTTCTATATCTAGACTAACGAGATCCGTCTGTACAACCGTCTTCTATATCTAGACTAACGAGATCCGTCTGTACAACCGTCTTCTATATCTAGACTAACGAGATCTCTCGTTATACAACCGTCTTCTATATCTAGACTAACGGGATACGTCGTTGGACAAACGTCTTCTATATCTAGACTAACGAGATCCGTCTGTACAACCGTCTTCTATATCTAGACTAACGAGATCCGTCTGTACAACCGTCTTCTATATCTAGACTAACGATATCTCTCGTTATACAACCGTCTTCTATATCTAGACTAACGAGATCCGTCTGTACAACCGCCTTCTATATCTAGACTAACGAGATCCATCTGTACAACCGTCTTCTATATCTAGACTAACGAGATCCATCTGTACAACCGTCTTCTATATCTAGACTAATGAGATCCGTCTGTACAACCGTCATCTATATCTAGACTAACGAGACCCGTCTGTACAACCGTCTTCTATATCTAGACTAACGGGATACGTCGTTGGACAAACGTCTTCTATATCTAGACTAACGAGATCCGTCTGTACAACCGTCTTCTATATCTAGACTAACGAGATCCGTCTGTACAACCGTCTTCTATATCTAGACTAACGAGATCCGTCTGTACAACCGTCTTCTATATCTAGACTAACGAGATCCGTCTGTACAACCGTCTTCTATATCTAGACTAACGAGATCCGTCTGTACAACCGTCTTCTATATCTAGACTAACAAGATCCGTCTGTACAACCGTCTTCTATATCTAGACTAACGAGATCCATCTGTACAACCGTCTTCTATATCTAGACTAACGAGATCCGTCTGTACAACCGTCTTCTATATCTAGACTAACGAGATCCGTCTGTACAACCGTCTTCTATATCTAGACTAACGAGATCCGTCTGTACAACCGTCTTCTATATCTAGACTAACGAGATCCGTCTGTACAACCGTCTTCTATATCTAGACTAACGAGATCTCTCGTTATACAACCGTCTTCTATATCTAGACTAACGAGATCCGTCTGTACAACCGTCTTCTATATCTAGACTAACGAGATCTCTCGTTATACAACCGTCTTCTATATCTAGACTAACGAGATCCGTCTGTACAACCGCCTTCTATATCTAGACTAACGAGATCTCTCGTTATACAACCGTCTTCTATATCTAGACTAACGGGATACGTCGTTGGACAAACGTCTTCTATATCTAGACTAACGAGATCCGTCTGTACAACCGTCTTCTATATCTAGACTAACGAGATCCGTCTGTACAACCGTCTTCTATATCTAGACTAACGATATCTCTCGTTATACTACCGTCTTCTATATCTAGACTAACGGGATCCGTCTGTACAACCGTCTTCTATATCTAGACTAACGAGATCTCTCGTTATACAACCGTCTTCTATATCTAGACTAACGAGATCCGTCTGTACAACCGTCTTCTATATCTAGACTAACGAGATCCATCTGTACAACCGTCTTCTATATCTAGACTAAGGAGATCCGTCTGTACAACCGTCATCTATATCTAGACTAACAAGACCCGTCTGTACAACCGTCTTCTATATCTAGACTAACGAGATCCGTCTGCACAACCGTCTTCTATATCTAGACTAACGAGATCCGTCTGAACAACCGTCTTCTATATCTAGACTAACGAGATCCGTCTGTACAACCGCCTTCTATATCTAGACCAACGAGATACGTCGTTGTACAACCATCTTCTATATCTAGACTAACGCGATCCGTCTGTACAACCGTTTTCTATATCGAGACTAACGAGATCCGTCTGTACAACCGTCTTCTATATCTAGACTAACGGGATACGACGTTGGACAAACGTCTTCTATATCTAGACTAACGAGATCCGTCTGTACAACCGTCTTCTATATCTAGACTAACGAGATCCGTCTGTACAACCGTTTTCTATATCTAGACTAACGGGATACGACGTTGGACAAACGTCTTCTATATCTAGACTAACGAGATCCGTCTGTACAACCGCCTTCTATATCTAGACTAACGAGATCCGTCTGCACAACCGTCTTCTATATCTAGACTAACGAGATCCGTCTGTACAACCGTCTCTTATATCTAGACGAACGAGATCCGTCTGCACAACCGTCTTCTATATCTAGACTAACGAGATCCGTCTGAACAACCGTCTTCTATATCTAGACTAACGAGATCCGTCTGTACAACCGCCTTCTATATCTAGACTAACGAGATACGTCGTTGTACAACCATCTTCTATATCTAGACTAACGCGATCCGTCTGTACAACCGTCTTCTATATCTAGACTAACGAGATCCGTCTGTACAACCGTCTTCTATATCTAGACTAACGAGATCCGTCTGTACAACCGTCTTCTATATCTAGACTAACGAGATCCGTCTGAACAACCGTCTTCTATATCTAGACTAACGAGATCCGTCTGTACAACCGTCTTCTATATCTAGACTAACGAGATCCGTCTGTACAACCGTCTCCTATATCTAGACTAACGAGATCCGTCTGTACAACCGTCTTCTATATCTAGACTAACGAGATCCGTCTGTACAACCGTCTTCTATATCTAGACTAACGAGATCCGTCTGTACAACCGTCTTCTATATCTAGACTAACGAGATCTCTCGTTATACAACCGTCTTCTATATCTAGACTAACGGGATACGTCGTTGGACAAACGTCTTCTATATCTAGACTAACGAGATCCGTCTGTACAACCGTCTTCTATATCTAGACTAACGAGATCCGTCTGTACAACCGTCTTCTATATCTAGACTAACGATATCTCTCGTTATACAACCGTCTTCTATATCTAGACTAACGGGATACGTCGTTGGACAAACGTCTTCTATATCTAGACTAACGAGATCCGTCTGTACAACCGTCTTCTATATCTAGACTAACGAGATCCGTCTGTACAACCGTCTTCTATATCTAGACTAACGATATCTCTCGTTATACTACCGTCTTCTATATCTAGACTAACGGGATCCGTCTGTACAACCGTCTTCTATATCTAGACTAACGAGATCTCTCGTTATACAACCGTCTTCTATATCTAGACTAACGAGATCCGTCTGTACAACCGTCTTCTATATCTAGACTAACGAGATCCATCTGTACAACCGTCTTCTATATCTAGACTAAGGAGATCCGTCTGTACAACCGTCATCTATATCTAGACTAACAAGACCCGTCTGTACAACCGTCTTCTATATCTAGACTAACGAGATCCGTCTGCACAACCGTCTTCTATATCTAGACTAACGAGATCCGTCTGAACAACCGTCTTCTATATCTAGACTAACGAGATCCGTCTGTACAACCGCCTTCTATATCTAGACCAACGAGATACGTCGTTGTACAACCATCTTCTATATCTAGACTAACGCGATCCGTCTGTACAACCGTTTTCTATATCGAGACTAACGAGATCCGTCTGTACAACCGTCTTCTATATCTAGACTAACGGGATACGACGTTGGACAAACGTCTTCTATATCTAGACTAACGAGATCCGTCTGTACAACCGTCTTCTATATCTAGACTAACGAGATCCGTCTGTACAACCGTTTTCTATATCTAGACTAACGGGATACGACGTTGGACAAACGTCTTCTATATCTAGACTAACGAGATCCGTCTGTACAACCGCCTTCTATATCTAGACTAACGAGATCCGTCTGCACAACCGTCTTCTATATCTAGACTAACGAGATCCGTCTGTACAACCGTCTCTTATATCTAGACG
The DNA here is from genome assembly GCA_960531205.1 of Andrena bicolor. Taxonomy (NCBI): domain Eukaryota; kingdom Metazoa; phylum Arthropoda; class Insecta; order Hymenoptera; family Andrenidae; genus Andrena; species Andrena bicolor. The sequence continues at coordinate 10,033 of CAUIJW010000096.1, forward strand.
AACGAGATCCGTCTGCACAACCGTCTTCTATATCTAGACTAACGAGATCCGTCTGAACAACCGTCTTCTATATCTAGACTAACGAGATCCGTCTGTACAACCGCCTTCTATATCTAGACTAACGAGATACGTCGTTGTACAACCATCTTCTATATCTAGACTAACGCGATCCGTCTGTACAACCGTCTTCTATATCTAGACTAACGAGATCCGTCTGTACAACCGTCTTCTATATCTAGACTAACGAGATCCGTCTGTACAACCGTCTTCTATATCTAGACTAACGAGATCCGTCTGAACAACCGTCTTCTATATCTAGACTAACGAGATCCGTCTGTACAACCGTCTTCTATATCTAGACTAACGAGATCCGTCTGTACAACCGTCTCCTATATCTAGACTAACGAGATCCGTCTGTACAACCGTCTTCTATATCTAGACTAACGAGATCCGTCTGTACAACCGTCTTCTATATCTAGACTAACGAGATCCGTCTGTACAACCGTCTTCTATATCTAGACTAACGAGATCTCTCGTTATACAACCGTCTTCTATATCTAGACTAACGGGATACGTCGTTGGACAAACGTCTTCTATATCTAGACTAACGAGATCCGTCTGTACAACCGTCTTCTATATCTAGACTAACGAGATCCGTCTGTACAACCGTCTTCTATATCTAGACTAACGATATCTCTCGTTATACAACCGTCTTCTATATCTAGACTAACGAGATCCGTCTGTACAACCGCCTTCTATATCTAGACTAACGAGATCCATCTGTACAACCGTCTTCTATATCTAGACTAACGAGATCCATCTGTACAACCGTCTTCTATATCTAGACTAATGAGATCCGTCTGTACAACCGTCATCTATATCTAGACTAACGAGACCCGTCTGTACAACCGTCTTCTATATCTAGACTAACGGGATACGTCGTTGGACAAACGTCTTCTATATCTAGACTAACGAGATCCGTCTGTACAACCGTCTTCTATATCTAGACTAACGAGATCCGTCTGTACAACCGTCTTCTATATCTAGACTAACGAGATCCGTCTGTACAACCGTCTTCTATATCTAGACTAACGAGATCCGTCTGTACAACCGTCTTCTATATCTAGACTAACGGGATACGTCGTTATACAACCGTCTTCTATATCTAGACTAACGGGATACGTCGTTATACAACCGTCTTCTATATCTAGACTAACGAGATCCGTCTGTACAACCGTTTTCTATATCTAGACTAACGAGGTACGTCGTTGGACAAACGTCTTCAATATCTAGACTAACGAGATCCGTCTGTACAACCGTCTTCTATATCTAGACTAACGAGACCCGTCTGTACAACCGTCTTCTATATCTAGACTAACGGGATCCGTCTGTACAACCGTCTTCTATATCTAGACTAACGAGATCTCTCGTTATACAACCGTCTTCTATATCTAGACTAACGAGATCCGTCTGTACAACCGTCTTCTATATCTAGACTAACGAGATCCGTCTGTACAACCGTTTTCTATATCTAGACTAACGAGGTACGTCGTTGGACAAACGTCTTCAATATCTAGACTAACGAGATCCGTCTGTACAACCGTCTTCTATATCTAGACTAACGGGATCCGTCTGTACAACCGTCTTCTATATCTAGACTAACGAGATCCGTCTGTACAACCGTCTTCTATATCTAGACTAATGAGATCCGTCTGTACAACCGTCTTCTATATCTAGACTAACGAGATCCGTCTGTACAACCGTCTTCTATATCTAGACTAACGAGATCTCTCGTTATACAACCGTCTTCTATATCTAGACTAACGAGATCCGTCTGTACAACCGCCTTCTATATCTAGACTAACGAGATCCATCTGTACAACCGTCTTCTATATCTAGACTAACGAGATCCATCTGTACAACCGTCTTCTATATCTAGACTAATGAGATCCGTCTGTACAACCGTCATCTATATCTAGACTAACGAGACCCGTCTGTACAACCGTCTTCTATATCTAGACTAACGAGATCTCTCGTTATACAACCGTCTTCTATATCTAGACTAACGAGATCCGTCTGTACAACCGTCTTCTATATCTAGACTAAGGAGATCCGTCTGTACAACCGTCATCTATATCTAGACTAACGAGACCCGTCTGTACAACCGTCTTCTATATCTAGACTAACGAGATCCATCTGTACAACCGTCTTCTATATCTAGACTAATGAGATCCGTCTGTACAACCGTCATCTATATCTAGACTAACGAGACCCGTCTGTACAACCGTCTTCTATATCTAGACTAACGAGATCTCTCGTTATACAACCCTCTTCTATATCTAGACTAACGAGATCCGTCTGTACAACCGTCTTCTATATCTAGACTAACGAGATCCGTCTGTACAACCGTCTTCTATATCTAGACTAACGAGATCCGTCTGTACAACCGTCTTCTATATCTAGACTAATGAGATCCGTCTGTACAACCGTCATCTATATCTAGACTAACGAGACCCGTCTGTACAACCGTCTTCTATATCTAGACTAACGGGATACGGCGTTGGACAAACGTCTTCTATATCTAGACTAACGAGATCCGTCTGTACAACCGTCTTCTATATCTAGACTAACGAGATCCGTCTGTACAACCGTCTTCTATATCTAGACTAACGAGATCCGTCTGTACAACCGTCTTCTATATCTAGACTAACGGGATACGTCGTTGGACAAACGTCTTCTATATCTAGACTAACGAGATCCGTCTGTACAACCGTCTTCTATATCTAGACTAACGAGATCCGTCTGTACAACCGTCTTCTATATCTAGACTAACGATATCTCTCGTTATACAACCGTCTTCTATATCTAGACTAACGGGATCCGTCTGTACAACCGTCTTCTATATCTAGACTAACGAGATCTCTCGTTATACAACCGTCTTCTATATCTAGACTAACGAGATCCGTCTGTACAACCGTCTTCTATATCTAGACTAACGAGATCCGTCTGTACAACCGTCTTCTATATCTAGACTAACGAGATCCGTCTGTACAACCGTTTTCTATATCTAGACTAACGAGGTACGTCGTTGGACAAACGTCTTCAATATCTAGACTAACGAGATCCGTCTGTACAACCGTCTTCTATATCTAGACTAACGAGATCCGTCTGTACAACCGTCTTCTATATCTAGACTAACGAGATCCGTCTGTACAACCGTCTTCTATATCTAGACTAACGAGATCCGTCTGTACAACCGTCTTCTATAACTAGACTAACGAGATCCGTCTGTACAACCGTCTTCTATATCTAGACTAACGAGATCCGTCTGTACAACCGTCTTCTATATCTAGACTAACGAGATCTCTCGTTATACAACCGTCTTCTATATCTAGACTAACGAGATCTCTCGTTATACAACCGTCTTCTATATCTAGACTAACGAGATCCGTCTGTACAACCGCCTTCTATATCTAGACTAACGAGATCCGTCTGCACAACCGTCTTCTATATCTAGACTAACGAGATCCGTCTGTACAACCGTCTTTTATATCTAGACTAACGAGATCCGTCTGCACAACCGCCTTCTATATCTAGACTAACGAGATCCGTCTGCACAACCGTCTTCTATATCTAGACTAACGAGATCCGTCTGTACAACCGTCTTTTATATCTAGACTAACGAGATCCGTCTGCACAACCGTCTTCAATATCTAGACTAACGAGATCCGTCTGTACAACCGTCTTCTATATCTAGACTAACGGGATCCGTCTGTACAACCGTCTTCTATATCTAGACTAACGAGATCCGTCTGTACAACCGTCTTCTATATCTAGACTAATGAGATCCGTCTGTACAACCGTCTTCTATATCTAGACTAACGAGATCCGTCTGTACAACCGCCTTCTATATCTAGACTAACGAGATACGTCGTTGTACAACCATCTTCTATATCTAGACTAACGCGATCCGTCTGTACAACCGTTTTCTATATCGAGACTAACGAGATCCGTCTGTACAACCGTCTTCTATATCTAGACTAACGGGATACGACGTTGGACAAACGTCTTCTATATCTAGACTAACGAGATCCGTCTATACAACCGTCTTCTATATCTAGACTAACGAGATCCGTCTGTACAACCGTTTTCTATATCTAGACTAACGAGATCCGTCTGAACAACCGTCTTCTATATCTAGACTAACGAGATCCGTCTGTACAACCGTCTTCTATATCTAGACTAACGAGATCCGTCTGTACAACCGTCTTCTATATCTAGACTAACGAGATCTCTCGTTATACAACCGTCTTCTATATCTAGACTAACGGGATACGTCGTTGGACAAACGTCTTCTATATCTAGACTAACGAGATCCGTCTGTACAACCGTCTTCTATATCTAGACTAACGAGATCCGTCTGTACAACCGTCTTCTATATCTAGACTAACGAGATCCGTCTGTACAACCGTCTTCTATATCTAGACTAACGATATCTCTCGTTATACAACCGTCTTCTATATCTAGACTAACGGGATCCGTCTGTACAACCGTCTTCTATATCTAGACTAACGAGATCTCTCGTTATACAACCGTCTTCTATATCTAGACTAACGAGATCCGTCTGTACAACCGCCTTCTATATCTAGACTAACGAGATCCATCTGTACAACCGTCTTCTATATCTAGACTAAGGAGATCCGTCTGTACAACCGTCATCTATATCTAGACTAACGAGACCCGTCTGTACAACCGTCTTCTATATCTAGACTAACGAGATCCATCTGTACAACCGTCTTCTATATCTAGACTAATGAGATCCGTCTGTACAACCGTCATCTATATCTAGACTAACGAGACCCGTCTGTACAACCGTCTTCTATATCTAGACTAACGAGATCTCTCGTTATACAACCCTCTTCTATATCTAGACTAACGAGATCCGTCTGTACAACCGTCTTCTATATCTAGACTAACGAGATCCGTCTGTACAACCGTCTTCTATATCTAGACTAACGAGATCCGTCTGTACAACCGTCTTCTATATCTAGACTAACGAGATCCGTCTGTACAACCGTCTTCTATATCTAGACTAACGAGATCCGTCTGTACAACCGTCTTCTATATCTAGACTAACGAGATCCATCTGTACAACCGTCTTCTATATCTAGACTAATGAGATCCGTCTGTACAACCGTCATCTATATCTAGACTAACGAGACCCGTCTGTACAACCGTCTTCTATATCTAGACTAACGGGATACGGCGTTGGACAAACGTCTTCTATATCTAGACTAACGAGATCCGTCTGTACAACCGTCTTCTATATCTAGACTAACGAGATCCGTCTGTACAACCGTCTTCTATATCTAGACTAACGAGATCCGTCTGTACAACCGTCTTCTATATCTAGACTAACGGGATACGTCGTTGGACAAACGTCTTCTATATCTAGACTAACGAGATCCGTCTGTACAACCGTCTTCTATATCTAGACTAACGAGATCCGTCTGTACAACCGTCTTCTATATCTAGACTAACGATATCTCTCGTTATACAACCGTCTTCTATATCTAGACTAACGGGATCCGTCTGTACAACCGTCTTCTATATCTAGACTAACGAGATCTCTCGTTATACAACCGTCTTCTATATCTAGACTAACGAGATCTCTCGTTATACAACCGTCTTCTATATCTAGACTAACGAGATCCGTCTGTACAACCGTCTTCTATATCTAGACTAACGAGATCCATCTGTACAACCGTCTTCTATATCTAGACTAAGGAGATCCGTCTGTACAACCGTCATCTATATCTAGACTAACGAGACCCGTCTGTACAACCGTCTTCTATATCTAGACTAACGAGATCCGTCTGTACAACCGTCTTCTATATCTAGACTAACGAGATCCGTCTGTACAACCGTCTTCTATATCTAGACTAACGAGATCCGTCTGTACAACCGTCTTCTATATCTAGACTAACGAGATCTCTCGTTATACAACCGTCTTCTATATCTAGACTAACGAGATCCGTCTGTACAACCGTTTTCTATATCTAGACTAACGAGGTACGTCGTTGGACAAACGTCTTCAATATCTAGACTAACGAGATCCGTCTGTACAACCGTCTTCTATATCTAGACTAACGGGATCCGTCTGTACAACCGTCTTCTATATCTAGACTAACGAGATCTCTCGTTATACAACCGTCTTCTATATCTAGACTAACGAGATCCGTCTGTACAACCGTCTTCTATATCTAGACTAACGAGATCCGTCTGTACAACCGTTTTCTATATCTAGACTAACGAGGTACGTCGTTGGACAAACGTCTTCAATATCTAGACTAACGAGATCCGTCTGTACAACCGTCTTCTATATCTAGACTAACGGGATCCGTCTGTACAATCGTCTTCTATATCTAGACTAACGAGATCTCTCGTTATACAACCGTCTTCTATATCTAGACTAACGAGATCCGTCTGTACAACCGTCTTCTATATCTAGACTAACGAGAACCGTCTGTACAACCGTTTTCTATATCTAGACTAACGAGGTACGTCGTTGGACAAACGTCTTCAATATCTAGACTAACGAGATCCGTCGGTACAACCGTCTTCTATATCTAGACTAACGGGATCCGTCTGTACAACCGTCTTCTATATCTAGACTAACGAGATCCGTCTGTACAACCGTCTTCTATATCTAGACTAATGAGATCCGTCTGTACAACCGTCTTCTATATCTAGACTAACGAGATCCGTCTGTACAACCGTCTTCTATATCTAGACTAACGAGATCTCTCGTTATACAACCGTCTTCTATATCTAGACTAACGAGATCCGTCTGTACAACCGTCTTCTATATCTAGACTAACGAGATCCGTCTGTACAACCGTCTTCTATATCTAGACTAACGAGATCCGTCTGTACAACCGTCTTCTATATCTAGACTAACGGGATACGTCGTTGGACAAACGTCTTCTATATCTAGACTAACGAGATCCGTCTGTACAACCGTCTTCTATATCTAGACTAACGAGATCCGTCTGTACAACCGTCTTCTATATCTAGACTAACGAGATACGTCGTTGTACAACCATCTTCTATATCTAGACTAACGCGATCCGTCTGTACAACCGTTTTCTATATCGAGACTAACGAGATCCGTCTGTACAACCGTCTTCTATATCTAGACTAACGGGATACGACGTTGGACAAACGTCTTCTATATCTAGACTAACGAGATCCGTCTATACAACCGTCTTCTATATCTAGACTAACGAGATCCGTCTGTACAACCGTTTTCTATATCTAGACTAACGAGATCCGTCTGAACAACCGTCTTCTATATCTAGACTAACGAGATCCGTCTGTACAACCGTCTTCTATATCTAGACTAACGAGATCTCTCGTTATACAACCGTCTTCTATATCTAGACTAACGAGATCCGTCTGTACAACCGTCTTCTATATCTAGACTAACGAGATCCATCTGTACAACCGTCTTCTATATCTAGACTAAGGAGATCCGTCTGTACAACCGTCATCTATATCTAGACTAACGAGACCCGTCTGTACAACCGTCTTCTATATCTAGACTAACGAGATCCGTCTGTACAACCGTCTTCTATATCTAGACTAACGAGATCCGTCTGTACAACCGTCTTCTATATCTAGACTAACGAGATCCGTCTGTACAACCGTCTTCTATATCTAGACTAACGATATCTCTCGTTATACAACCGTCTTCTATATCTAGACTAACGGGATCCGTCTGTACAACCGTCTTCTATATCTAGACTAACGAGATCTCTCGTTATACAACCGTCTTCTATATCTAGACTAACGAGATCCGTCTGTACAACCGCCTTCTATATCTAGACTAACGAGATCCATCTGTACAACCGTTTTCTATATCTAGACTAAGGAGATCCGTCTGTACAACCGTCATCTATATCTAGACTAACGAGACCCGTCTGTACAACCGTCTTCTATATCTAGACTAACGAGATCCATCTGTACAACCGTCTTCTATATCTAGACTAATGAGATCCGTCTGTACAACCGTCATCTATATCTAGACTAACGAGACCCGTCTGTACAACCGTCTTCTATATCTAGACTAACGAGATCTCTCGTTATACAACCCTCTTCTATATCTAGACTAACGAGATCCGTCTGTACAACCGTCTTCTATATCTAGACTAACGAGATCCGTCTGTACAACCGTCTTCTATATCTAGACTAACGAGATCCGTCTGTACAACCGTCTTCTATATCTAGACTAACGAGATCCGTCTGTACAACCGTCTTCTATATCTAGACTAACGAGATCCATCTGTACAACCGTCTTCTATATCTAGACTAATGAGATCCGTCTGTACAACCATCATCTATATCTAGACTAACGAGACCCGTCTGTACAACCGTCTTCTATATCTAGACTAACGGGATACGGCGTTGGACAAACGTCTTCTATATCTAGACTAACGAGATCCGTCTGTACAACCGTCTTCTATATCTAGACTAACGAGATCCGTCTGTACAACCGTCTTCTATATCTAGACTAACGAGATCCGTCTGTACAACCGTCTTCTATATCTAGACTAACGGGATACGTCGTTGGACAAACGTCTTCTATATCTAGACTAACGAGATCCGTCTGTACAACCGTCTTCTATATCTAGACTAACGAGATCCGTCTGTACAACCGTCTTCTATATCTAGACTAACGATATCTCTCGTTATACAACCGTCTTCTATATCTAGACTAACGGGATCCGTCTGCACAACCGTCTTCTATATCTAGACTAACGAGATCTCTCGTTATACAACCGTCTTCTATATCTAGACTAACGAGATCCGTCTGTACAACCGTCTTCTATATCTAGACTAACGAGATCCATCTGTACAAACGTCTTCTATATCTAGACTAAGGAGATCCGTCTGTACAACCGTCATCTATATCTAGACTAACGAGACCCGTCTGTACAACCGTCTTCTATATCTAGACTAACGAGATCCGTCTGTACAACCGTCTTCTATATCTAGACTAACGAGATCCGTCTGTACAACCGTCTTCTATATCTAGACTAACGAGATCCGTCTGTACAACCGTCTTCTATATCTAGACTAACGAGATCTCTCGTTATACAACCGTCTTCTATATCTAGACTAACGAGATCCGTCTGTACAACCGTTTTCTATATCTAGACTAACGAGGTACGTCGTTGGACAAACGTCTTCAATATCTAGACTAACGAGATCCGACTGTACAACCGTCTTCTATATCTAGACTAAGGAGATCCGTCTGTACAACCGTCATCTATATCTAGACTAACGAGACCCGTCTGTACAACCGTCTTCTATATCTAGACTAACGAGATCCGTCTGTACAACCGTCTTCTATATCTAGACTAACGAGATCCGTCTGTACAACCGTCTTCTATATCTAGACTAACGAGATCTCTCGTTATACAACCGTCTTCTATATCTAGACTAACGAGATCCGTCTGTACAACCGTCTTCTATATCTAGACTAACGAGATCCGTCTGTACAACCGTTTTCTATATCTAGACTAACGAGATCCGTCTGTACAACCGTCTTCAATATCTAGACTAACGAGATCCGTCTGTACAACCGTCTTCTATATCTAGACTAACGAGATCCGTCTGTACAACCGTCTTCTATATCTAGACTAACGAGACCCGTCTGTACAACCGTCTTCTCTATCTAGACTCACGAGACCCGTCTGTACAACCTTCTTCTATATCTAGACTAACGAGATCCGTCTGTACAACCGTCATCTATATCTAGACTAACGAGACCCGTCTGTACAACCGTCTTCTATATCTAGACTAACGGGATACGTCGTTGGACAACCGTCTTCTATATCTAGACTAACGGGATACGTCGTTGGACAAACGTCTTCTATATCTAGACTAACGAGATCCGTCTGTACAACCGTCTTCTATATCTAGACTAACGAGATCCGTCTGTACAACCGTTTTCTATATCTAGACTAACGAGGTACGTCGTTGGACAAACGTCTTCAATATCTAGACTAACGAGATCCGTCTGTACAACCGTCTTCTATATCTAGACTAACGGGATCCGTCTGTACAACCGTCTTCTATATCTAGACTAACGAGATCCGTCTGTACAACCGTCTTCTATATCTAGACTAATGAGATCCGTCTGTACAACCGTCTTCTATATCTAGACTAACGAGACCCGTCTGTACAACCGTCTTCTCTATCTAGACTCACGAGACCCGTCTGTACAACCTTCTTCTATATCTAGACTAACGGGACCCGTCTGTACAACCGTCTTCTCTATCTAGACTCACGAGACCCGTCTGTACAACCTTCTTCTATATCTAGACTAACGAGATCCGTCTGTACAACCGTCTTCTATATCTAGACTAACGAGATCCGTCTGTACAACCGTTTTCTATATCTAGACTAACGAGGTACGTCGTTGGACAAACGTCTTCAATATCTAGACTAACGAGATCCGTCTGTACAACCGTCTTCTATATCTAGACTAACGGGACCCGTCTGTACAACCGTCTTCTCTATCTAGACTCACGAGACCCGTCTGTACAACCTTCTTCTATATCTAGACTAACGAGATCCGTCTGTACAACCGTCATCTATATCTAGACTAACGAGACCCGTCTGTACAACCGTCTTCTATATCTAGACTAACGGGATACGTCGTTGGACAACCGTCTTCTATATCTAGACTAACGGGATACGTCGTTGGACAAACGTCTTCTATATCTAGACTAACGAGATCCGTCTGTACAACCGTCTTCTATATCTAGACTAACGAGATCTCTCGTTATACAACCGTCTTCTATATCTAGACTAACGGGATACGTCGTTGGACAAACGTCTTCTATATCTAGACTAACGAGATCCGTCTGTACAACCGTCTTCTATATCTAGACTAACGAGATCCGTCTGTACAACCGTCTTCTATATCTAGACTAACGATATCTCTCGTTATACAACCGTCTTCTATATCTAGACTAACGGGATCCGTCTGTACAACCGTCTTCTATATCTAGACTAACGAGATCTCTCGTTATACAACCGTCTTCTATATCTAGACTAACGAGATCCGTCTGTACAACCGTCTTCTATATCTAGACTAACGAGATCCATCTGTACAACCGTCTTCTATATCTAGACTAAGGAGATCCGTCTGTACAACCGTCATCTATATCTAGACTAACGAGACCCGTCTGTACAACCGTCTTCTATATCTAGACTAACGAGATCCGTCTGTACAACCGTCTTCTATATCTAGACTAACGAGATCCGTCTGTACAACCGTCTTCTATATCTAGACTAACGAGATCTCTCGTTATACAACCGTCTTCTATATCTAGACTAACGAGATCCGTCTGTACAACCGTCTTCTATATCTAGACTAACGAGATCCGTCTGTACAACCGTTTTCTATATCTAGACTAACGAGATCCGTCTGTACAACCGTCTTCAATATCTACACTAACGAGATCCGTCTGTACAACCGTCTTCTATATCTAGACTAACGAGATCCGTCTGTACAACCGTCTTCTATATCTAGACTAACGAGACCCGTCTGTACAACCGTCTTCTCTATCTAGACTCACGAGACCCGTCTGTACAACCTTCTTCTATATCTAGACTAACGAGATCCGTCTGTAAAACCGTCATCTATATCTAGACTAACGAGACCCGTCTGTACAACCGTCTTCTATATCTAGACTAACGGGATACGTCGTTGGACAACCGTCTTCTATATCTAGACTAACGGGATACGTCGTTGGACAAACGTCTTCTATATCTAGACTAACGAGATCCGTCTGTACAACCGTCTTCTATATCTAGACTAACGAGATCCATCTGTACAACCGTCTTCTATATCTAGACTAATGAGATCCGTCTGTACAACCGTCATCTATATCTAGACTAACGAGACCCGTCTGTACAACCGTCTTCTATATCTAGACTAACGGGATACGTCGTTGGACAAACGTCTTCTATATCTAGACTAACGAGATCCGTCTGTACAACCGTCTTCTATATCTAGACTAACGAGATCCGTCTGTACAACCGTCTTCTATATCTAGACTAACGAGATCCGTCTGTACAACCGTCTTCTATATCTAGACTAACGAGATCCGTCTGTACAACCGTCTTCTATATCTAGACTAACGGGATACGTCGTTATACAACCGTCTTCTATATCTAGACTAACGGGATACGTCGTTATACAACCGTCTTCTATATCTAGACTAACGAGATCCGTCTGTACAACCGTTTTCTATATCTAGACTAACGAGGTACGTCGTTGGACAAACGTCTTCAATATCTAGACTAACGAGATCCGTCTGTACAACCGTCTTCTATATCTAGACTAACGAGACCCGTCTGTACAACCGTCTTCTATATCTAGACTAACGGGATCCGTCTGTACAACCGTCTTCTATATCTAGACTAACGAGATCTCTCGTTATACAACCGTCTTCTATATCTAGACTAACGAGATCCGTCTGTACAACCGTCTTCTATATCTAGACTAACGAGATCCGTCTGTACAACCGTTTTCTATATCTAGACTAACGAGGTACGTCGTTGGACAAACGTCTTCAATATCTAGACTAACGAGATCCGTCTGTACAACCGTCTTCTATATCTAGACTAACGGGATCCGTCTGTACAACCGTCTTCTATATCTAGACTAACGAGATCCGTCTGTACAACCGTCTTCTATATCTAGACTAACGAGATCCGTCTGTACAACCGTCTTCTATATCTAGACTAACGAGATCCGTCTGTACAACCGTCTTCTATATCTAGACTAACGAGATCCGCCTGTACAACCGTCTTCTATATCTAGACTAACGAGATCTCTCGTTATACAACCGTCTTCTATATCTAGACTAACGGGATACGTCGTTGGACAAACGTCTTCTATATCTAGACTAACGAGATCCGTCTGTACAACCGTCTTCTATATCTAGACTAACGAGATCCGTCTGTACAACCGTCTTCTATATCTAGACTAACGAGATCCGTCTGTACAACCGTCTTCTATATCTAGACTAACAAGATCCGTCTGTACAACCGTCTTCTATATCTAGACTAACGAGATCCATCTGTACAACCGTCTTCTATATCTAGACTAACGAGATCCGTCTGTACAACCGTCTTCTATATCTAGACTAACGAGATCCGTCTGTACAACCGTCTTCTATATCTAGACTAACGAGATCCGTCTGTACAACCGTCTTCTATATCTAGACTAACGAGATCCGTCTGTACAACCGTCTTCTATATCTAGACTAACGAGATCTCTCGTTATACAACCGTCTTCTATATCTAGACTAACGAGATCCGTCTGTACAACCGTCTTCTATATCTAGACTAACGAGATCTCTCGTTATACAACCGTCTTCTATATCTAGACTAACGAGATCCGTCTGTACAACCGCCTTCTATATCTAGACTAACGAGATCTCTCGTTATACAACCGTCTTCTATATCTAGACTAACGGGATACGTCGTTGGACAAACGTCTTCTATATCTAGACTAACGAGATCCGTCTGTACAACCGTCTTCTATATCTAGACTAACGAGATCCGTCTGTACAACCGTCTTCTATATCTAGACTAACGATATCTCTCGTTATACTACCGTCTTCTATATCTAGACTAACGGGATCCGTCTGTACAACCGTCTTCTATATCTAGACTAACGAGATCTCTCGTTATACAACCGTCTTCTATATCTAGACTAACGAGATCCGTCTGTACAACCGTCTTCTATATCTAGACTAACGAGATCCATCTGTACAACCGTCTTCTATATCTAGACTAAGGAGATCCGTCTGTACAACCGTCATCTATATCTAGACTAACAAGACCCGTCTGTACAACCGTCTTCTATATCTAGACTAACGAGATCCGTCTGCACAACCGTCTTCTATATCTAGACTAACGAGATCCGTCTGAACAACCGTCTTCTATATCTAGACTAACGAGATCCGTCTGTACAACCGCCTTCTATATCTAGACCAACGAGATACGTCGTTGTACAACCATCTTCTATATCTAGACTAACGCGATCCGTCTGTACAACCGTTTTCTATATCGAGACTAACGAGATCCGTCTGTACAACCGTCTTCTATATCTAGACTAACGGGATACGACGTTGGACAAACGTCTTCTATATCTAGACTAACGAGATCCGTCTGTACAACCGTCTTCTATATCTAGACTAACGAGATCCGTCTGTACAACCGTTTTCTATATCTAGACTAACGGGATACGACGTTGGACAAACGTCTTCTATATCTAGACTAACGAGATCCGTCTGTACAACCGCCTTCTATATCTAGACTAACGAGATCCGTCTGCACAACCGTCTTCTATATCTAGACTAACGAGATCCGTCTGTACAACCGTCTCTTATATCTAGACGAACGAGATCCGTCTGCACAACCGTCTTCTATATCTAGACTAACGAGATCCGTCTGAACAACCGTCTTCTATATCTAGACTAACGAGATCCGTCTGTACAACCGCCTTCTATATCTAGACTAACGAGATACGTCGTTGTACAACCATCTTCTATATCTAGACTAACGCGATCCGTCTGTACAACCGTCTTCTATATCTAGACTAACGAGATCCGTCTGTACAACCGTCTTCTATATCTAGACTAACGAGATCCGTCTGTACAACCGTCTTCTATATCTAGACTAACGAGATCCGTCTGAACAACCGTCTTCTATATCTAGACTAACGAGATCCGTCTGTACAACCGTCTTCTATATCTAGACTAACGAGATCCGTCTGTACAACCGTCTCCTATATCTAGACTAACGAGATCCGTCTGTACAACCGTCTTCTATATCTAGACTAACGAGATCCGTCTGTACAACCGTCTTCTATATCTAGACTAACGAGATCCGTCTGTACAACCGTCTTCTATATCTAGACTAACGAGATCTCTCGTTATACAACCGTCTTCTATATCTAGACTAACGGGATACGTCGTTGGACAAACGTCTTCTATATCTAGACTAACGAGATCCGTCTGTACAACCGTCTTCTATATCTAGACTAACGAGATCCGTCTGTACAACCGTCTTCTATATCTAGACTAACGATATCTCTCGTTATACAACCGTCTTCTATATCTAGACTAACGAGATCCGTCTGTACAACCGCCTTCTATATCTAGACTAACGAGATCCATCTGTACAACCGTCTTCTATATCTAGACTAACGAGATCCATCTGTACAACCGTCTTCTATATCTAGACTAATGAGATCCGTCTGTACAACCGTCATCTATATCTAGACTAACGAGACCCGTC
Source organism: Andrena bicolor (assembly GCA_960531205.1). Taxonomy (NCBI): domain Eukaryota; kingdom Metazoa; phylum Arthropoda; class Insecta; order Hymenoptera; family Andrenidae; genus Andrena; species Andrena bicolor. The sequence continues at coordinate 25,420 of CAUIJW010000096.1, forward strand.
TGTACAACCGTCTTCTATATCTAGACTAACGGGATACGTCGTTGGACAAACGTCTTCTATATCTAGACTAACGAGATCCGTCTGTACAACCGTCTTCTATATCTAGACTAACGAGATCCGTCTGTACAACCGTCTTCTATATCTAGACTAACGAGATCCGTCTGTACAACCGTCTTCTATATCTAGACTAACGAGATCCGTCTGTACAACCGTCTTCTATATCTAGACTAACGAGATCCGTCTGTACAACCGTCTTCTATATCTAGACTAACAAGATCCGTCTGTACAACCGTCTTCTATATCTAGACTAACGAGATCCATCTGTACAACCGTCTTCTATATCTAGACTAACGAGATCCGTCTGTACAACCGTCTTCTATATCTAGACTAACGAGATCCGTCTGTACAACCGTCTTCTATATCTAGACTAACGAGATCCGTCTGTACAACCGTCTTCTATATCTAGACTAACGAGATCCGTCTGTACAACCGTCTTCTATATCTAGACTAACGAGATCTCTCGTTATACAACCGTCTTCTATATCTAGACTAACGAGATCCGTCTGTACAACCGTCTTCTATATCTAGACTAACGAGATCTCTCGTTATACAACCGTCTTCTATATCTAGACTAACGAGATCCGTCTGTACAACCGCCTTCTATATCTAGACTAACGAGATCTCTCGTTATACAACCGTCTTCTATATCTAGACTAACGGGATACGTCGTTGGACAAACGTCTTCTATATCTAGACTAACGAGATCCGTCTGTACAACCGTCTTCTATATCTAGACTAACGAGATCCGTCTGTACAACCGTCTTCTATATCTAGACTAACGATATCTCTCGTTATACTACCGTCTTCTATATCTAGACTAACGGGATCCGTCTGTACAACCGTCTTCTATATCTAGACTAACGAGATCTCTCGTTATACAACCGTCTTCTATATCTAGACTAACGAGATCCGTCTGTACAACCGTCTTCTATATCTAGACTAACGAGATCCATCTGTACAACCGTCTTCTATATCTAGACTAAGGAGATCCGTCTGTACAACCGTCATCTATATCTAGACTAACAAGACCCGTCTGTACAACCGTCTTCTATATCTAGACTAACGAGATCCGTCTGCACAACCGTCTTCTATATCTAGACTAACGAGATCCGTCTGAACAACCGTCTTCTATATCTAGACTAACGAGATCCGTCTGTACAACCGCCTTCTATATCTAGACCAACGAGATACGTCGTTGTACAACCATCTTCTATATCTAGACTAACGCGATCCGTCTGTACAACCGTTTTCTATATCGAGACTAACGAGATCCGTCTGTACAACCGTCTTCTATATCTAGACTAACGGGATACGACGTTGGACAAACGTCTTCTATATCTAGACTAACGAGATCCGTCTGTACAACCGCCTTCTATATCTAGACTAACGAGATCCGTCTGCACAACCGTCTTCTATATCTAGACTAACGAGATCCGTCTGTACAACCGTCTCTTATATCTAGACGAACGAGATCCGTCTGCACAACCGTCTTCTATATCTAGACTAACGAGATCCGTCTGAACAACCGTCTTCTATATCTAGACTAACGAGATCCGTCTGTACAACCGCCTTCTATATCTAGACTAACGAGATACGTCGTTGTACAACCATCTTCTATATCTAGACTAACGCGATCCGTCTGTACAACCGTCTTCTATATCTAGACTAACGAGATCCGTCTGTACAACCGTCTTCTATATCTAGACTAACGAGATCCGTCTGTACAACCGTCTTCTATATCTAGACTAACGAGATCCGTCTGAACAACCGTCTTCTATATCTAGACTAACGAGATCCGTCTGTACAACCGTCTTCTATATCTAGACTAACGAGATCCGTCTGTACAACCGTCTCCTATATCTAGACTAACGAGATCCGTCTGTACAACCGTCTTCTATATCTAGACTAACGAGATCCGTCTGTACAACCGTCTTCTATATCTAGACTAACGAGATCCGTCTGTACAACCGTCTTCTATATCTAGACTAACGAGATCTCTCGTTATACAACCGTCTTCTATATCTAGACTAACGGGATACGTCGTTGGACAAACGTCTTCTATATCTAGACTAACGAGATCCGTCTGTACAACCGTCTTCTATATCTAGACTAACGAGATCCGTCTGTACAACCGTCTTCTATATCTAGACTAACGATATCTCTCGTTATACAACCGTCTTCTATATCTAGACTAACGAGATCCGTCTGTACAACCGCCTTCTATATCTAGACTAACGAGATCCATCTGTACAACCGTCTTCTATATCTAGACTAACGAGATCCATCTGTACAACCGTCTTCTATATCTAGACTAATGAGATCCGTCTGTACAACCGTCATCTATATCTAGACTAACGAGACCCGTCTGTACAACCGTCTTCTATATCTAGACTAACGGGATACGTCGTTGGACAAACGTCTTCTATATCTAGACTAACGAGATCCGTCTGTACAACCGTCTTCTATATCTAGACTAACGAGATCCGTCTGTACAACCGTCTTCTATATCTAGACTAACGAGATCCGTCTGTACAACCGTCTTCTATATCTAGACTAACGAGATCCGTCTGTACAACCGTCTTCTATATCTAGACTAACGGGATACGTCGTTATACAACCGTCTTCTATATCTAGACTAACGGGATACGTCGTTATACAACCGTCTTCTATATCTAGACTAACGAGATCCGTCTGTACAACCGTTTTCTATATCTAGACTAACGAGGTACGTCGTTGGACAAACGTCTTCAATATCTAGACTAACGAGATCCGTCTGTACAACCGTCTTCTATATCTAGACTAACGAGACCCGTCTGTACAACCGTCTTCTATATCTAGACTAACGATATCTCTCGTTATACAACCGTCTTCTATATCTAGACTAACGAGATCCGTCTGTACAACCGCCTTCTATATCTAGACTAACGAGATCCATCTGTACAACCGTCTTCTATATCTAGACTAACGAGATCCATCTGTACAACCGTCTTCTATATCTAGACTAATGAGATCCGTCTGTACAACCGTCATCTATATCTAGACTAACGAGACCCGTCTGTACAACCGTCTTCTATATCTAGACTAACGGGATACGTCGTTGGACAAACGTCTTCTATATCTAGACTAACGAGATCCGTCTGTACAACCGTCTTCTATATCTAGACTAACGAGATCCGTCTGTACAACCGTCTTCTATATCTAGACTAACGAGATCCGTCTGTACAACCGTCTTCTATATCTAGACTAACGAGATCCGTCTGTACAACCGTCTTCTATATCTAGACTAACGGGATACGTCGTTATACAACCGTCTTCTATATCTAGACTAACGGGATACGTCGTTATACAACCGTCTTCTATATCTAGACTAACGAGATCCGTCTGTACAACCGTTTTCTATATCTAGACTAACGAGGTACGTCGTTGGACAAACGTCTTCAATATCTAGACTAACGAGATCCGTCTGTACAACCGTCTTCTATATCTAGACTAACGAGACCCGTCTGTACAACCGTCTTCTATATCTAGACTAACGGGATCCGTCTGTACAACCGTCTTCTATATCTAGACTAACGAGATCTCTCGTTATACAACCGTCTTCTATATCTAGACTAACGAGATCCGTCTGTACAACCGTCTTCTATATCTAGACTAACGAGATCCGTCTGTACAACCGTTTTCTATATCTAGACTAACGAGGTACGTCGTTGGACAAACGTCTTCAATATCTAGACTAACGAGATCCGTCTGTACAACCGTCTTCTATATCTAGACTAACGGGATCCGTCTGTACAACCGTCTTCTATATCTAGACTAACGAGATCCGTCTGTACAACCGTCTTCTATATCTAGACTAATGAGATCCGTCTGTACAACCGTCTTCTATATCTAGACTAACGAGATCCGTCTGTACAACCGTCTTCTATATCTAGACTAACGAGATCTCTCGTTATACAACCGTCTTCTATATCTAGACTAACGAGATCCGTCTGTACAACCGTCTTCTATATCTAGACTAACGAGATCCGTCTGTACAACCGTCTTCTATATCTAGACTAACGAGATCTCTCGTTATACAACCGTCTTCTATATCTAGACTAACGGGATACGTCGTTGGACAAACGTCTTCTATATCTAGACTAACGAGATCCGTCTGTACAACCGTCTTCTATATCTAGACTAACGAGATCCGTCTGTACAACCGTCTTCTATATCTAGACTAACGATATCTCTCGTTATACAACCGTCTTCTATATCAAGACTAACGGGATCCGTCTGTACAACCGTCTTCTATATCTAGACTAACGAGATCTCTCGTTATACAACCGTCTTCTATATCTAGACTAACGAGATCCGTCTGTACAACCGTCTTCTATATCTAGACTAACGAGATCCATCTGTACAACCGTCTTCTATATCTAGACTAAGGAGATCCGTCTGTACAACCGTCATCTATATCTAGACTAACGAGACCCGTCTGTACAACCGTCTTCTATATCTAGACTAACGAGATCCGTCTGTACAACCGTCTTCTATATCTAGACTAACGAGATCCGTCTGTACAACCGTCTTCTATATCTAGACTAACGAGATCTCTCGTTATACAACCGTCTTCTATATCTAGACTAACGAGATCCGTCTGTACAACCGTCTTCTATATCTAGACTAACGAGATCCGTCTGTACAACCGTTTTCTATATCTAGACTAACGAGATCCGTCTGTACAACCGTCTTCAATATCTAGACTAACGAGATCCGTCTGTACAACCGTCTTCTATATCTAGACTAACGAGATCCGTCTGTACAACCGTCTTCTATATCTAGACTAACGAGACCCGTCTGTACAACCGTCTTCTCTATCTAGACTCACGAGACCCGTCTGTACAACCTTCTTCTATATCTAGACTAACGAGATCCGTCTGTACAACCGTCATCTATATCTAGACTAACGAGACCCGTCTGTACAACCGTCTTCTATATCTAGACTAACGGGATACGTCGTTGGACAACCGTCTTCTATATCTAGACTAACGGGATACGTCGTTGGACAAACGTCTTCTATATCTAGACTAACGAGATCCGTCTGTACAACCGTCTTCTATATCTAGACTAACGAGATCCGTCTGTACAACCGTTTTCTATATCTAGACTAACGAGGTACGTCGTTGGACAAACGTCTTCAATATCTAGACTAACGAGATCCGTCTGTACAACCGTCTTCTATATCTAGACTAACGGGATCCGTCTGTACAACCGTCTTCTATATCTAGACTAACGAGATCCGTCTGTACAACCGTCTTCTATATCTAGACTAATGAGATCCGTCTGTACAACCGTCTTCTATATCTAGACTAACGAGACCCGTCTGTACAACCGTCTTCTCTATCTAGACTCACGAGACCCGTCTGTACAACCTTCTTCTATATCTAGACTAACGGGACCCGTCTGTACAACCGTCTTCTCTATCTAGACTCACGAGACCCGTCTGTACAACCTTCTTCTATATCTAGACTAACGAGATCCGTCTGTACAACCGTCTTCTATATCTAGACTAACGAGATCCGTCTGTACAACCGTTTTCTATATCTAGACTAACGAGGTACGTCGTTGGACAAACGTCTTCAATATCTAGACTAACGAGATCCGTCTGTACAACCGTCTTCTATATCTAGACTAACGGGACCCGTCTGTACAACCGTCTTCTCTATCTAGACTCACGAGACCCGTCTGTACAACCTTCTTCTATATCTAGACTAACGAGATCCGTCTGTACAACCGTCATCTATATCTAGACTAACGAGACCCGTCTGTACAACCGTCTTCTATATCTAGACTAACGGGATACGTCGTTGGACAACCGTCTTCTATATCTAGACTAACGGGATACGTCGTTGGACAAACGTCTTCTATATCTAGACTAACGAGATCCGTCTGTACAACCGTCTTCTATATCTAGACTAACGAGATCTCTCGTTATACAACCGTCTTCTATATCTAGACTAACGGGATACGTCGTTGGACAAACGTCTTCTATATCTAGACTAACGAGATCCGTCTGTACAACCGTCTTCTATATCTAGACTAACGAGATCCGTCTGTACAACCGTCTTCTATATCTAGACTAACGATATCTCTCGTTATACAACCGTCTTCTATATCTAGACTAACGGGATCCGTCTGTACAACCGTCTTCTATATCTAGACTAACGAGATCTCTCGTTATACAACCGTCTTCTATATCTAGACTAACGAGATCCGTCTGTACAACCGTCTTCTATATCTAGACTAACGAGATCCATCTGTACAACCGTCTTCTATATCTAGACTAAGGAGATCCGTCTGTACAACCGTCATCTATATCTAGACTAACGAGACCCGTCTGTACAACCGTCTTCTATATCTAGACTAACGAGATCCGTCTGTACAACCGTCTTCTATATCTAGACTAACGAGATCCGTCTGTACAACCGTCTTCTATATCTAGACTAACGAGATCTCTCGTTATACAACCGTCTTCTATATCTAGACTAACGAGATCCGTCTGTACAACCGTCTTCTATATCTAGACTAACGAGATCCGTCTGTACAACCGTTTTCTATATCTAGACTAACGAGATCCGTCTGTACAACCGTCTTCAATATCTACACTAACGAGATCCGTCTGTACAACCGTCTTCTATATCTAGACTAACGAGATCCGTCTGTACAACCGTCTTCTATATCTAGACTAACGAGACCCGTCTGTACAACCGTCTTCTCTATCTAGACTCACGAGACCCGTCTGTACAACCTTCTTCTATATCTAGACTAACGAGATCCGTCTGTAAAACCGTCATCTATATCTAGACTAACGAGACCCGTCTGTACAACCGTCTTCTATATCTAGACTAACGGGATACGTCGTTGGACAACCGTCTTCTATATCTAGACTAACGGGATACGTCGTTGGACAAACGTCTTCTATATCTAGACTAACGAGATCCGTCTGTACAACCGTCTTCTATATCTAGACTAACGAGATCCATCTGTACAACCGTCTTCTATATCTAGACTAATGAGATCCGTCTGTACAACCGTCATCTATATCTAGACTAACGAGACCCGTCTGTACAACCGTCTTCTATATCTAGACTAACGGGATACGTCGTTGGACAAACGTCTTCTATATCTAGACTAACGAGATCCGTCTGTACAACCGTCTTCTATATCTAGACTAACGAGATCCGTCTGTACAACCGTCTTCTATATCTAGACTAACGAGATCCGTCTGTACAACCGTCTTCTATATCTAGACTAACGAGATCCGTCTGTACAACCGTCTTCTATATCTAGACTAACGGGATACGTCGTTATACAACCGTCTTCTATATCTAGACTAACGGGATACGTCGTTATACAACCGTCTTCTATATCTAGACTAACGAGATCCGTCTGTACAACCGTTTTCTATATCTAGACTAACGAGGTACGTCGTTGGACAAACGTCTTCAATATCTAGACTAACGAGATCCGTCTGTACAACCGTCTTCTATATCTAGACTAACGAGACCCGTCTGTACAACCGTCTTCTATATCTAGACTAACGGGATCCGTCTGTACAACCGTCTTCTATATCTAGACTAACGAGATCTCTCGTTATACAACCGTCTTCTATATCTAGACAAACGAGATCCGTCTGTACAACCGTCTTCTATATCTAGACTAACGAGATCCGTCTGTACAACCGTTTTCTATATCTAGACTAACGAGGTACGTCGTTGGACAAACGTCTTCAATATCTAGACTAACGAGATCCGTCTGTACAACCGTCTTCTATATCTAGACTAACGGGATCCGTCTGTACAACCGTCTTCTATATCTAGACTAACGAGATCCGTCTGTACAACCGTCTTCTATATCTAGACTAATGAGATCCGTCTGTACAACCGTCTTCTATATCTAGACTAACGAGATCCGTCTGTACAACCGTCTTCTATATCTAGACTAACGAGATCTCTCGTTATACAACCGTCTTCTATATCTAGACTAACGAGATCCGTCTGTACAACCGTCTTCTATATCTAGACTAACGAGATCCGTCTGTACAACCGTCTTCTATATCTAGACTAACGAGATCTCTCGTTATACAACCGTCTTCTATATCTAGACTAACGGGATACGTCGTTGGACAAACGTCTTCTATATCTAGACTAACGAGATCCGTCTGTACAACCGTCTTCTATATCTAGACTAACGAGATCCGTCTGTACAACCGTCTTCTATATCTAGACTAACGATATCTCTCGTTATACAACCGTCTTCTATATCAAGACTAACGGGATCCGTCTGTACAACCGTCTTCTATATCTAGACTAACGAGATCTCTCGTTATACAACCGTCTTCTATATCTAGACTAACGAGATCCGTCTGTACAACCGTCTTCTATATCTAGACTAACGAGATCCATCTGTACAACCGTCTTCTATATCTAGACTAACGAGATCCGTCTGTACAACCGTCTTCTATATCTAGACTAACGAGACCCGTCTGTACAACCGTCTTCTCTATCTAGACTCACGAGACCCGTCTGTACAACCTTCTTCTATATCTAGACTAACGAGATCCGTCTGTACAACCGTCATCTATATCTAGACTAACGAGACCCGTCTGTACAACCGTCTTCTATATCTAGACTAACGGGATACGTCGTTGGACAACCGTCTTCTATATCTAGACTAACGGGATACGTCGTTGGACAAACGTCTTCTATATCTAGACTAACGAGATCCGTCTGTACAACCGTCTTCTATATCTAGACTAACGAGATCCGTCTGTACAACCGTTTTCTATATCTAGACTAACGAGGTACGTCGTTGGACAAACGTCTTCAATATCTAGACTAACGAGATCCGTCTGTACAACCGTCTTCTATATCTAGACTAACGGGATCCGTCTGTACAACCGTCTTCTATATCTAGACTAACGAGATCCGTCTGTACAACCGTCTTCTATATCTAGACTAATGAGATCCGTCTGTACAACCGTCTTCTATATCTAGACTAACGAGACCCGTCTGTACAACCGTCTTCTCTATCTAGACTCACGAGACCCGTCTGTACAACCTTCTTCTATATCTAGACTAACGGGACCCGTCTGTACAACCGTCTTCTCTATCTAGACTCACGAGACCCGTCTGTACAACCTTCTTCTATATCTAGACTAACGAGATCCGTCTGTACAACCGTCTTCTATATCTAGACTAACGAGATCCGTCTGTACAACCGTTTTCTATATCTAGACTAACGAGGTACGTCGTTGGACAAACGTCTTCAATATCTAGACTAACGAGATCCGTCTGTACAACCGTCTTCTATATCTAGACTAACGGGACCCGTCTGTACAACCGTCTTCTCTATCTAGACTCACGAGACCCGTCTGTACAACCTTCTTCTATATCTAGACTAACGAGATCCGTCTGTACAACCGTCATCTATATCTAGACTAACGAGACCCGTCTGTACAACCGTCTTCTATATCTAGACTAACGGGATACGTCGTTGGACAACCGTCTTCTATATCTAGACTAACGGGATACGTCGTTGGACAAACGTCTTCTATATCTAGACTAACGAGATCCGTCTGTACAACCGTCTTCTATATCTAGACTAACGAGATCTCTCGTTATACAACCGTCTTCTATATCTAGACTAACGGGATACGTCGTTGGACAAACGTCTTCTATATCTAGACTAACGAGATCCGTCTGTACAACCGTCTTCTATATCTAGACTAACGAGATCCGTCTGTACAACCGTCTTCTATATCTAGACTAACGATATCTCTCGTTATACAACCGTCTTCTATATCTAGACTAACGGGATCCGTCTGTACAACCGTCTTCTATATCTAGACTAACGAGATCTCTCGTTATACAACCGTCTTCTATATCTAGACTAACGAGATCCGTCTGTACAACCGTCTTCTATATCTAGACTAACGAGATCCATCTGTACAACCGTCTTCTATATCTAGACTAAGGAGATCCGTCTGTACAACCGTCATCTATATCTAGACTAACGAGACCCGTCTGTACAACCGTCTTCTATATCTAGACTAACGAGATCCGTCTGTACAACCGTCTTCTATATCTAGACTAACGAGATCCGTCTGTACAACCGTCTTCTATATCTAGACTAACGAGATCTCTCGTTATACAACCGTCTTCTATATCTAGACTAACGAGATCCGTCTGTACAACCGTCTTCTATATCTAGACTAACGAGATCCGTCTGTACAACCGTTTTCTATATCTAGACTAACGAGATCCGTCTGTACAACCGTCTTCTATATCTAGACTAACGAGACCCGTCTGTACAACCGTCTTCTCTATCTAGACTCACGAGACCCGTCTGTACAACCTTCTTCTATATCTAGACTAACGAGATCCGTCTGTACAACCGTCATCTATATCTAGACTAACGAGACCCGTCTGTACAACCGTCTTCTATATCTAGACTAACGGGATACGTCGTTGGACAACCGTCTTCTATATCTAGACTAACGGGATACGTCGTTGGACAAACGTCTTCTATATCTAGACTAACGAGATCCGTCTGTACAACCGTCTTCTATATCTAGACTAACGAGATCCGTCTGTACAACCGTTTTCTATATCTAGACTAACGAGGTACGTCGTTGGACAAACGTCTTCAATATCTAGACTAACGAGATCCGTCTGTACAACCGTCTTCTATATCTAGACTAACGGGATCCGTCTGTACAACCGTCTTCTATATCTAGACTAACGAGATCCGTCTGTACAACCGTCTTCTATATCTAGACTAATGAGATCCGTCTGTACAACCGTCTTCTATATCTAGACTAACGAGACCCGTCTGTACAACCGTCTTCTCTATCTAGACTCACGAGACCCGTCTGTACAACCTTCTTCTATATCTAGACTAACGAGATCCGTCTGTACAACCGTCTTCTATATCTAGACTAAAGAGATCCGTCGGTACAACCGTCTTCTATATCTAGACTAACGAGATCCGTCTGTACAACCGTCTTCTATATCTAGACTAACGAGATCTCTCGTTATACAACCGTCTTCTATATCTAGACTAACGAGATCCGTCTGTACAACCGTCTTCTATATCTAGACTAACGAGATCCGTCTGTACAACCGTCTTCTATATCTAGACTAACGAGATCCGTCTGTACAACCGTCTTCTATATCTAGACTAACGAGATCCGTCTGTACAACCGCCTTCTATATCTAGACTAACGAGATCCGTCTGCACAACCGTCTTCTATATCTAGACTAACGAGATCCGTCTGTACAACCGTCTTCTATATCTAGACTAACGAGATCCGTCTGCACAACCGTCTTCTATATCTAGACTAACGGGATACGTCGTTGGACAAACGTCTTCTATATCTAGACTAACGAGATCCGTCTGTACAACCGTCTTCTATATCTAGACTAACGAGATCTCTCGTTATACAACCGTCTTCTATATCTAGACTAACGAGATCCGTCTGTACAACCGCCTTCTATATCTAGACTAACGAGATCCGTCTGCACAACCGTCTTCTATATCTAGACTAACGGGATACGTCGTTGGACAAACGTCTTCTATATCTAGACTAACGAGATCCGTCTGTACAACCGTCTTCTATATCTAGACTAACGAGATCCGTCTGTACAACCGTTTTCTATATCTAGACTAACGAGGTACGTCGTTAGACAAACGTCTTCAATATCTAGACTAACGAGACCCGTCTGTACAACCGTCTTCTATATCTAGACTAACGGGATACGTCGTTGGACAAACGTTTTCTATATCTAGACTAACGAGATCCGTCTGTACAACCGTCTTCTATATCTAGACTAACGAGATCCGTCTGTACAACCGTCTTCTATATCTAGACTAACGAGATCCGTCTGTACAACCGTCTTCTATATCTAGACTAACGAGATCCGTCTGTACAGCCGTCTTCTATATCTAGACTAACGGGATACGTCGTTATACAACCGTCTTCTATATCTAGACTAACGGGATACGTCGTTATACAACCGTCTTCTATATCTAGACTAACGAGATCCGTCTGTACAACCGTTTTCTATATCTAGACTAACGAGGTACGTCGTTGGACAAACGTCTTCAATATCTAGACTAACGAGATCCGTCTGTACAACCGTCTTCTATATCTAGACTAACGAGACCCGTCTGTACAACCGTCTTCTATATCTAGACTAACGGGATCCGTCTGTACAACCGTCTTCTATATCTAGACTAACGAGATCTCTCGTTATACAACCGTCTTCTATATCTAGACTAACGAGATCCGTCTGTACAACCGTCTTCTATATCTAGACTAACGAGATCCGTCTGTACAACCGTTTTCTATATCTAGACTAACGAGGTACGTCGTTGGACAAACGTCTTCAATATCTAGACTAACGAGATCCGTATGTACAACCGTCTTCTATATCTAGACTAACGGGACCCGTCTGTACAACCGTCTTCTCTATCTAGACTCACGAGACCCGTCTGTACAACCTTCTTCTATATCTAGACTAACGAGATCCGTCTGTACAACCGTCATCTATATCTAGACTAACGAGACCCGTCTGTACAACCGTCTTCTATATCTAGACTAACGGGATACGTCGTTGGACAACCGTCTTCTATATCTAGACTAACGGAATACGTCGTTGGACAAACGTCTTCTATATCTAGACTAACGAGATCCGTCTGTACAACCGTCTTCTATATCTAGACTAACGAGATCTCTCGTTATACAACCGTCTTCTATATCTAGACTAACGGGATCCGTCTGTACAACCGTCTTCTATATCTAGACTAACGAGATCTCTCGTTATACAACCGTCTTCTATATCTAGACTAACGAGATCCGTCTGTACAACCGTCTTCTATATCTAGACTAACGAGATCTCTCGTTATACAACCGTCTTCTATATCTAGACTAACGAGATCCGTCTGTACAACCGCCTTCTATATCTAGACTAACGAGATCCGTCTGCACAACCGTCTTCTATATCTAGACTAACGGGATACGTCGTTGGACAAACGTCTTCTATATCTAGACTAACGAGATCCGTCTGTACAACCGTCTTCTATATCTAGACTAACGAGATCTCTCGTTATACAACCGTCTTCTATATCTAGACTAACGAGATCCGTCTGTACAACCGTCTTCTATATCTAGACTAACGAGATCCGTCTGTACAACGGTTTTCTATATCTAGACTAACGAGATCCGTCTGTACAACCGTCTTCAATATCTAGACTAACGAGATCCGTCTGTACAACCGTCTTCTATATCTAGACTAACGAGATCCGTCTGTACAACCGTCTTCTATATCTAGACTAACGAGACCCGTCTGTACAACCGTCTTCTCTATCTAGACTCACGAGACCCGTCTGTACAACCTTCTTCTATATCTAGACTAACGAGATCCGTCTGTACAACCGTCATCTATATCTAGACTAACGAGACCCGTCTGTACAACCGTCTTCTATATCTAGACTAACGGGATACGTCGTTGGACAACCGTCTTCTATATCTAGACTAACGGGATACGTCGTTGGACAAACGTCTTCTATATCTAGACTAACGAGATCCGTCTGTACAACCGTCTTCTATATCTAGACTAACGAGATCCGTCTGTACAACCGTTTTCTATATCTAGACTAACGAGGTACGTCGTTGGACAAACGTCTTCAATATCTAGACTAACGAGATCCGTCTGTACAACCGTCTTCTATATCTAGACTAACGGGATCCGTCTGTACAACCGTCTTCTATATCTAGACTAACGAGATCCGTCTGTACAACCGTCTTCTATATCTAGACTAATGAGATCCGTCTGTACAACCGTCTTCTATATCTAGACTAACGAGACCCGTCTGTACAACCGTCTTCTCTATCTAGACTCACGAGACCCGTCTGTACAACCTTCTTCTATATCTAGACTAACGAGATCCGTCTGTACAACCGTCTTCTATATCTAGACTAAAGAGATCCGTCGGTACAACCGTCTTCTATATCTAGACTAACGAGATCCGTCTGTACAACCGTCTTCTATATCTAGACTAACGAGATCTCTCGTTATACAACCGTCTTCTATATCTAGACTAACGAGATCCGTCTGTACAACCGTCTTCTATATCTAGACTAACGAGATCCGTCTGTACAACCGTCTTCTATATCTAGACTAACGAGATCCGTCTGTACAACCGTTTTCTATATCTAGACTAACGAGGTACGTTGTTGGACAAACGTCTTCAATATCTAGACTAACGAGATCCGTCTGTACAACCGTCTTCTATATCTAGACTAACGAGATCCGTCTGTACAACCGTCTTCTATATCTAGACTAACGAGATCCGTCTGTACAACCGTCTTCTATATCTAGACTAACGAGATCCGTCTGTACAACCGTCTTCTATAACTAGACTAACGAGATCCGTCTGTACAACCGTCTTCTATATCTAGACTAACGAGATCCGTCTGTACAACCGTCTTCTATATCTAGACTAACGAGATCTCTCGTTATACAACCGTCTTCTATATCTAGACTAACGAGATCCGTCTGTACAACCGCCTTCTATATCTAGACTAACGAGATCCGTCTGCACAACCGTCTTCTATATCTAGACTAACGAGATCCGTCTGTACAACCGTCTTCTATATCTAGACTAACGAGATCCGTCTGCACAACCGTCTTCTATATCTAGACTAACGGGATACGTCGTTGGACAAACGTCTTCTATATCTAGACTAACGAGATCCGTCTGTACAACCGTCTTCTATATCTAGACTAACGAGATCTCTCGTTATACAACCGTCTTCTATATCTAGACTAACGAGATCCGTCTGTACAACCGCCTTCTATATCTAGACTAACGAGATCCGTCTGCACAACCGTCTTCTATATCTAGACTAACGAGATCCGTCTGCACAACCGTCTTCTATATCTAGACTAACGGGATACGTCGTTGGACAAACGTCTTCTATATCTAGACTAACGAGATCCGTCTGTACAACCGTCTTCTATATCTAGACTAACGAGATCCGTCTGTACAACCGTTTTCTATATCTAGACTAACGAGGTACGTCGTTAGACAAACGTCTTCAATATCTAGACTAACGAGACCCGTCTGTACAACCGTCTTCTATATCTAGACTAACGGGATACGTCGTTGGACAAACGTCTTCTATATCTAGACTAACGAGATCCGTCTGTACAACCGTCTTCTATATCTAGACTAACGAGATCCGTCTGTACAACCGTCTTCTATATCTAGACTAACGAGATCCATCTGTACAACCGTCTTCTATATCTAGACTAAGGAGATCCGTCTGTACAACCGTCATCTATATCTAGACTAACGAGACCCGTCTGTACAACCGTCTTCTATATCTAGACTAACGAGATCCGTCTGTACAACCGTCTTCTATATCTAGACTAACGAGATCCGTCTGTACAACCGTCTTCTATATCTAGACTAACGGGATCCGTCTGTACAACCGTCTTCTATATCTAGACTAACGAGATCCGTCTGTACAACCGTCTTCAATATCTAGACTAACGAGATCCGTCTGTACAACCGTCTTCTATATCTAGACTAACGAGATCCGTCTGTACAACCGTCTTCTATATCTAGACTAACGAGACCCGTCTGTACAACCGTCTTCTCTATCTAGACTCACGAGACCCGTCTGTACAACCTTCTTCTATATCTAGACTAACGAGATCCGTCTGTACAACCGTCATCTATATCTAGACTAACGAGACCCGTCTGTACAACCGTCTTCTATATCTAGACTAACGGGATACGTCGTTGGACAACCGTCTTCTATATCTAGACTAACGGGATACGTCGTTGGACAAACGTCTTCTATATCTAGACTAACGAGATCCGTCTGTACAACCGTCTTCTATATCTAGACTAACGAGATCCGTCTGTACAACCGTCTTCTATATCTAGACTAATGAGATCCGTCTGTACAACCGTCTTCTATATCTAGACTAACGAGATCCGTCTGTACAACCGTTTTCTATATCTAGACTAACGAGGTACGTCGTTGGACAAACGTCTTCAATATCTAGACTAACGAGATCCGTCTGTACAACCGTCTTCTATATCTAGACTAACGAGATCCGTCTGTACAAACGTCTTCTATATCTAGACTAACGAGATCCGTCTGTACAACCGTCTTCTATATCTAGACTAACGAGATCCGTCTGTACAACCGTCTTCTATAACTAGACTAACGAGATCCGTCTGTACAACCGTCTTCTATATCTAGACTAACGAGATCCGTCAGTACAACCGTCTTCTATATCTAGACTAACGAGATCTCTCGTTATACAACCGTCTTCTATATCTAGACTAACGAGATCCGTCTGTACAACCGCCTTCTATATCTAGACTAACGAGATCCGTCTGCACAACCGTCTTCTATATCTAGACTAACGAGATCCGTCTGTACAACCGTCTTTTATATCTTGACTAACGAGATCCGTCTGCACAACCGTCTTCTATATCTAGACTAACGAGATCCGTCTGAACAACCGTCTTCTATATCTAGACTAACGAGATCCGTCTGTACAACCGCCTTCTATATCTAGACTAACGAGATACGTCGTTGTACAACCGTCTTCTATATCTAGACTAACGCGATCCGTCTGTACAACCGTCTTCTATATCTAGACTAACGAGATCCGTCTGTACAACCGTCTTCTATATCTAGACTAACGAGATCTCTCGTTATACAACCGTCTTCTATATCTAGACTAACGAGATCCGTCTGTACAACCGCCTTCTATATCTAGACTAACGAGATCCGTCTGCACAACCGTCTTCTATATCTAGACTAACGAGATCCGTCTGTACAACCGTCTTCTATATCTAGACTAACGAGATCCGTCTGCACAACCGTCTTCTATATCTAGACTAACGGGATACGTCGTTGGACAAACGTCTTCTATATCTAGACTAACGAGATCCGTCTGTACAACCGTCTTCTATATCTAGACTAACGAGATCTCTCGTTATACAACCGTCTTCTATATCTAGACTAACGAGATCCGTCTGTACAACCGCCTTCTATATCTAGACTAACGAGATCCGTCTGCACAACCGTCTTCTATATCTAGACTAACGAGATCCGTCTGCACAACCGTCTTCTATATCTAGACTAACGGGATACGTCGTTGGACAAACGTCTTCTATATCTAGACTAACGAGATCCGTCTGTACAACCGTCTTCTATATCTAGACTAACGAGATCCGTCTGTACAACCGTTTTCTATATCTAGACTAACGAGGTACGTCGTTAGACAAACGTCTTCAATATCTAGACTAACGAGACCCGTCTGTACAACCGTCTTCTATATCTAGACTAACGGGATACGTCGTTGGACAAACGTCTTCTATATCTAGACTAACGAGATCCGTCTGTACAACCGTCTTCTATATCTAGACTAACGAGATCCGTCTGTACAACCGTCTTCTATATCTAGACTAACGAGATCCATCTGTACAACCGTCTTCTATATCTAGACTAAGGAGATCCGTCTGTACAACCGTCATCTATATCTAGACTAACGAGACCCGTCTGTACAACCGTCTTCTATATCTAGACTAACGAGATCCGTCTGTACAACCGTCTTCTATATCTAGACTAACGAGATCCGTCTGTACAACCGTCTTCTATATCTAGACTAACGGGATCCGTCTGTACAACCGTCTTCTATATCTAGACTAACGAGATCCGTCTGTACAACCGTCTTCAATATCTAGACTAACGAGATCCGTCTGTACAACCGTCTTCTATATCTAGACTAACGAGATCCGTCTGTACAACCGTCTTCTATATCTAGACTAACGAGACCCGTCTGTACAACCGTCTTCTCTATCTAGACTCACGAGACCCGTCTGTACAACCTTCTTCTATATCTAGACTAACGAGATCCGTCTGTACAACCGTCATCTATATCTAGACTAACGAGACCCGTCTGTACAACCGTCTTCTATATCTAGACTAACGGGATACGTCGTTGGACAACCGTCTTCTATATCTAGACTAACGGGATACGTCGTTGGACAAACGTCTTCTATATCTAGACTAACGAGATCCGTCTGTACAACCGTCTTCTATATCTAGACTAACGAGATCCGTCTGTACAACCGTCTTCTATATCTAGACTAATGAGATCCGTCTGTACAACCGTCTTCTATATCTAGACTAACGAGATCCGTCTGTACAACCGTTTTCTATATCTAGACTAACGAGGTACGTCGTTGGACAAACGTCTTCAATATCTAGACTAACGAGATCCGTCTGTACAACCGTCTTCTATATCTAGACTAACGAGATCCGTCTGTACAAACGTCTTCTATATCTAGACTAACGAGATCCGTCTGTACAACCGCCTTCTATATCTAGACTAACGAGATCCGTCTGCACAACCGTCTTCTATATCTAGACTAACGAGATCCGTCTGTACAACCGTCTTCTATATCTAGACTAACGAGATCCGTCTGCACAACCGTCTTCTATATCTAGACTAACGGGATACGTCGTTGGACAAACGTCTTCTATATCTAGACTAACGAGATCCGTCTGTACAACCGTCTTCTATATCTAGACTAACGAGATCTCTCGTTATACAACCGTCTTCTATATCTAGACTAACGAGATCCGTCTGTACAACCGCCTTCTATATCTAGACTAACGAGATCCGTCTGCACAACCGTCTTCTATATCTAGACTAACGAGATCCGTCTGCACAACCGTCTTCTATATCTAGACTAACGGGATACGTCGTTGGACAAACGTCTTCTATATCTAGACTAACGAGATCCGTCTGTACAACCGTCTTCTATATCTAGACTAACGAGATCCGTCTGTACAACCGTTTTCTATATCTAGACTAACGAGGTACGTCGTTAGACAAACGTCTTCAATATCTAGACTAACGAGACCCGTCTGTACAACCGTCTTCTATATCTAGACTAACGGGATACGTCGTTGGACAAACGTCTTCTATATCTAGACTAACGAGATCCGTCTGTACAACCGTCTTCTATATCTAGACTAACGAGATCCGTCTGTACAACCGTCTTCTATATCTAGACTAACGAGATCCATCTGTACAACCGTCTTCTATATCTAGACTAAGGAGATCCGTCTGTACAACCGTCATCTATATCTAGACTAACGAGACCCGTCTGTACAACCGTCTTCTATATCTAGACTAACGAGATCCGTCTGTACAACCGTCTTCTATATCTAGACTAACGAGATCCGTCTGTACAACCGTCTTCTATATCTAGACTAACGGGATCCGTCTGTACAACCGTCTTCTATATCTAGACTAACGAGATCCGTCTGTACAACCGTCTTCAATATCTAGACTAACGAGATCCGTCTGTACAACCGTCTTCTATATCTAGACTAACGAGATCCGTCTGTACAACCGCCTTCTATATCTAGACTAACGAGATCCGTCTGCACAACCGTCTTCTATATCTAGACTAACGAGATCCGTCTGTACAACCGTCTTTTATATCTTGACTAACGAGATCCGTCTGCACAACCGTCTTCTATATCTAGACTAACGAGATCCGTCTGAACAACCGTCTTCTATATCTAGACTAACGAGATCCGTCTGTACAACCGCCTTCTATATCTAGACTAACGAGATACGTCGTTGTACAACCGTCTTCTATATCTAGACTAACGCGATCCGTCTGTACAACCGTCTTCTATATCTAGACTAACGAGATCCGTCTGTACAACCGTCTTCTATATCTAGACTAACGAGATCTCTCGTTATACAACCGTCTTCTATATCTAGACTAACGAGATCCGTCTGTACAACCGCCTTCTATATCTAGACTAACGAGATCCGTCTGCACAACCGTCTTCTATATCTAGACTAACGAGATCCGTCTGTACAACCGTCTTCTATATCTAGACTAACGAGATCCGTCTGCACAACCGTCTTCTATATCTAGACTAACGGGATACGTCGTTGGACAAACGTCTTCTATATCTAGACTAACGAGATCCGTCTGTACAACCGTCTTCTATATCTAGACTAACGAGATCTCTCGTTATACAACCGTCTTCTATATCTAGACTAACGAGATCCGTCTGTACAACCGCCTTCTATATCTAGACTAACGAGATCCGTCTGCACAACCGTCTTCTATATCTAGACTAACGAGATCCGTCTGCACAACCGTCTTCTATATCTAGACTAACGGGATACGTCGTTGGACAAACGTCTTCTATATCTAGACTAACGAGATCCGTCTGTACAACCGTCTTCTATATCTAGACTAACGAGATCCGTCTGTACAACCGTTTTCTATATCTAGACTAACGAGGTACGTCGTTAGACAAACGTCTTCAATATCTAGACTAACGAGACCCGTCTGTACAACCGTCTTCTATATCTAGACTAACGGGATACGTCGTTGGACAAACGTCTTCTATATCTAGACTAACGAGATCCGTCTGTACAACCGTCTTCTATATCTAGACTAACGAGATCCGTCTGTACAACCGTCTTCTATATCTAGACTAACGAGATCCATCTGTACAACCGTCTTCTATATCTAGACTAAGGAGATCCGTCTGTACAACCGTCATCTATATCTAGACTAACGAGACCCGTCTGTACAACCGTCTTCTATATCTAGACTAACGAGATCCGTCTGT
The DNA here is from genome assembly GCA_960531205.1 of Andrena bicolor. Lineage (NCBI taxonomy): Eukaryota > Metazoa > Arthropoda > Insecta > Hymenoptera > Andrenidae > Andrena > Andrena bicolor. The sequence continues at coordinate 46,229 of CAUIJW010000096.1, forward strand.
ACAACCGTCTTCTATATCTAGACTAACGAGATCCGTCTGTACAACCGTCTTCTATATCTAGACTAACGGGATCCGTCTGTACAACCGTCTTCTATATCTAGACTAACGAGATCCGTCTGTACAACCGTCTTCAATATCTAGACTAACGAGATCCGTCTGTACAACCGTCTTCTATATCTAGACTAACGAGATCCGTCTGTACAACCGTCTTCTATATCTAGACTAACGAGACCCGTCTGTACAACCGTCTTCTCTATCTAGACTCACGAGACCCGTCTGTACAACCTTCTTCTATATCTAGACTAACGAGATCCGTCTGTACAACCGTCATCTATATCTAGACTAACGAGACCCGTCTGTACAACCGTCTTCTATATCTAGACTAACGGGATACGTCGTTGGACAACCGTCTTCTATATCTAGACTAACGGGATACGTCGTTGGACAAACGTCTTCTATATCTAGACTAACGAGATCCGTCTGTACAACCGTCTTCTATATCTAGACTAACGAGATCCGTCTGTACAACCGTCTTCTATATCTAGACTAATGAGATCCGTCTGTACAACCGTCTTCTATATCTAGACTAACGAGATCCGTCTGTACAACCGTTTTCTATATCTAGACTAACGAGGTACGTCGTTGGACAAACGTCTTCAATATCTAGACTAACGAGATCCGTCTGTACAACCGTCTTCTATATCTAGACTAACGAGATCCGTCTGTACAAACGTCTTCTATATCTAGACTAACGAGATCCGTCTGTACAACCGTCTTCTATATCTAGACTAACGAGATCCGTCTGTACAACCGTCTTCTATAACTAGACTAACGAGATCCGTCTGTACAACCGTCTTCTATATCTAGACTAACGAGATCCGTCAGTACAACCGTCTTCTATATCTAGACTAACGAGATCTCTCGTTATACAACCGTCTTCTATATCTAGACTAACGAGATCCGTCTGTACAACCGCCTTCTATATCTAGACTAACGAGATCCGTCTGCACAACCGTCTTCTATATCTAGACTAACGAGATCCGTCTGTACAACCGTCTTTTATATCTTGACTAACGAGATCCGTCTGCACAACCGTCTTCTATATCTAGACTAACGAGATCCGTCTGAACAACCGTCTTCTATATCTAGACTAACGAGATCCGTCTGTACAACCGCCTTCTATATCTAGACTAACGAGATACGTCGTTGTACAACCATCTTCTATATCTAGACTAACGCGATCCGTCTGTACAACCGTTTTCTATATCGAGACTAACGAGATCCGTCTGTACAACCGTCTTCTATATCTAGACTAACGGGATACGACGTTGGACAAACGTCTTCTATATCTAGACTAACGAGATCCGTCTGTACAACCGTCTTCTATATCTAGACTAACGAGATCCGTCTGTACAACCGTTTTCTATATCTAGACTAACGAGATCCGTCTGTACAACCGTCTTCTATATCTAGACTAACGAGATCCATCTGTACAACCGTCTTCTATATCTAGACTAACGAGATCCGTCTGTACAACCGTCTTCTATATCTAGACTAACGAGATCCGTCTGTACAACCGTCTTCTATATCTAGACTAACGAGATCCGTCTGTACAACCGTCTTCTATATCTAGACTCAACGAGATCCGTCTGTACAACCGTCTTCTATATCTAGACTAACGAGATCTCTCGTTATACAACCGTCTTCTATATCTAGACTAACGGGATACGTCGTTGGACAAACGTCTTCTATATCTAGACTAACGAGATCCGTCTGTACAACCGTCTTCTATATCTAGACTAACGAGATCCGTCTGTACAACCGTCTTCTATATCTAGACTAACGATATCTCTCGTTATACAACCGTCTTCTATATCTAGACTAACGGGATCCGTCTGTACAACCGTCTTCTATATCTAGACTAACGAGATCTCTCGTTATACAACCGTCTTCTATATCTAGACTAACGAGATCCGTCTGTACAACCGTCTTCTATATCTAGACTAACGAGATCCATCTGTACAACCGTCTTCTATATCTAGACTAAGGAGATCCGTCTGTACAACCGTCATCTATATCTAGACTAACGAGACCCGTCTGTACAACCGTCTTCTATTTCTAGACTAACGAGATCCGTCTGTACAACCGTCTTCTATATCTAGACTAACGAGATCCGTCTGTACAACCGTCTTCTATATCTAGACTAACGAGATCTCTCGTTATACAACCGTCTACTATATCTAGACTAACGAGATCCGTCTGTACAACCGTCTTCTATATCTAGACTAACGAGATCTCTCGTTATACAACCGTCTTCTATATCTAGACTAACGGGATACGTCGTTGGACAAACGTCTTCTATATCTAGACTAACGAGATCCGTCTGTACAACCGTCTTCTATATCTTGACTAACGAGATCCGTCTGTACAACCGTCTTCTATATCTAGACTAACGATATCTCTCGTTATACTACCGTCTTCTATATCTAGACTAACGGGATCCGTCTGTACAACCGTCTTCTATATCTAGACTAACGAGATCTCTCGTTATACAACCGTCTTCTATATCTAGACTAACGAGATCCGTCTGTACAACCGTCTTCTATATCTAGACTAACGATATCCATCTGTACAACCGTCTTCTATATCTAGACTAAGGAGATCCGTCTGTACAACCGTCATCTATATCTAGACTAACAGGACCCGTCTGTACAACCGTCTTCTATATCTAGACTAACGAGATCCGTCTGCACAACCGTCTTCTATATCTAGACTAACGAGATCCGTCTGAACAACCGTCTTCTATATCTAGACTAACGAGATCCGTCTGTACAACCGCCTTCTATATCTAGACCAACGAGATACGTCGTTGTACAACCATCTTCTATATCTAGACTAACGCGATCCGTCTGTACAACCGTTTTCTATATCGAGACTAACGAGATCCGTCTGTACAACCGTCTTCTATATCTAGACTGACGGGATACGACGTTGGACAAACGTCTTCTATATCTAGACTAACGAGATCCGTCTGTACAACCGTCTTCTATATCTAGACTAACGAGATCCGTCTGTACAACCGTTTTCTATATCTAGACTAACGAGATCCGTCTGAACAACCGTCTTCTATATCTAGACTAACGAGATCCGTCTGTACAACCGTCTTCTATATCTAGACTAACGAGATCCGTCTGTACAACCGTCTTCTATATCTAGACTAACGAGATCCGTCTGTACAACCGTCTTTTATATCTAGACGAACGAGATCCGTCTGTACAACCGCCTTCTATATCTAGACTAACGAGATCCGTCTGCACAACCGTCTTCTATATCTAGACTAACGAGATCCGTCTGTACAACCGTCTTTTATATCTAGACGAACGAGATCCGTCTGCACAACCGTCTTCTATATCTAGACTAACGAGATCCGTCTGAACAACCGTCTTCTATATCTAGACTAACGAGATCCGTCTGTACAACCGCCTTCTATATCTAGACTAACGAGATACGTCGTTGTACAACCATCTTCTATATCTAGACTAACGCGATCCGTCTGTACAACCGTCTTCTATATCTAGACTAACGAGATCCGTCTGTACAACCGTCTTCTATATCTAGACTAACGAGATCCGTCTGTACAACCGTCTTCTATATCTAGACTAACGATATCTCTCGTTATACAACCGTCTTCTATATCTAGACTAACGAGATCCGTCTGTACAACCGCCTTCTATATCTAGACTAACGAGATCCATCTGTACAACCGTCTTCTATATCTAGACTAACGAGATCCATCTGTACAACCGTCTTCTATATCTAGACTAATGAGATCCGTCTGTACAACCGTCATCTATATCTAGACTAACGAGACCCGTCTGTACAACCGTCTTCTATATCTAGACTAACGGGATACGTCGTTGGACAAACGTCTTCTATATCTAGACTAACGAGATCCGTCTGTACAACCGTCTTCTATATCTAGACTAACGAGATCCGTCTGTACAACCGTCTTCTATATCTAGACTAACGAGATCCATCTGTACAACCGTCTTCTATATCTAGACTAACGAGATCCGTCTGTACAACCGTCTTCTATATCTAGACTAACGGGATACGTCGTTATACAACCGTCTTCTATATCTAGACTAACGGGATACGTCGTTATACAACCGTCTTCTATATCTAGACTAACGAGATCCGTCTGTACAACCGTTTTCTATATCTAGACTAACGAGGTACGTCGTTGGACAAACGTCTTCAATATCTAGACTAACGAGATCCGTCTGTACAACCGTCTTCTATATCTAGACTAACGAGACCCGTCTGTACAACCGTCTTCTATATCTAGACTAACGGGATCCGTCTGTACAACCGTCTTCTATATCTAGACTAACGAGATCTCTCGTTATACAACCGTCTTCTATATCTAGACTAACGAGATCCGTCTGTAAAACCGTCTTATATATCTAGACTAACGAGATCCGTCTGTACAACCGTTTTCTATATCTAGACTAACGAGGTACGTCGTTGGACAAACGTCTTCAATATCTAGACTAACGAGATCCGTCTGTACAACCGTCATCTATATCTAGACTAACGAGACCCGTCTGTACAACCGTCTTCTATATCTAGACTAACGAGATCCGTCTGTACAACCGTCTTCTATATCTAGACTAACGAGATCCGTCTGTACAACCGTCTTCTATATCTAGACTAACGAGATCTCTCGTTATACAACCGTCTTCTATATCTAGACTAACGAGATCCGTCTGTACAACCGTCTTCTATATCTAGACTAACGAGATCCGTCTGTACAACCGTTTTCTATATCTAGACTAACGAGATCCGTCTGTACAACCGTCTTCAATATCTAGACTAACGAGATCCGTCTGTACAACCGTCTTCTATATCTAGACTAACGAGATCCGTCTGTACAACCGTCTTCTATATCTAGACTAACGAGACCCGTCTGTACAACCGTCTTCTCTATCTAGACTCACGAGACCCGTCTGTACAACCTTCTTCTATATCTAGACTAACGAGATCCGTCTGTACAACCGTCATCTATATCTAGACTAACGAGACCCGTCTGTACAACCGTCTTCTATATCTAGACTAACGGGATACGTCGTTGGACAACCGTCTTCTATATCTAGACTAACGGGATACGTCGTTGGACAAACGTCTTCTATATCTAGACTAACGAGATCCGTCTGTACAACCGTCTTCTATATCTAGACTAACGAGATCCGTCTGTACAACCGTTTTCTATATCTAGACTAACGAGGTACGTCGTTGGACAAACGTCTTCAATATCTAGACTAACGAGATCCGTCTGTACAACCGTCTTCTATATCTAGACTAACGGGATCCGTCTGTACAACCGTCTTCTATATCTAGACTAACGAGATCCGTCTGTACAACCGTCTTCTATATCTAGACTAATGAGATCCGTCTGTACAACCGTCTTCTATATCTAGACTAACGAGACCCGTCTGTACAACCGTCTTCTCTATCTAGACTCACGAGACCCGTCTGTACAACCTTCTTCTATATCTAGACTAACGAGATCCGTCTGTACAACCGTCTTCTATATCTAGACTAAAGAGATCCGTCGGTACAACCGTCTTCTATATCTAGACTAACGAGATCCGTCTGTACAACCGTCTTCTATATCTAGACTAACGAGATCTCTCGTTATACAACCGTCTTCTATATCTAGACTAACGAGATCCGTCTGTACAACCGTCTTCTATATCTAGACTAACGAGATCCGTCTGTACAACCGTCTTCTATATCTAGACTAACGAGATCCGTCTGTACAACCGTCTTCTATATCTAGACTAACGAGATCCGTCTGTACAACCGTCTTCTATATCTAGACTAACGAGATCCGTCTGTACAACCGTCTTCTATATCTAGACTAACGAGATCCGTCTGTACAACCGTCTTCTATATCTAGACTAACGAGATCCGTCTGTACAACCGTCTTCTATATCTAGACTAACGAGATCCATCTGTACAATCGTCTTCTATATCTAGACTATTGAGATCCGTCTGTACAACCGTCATCTATATCTAGACTAACGAGACCCGTCTGTACAACCGTCTTCTATATCTAGACTAACGGGATACGTCGTTGGACAAACGTCTTCTATATCTAGACTAACGAGATCCGTCTGTACAACCGTCTTCTATATCTAGACTAACGAGATCCGTCTGTACAACCGTCTTCTATATCTAGACTAACGAGATCCGTCTGTACAACCGTCTTCTATATCTAGACTAACGAGATCCGTCTGTACAGCCGTCTTCTATATCTAGACTAACGGGATACGTCGTTATACAACCGTCTTCTATATCTAGACTAACGAGATCCGTCTGTACAACCGTTTTCTATATCTAGACTAACGAGGTACGTCGTTGGACAAACGTCTTCAATATCTAGACTAACGAGATCCGTCTGTACAACCGTCTTCTATATCTAGACTAACGAGACCCGTCTGTACAACCGTCTTCTATATCTAGACTAACGGGATCCGTCTGTACAACCGTTTTCTATATCTAGACTAACGAGATCCGTCTGAACAACCGTCTTCTATATCTAGACTAACGAGATCCGTCTGTACAACCGCCTTCTATATCTAGACTAACGAGATCCGCCTGTACAACCGTCTTCTATATCTAGACTAACGAGATCTCTCGTTATACAACCGTCTTCTATATCTAGACTAACGAGATCCGTCTGTACAACCGCCTTCTATATCTAGACTAACGGGATACGTCGTTGGACAACCGTCTTCTATATCTAGACTAACGGGATACGTCGTTGGACAAACGTCTTCTATATCTAGACTAACGAGATCCGTCTGTACAACCGTCTTCTATATCTAGACTAACGAGATCTCTCGTTATACAACCGTCTTCTATATCTAGACTAACGGGATACGTCGTTGGACAAACGTCTTCTATATCTAGACTAACGAGATCCGTCTGTACAACCGTCTTCTATATCTAGACTAACGAGATCCGTCTGTACAACCGTCTTCTATATCTAGACTAACGATATCTCTCGTTATACAACCGTCTTCTATATCTAGACTAACGGGATCCGTCTGTACAACCGTCTTCTATATCTAGACTAACGAGATCTCTCGTTATACAACCGTCTTCTATATCTAGACTAACGAGATCCGTCTGTACAACCGTCTTCTATATCTAGACTAACGAGATCCATCTGTACAACCGTCTTCTATATCTAGACTAAGGAGATCCGTCTGTACAACCGTCATCTATATCTAGACTAACGAGACCCGTCTGTACAACCGTCTTCTATATCTAGACTAACGAGATCCGTCTGTACAACCGTCTTCTATATCTAGACTAACGAGATCCGTCTGTACAACCGTCTTCTATATCTAGACTAACGAGATCTCTCGTTATACAACCGTCTTCTATATCTAGACTAACGAGATCCGTCTGTACAACCGTCTTCTATATCTAGACTAACGAGATCCGTCTGTACAACCGTTTTCTATATCTAGACTAACGAGATCCGTCTGTACAACCGTCTTCAATATCTAGACTAACGAGATCCGTCTGTACAACCGTCTTCTATATCTAGACTAACGAGATCCGTCTGTACAACCGTCTTCTATATCTAGACTAACGAGACCCGTCTGTACAACCGTCTTCTCTATCTAGACTCACGAGACCCGTCTGTACAACCTTCTTCTATATCTAGACTAACGAGATCCGTCTGTACAACCGTCATCTATATCTAGACTAACGAGACCCGTCTGTACAACCGTCTTCTATATCTAGACTAACGGGATACGTCGTTGGACAACCGTCTTCTATATCTAGACTAACGGGATACGTCGTTGGACAAACGTCTTCTATATCTAGACTAACGAGATCCGTCTGTACAACCGTCTTCTATATCTAGACTAACGAGATCCGTCTGTACAACCGTTTTCTATATCTAGACTAACGAGGTACGTCGTTGGACAAACGTCTTCAATATCTAGACTAACGAGATCCGTCTGTACAACCGTCTTCTATATCTAGACTAACGGGATCCGTCTGTACAACCGTCTTCTATATCTAGACTAACGAGATCCGTCTGTACAACCGTCTTCTATATCTAGACTAAAGAGATCCGTCGGTACAACCGTCTTCTATATCTAGACTAACGAGATCCGTCTGTACAACCGTCTTCTATATCTAGACTAACGAGATCTCTCGTTATACAACCGTCTTCTATATCTAGACTAACGAGATCCGTCTGTACAACCGTCTTCTATATCTAGACTAACGACATCCGTCTGTACAACCGTCTTCTATATCTAGACTAACGAGATCCGTCTGTACAACCGTCTTCTATATCTAGACTAACGAGATCCGTCTGTACAACCGTCTTCTATATCTAGACTAACGAGATCCGTCTGTACAACCGTCTTCTATATCTAGACTAACGAGATCCGTCTGTACAACCGTCTTCTATATCTAGACTAACGAGATCCATCTGTACAACCGTCTTCTATATCTAGACTAATGAGATCCGTCTGTCCAACCGTCATCTATATCTAGACTAACGAGACCCGTCTGTTCAACCGTCTTCTATATCTAGACTAACGGGATACGTCGTTGGACAAACGTCTTCTATATCTAGACTAACGAGATCCGTCTGTACAACCGTCTTCTATATCTAGACTAACGAGATCCGTCTGTACAACCGTTTTCTATATCTAGACTAACGAGGTACGTCGTTGGACAAACGTCTTCAATATCTAGACTAACGAGATCCGTCTGTACAACCGTCTTCTATATCTAGACTAACGAGATCCGTCTGTACAACCGTCTTCTATATCTAGACTAACGAGATCCGTCTGTACAACCGTCTTCTATATCTAGACTAACGAGATCCGTCTGTACAACCGTCTTCTATAACTAGACTAACGAGATCCGTCTGTACAACCGTCTTCTATATCTAGACTAACGAGATCCGTCTGTACAACCGTCTTCTATATCTAGACTAACGAGATCTCTCGTTATACAACCGTCTTCTATATCTAGACTTACGAGATCCGTCTGTACAACCGCCTTCTATATCTAGACTAACGAGATCCGTCTGCACAACCGTCTTCTATATCTAGACTAACGAGATCCGTCTGTACAACCGTCTTCTATATCTAGACTAACGAGATCCGTCTGCACAACCGTCTTCTATATCTAGACTAACGGGATACGTCGTTGGACAAACGTCTTCTATATCTAGACTAACGAGATCCGTCTGTACAACCGTCTTCTATATCTAGACTAACGAGATCTCTCGTTATACAACCGTCTTCTATATCTAGACTAACGAGATCCGTCTGTACAACCGCCTTCTATATCTAGACTAACGAGATCCGTCTGCACAACCGTCTTCTATATCTAGACTAACGGGATACGTCGTTGGACAAACGTCTTCTATATCTAGACTAACGAGATCCGTCTGTACAACCGTCTTCTATATCTAGACTAACGAGATCCGTCTGTACAACCGTTTTCTATATCTAGACTAACGAGGTACGTCGTTAGACAAACGTCTTCAATATCTAGACTAACGAGACCCGTCTGTACAACCGACTTCTATATCTAGACTAACGGGATACGTCGTTGGACAAACGTCTTCTATATCTAGACTAACGAGATCCGTCTGTACAACCGTCTTCTATATCTAGACTAACGAGATCCGTCTGTACAACCGTCTTCTATATCTAGACTAACGAGATCCGTTTGTACAACCGTCTTCTATATCTAGACTAACGAGATCCGTCTGTACAGCCGTCTTCTATATCTAGACTAACGGGATACGTCGTTATACAACCGTCTTCTATATCTAGACTAACGGGATACGTCGTTATACAACCGTCTTCTATATCTAGACTAACGAGATCCGTCTGTACAACCGTTTTCTATATCTAGACTAACGAGGTACGTCGTTGGACAAACGTCTTCAATATCTAGACTAACGAGATCCGTCTGTACAACCGTCTTCTATATCTAGACTAACGAGACCCGTCTGTACAACCGTCTTCTATATCTAGACTAACGGGATCCGTCTGTACAACCGTCTTCTATATCTAGGCTAACGAGATCTCTCGTTATACAACCGTCTTCTATATCTAGACTAACGAGATCCGTCTGTACAACCGTCTTCTATATCTAGACTAACGAGATCCGTCTGTACAACCGTTTTCTATATCTAGACTAACGAGGTACGTCGTTGGACAAACGTCTTCAATATCTAGACTAACGAGATCCGTCTGTACAACCGTCTTCTATATCTAGACTAACGGGACCCGTCTGTACAACCGTCTTCTCTATCTAGACTCACGAGACCCGTCTGTACAACCTTCTTCTATATCTAGACTAACGAGATCCGTCTGTACAACCGTCATCTATATCTAGACTAACGAGACCCGTCTGTACAACCGTCTTCTATATCTAGACTAACGGGATACGTCGTTGGACAACCGTCTTCTATATCTAGACTAACGGGATACGTCGTTGGACAAACGTCTTCTATATCTAGACTAACGAGATCCGTCTGTACAACCGTCTTCTATATCTAGACTAACGAGATCTCTCGTTATACAACCGTCTTCTATATCTAGACTAACGGGATACGTCGTTGGACAAACGTCTTCTATATCTAGACTAACGAGATCCGTCTGTACAACCGTCTTCTATATCTAGACTAACGAGATCCGTCTGTACAACCGTCTTCTATATCTAGACTAACGATATCTCTCGTTATACAACCGTCTTCTATATCTAGACTAACGGGATCCGTCTGTACAACCGTCTTCTATATCTAGACTAACGAGATCTCTCGTTATACAACCGTCTTCTATATCTAGACTAACGAGATCCGTCTGTACAACCGTCTTCTATATCTAGACTAACGAGATCCATCTGTACAACCGTCTTCTATATCTAGACTAAGGAGATCCGTCTGTACAACCGTCATCTATATCTAGACTAACGAGAACCGTCCGTACAACCGTCTTCTATATCTAGACTAACGAGATCCGTCTGTACAACCGTCTTCTATATCTAGACTAACGAGATCCGTCTGTACAACCGTCTTCTATATCTAGACTAACGAGATCTCTCGTTATACAACCGTCTTCTATATCTAGACTAACGAGATCCGTCTGTACAACCGTCTTCTATATCTAGACTAACGAGATCCGTCTGTACAACCGTTTTCTATATCTAGACTAACGAGATCCGTCTGTACAACCGTCTTCAATATCTAGACTAACGAGATCCGTCTGTACAACCGTCTTCTATATCTAGACTAACGAGATCCGTCTGTACAACCGTCTTCTATATCTAGACTAACGAGACCCGTCTGTACAACCGTCTTCTCTATCTAGACTCACGAGACCCGTCTGTACAACCTTCTTCTATATCTAGACTAACGAGATCCGTCTGTACAACCGTCATCTATATCTAGACTAACGAGACCCGTCTGTACAACCGTCTTCTATATCTAGACTAACGGGATACGTCGTTGGACAACCGTCTTCTATATCTAGACTAACGGGATACGTCGTTGGACAAACGTCTTCTATATCTAGACTAACGAGATCCGTCTGTACAACCGTCTTCTATATCTAGACTAACGAGATCCGTCTGTACAACCGTTTTCTATATCTAGACTAACGAGGTACGTCGTTGGACAAACGTCTTCAATATCTAGACTAACGAGATCCGTCTGTACAACCGTCTTCTATATCTAGACTAACGGGATCCGTCTGTACAACCGTCTTCTATATCTAGACTAACGAGATCCGTCTGTACAACCGTCTTCTATATCTAGACTAATGAGATCCGTCTGTACAACCGTCTTCTATATCTAGACTAACGAGACCCGTCTGTACAACCGTCTTCTCTATCTAGACTCACGAGACCCGTCTGTACAACCTTCTTCTATATCTAGACTAACGAGATCCGTCTGTACAACCGTCTTCTATATCTAGACTAAAGAGATCCGTCGGTACAACCGTCTTCTATATCTAGACTAACGAGATCCGTCTGTACAACCGTCTTCTATATCTAGACTAACGAGATCTCTCGTTATACAACCGTCTTCTATATCTAGACTAACGAGATCCGTCTGTACAACCGTCTTCTATATCTAGACTAACGAGATCCGTCTGTACAACCGTCTTCTATATCTAGACTAACGAGATCCGTCTGTACAACCGTCTTCTATATCTAGACTAACGAGATCCGTCTGTACAACCGTCTTCTATATCTAGACTAACGAGATCCGTCTGTACAACCGTCTTCTATATCTAGACTAACGAGATCCGTCTGTACAACCGTCTTCTATATCTAGACTAACGAGATCCGTCTGTACAACCGTCTTCTATATCTAGACTAACGAGATCCATCTGTACAACCGTCTTCTATATCTAGACTAATGAGATCCGTCTGTACAACCGTCATCTATATCTAGACTAACGAGACCCGTCTGTTCAACCGTCTTCTATATCTAGACTAACGGGATACGTCGTTGGACAAACGTCTTCTATATCTAGACTAACGAGATCCGTCTGTACAACCGTCTTCTATATCTAGACTAACGAGATCCGTCTGTACAACCGTTTTCTATATCTAGACTAACGAGGTACGTTGTTGGACAAACGTCTTCAATATCTAGACTAACGAGATCCGTCTGTACAACCGTCTTCTATATCTAGACTAACGAGATCCGTCTGTACAACCGTCTTCTATATCTAGACTAACGAGATCCGTCTGTACAACCGTCTTCTATATCTAGACTAACGAGATCCGTCTGTACAACCGTCTTCTATAACTAGACTAACGAGATCCGTCTGTACAACCGTCTTCTATATCTAGACTAACGAGATCCGTCTGTACAACCGTCTTCTATATCTAGACTAACGAGATCTCTCGTTATACAACCGTCTTCTATATCTAGACTAACGAGATCCGTCTGTACAACCGCCTTCTATATCTAGACTAACGAGATCCGTCTGCACAACCGTCTTCTATATCTAGACTAACGAGATCCGTCTGTACAACCGTCTTCTATATCTAGACTAACGAGATCCGTCTGCACAACCGTCTTCTATATCTAGACTAACGGGATATGTCGTTGGACAAACGTCTTCTATATCTAGACTAACGAGATCCGTCTGTACAACCGTCTTCTATATCTAGACTAACGAGATCTCTCGTTATACAACCGTCTTCTATATCTAGACTAACGAGATCCGTCTGTACAACCGCCTTCTATATCTAGACTAACGAGATCCGTCTGCACAACCGTCTTCTATATCTAGACTAACGAGATCCGTCTGCACAACCGTCTTCTATATCTAGACTAACGGGATACGTCGTTGGACAAACGTCTTCTATATCTAGACTAACGAGATCCGTCTGTACAACCGTCTTCTATATCTAGACTAACGAGATCTCTCGTTATACAACCGTCTTCTATATCTAGACTAACGAGATCCGTCTGTACAACCGCCTTCTATATCTAGACTAACGAGATCCGTCTGCACAACCGTCTTCTATATCTAGACTAACGAGATCCGTCTGCACAACCGTCTTCTATATCTAGACTAACGGGATACGTCGTTGGACAAACGTCTTCTATATCTAGACTAACGAGATCCGTCTGTACAACCGTCTTCTATATCTAGACTAACGAGATCCGTCTGTACAACCGTTTTCTATATCTAGACTAACGAGGTACGTCGTTAGACAAACGTCTTCAATATCTAGACTAACGAGACCCGTCTGTACAACCGTCTTCTATATCTAGACTAACGGGATACGTCGTTGGACAAACGTCTTCTATATCTAGACTAACGAGATCCGTCTGTACAACCGTCTTCTATATCTAGACTAACGAGATCCGTCTGTACAACCGTCTTCTATATCTAGACTAACGAGATCCATCTGTACAACCGTCTTCTATATCTAGACTAAGGAGATCCGTCTGTACAACCGTCATCTATATCTAGACTAACGAGACCCGTCTGTACAACCGTCTTCTATATCTAGACTAACGAGATCCGTCTGTACAACCGTCTTCTATATCTAGACTAACGAGATCCGTCTGTACAACCGTCTTCTATATCTAGACTAACGGGATCCGTCTGTACAACCGTCTTCTATATCTAGACTAACGAGATCCGTCTGTACAACCGTCTTCAATATCTAGACTAACGAGATCCGTCTGTACAACCGTCTTCTATATCTAGACTAACGAGATCCGTCTGTACAACCGTCTTCTATATCTAGACTAACGAGACCCGTCTGTACAACCGTCTTCTCTATCTAGACTCACGAGACCCGTCTGTACAACCTTCTTCTATATCTAGACTAACGAGATCCGTCTGTACAACCGTCATCTATATCTAGACTAACGAGACCCGTCTGTACAACCGTCTTCTATATCTAGACTAACGGGATACGTCGTTGGACAACCGTCTTCTATATCTAGACTAACGGGATACGTCGTTGGACAAACGTCTTCTATATCTAGACTAACGAGATCCGTCTGTACAACCGTCTTCTATATCTAGACTAACGAGATCCGTCTGTACAACCGTTTTCTATATCTAGACTAACGAGGTACGTCGTTGGACAAACGTCTTCAATATCTAGACTAACGAGATCCGTCTGTACAACCGTCTTCTATATCTAGACTAACGGGATCCGTCTGTACAACCGTCTTCTATATCTAGACTAACGAGATCCGTCTGTACAACCGTCTTCTATATCTAGACTAATGAGATCCGTCTGTACAACCGTCTTCTATATCTAGACTAACGAGACCCGTCTGTACAACCGTCTTCTCTATCTAGACTAACGAGATCCGTCTGTACAACCGTCTTCTATATCTAGACTAACGAGATCTCTCGTTATACAACCGTCTTCTATATCTAGACTAACGAGATCCGTCTGTACAACCGTCTTCTATATCTAGACTAACGAGATCCGTCTGTACAACCGTCTTCTATATCTAGACTAACGAGATCCGTCTGTACAACCGTCTTCTATATCTAGACTAACGAGATCCGTCTGTACAACCGTCTTCTATATCTAGACTAACGAGATCCGTCTGTACAACCGTCTTCTATATCTAGACTAACGAGATCCGTCTGTACAACCGTCTTCTATATCTAGACTAACGAGATCCATCTGTACAACCGTCTTCTATATCTAGACTAATGAGATCCGTCTGTACAACCGTCATCTATATCTAGACTAACGAGACCCGTCTGTTCAACCGTCTTCTATATCTAGACTAACGGGATACGTCGTTGGACAAACGTCTTCTATATCTAGACTAACGAGATCCGTCTGTACAACCGTCTTCTATATCTAGACTAACGAGATCCGTCTGTACAACCGTTTTCTATATCTAGACTAACGAGGTACGTCGTTGGACAAACGTCTTCAATATCTAGACTAACGAGATCCGTCTGTACAACCGTCTTCTATATCTAGACTAACGAGATCCGTCTGTACAACCGTCTTCTATATCTAGACTAACGAGATGCGTCTGTACAACCGTCTTCTATATCTAGACTAACGAGATCCGTCTGTACAACCGTCTTCTATAACTAGACTAACGAGATCCGTCTGTACAACCGTCTTCTATATCTAGACTAACGAGATCCGTCTGTACAACCGTCTTCTATATCTAGACTAACGAGATCTATCGTTATACAACCGTCTTCTATATCTAGACTAACGAGATCCGTCTGTACAACCGTCTTCTATATCTAGACTAACGAGATCCGTCTGTACAACCGTCTTCTATAACTAGACTAACGAGATCCGTCTGTACAACCGTCTTCTATATCTAGACTAACGAGATCCGTCTGTACAACCGTCTTCTATATCTAGACTAACGAGATCTATCGTTATACAACCGTCTTCTATATCTAGACTAACGAGATCTCTCGTTATACAACCGTCTTCTATATCTAGACTAACGAGATCTCTCGTTATACAACCGTCTTCTATATCTAGACTAACGGGATACGTCGTTGGACAAACGTCTTCTATATCTAGACTAACGAGATCCGTCTGTACAACCGTCTTCTATATCTAGACTAACGAGATCCGTCTGTACAACCGTCTTCTATATCTAGACTAACGATATCTCTCGTTATACAACCGTCTTCTATATCTAGACTAACGGGATCCGTCTGTACAACCGTCTTCTATATCTAGACTAACGAGATCTCTCGTTATACAACCGTCTTCTATATCTAGACTAACGAGATCCGTCTGTACAACCGTCTTCTATATCTAGACTAACGAGATCCATCTGTACAACCGTCTTCTATATCTAGACTGACGAGATCCATCTGTACAACCGTCTTCTATATCTAGACTAACGAGATCCGTCTGTACAACCGTCTTCTATATCTAGACTAACGAGATCTCTCGTTATACAACCGTCTTCTATATCTAGACTAACGAGATCCGTCTGTACAACCGCCTTCTATATCTAGACTAACGAGATCCGTCTGCACAACCGTCTTCTATATCTAGACTAACGAGATCCGTCTGCACAACCGTCTTCTATATCTAGACTAACGGGATACGTCGTTGGACAAACGTCTTCTATATCTAGACTAACGAGATCCGTCTGTACAACCGTCTTCTATATCTAGACTAACGAGATCCGTCTGTACAACCGTTTTCTATATCTAGACTAACGAGGTACGTCGTTAGACAAACGTCTTCAATATCTAGACTAACGAGACCCGTCTGTACAACCGTCTTCTATATCTAGACTAACGGGATACGTCGTTGGACAAACGTCTTCTATATCTAGACTAACGAGATCCGTCTGTACAACCGTCTTCTATATCTAGACTAACGAGATCCGTCTGTACAACCGTCTTCTATATCTAGACTAACGAGATCCGTCTGTACAACCGTCTTCTATATCTAGACTAACGAGATCCGTCTGTACAGCCGTCTTCTATATCTAGACTAACGGGATACGTCGTTATACAACCGTCTTCTATATCTAGACTAACGGGATACGTCGTTATACAACCGTCTTCTATATCTAGACTAACGAGATCCGTCTGTACAACCGTCTTCTATATCTAGACTAACGAGATCCATCTGTACAACCGTCTTCTATATCTAGACTGACGAGATCCATCTGTACAACCGTCTTCTATATCTAGACTAACGAGATCCGTCTGTACAACCGTCTTCTATATCTAGACTAACGAGATCTCTCGTTATACAACCGTCTTCTATATCTAGACTAACGAGATCCGTCTGTACAACCGTTTTCTATATCTAGACTAACGAGGTACGTCGTTAGACCAACGTCTTCAATATCTAGACTAACGAGACCCGTCTGTACAACCGTCTTCTATATCTAGACTAACGGGATACGTCGTTGGACAAACGTCTTCTATATCTAGACTAACGAGATCCGTCTGTACAACCGTCTTCTATATCTAGACTAACGAGATCCGTCTGTACAACCGTCTTCTATATCTAGACTAACGAGATCCATCTGTACAACCGTCTTCTATATCTAGACTAAGGAGATCCGTCTGTACAACCGTCATCTATATCTAGACTAACGAGACCCGTCTGTACAACCGTCTTCTATATCTAGACTAACGAGATCCGTCTGTACAACCGTCTTCTATATCTAGACTAACGAGATCCGTCTGTACAACCGTCTTCTATATCTAGACTAACGGGATCCGTCTGTACAACCGTCTTCTATATCTAGACTAACGAGATCCGTCTGTACAACCGTCTTCAATATCTAGACTAACGAGATCCGTCTGTACAACCGTCTTCTATATCTAGACTAACGAGATCCGTCTGTACAACCGTCTTCTATATCTAGACTAACGAGACCCGTCTGTACAACCGTCTTCTCTATCTAGACTCACGAGACCCGTCTGTACAACCTTCTTCTATATCTAGACTAACGAGATCCGTCTGTACAACCGTCATCTATATCTAGACTAACGAGACCCGTCTGTACAACCGTCTTCTATATCTAGACTAACGGGATACGTCGTTGGACAACCGTCTTCTATATCTAGACTAACGGGATACGTCGTTGGACAAACGTCTTCTATATCTAGACTAACGAGATCCGTCTGTACAACCGTCTTCTATATCTAGACTAACGAGATCCGTCTGTACAACCGTTTTCTATATCTAGACTAACGAGGTACGTCGTTGGACAAACGTCTTCAATATCTAGACTAACGAGATCCGTCTGTACAACCGTCTTCTATATCTAGACTAACGGGATCCGTCTGTACAACCGTCTTCTATATCTAGACTAACGAGATCCGTCTGTACAACCGTCTTCTATATCTAGACTAATGAGATCCGTCTGTACAACCGTCTTCTATATCTAGACTAACGAGACCCGTCTGTACAACCGTCTTCTCTATCTAGACTCACGAGACCCGTCTGGACAACCTTCTTCTATATCTAGACTAACGAGATCCGTCTGTACAACCGTCTTCTATATCTAGACTAAAGAGATCCGTCGGTACAACCGTCTTCTATATCTAGACTAACGAGATCCGTCTGTACAACCGTCTTCTATATCTAGACTAACGAGATCTCTCGTTATACAACCGTCTTCTATATCTAGACTAACGAGATCCGTCTGTACAACCGTCTTCTATATCTAGACTAACGAGATCCGTCTGTACAACCGTCTTCTATATCTAGACTAACGAGATCCGTCTGTACAACCGTCTTCTATATCTAGACTAACGAGATCCGTCTGTACAACCGTCTTCTATATCTAGACTAACGAGATCCGTCTGTACAACCGTCTTCTATATCTAGACTAACGAGATCCGTCTGTACAACCGTCTTCTATATCTAGACTAACGAGATCCATCTGTACAACCGTCTTCTATATCTAGACTAATGAGATCCGTCTGTACAACCGTCATCTATATCTAGACTAACGAGACCCGTCTATTCAACCGTCTTCTATATCTAGACTAACGGGATACGTCGTTGGACAAACGTCTTCTATATCTAGACTAACGAGATCCGTCTGTACAACCGTCTTCTATATCTAGACTAACGAGATCCGTCTGTACAACCGTTTTCTATATCTAGACTAACGAGGTACGTCGTTGGACAAACGTCTTCAATATCTAGACTAACGAGATCCGTCTGTACAACCGTCTTCTATATCTAGACTAACGAGATCCGTCTGTACAACCGTCTTCTATATCTAGACTAACGAGATGCGTCTGTACAACCGTCTTCTATATCTAGACTAACGAGATCCGTCTGTACAACCGTCTTCTATAACTAGACTAACGAGAT
The DNA here is from genome assembly GCA_960531205.1 of Andrena bicolor. NCBI lineage: Eukaryota > Metazoa > Arthropoda > Insecta > Hymenoptera > Andrenidae > Andrena > Andrena bicolor. The sequence goes on from CAUIJW010000096.1 coordinate 65,636, forward strand.
CCGTCTGTACAACCGTCTTCTATATCTAGACTAACGAGATCCGTCTGTACAACCGTCTTCTATATCTAGACTAACGAGATCTATCGTTATACAACCGTCTTCTATATCTAGACTAACGAGATCCGTCTGTACAACCGTCTTCTATATCTAGACTAACGAGATCCGTCTGTACAACCGTCTTCTATAACTAGACTAACGAGATCCGTCTGTACAACCGTCTTCTATATCTAGACTAACGAGATCCGTCTGTACAACCGTCTTCTATATCTAGACTAACGAGATCTATCGTTATACAACCGTCTTCTATATCTAGACTAACGAGATCTCTCGTTATACAACCGTCTTCTATATCTAGACTAACGAGATCTCTCGTTATACAACCGTCTTCTATATCTAGACTAACGGGATACGTCGTTGGACAAACGTCTTCTATATCTAGACTAACGAGATCCGTCTGTACAACCGTCTTCTATATCTAGACTAACGAGATCCGTCTGTACAACCGTCTTCTATATCTAGACTAACGATATCTCTCGTTATACAACCGTCTTCTATATCTAGACTAACGGGATCCGTCTGTACAACCGTCTTCTATATCTAGACTAACGAGATCTCTCGTTATACAACCGTCTTCTATATCTAGACTAACGAGATCCGTCTGTACAACCGTCTTCTATATCTAGACTAACGAGATCCATCTGTACAACCGTCTTCTATATCTAGACTGACGAGATCCATCTGTACAACCGTCTTCTATATCTAGACTAACGAGATCCGTCTGTACAACCGTCTTCTATATCTAGACTAACGAGATCTCTCGTTATACAACCGTCTTCTATATCTAGACTAACGAGATCCGTCTGTACAACCGCCTTCTATATCTAGACTAACGAGATCCGTCTGCACAACCGTCTTCTATATCTAGACTAACGAGATCCGTCTGCACAACCGTCTTCTATATCTAGACTAACGGGATACGTCGTTGGACAAACGTCTTCTATATCTAGACTAACGAGATCCGTCTGTACAACCGTCTTCTATATCTAGACTAACGAGATCCGTCTGTACAACCGTTTTCTATATCTAGACTAACGAGGTACGTCGTTAGACAAACGTCTTCAATATCTAGACTAACGAGACCCGTCTGTACAACCGTCTTCTATATCTAGACTAACGGGATACGTCGTTGGACAAACGTCTTCTATATCTAGACTAACGAGATCCGTCTGTACAACCGTCTTCTATATCTAGACTAACGAGATCCGTCTGTACAACCGTCTTCTATATCTAGACTAACGAGATCCGTCTGTACAACCGTCTTCTATATCTAGACTAACGAGATCCGTCTGTACAGCCGTCTTCTATATCTAGACTAACGGGATACGTCGTTATACAACCGTCTTCTATATCTAGACTAACGGGATACGTCGTTATACAACCGTCTTCTATATCTAGACTAACGAGATCCGTCTGTACAACCGTTTTCTATATCTAGACTAACGAGGTACGTCGTTGGACAAACGTCTTCAATATCTAGACTAACGAGATCCGTCTGTACAACCGTCTTCTATATCTAGACTAACGAGACCCGTCTGTACAACCGTCTTCTATATCTAGACTAACGGGATCCGTCTGTACAACCGTCTTCTATATCTAGACTAACGAGATCTCTCGTTATACAACCGTCTTCTATATCTAGACTAACGAGATCCGTCTGTACAACCGTCTTCTATATCTAGACTAACGAGATCCGTCTGTACAACCGTTTTCTATATCTAGACTAACGAGGTACGTCGTTGGACAAACGTCTTCAATATCTAGACTAACGAGATCCGTCGTTATACAACCGTCTTCTATATCTAGACTAACGAGATCCGTCTGTACAACCGTTTTCTATATCTAGACTAACGAGGTACGTCGTTGGACAAACGTCTTCAATATCTAGACTAACGAGATCCGTCTGTACAACCGTCTTCTATATCTAGACTAACGAGACCCGTCTGTACAACCGTCTTCTATATCTAGACTAACGGGACCCGTCTGTACAACCGTCTTCTCTATCTAGACTCACGAGACCCGTCTGTACAACCTTCTTCTATATCTAGACTTACGAGATCCGTCTGTACAACCGTCATCTATATCTAGACTAACGAGACCCGTCTGTACAACCGTCTTCTATATCTAGACTAACGGGATACGTCGTTGGACAACCGTCTTCTATATCTAGACTAACGGGATACGTCGTTGGACAAACGTCTTCTATATCTAGACTAACGAGATCCGTCTGTACAACCGTCTTCTATATCTAGACTAACGAGATCTCTCGTTATACAACCGTCTTCTATATCTAGACTAACGGGATACGTCGTTGGACAAACGTCTTCTATATCTAGACTAACGAGATCCGTCTGTACAACCGTCTTCTATATCTAGACTAACGAGATCCGTCTGTACAACCGTCTTCTATATCTAGACTAACGAGATCCGTCTGTACAACCGTCTTCTATATCTAGACTACTGGGATCCGTCTGTACAACCGTCTTCTATATCTAGACTAACGAGATCCGTCTGTACAACCGTCTTCTATATCTAGACTAAAGAGATCCGTCGGTACAACCGTCTTCTATATCTAGACTAACGAGATCCGTCTGTACAACCGTCTTCTATATCTAGACTAACGAGATCTCTCGTTATACAACCGTCTTCTATATCTAGACTAACGAGATCCGTCTGTACAACCGTCTTCTATATCTAGACTAACGACATCCGTCTGTACAACCGTCTTCTATATCTAGACTAACGAGATCCGTCTGTACAACCGTCTTCTATATCTAGACTAACGAGATCCGTCTGTACAACCGTCTTCTATATCTAGACTAACGAGATCCGTCTGTACAACCGTCTTCTATATCTAGACTAACGAGATCCGTCTGTACAACCGTCTTCTATATCTAGACTAACGAGATCCATCTGTACAACCGTCTTCTATATCTAGACTAATGAGATCCGTCTGTCCAACCGTCATCTATATCTAGACTAACGAGACCCGTCTGTTCAACCGTCTTCTATATCTAGACTAACGGGATACGTCGTTGGACAAACGTCTTCTATATCTAGACTAACGAGATCCGTCTGTACAACCGTCTTCTATATCTAGACTAACGAGATCCGTCTGTACAACCGTTTTCTATATCTAGACTAACGAGGTACGTCGTTGGACAAACGTCTTCAATATCTAGACTAACGAGATCCGTCTGTACAACCGTCTTCTATATCTAGACTAACGAGATCCGTCTGTACAACCGTCTTCTATATCTAGACTAACGAGATCCGTCTGTACAACCGTCTTCTATATCTAGACTAACGAGATCCGTCTGTACAACCGTCTTCTATAACTAGACTAACGAGATCCGTCTGTACAACCGTCTTCTATATCTAGACTAACGAGATCCGTCTGTACAACCGTCTTCTATATCTAGACTAACGAGATCTCTCGTTATACAACCGTCTTCTATATCTAGACTTACGAGATCCGTCTGTACAACCGCCTTCTATATCTAGACTAACGAGATCCGTCTGCACAACCGTCTTCTATATCTAGACTAACGAGATCCGTCTGTACAACCGTCTTCTATATCTAGACTAACGAGATCCGTCTGCACAACCGTCTTCTATATCTAGACTAACGGGATACGTCGTTGGACAAACGTCTTCTATATCTAGACTAACGAGATCCGTCTGTACAACCGTCTTCTATATCTAGACTAACGAGATCTCTCGTTATACAACCGTCTTCTATATCTAGACTAACGAGATCCGTCTGTACAACCGCCTTCTATATCTAGACTAACGAGATCCGTCTGCACAACCGTCTTCTATATCTAGACTAACGGGATACGTCGTTGGACAAACGTCTTCTATATCTAGACTAACGAGATCCGTCTGTACAACCGTCTTCTATATCTAGACTAACGAGATCCGTCTGTACAACCGTTTTCTATATCTAGACTAACGAGGTACGTCGTTAGACAAACGTCTTCAATATCTAGACTAACGAGACCCGTCTGTACAACCGACTTCTATATCTAGACTAACGGGATACGTCGTTGGACAAACGTCTTCTATATCTAGACTAACGAGATCCGTCTGTACAACCGTCTTCTATATCTAGACTAACGAGATCCGTCTGTACAACCGTCTTCTATATCTAGACTAACGAGATCCGTTTGTACAACCGTCTTCTATATCTAGACTAACGAGATCCGTCTGTACAGCCGTCTTCTATATCTAGACTAACGGGATACGTCGTTATACAACCGTCTTCTATATCTAGACTAACGGGATACGTCGTTATACAACCGTCTTCTATATCTAGACTAACGAGATCCGTCTGTACAACCGTTTTCTATATCTAGACTAACGAGGTACGTCGTTGGACAAACGTCTTCAATATCTAGACTAACGAGATCCGTCTGTACAACCGTCTTCTATATCTAGACTAACGAGACCCGTCTGTACAACCGTCTTCTATATCTAGACTAACGGGATCCGTCTGTACAACCGTCTTCTATATCTAGGCTAACGAGATCTCTCGTTATACAACCGTCTTCTATATCTAGACTAACGAGATCCGTCTGTACAACCGTCTTCTATATCTAGACTAACGAGATCCGTCTGTACAACCGTTTTCTATATCTAGACTAACGAGGTACGTCGTTGGACAAACGTCTTCAATATCTAGACTAACGAGATCCGTCTGTACAACCGTCTTCTATATCTAGACTAACGGGACCCGTCTGTACAACCGTCTTCTCTATCTAGACTCACGAGACCCGTCTGTACAACCTTCTTCTATATCTAGACTAACGAGATCCGTCTGTACAACCGTCATCTATATCTAGACTAACGAGACCCGTCTGTACAACCGTCTTCTATATCTAGACTAACGGGATACGTCGTTGGACAACCGTCTTCTATATCTAGACTAACGGGATACGTCGTTGGACAAACGTCTTCTATATCTAGACTAACGAGATCCGTCTGTACAACCGTCTTCTATATCTAGACTAACGAGATCTCTCGTTATACAACCGTCTTCTATATCTAGACTAACGGGATACGTCGTTGGACAAACGTCTTCTATATCTAGACTAACGAGATCCGTCTGTACAACCGTCTTCTATATCTAGACTAACGAGATCCGTCTGTACAACCGTCTTCTATATCTAGACTAACGATATCTCTCGTTATACAACCGTCTTCTATATCTAGACTAACGGGATCCGTCTGTACAACCGTCTTCTATATCTAGACTAACGAGATCTCTCGTTATACAACCGTCTTCTATATCTAGACTAACGAGATCCGTCTGTACAACCGTCTTCTATATCTAGACTAACGAGATCCATCTGTACAACCGTCTTCTATATCTAGACTAAGGAGATCCGTCTGTACAACCGTCATCTATATCTAGACTAACGAGAACCGTCCGTACAACCGTCTTCTATATCTAGACTAACGAGATCCGTCTGTACAACCGTCTTCTATATCTAGACTAACGGGATCCGTCTGTACAACCGTCTTCTATATCTAGACTAACGAGATCCGTCTGTACAACCGTCTTCTATATCTAGACTAATGAGATCCGTCTGTACAACCGTCTTCTATATCTAGACTAACGGGATCCGTCTGTACAACCGTCTTCTATATCTAGACTAACGAGATCCGTCTGTACAACCGTCTTCAATATCTAGACTAACGAGATCCGTCTGTACAACCGCCTTCTATATCTAGACTAACGAGATCCGTCTGTACAACCGTCTTCTATATCTAGACTAACGAGACCCGTCTGTACAACCGTCTTCTCTATCTAGACTCACGAGACCCGTCTGTACAACCTTCTTCTATATCTAGACTAACGAGATCCGTCTGTACAACCGTCATCTATATCTAGACTAACGAGACCCGTCTGTACAACCGTCTTCTATATCTAGACTAACGGGATACGTCGTTGGACAACCGTCTTCTATATCTAGACTAACGGGATACGTCGTTGGACAAACGTCTTCTATATCTAGACTAACGAGATCCGTCTGTACAACCGTCTTCTATATCTAGACTAAGGAGATCCGTCTGTACAACCGTCATCTATATCTAGACTAACGAGAACCGTCCGTACAACCGTCTTCTATATCTAGACTAACGAGATCCGTCTGTACAACCGTCTTCTATATCTAGACTAACGAGATCCGTCTGTACAACCGTCTTCTATATCTAGACTAACGAGATCTCTCGTTATACAACCGTCTTCTATATCTAGACTAACGAGATCCGTCTGTACAACCGTCTTCTATATCTAGACTAACGAGATCCGTCTGTACAACCGTTTTCTATATCTAGACTAACGAGATCCGTCTGTACAACCGTCTTCAATATCTAGACTAACGAGATCCGTCTGTACAACCGTCTTCTATATCTAGACTAACGAGATCCGTCTGTACAACCGTCTTCTATATCTAGACTAACGAGACCCGTCTGTACAACCGTCTTCTCTATCTAGACTCACGAGACCCGTCTGTACAACCTTCTTCTATATCTAGACTAACGAGATCCGTCTGTACAACCGTCATCTATATCTAGACTAACGAGACCCGTCTGTACAACCGTCTTCTATATCTAGACTAACGGGATACGTCGTTGGACAACCGTCTTCTATATCTAGACTAACGGGATACGTCGTTGGACAAACGTCTTCTATATCTAGACTAACGAGATCCGTCTGTACAACCGTCTTCTATATCTAGACTAACGAGATCCGTCTGTACAACCGTTTTCTATATCTAGACTAACGAGGTACGTCGTTGGACAAACGTCTTCAATATCTAGACTAACGAGATCCGTCTGTACAACCGTCTTCTATATCTAGACTAACGGGATCCGTCTGTACAACCGTCTTCTATATCTAGACTAACGAGATCCGTCTGTACAACCGTCTTCTATATCTAGACTAATGAGATCCGTCTGTACAACCGTCTTCTATATCTAGACTAACGAGACCCGTCTGTACAACCGTCTTCTCTATCTAGACTCACGAGACCCGTCTGTACAACCTTCTTCTATATCTAGACTAACGAGATCCGTCTGTACAACCGTCTTCTATATCTAGACTAAAGAGATCCGTCGGTACAACCGTCTTCTATATCTAGACTAACGAGATCCGTCTGTACAACCGTCTTCTATATCTAGACTAACGAGATCTCTCGTTATACAACCGTCTTCTATATCTAGACTAACGAGATCCGTCTGTACAACCGTCTTCTATATCTAGACTAACGAGATCCGTCTGTACAACCGTCTTCTATATCTAGACTAACGAGATCCGTCTGTACAACCGTCTTCTATATCTAGACTAACGAGATCCGTCTGTACAACCGTCTTCTATATCTAGACTAACGAGATCCGTCTGTACAACCGTCTTCTATATCTAGACTAACGAGATCCGTCTGTACAACCGTCTTCTATATCTAGACTAACGAGATCCGTCTGTACAACCGTCTTCTATATCTAGACTAACGAGATCCATCTGTACAACCGTCTTCTATATCTAGACTAATGAGATCCGTCTGTACAACCGTCATCTATATCTAGACTAACGAGACCCGTCTGTTCAACCGTCTTCTATATCTAGACTAACGGGATACGTCGTTGGACAAACGTCTTCTATATCTAGACTAACGAGATCCGTCTGTACAACCGTCTTCTATATCTAGACTAACGAGATCCGTCTGTACAACCGTTTTCTATATCTAGACTAACGAGGTACGTTGTTGGACAAACGTCTTCAATATCTAGACTAACGAGATCCGTCTGTACAACCGTCTTCTATATCTAGACTAACGAGATCCGTCTGTACAACCGTCTTCTATATCTAGACTAACGAGATCCGTCTGTACAACCGTCTTCTATATCTAGACTAACGAGATCCGTCTGTACAACCGTCTTCTATAACTAGACTAACGAGATCCGTCTGTACAACCGTCTTCTATATCTAGACTAACGAGATCCGTCTGTACAACCGTCTTCTATATCTAGACTAACGAGATCTCTCGTTATACAACCGTCTTCTATATCTAGACTAACGAGATCCGTCTGTACAACCGCCTTCTATATCTAGACTAACGAGATCCGTCTGCACAACCGTCTTCTATATCTAGACTAACGAGATCCGTCTGTACAACCGTCTTCTATATCTAGACTAACGAGATCCGTCTGCACAACCGTCTTCTATATCTAGACTAACGGGATATGTCGTTGGACAAACGTCTTCTATATCTAGACTAACGAGATCCGTCTGTACAACCGTCTTCTATATCTAGACTAACGAGATCTCTCGTTATACAACCGTCTTCTATATCTAGACTAACGAGATCCGTCTGTACAACCGCCTTCTATATCTAGACTAACGAGATCCGTCTGCACAACCGTCTTCTATATCTAGACTAACGAGATCCGTCTGCACAACCGTCTTCTATATCTAGACTAACGGGATACGTCGTTGGACAAACGTCTTCTATATCTAGACTAACGAGATCCGTCTGTACAACCGTCTTCTATATCTAGACTAACGAGATCCGTCTGTACAACCGTTTTCTATATCTAGACTAACGAGGTACGTCGTTAGACAAACGTCTTCAATATCTAGACTAACGAGACCCGTCTGTACAACCGTCTTCTATATCTAGACTAACGGGATACGTCGTTGGACAAACGTCTTCTATATCTAGACTAACGAGATCCGTCTGTACAACCGTCTTCTATATCTAGACTAACGAGATCCGTCTGTACAACCGTCTTCTATATCTAGACTAACGAGATCCATCTGTACAACCGTCTTCTATATCTAGACTAAGGAGATCCGTCTGTACAACCGTCATCTATATCTAGACTAACGAGACCCGTCTGTACAACCGTCTTCTATATCTAGACTAACGAGATCCGTCTGTACAACCGTCTTCTATATCTAGACTAACGAGATCCGTCTGTACAACCGTCTTCTATATCTAGACTAACGGGATCCGTCTGTACAACCGTCTTCTATATCTAGACTAACGAGATCCGTCTGTACAACCGTCTTCAATATCTAGACTAACGAGATCCGTCTGTACAACCGCCTTCTATATCTAGACTAACGAGATCCGTCTGTACAACCGTCTTCTATATCTAGACTAACGAGACCCGTCTGTACAACCGTCTTCTCTATCTAGACTCACGAGACCCGTCTGTACAACCTTCTTCTATATCTAGACTAACGAGATCCGTCTGTACAACCGTCATCTATATCTAGACTAACGAGACCCGTCTGTACAACCGTCTTCTATATCTAGACTAACGGGATACGTCGTTGGACAACCGTCTTCTATATCTAGACTAACGGGATACGTCGTTGGACAAACGTCTTCTATATCTAGACTAACGAGATCCGTCTGTACAACCGTCTTCTATATCTAGACTAACGAGATCCGTCTGTACAACCGTTTTCTATATCTAGACTAACGAGGTACGTCGTTGGACAAACGTCTTCAATATCTAGACTAACGAGATCCGTCTGTACAACCGTCTTCTATATCTAGACTAACGGGATCCGTCTGTACAACCGTCTTCTATATCTAGACTAACGAGATCCGTCTGTACAACCGTCTTCTATATCTAGACTAATGAGATCCGTCTGTACAACCGTCTTCTATATCTAGACTAACGAGACCCGTCTGTACAACCGTCTTCTCTATCTAGACTCACGAGACCCGTCTGGACAACCTTCTTCTATATCTAGACTAACGAGATCCGTCTGTACAACCGTCTTCTATATCTAGACTAAAGAGATCCGTCGGTACAACCGTCTTCTATATCTAGACTAACGAGATCCGTCTGTACAACCGTCTTCTATATCTAGACTAACGAGATCTCTCGTTATACAACCGTCTTCTATATCTAGACTAACGAGATCCGTCTGTACAACCGTCTTCTATATCTAGACTAACGAGATCCGTCTGTACAACCGTCTTCTATATCTAGACTAACGAGATCCGTCTGTACAACCGTCTTCTATATCTAGACTAACGAGATCCGTCTGTACAACCGTCTTCTATATCTAGACTAACGAGATCCGTCTGTACAACCGTCTTCTATATCTAGACTAACGAGATCCGTCTGTACAACCGTCTTCTATATCTAGACTAACGAGATCCATCTGTACAACCGTCTTCTATATCTAGACTAATGAGATCCGTCTGTACAACCGTCATCTATATCTAGACTAACGAGACCCGTCTGTTCAACCGTCTTCTATATCTAGACTAACGGGATACGTCGTTGGACAAACGTCTTCTATATCTAGACTAACGAGATCCGTCTGTACAACCGTCTTCTATATCTAGACTAACGAGATCCGTCTGTACAACCGTTTTCTATATCTAGACTAACGAGGTACGTCGTTGGACAAACGTCTTCAATATCTAGACTAACGAGATCCGTCTGTACAACCGTCTTCTATATCTAGACTAACGAGATCCGTCTGTAAAACCGTCTTCTATATCTAGACTAACGAGATGCGTCTGTACAACCGTCTTCTATATCTAGACTAACGAGATCCGTCTGTACAACCGTCTTCTATAACTAGACTAACGAGATCCGTCTGTACAACCGTCTTCTATATCTAGACTAACGAGATCCGTCTGTACAACCGTCTTCTATATCTAGACTAACGAGATCTATCGTTATACAACCGTCTTCTATATCTAGACTAACGAGATCCGTCTGTACAACCGTCTTCTATATCTAGACTAACGAGATCCGTCTGCACAACCGTCTTCTATATCTAGACTAACGAGATCCGTCTGCACAACCGTCTTCTATATCTAGACTAACGGGATACGTCGTTGGACAAACGTCTTCTATATCTAGACTAACGAGATCCGTCTGTACAACCGTCTTCTATATCTAGACTAACGAGATCCGTCTGTACAACCGTTTTCTATATCTAGACTAACGAGGTACGTCGTTAGACAAACGTCTTCAATATCTAGACTAACGAGACCCGTCTGTACAACCGTCTTCTATATCTAGACTAACGGGATACGTCGTTGGACAAACGTCTTCTATATCTAGACTAACGAGATCCGTCTGTACAACCGTCTTCTATATCTAGACTAACGAGATCCGTCTGTACAACCGTTTTCTATATCTAGACTAACGAGGTACGTCGTTGGACAAACGTCTTCAATATCTAGACTAACGAGATCCGTCTGTACAACCGTCTTCTATATCTAGACTAACGGGATCCGTCTGTACAACCGTCTTCTATATCTAGACTAACGAGATCCGTCTGTACAACCGTTTTCTATATCTAGACTAACGAGGTACGTCGTTAGACAAACGTCTTCAATATCTAGACTAACGAGACCCGTCTGTACAACCGTCTTCTATATCTAGACTAACGGGATACGTCGTTGGACAACCGTCTTCTATATCTAGACTAACGAGATGCGTCTGTACAACCGTCTTCTATATCTAGACTAACGAGATCCGTCTGTACAACCGTCTTCTATAACTAGACTAACGAGATCCGTCTGTACAACCGTCTTCTATATCTAGACTAACGAGATCCGTCTGTACAACCGTCTTCTATATCTAGACTAACGAGATCTATCGTTATACAACCGTCTTCTATATCTAGACTAACGAGATCCGTCTGTACAACCGTCTTCTATATCTAGACTAACGAGATCCGTCTGTACAACCGTCTTCTATAACTAGACTAACGAGATCCGTCTGTACAACCGTCTTCTATATCTAGACTAACGAGATCCGTCTGTACAACCGTCTTCTATATCTAGACTAACGAGATCTATCGTTATACAACCGTCTTCTATATCTAGACTAACGAGATCTCTCGTTATACAACCGTCTTCTATATCTAGACTAACGAGATCTCTCGTTATACAACCGTCTTCTATATCTAGACTAACGGGATACGTCGTTGGACAAACGTCTTCTATATCTAGACTAACGAGATCCGTCTGTACAACCGTCTTCTATATCTAGACTAACGAGATCCGTCTGTACAACCGTCTTCTATATCTAGACTAACGATATCTCTCGTTATACAACCGTCTTCTATATCTAGACTAACGGGATCCGTCTGTACAACCGTCTTCTATATCTAGACTAACGAGATCTCTCGTTATACAACCGTCTTCTATATCTAGACTAACGAGATCCGTCTGTACAACCGTCTTCTATATCTAGACTAACGAGATCCATCTGTACAACCGTCTTCTATATCTAGACTAACGAGATCCATCTGTACAACCGTCTTCTATATCTAGACTAACGAGATCCGTCTGTACAACCGTCTTCTATATCTAGACTAACGAGATCCGTCTGTACAACCGTCTTCTATATCTAGACTAACGAGATCCGTCTGTACAGCCGTCTTCTATATCTAGACTAACGGGATACGTCGTTATACAACCGTCTTCTATATCTAGACTAACGGGATACGTCGTTATACAACCGTCTTCTATATCTAGACTAACGAGATCCGTCTGTACAACCGTTTTCTATATCTAGACTAACGAGGTACGTCGTTGGACAAACGTCTTCAATATCTAGACTAACGAGATCCGTCTGTACAACCGTCTTCTATATCTAGACTAACGAGACCCGTCTGTACAACCGTCTTCTATATCTAGACTAACGGGATCCGTCTGTACAACCGTCTTCTATATCTAGACTAACGAGATCTCTCGTTATACAACCGTCTTCTATATCTAGACTAACGAGATCCGTCTGTACAACCGTCTTCTATATCTAGACTAACGAGATCCGTCTGTACAACCGTTTTCTATATCTAGACTAACGAGGTACGTCGTTGGACAAACGTCTTCAATATCTAGACTAACGAGATCCGTCTGTACAACCGTCTTCTATATCTAGACTAACGGGACCCGTCTGTACAACCGTCTTCTCTATCTAGACTCACGAGACCCGTCTGTACAACCTTCTTCTATATCTAGACTAACGAGATCCGTCTGTACAACCGTCATCTATATCTAGACTAACGAGACCCGTCTGTACAACCGTCTTCTATATCTAGACTAACGGGATACGTCGTTGGACAACCGTCTTCTATATCTAGACTAACGGGATACGTCGTTGGACAAACGTCTTCTATATCTAGACTAACGAGATCCGTCTGTACAACCGTCTTCTATATCTAGACTAACGAGATCTCTCGTTATACAACCGTCTTCTATATCTAGACTAACGGGATACGTCGTTGGACAAACGTCTTCTATATCTAGACTAACGAGATCCGTCTGTACAACCGTCTTCTATATCTAGACTAACGAGATCCGTCTGTACAACCGTCTTCTATATCTAGACTAACGATATCTCTCGTTATACAACCGTCTTCTATATCTAGACTAACGGGATCCGTCTGTACAACCGTCTTCTATATCTAGACTAACGAGATCTCTCGTTATACAACCGTCTTCTATATCTAGACTAACGAGATCCGTCTGTACAACCGTCTTCTATATCTAGACTAACGAGATCCATCTGTACAACCGTGTTCTATATCTAGACTAAGGAGATCCGTCTGTACAACCGTCTTCTATATCTAGACTAACGAGATCTCTCGTTATACAACCGTCTTCTATATCTAGACTAACGAGATCCGTCTGTACAACCGCCTTCTATATCTAGACTAACGAGATCCGTCTGCACAACCGTCTTCTATATCTAGACTAACGAGATCCGTCTGCACAACCGTCTTCTATATCTAGACTAACGGGATACGTCGTTGGACAAACGTCTTCTATATCTAGACTAACGAGATCCGTCTGTACAACCGTCTTCTATATCTAGACTAACGGGATACGTCGTTGGACAAACGTCTTCTATATCTAGACTAACGAGATCCGTCTGTACAACCGTCTTCTATATCTAGACTAACGAGATCCGTCTGTACAACCGTCTTCTATATCTAGACTAACGAGATCCGTCTGTACAACCGTCTTCTATATCTAGACTAACGAGATCCGTCTGTACAACCGTCTTCTATATCTAGACTAACGAGATCCGTCTGTACAACCGTCTTCTATATCTAGACTAACGAGACCCGTCTGTACAACCGTCTTCTCTATCTAGACTCACGAGACCCGTCTGTACAACCTTCTTCTATATCTAGACTAACGAGATCCGTCTGTACAACCGTCATCTATATCTAGACTAACGAGACCCGTCTGTACAACCGTCTTCTATATCTAGACTAACGGGATACGTCGTTGGACAACCGTCTTCTATATCTAGACTAACGGGATACGTCGTTGGACAAACGTCTTCTATATCTAGACTAACGAGATCCGTCTGTACAACCGTCTTCTATATCTAGACTAACGAGATCCGTCTGTACAACCGTTTTCTATATCTAGACTAACGAGGTACGTCGTTGGACAAACGTCTTCAATATCTAGACTAACGAGATCCGTCTGTACAACCGTCTTCTATATCTAGACTAACGGGATCCGTCTGTACAACCGTCTTCTATATCTAGACTAACGAGATCCGTCTGTACAACCGTCTTCTATATCTAGACTAATGAGATCCGTCTGTACAACCGTCTTCTATATCTAGACTAACGAGACCCGTCTGTACAACCGTCTTCTCTATCTAGACTCACGAGACCCGTCTGGACAACCTTCTTCTATATCTAGACTAACGAGATCCGTCTGTACAACCGTCTTCTATATCTAGACTAAAGAGATCCGTCGGTACAACCGTCTTCTATATCTAGACTAACGAGATCCGTCTGTACAACCGTCTTCTATATCTAGACTAACGAGATCTCTCGTTATACAACCGTCTTCTATATCTAGACTAACGAGATCCGTCTGTACAACCGTCTTCTATATCTAGACTAACGAGATCCGTCTGTACAACCGTCTTCTATATCTAGACTAACGAGATCCGTCTGTACAACCGTCTTCTATATCTAGACTAACGAGATCCGTCTGTACAACCGTCTTCTATATCTAGACTAACGAGATCCGTCTGTACAACCGTCTTCTATATCTAGACTAACGAGATCCGTCTGTACAACCGTCTTCTATATCTAGACTAACGAGATCCATCTGTACAACCGTCTTCTATATCTAGACTAATGAGATCCGTCTGTACAACCGTCATCTATATCTAGACTAACGAGACCCGTCTGTTCAACCGTCTTCTATATCTAGACTAACGGGATACGTCGTTGGACAAACGTCTTCTATATCTAGACTAACGAGATCCGTCTGTACAACCGTCTTCTATATCTAGACTAACGAGATCCGTCTGTACAACCGTTTTCTATATCTAGACTAACGAGGTACGTCGTTGGACAAACGTCTTCAATATCTAGACTAACGAGATCCGTCTGTACAACCGTCTTCTATATCTAGACTAACGAGATCCGTCTGTACAACCGTCTTCTATATCTAGACTAACGAGATCCGTCTGTACAACCGTCTTCTATATCTAGACTAACGAGATCCGTCTGTACAACCGTCTTCTATAACTAGACTAACGAGATCCGTCTGTACAACCGTCTTCTATATCTAGACTAACGAGATCCGTCTGTACAACCGTCTTCTATATCTAGACTAACGAGATCTCTCGTTATACAACCGTCTTCTATATCTAGACTAACGAGATCTCTCGTTATACAACCGTCTTCTATATCTAGACTAACGAGATCTCTCGTTATACAACCGTCTTCTATATCTAGACTAACGGGATACGTCGTTGGACAAACGTCTTCTATATCTAGACTAACGAGATCCGTCTGTACAACCGTCTTCTATATCTAGACTAACGAGATCCGTCTGTACAACCGTCTTCTATATCTAGACTAACGATATCTCTCGTTATACAACCGTCTTCTATATCTAGACTAACGGGATCCGTCTGTACAACCGTCTTCTATATCTAGACTAACGAGATCTCTCGTTATACAACCGTCTTCTATATCTAGACTAACGAGATCCGTCTGTACAACCGTCTTCTATATCTAGACTAACGATATCTCTCGTTATACAACCGTCTTCTATATCTAGACTAACGGGATCCGTCTGTACAACCGTCTTCTATATCTAGACTAACGAGATCTCTCGTTATACAACCGTCTTCTATATCTAGACTAACGAGATCCGTCTGTACAACCGTCTTCTATATCTAGACTAACGAGATCCATCTGTACAACCGTCTTCTATATCTAGACTAACGAGATCCATCTGTACAACCGTCTTCTATATCTAGACTAACGAGATCCGTCTGTACAACCGTCTTCTATATCTAGACTAACGAGATCTCTCGTTATACAACCGTCTTCTATATCTAGACTAACGAGATCCGTCTGTACAACCGCCTTCTATATCTAGACTAACGAGATCCGTCTGCACAACCGTCTTCTATATCTAGACTAACGAGATCCGTCTGCACAACCGTCTTCTATATCTAGACTAACGGGATACGTCGTTGGACAAACGTCTTCTATATCTAGACTAACGAGATCCGTCTGTACAACCGTCTTCTATATCTAGACTAACGAGATCCGTCTGTACAACCGTTTTCTATATCTAGACTAACGAGGTACGTCGTTAGACAAACGTCTTCAATATCTAGACTAACGAGACCCGTCTGTACAACCGTCTTCTATATCTAGACTAACGGGATACGTCGTTGGACAAACGTCTTCTATATCTAGACTAACGAGATCCGTCTGTACAACCGTCTTCTATATCTAGACTAACGAGATCCGTCTGTACAACCGTCTTCTATATCTAGACTAACGATATCTCTCGTTATACAACCGTCTTCTATATCTAGACTAACGGGATCCGTCTGTACAACCGTCTTCTATATCTAGACTAACGAGATCTCTCGTTATACAACCGTCTTCTATATCTAGACTAACGAGATCCGTCTGTACAACCGTCTTCTATATCTAGACTAACGAGATCCGTCTGTACAACCGTTTTCTATATCTAGACTAACGAGGTACGTCGTTGGACAAACGTCTTCAATATCTAGACTAACGAGATCCGTCTGTACAACCGTCTTCTATATCTAGACTAACGGGACCCGTCTGTACAACCGTCTTCTCTATCTAGACTCACGAGACCCGTCTGTACAACCTTCTTCTATATCTAGACTAACGAGATCCGTCTGTACAACCGTCATCTATATCTAGACTAACGAGACCCGTCTGTACAACCGTCTTCTATATCTAGACTAACGGGATACGTCGTTGGACAACCGTCTTCTATATCTAGACTAACGGGATACGTCGTTGGACAAACGTCTTCTATATCTAGACTAACGAGATCCGTCTGTACAACCGTCTTCTATATCTAGACTAACGAGATCTCTCGTTATACAACCGTCTTCTATATCTAGACTAACGGGATACGTCGTTGGACAAACGTCTTCTATATCTAGACTAACGAGATCCGTCTGTACAACCGTCTTCTATATCTAGACTAACGAGATCCGTCTGTACAACCGTCTTCTACATCTAGACTAACGATATCTCTCGTTATACAACCGTCTTCTATATCTAGACTAACGGGATCCGTCTGTACAACCGTCTTCTATATCTAGACTAACGAGATCTCTCGTTATACAACCGTCTTCTATATCTAGACTAACGAGATCCGTCTGTACAACCGTCTTCTATATCTAGACTAACGAGATCCATCTGTACAACCGTCTTCTATATCTAGACTAAGGAGATCCGTCTGTACAACCGTCTTCTATATCTAGACTAACGAGATCTCTCGTTATACAACCGTCTTCTATATCTAGACTAACGAGATCCGTCTGTACAACCGCCTTCTATATCTAGACTAACGAGATCCGTCTGCACAACCGTCTTCTATATCTAGACTAACGAGATCCGTCTGCACAACCGTCTTCTATATCTAGACTAACGGGATACGTCGTTGGACAAACGTCTTCTATATCTAGACTAACGAGATCCGTCTGTACAACCGTCTTCTATATCTAGACTAACGAGATCCGTCTGTACAACCGTTTTCTATATCTAGACTAACGAGGTACGTCGTTAGACAAACGTCTTCAATATCTAGACTAACGAGACCCGTCTGTACAACCGTCTTCTATATCTAGACTAACGGGATACGTCGTTGGACAAACGTCTTCTATATCTAGACTAACGAGATCCGTCTGTACAACCGTCTTCTATATCTAGACTAACGAGATCCGTCTGTACAACCGTCTTCTATATCTAGACTAACGAGATCCATCTGTACAACCGTCTTCTATATCTAGACTAAGGAGATCCGTCTGTACAACCGTCATCTATATCTAGACTAACGAGACCCGTCTGTACAACCGTCTTCTATATCTAGACTAACGAGATCCGTCTGTACAACCGTCTTCTATATCTAGACTAACGAGATCCGTCTGTACAACCGTCTTCTATATCTAGACTAACGGGATCCGTCTGTACAACCGTCTTCTATATCTAGACTAACGAGATCCGTCTGTACAACCGTCTTCAATATCTAGACTAACGAGATCCGTCTGTACAACCGTCTTCTATATCTAGACTAACGAGATCCGTCTGTACAACCGTCTTCTATATCTAGACTAACGAGACCCGTCTGTACAACCGTCTTCTCTATCTAGACTCACGAGACCCGTCTGTACAACCTTCTTCTATATCTAGACTAACGAGATCCGTCTGTACAACCGTCATCTATATCTAGACTAACGAGACCCGTCTGTACAACCGTCTTCTATATCTAGACTAACGGGATACATCGTTGGACAACCGTCTTCTATATCTAGACTAACGGGATACGTCGTTGGACAAACGTCTTCTATATCTAGACTAACGAGATCCGTCTGTACAACCGTCTTCTATATCTAGACTAACGAGATCCGTCTGTACAACCGTTTTCTATATCTAGACTAACGAGGTACGTCGTTGGACAAACGTCTTCAATATCTAGACTAACGAGATCCGTCTGTACAACCGTCTTCTATATCTAGACTAACGGGATCCGTCTGTACAACCGTCTTCTATATCTAGACTAACGAGATCCGTCTGTACAACCGTCTTCTATATCTAGACTAATGAGATCCGTCTGTACAACCGTCTTCTATATCTAGACTAACGAGACCCGTCTGTACAACCGTCTTCTCTATCTAGACTCACGAGACCCGTCTGTACAACCTTCTTCTATATCTAGACTAACGAGATCCGTCTGTACAACCGTCTTCTATATCTAGACTAAAGAGATCCGTCGGTACAACCGTCTTCTATATCTAGACTAACGAGATCCGTCTGTACAACCGTCTTCTATATCTAGACTAACGAGATCCGTCTGTACAACCGTCTTCTATATCTAGACTAACGAGATCCGTCTGTACAACCGTCTTCTATATCTAGACTAACGAGATCCGTCTGTACAACCGTCTTCTATATCTAGACTAACGAGATCCATCTGTACAACCGTCTTCTATATCTAGACTAATGAGATCCGTCTGTACAACCGTCATCTATATCTAGACTAACGAGACCCGTCTGTTCAACCGTCTTCTATATCTAGACTAACGGGATACGTCGTTGGACAAACGTCTTCTATATCTAGACTAACGAGATCCGTCTGTACAACCGTCTTCTATATCTAGACTAACGAGATCCGTCTGTACAACCGTTTTCTATATCTAGACTAACGAGGTACGTCGTTGGACAAACGTCTTCAATATCTAGACTAACGAGATCCGTCTGTACAACCGTCTTCTATATCTAGACTAACGAGATCCGTCTGTACAACCGTCTTCTATATCTAGACTAACGAGATCCGCCTGTACAACCGTCTTCTATACCTAGACTAACGAGATCCGTCTGTACAACCGTCTTCTATAACTAGACTAACGAGATCCGTCTGTACAACCGTCTTCTATATCTAGACTAACGAGATCCGTCTGTACAACCGTCTTCTATATCTAGACTAACGAGATCTCTCGTTATACAACCGTCTTCTATATCTAGACTAACGAGATCTCTCGTTATACAACCGTCTTCTATATCTAGACTAACGAGATCTCTCGTTATACAACCGTCTTCTATATCTAGACTAACGGGATACGTCGTTGGACAAACGTCTTCTATATCTAGACTAACGAGATCCGTCTGTACAACCGTCTTCTATATCTAGACTAACGAGATCCGTCTGTACAACCGTCTTCTATATCTAGACTAACGATATCTCTCGTTATACAACCGTCTTCTATATCTAGACTAACGGGATCCGTCTGTACAACCGTCTTCTATATCTAGACTAACGAGATCTCTCGTTATACAACCGTCTTCTATATCTAGACTAACGAGATCCGTCTGTACAACCGTCTTCTATATCTAGACTAACGAGATCCATCTGTACAACCGTCTTCTATATCTAGACTAACGAGATCCATCTGTACAACCGTCTTCTATATCTAGACTAACGAGATCCGTCTGTACAACCGTCTTCTATATCTAGACTAACGAGATCTCTCGTTATACAACCGTCTTCTATATCTAGACTAACGAGATCCGTCTGTACAACCGCCTTCTATATCTAGACTAACGAGATCCGTCTGCACAACCGTCTTCTATATCTAGACTAACGAGATCCGTCTGCACAACCGTCTTCTATATCTAGACTAACGGGATACGTCGTTGGACAAACGTCTTCTATATCTAGACTAACGAGATCCGTCTGTACAACCGTCTTCTATATCTAGACTAACGAGATCCGTCTGTACAACCGTTTTCTATATCTAGACTAACGAGGTACGTCGTTAGACAAACGTCTTCAATATCTAGACTAACGAGACCCGTCTGTACAACCATCTTCTATATCTAGACTAACGGGATACGTCGTTGGACAAACGTCTTCTATATCTAGACTAACGAGATCCGTCTGTACAACCGTCTTCTATATCTAGACTAACGAGATCCGTCTGTACAACCGTCTTCTATATCTAGACTAACGAGATCCGTCTGTACAACCGTCTTCTATATCTAGACTAACGAGATCCGTCTGTACAGCCGTCTTCTATATCTAGACTAACGGGATACGTCGTTATACAACCGTCTTCTATATCTAGACTAACGGGATACGTCGTTATACAACCGTCTTCTATATCTAGACTAACGAGATCCGTCTGTACAACCGTTTTCTATATCTAGACTAACGAGGTACGTCGTTGGACAAACGTCTTCAATATCTAGACTAACGAGATCCGCCTGTACAACCGTCTTCTATATCTAGACTAACGAGACCCGTCTGTACAACCGTCTTCTATATCTAGACTAACGGGATCCGTCTGTACAACCGTCTTCTATATCTAGACTAACGAGATCTCTCGTTATACAACCGTCTTCTATATCTAGACTAACGAGATCCGTCTGTACAACCGTCTTCTATATCTAGACTAACGAGATCCGTCTGTACAACCGTTTTCTATATCTAGACTAACGAGGTACGTCGTTGGACAAACGTCTTCAATATCTAGACTAACGAGATCCGTCTGTACAACCGTCATCTATATCTAGACTAACGAGACCCGTCTGTACAACCGTCTTCTATTATTTATAAATGATATTGGCGCACTGATTCGGTCATGAAAAAAAAAAAATTATTTTATTTAATTTAATAAAACAAAGAAATCAAAGCTATTTTGCAAATAATTATATTAATATTCCGACGTTTCGGTTCTTATTTGAACCATTTTCAAGGAAAGAATTTGACATAATATTGCATATGCTAATGATGATTGTGTCGCGACGTTCAAACTATGCAAACGACACTCGAGTCGGTTGGAAGAAGACTGAGGTAAACAGTAGACACCACAGACATAACTAGAGGTGAAACGATAGAGATGGTCAAAGAAAGCCGTTGACAATTTCAAACCTTTAAACACTAACCTTTCGTACAAATACTGCCTTTGTATAAACTAACTTCTTGCTCATGTGATAGAGTGTATATTAATAATCGGTGTAATTTAATAAGTTATATTACATAACTATAGATATGTAACAACTCAAGTGATGAATTGGGATTAATTAGAGAAATACATCATAACGCATTACTTTTTTAGTAATGCTGCGTAATATTCTTGTACCTTCGGCGTTTCATACCGAAGATTCACGCTAGGTTGTTTAATCATATGCAATGTCTCTAAAATAATCCTCTGGTTCAAATTCAATTCTTTGTCAACAATTTTAGCATTATTGAAGTCGAAACAATGATCAAACTCTACAGAATGTTTCGTTAAGGCAGTATGTTGTAGGGGGGAAAGGAAAATATTTCTTTTGTGTTCATATATTCGTTTCTCTAGAAGTCTAGAAGTTTGTCCAATGTAAACTTGATTACATCCCATACATGGGATTGAATATATAATATTAGAATTTTTAAACAGTGGTAATTTATCTTTAATCGAAGGCAGTATGTGTTTAGTATATAACGGTAGTTTGAAAATAGTGTGCATCCCGACTTTTCTGAAGATTCTCCTAATGTCGTTAGAAATACTATTTACGAAGGGCAAAACAACAACATTTCTCCAGCCAATTGGTCCTAATAAATTACTTCTTTCAGTTTTACGTTTATCAACTAATAATGGATGATAAATTTCAAATGTTCTTTCTTTAATGATTTCAGAAACCATTGCTAATGGATATCCATTACGTTTTAACGTGTTTTTAACTAAAAGTAAATTGGCTGGACGAAATTTCGGGTCAGAAAGCAGAATTGCACGATCTACTAATCCTTTGATTAAACCCACTTTATGCTGCATGGGATGAGCTGAGAAAAAATTAATATATCTTCCAGACCAACTTGGTTTATGAAACCAATTTGTGATGATTTTACTATTTGTTCTAATGACCGTAGTATCAAGAAAACTCAGACACGAATCCTTCTCAATCTCATGAGTGAATTGTAACCTTGTGTGGAAACTGTTGAAAGTGTCTAACATTGTTTGTAAATCCCCAAGTCTAAGACATGTAATAACATCGTCCACATACCTCCTATAAAAAATCAATTCAAACGGTAATTTCGAAAGAGAAACACTCTCCAATTCCTCCATAACAATGTTCGCAATTACTGGCGAGATAGGCGAGCCCATAGCGGTTCCAAACACTTGTTTATAATATGTACCATTGAAAAGAAAAACGTTAGATTCTAAAACGAACTTAACAGCCTTGAGAAAACCCGTGCGATCAATACTGGTATGTTCTTTTATTTCGTCCCAACGACGACCAAGTACCTGCAACGCTAGATCACTAGGAATATTAGTGAATAGCGATACAACATCAAGTGATACTAATCTCAAAGATTCATCTTCAACCGTCTTCTATATCTAGACTAACGGGATACGTCGTTGGACAACCGTCTTCTATATCTAGACTAACGGGATACGTCGTTGGACAAACGTCTTCTATATCTAGACTAACGAGATCCGTCTGTACAACCGTCTTCTATATCTAGACTAACGAGATCTCTCGTTATACAACCGTCTTCTATATCTAGACTAACGGGATACGTCGTTGGACAAACGTCTTCTATATCTAGACTAACGAGATCCGTCTGTACAACCGTCTTCTATATCTAGACTAACGAGATCCGTCTGTACAACCGTCTTCTATATCTAGACTAACGAGATCCATCTGTACAACCGTCTTCTATATCTAGACTAAGGAGATCCGTCTGTACAACCGTCATCTATATCTAGACTAACGAGACCCGTCTGTACAACCGTCTCCTATATCTAGACTAACGAGATCCGTCTGTACAACCGTCTTCTATATCTAGACTAACGAGATCCGTCTGTACAACCGTCTTCTATATCTAGACTAACGAGATCTCTCGTTATACAACCGTCTTCTATATCTAGACTAACGAGATCCGTCTGTACAACCGTCTTCTATATCTAGACTAACGAGATCCGTCTGTACAACCGTTTTCTATATCTAGACTAACGAGATCCGTCTGTACAACCGTCTTCAATATCTAGACTAACGAGATCCGTCTGTACAACCGTCTTCTATATCTAGACTAACGAGATCCGTCTGTACAACCGTCTTCTATATCTAGACTAACGAGACCCGTCTGTACAACCGTCTTCTCTATCTAGACTCACGAGACCCGTCTGTACAACCTTCTTCTATATCTAGACTAACGAGATCCGTCTGTACAACCGTCATCTATATCTAGACTAACGAGACCCGTCTGTACAACCGTCTTCTATATCTAGACTAACGGGATACGTCGTTGGACAACCGTCTTCTATATCTAGACTAACGGGATACGTCGTTGGACAAACGTCTTCTATATCTAGACTAACGAGATCCGTCTGTACAACCGTCTTCTATATCTAGACTAACGAGATCCGTCTGTACAACCGTTTTCTATATCTAGACTAACGAGGTACGTCGTTGGACAAACGTCTTCAATATCTAGACTAACGAGATCCGTCTGTACAACCGTCTTCTATATCTAGACTAACGGGATCCGTCTGTACAACCGTCTTCTATATCTAGACTAACGAGATCCGTCTGTACAACCGTCTTCTATATCTAGACTAATGAGATCCGTCTGTACAACCGTCTTCTATATCTAGACTAACGAGACCCGTCTGTACAACCGTCTTCTCTATCTAGACTCACGAGACCCGTCTGTACAACCTTCTTCTATATCTAGACTAACGAGATCCGTCTGTACAACCGTCTTCTATATCTAGACTAAAGAGATCCGTCGGTACAACCGTCTTCTATATCTAGACTAACGAGATCCGTCTGTACAACCGTCTTCTATATCTAGACTAACGAGATCTCTCGTTATACAACCGTCTTCTATATCTAGACTAACGAGATCCGTCTGTACAACCGTCTTCTATATCTAGACTAACGAGATCCGTCTGTACAACCGTCTTCTATATCTAGACTAACGAGATCCGTCTGTACAACCGTCTTCTATATCTAGACTAACGAGATCCGTCTGTACAACCGTCTTCTATATCTAGACTAACGAGATCCGTCTGTACAACCGTCTTCTATATCTAGACTAACGAGATCCGTCTGTACAACCGTCTTCTATATCTAGACTAACGAGATCCATCTGTACAACCGTCTTCTATATCTAGACTAATGAGATCCGTCTGTACAACCGTCATCTATATCTAGACTAACGAGACCCGTCTGTTCAACCGTCTTCTATATCTAGACTAACGGGATACGTCGTTGGACAAACGTCTTCTATATCTAGACTAACGAGATCCGTCTGTACAACCGTCTTCTATATCTAGACTAACGAGATCCGTCTGTACAACCGTTTTCTATATCTAGACTAACGAGGTACGTTGTTGGACAAACGTCTTCAATATCTAGACTAACGAGATCCGTCTGTACAACCGTCTTCTATATCTAGACTAACGAGATCCGTCTGTACAACCGTCTTCTATATCTAGACTAACGAGATCCGTCTGTACAACCGTCTTCTATATCTAGACTAACGAGATCCGTCTGTACAACCGTCTTCTATAACTAGACTAACGAGATCCGTCTGTACAACCGTCTTCTATATCTAGACTAACGAGATCCGTCTGTACAACCGTCTTCTATATCTAGACTAACGAGATCTCTCGTTATACAACCGTCTTCTATATCTAGACTAACGAGATCCGTCTGTACAACCGCCTTCTATATCTAGACTAACGAGATCCGTCTGCACAACCGTCTTCTATATCTAGACTAACGAGATCCGTCTGTACAACCGTCTTCTATATCTAGACTAACGAGATCCGTCTGCACAACCGTCTTCTATATCTAGACTAACGGGATACGTCGTTGGACAAACGTCTTCTATATCTAGACTAACGAGATCCGTCTGTACAACCGTCTTCTATATCTAGACTAACGAGATCTCTCGTTATACAACCGTCTTCTATATCTAGACTAACGAGATCCGTCTGTACAACCGCCTTCTATATCTAGACTAACGAGATCCGTCTGCACAACCGTCTTCTATATCTAGACTAACGAGATCCGTCTGCACAACCGTCTTCTATATCTAGACTAACGGGATACGTCGTTGGACAAACGTCTTCTATATCTAGACTAACGAGATCCGTCTGTACAACCGTCTTCTATATCTAGACTAACGAGATCCGTCTGTACAACCGTTTTCTATATCTAGACTAACGAGGTACGTCGTTAGACAAACGTCTTCAATATCTAGACTAACGAGACCCGTCTGTACAACCGTCTTCTATATCTAGACTAACGGGATACGTCGTTGGACAAACGTCTTCTATATCTAGACTAACGAGATCCGTCTGTACAACCGTCTTCTATATCTAGACTAACGAGATCCGTCTGTACAACCGTCTTCTATATCTAGACTAACGAGATCCATCTGTACAACCGTCTTCTATATCTAGACTAAGGAGATCCGTCTGTACAACCGTCATCTATATCTAGACTAACGAGACCCGTCTGTACAACCGTCTTCTATATCTAGACTAACGAGATCCGTCTGTACAACCGTCTTCTATATCTAGACTAACGAGATCTCTCGTTATACAACCGTCTTCTATATCTAGACTAACGAGATCCGTCTGTACAACCGCCTTCTATATCTAGACTAACGAGATCCGTCTGCACAACCGTCTTCTATATCTAGACTAACGAGATCCGTCTGTACAACCGTCTTCTATATCTAGACTAACGAGATCCATCTGTACAACCGTCTTCTATATCTAGACTAATGAGATCCGTCTGTACAACCGTCATCTATATCTAGACTAACGAGACCCGTCTGTTCAACCGTCTTCTATATCTAGACTAACGGGATACGTCGTTGGACAAACGTCTTCTATATCTAGACTAACGAGATCCGTCTGTACAACCGTCTTCTATATCTAGACTAACGAGATCCGTCTGTACAACCGTTTTCTATATCTAGACTAACGAGGTACGTTGTTGGACAAACGTCTTCAATATCTAGACTAACGAGATCCGTCTGTACAACCGTCTTCTATATCTAGACTAACGAGATCCGTCTGTACAACCGTCTTCTATATCTAGACTAACGAGATCCGTCTGTACAACCGTCTTCTATATCTAGACTAACGAGATCCGTCTGTACAACCGTCTTCTATAACTAGACTAACGAGATCCGTCTGTACAACCGTCTTCTATATCTAGACTAACGAGATCCGTCTGTACAACCGTCTTCTATATCTAGACTAACGAGATCTCTCGTTATACAACCGTCTTCTATATCTAGACTAACGAGATCCGTCTGTACAACCGCCTTCTATATCTAGACTAACGAGATCCGTCTGCACAACCGTCTTCTATATCTAGACTAACGAGATCCGTCTGTACAACCGTCTTCTATATCTAGACTAACGAGATCCGTCTGCACAACCGTCTTCTATATCTAGACTAACGGGATACGTCGTTGGACAAACGTCTTCTATATCTAGACTAACGAGATCCGTCTGTACAACCGTCTTCTATATCTAGACTAACGAGATCTCTCGTTATACAACCGTCTTCTATATCTAGACTAACGAGATCCGTCTGTACAACCGCCTTCTATATCTAGACTAACGAGATCCGTCTGCACAACCGTCTTCTATATCTAGACTAACGAGATCCGTCTGCACAACCGTCTTCTATATCTAGACTAACGGGATACGTCGTTGGACAAACGTCTTCTATATCTAGACTAACGAGATCCGTCTGTACAACCGTCTTCTATATCTAGACTAACGAGATCCGTCTGTACAACCGTTTTCTATATCTAGACTAACGAGGTACGTCGTTAGACAAACGTCTTCAATATCTAGACTAACGAGACCCGTCTGTACAACCGTCTTCTATATCTAGACTAACGGGATACGTCGTTGGACAAACGTCTTCTATATCTAGACTAACGAGATCCGTCTGTACAACCGTCTTCTATATCTAGACTAACGAGATCCGTCTGTACAACCGTCTTCTATATCTAGACTAACGAGATCCATCTGTACAACCGTCTTCTATATCTAGACTAAGGAGATCCGTCTGTACAACCGTCATCTATATCTAGACTAACGAGACCCGTCTGTACAACCGTCTTCTATATCTAGACTAACGAGATCCGTCTGTACAACCGTCTTCTATATCTAGACTAACGAGATCTCTCGTTATACAACCGTCTTCTATATCTAGACTAACGAGATCCGTCTGTACAACCGCCTTCTATATCTAGACTAACGAGATCCGTCTGCACAACCGTCTTCTATATCTAGACTAACGAGATCTCTCGTTATACAACCGTCTTCTATATCTAGACTAACGGGATCCGTCTGTACAACCGTCTTCTATATCTAGACTAACGAGATCCGTCTGTACAACCGTCTTCTATATCTAGACTAATGACATCCGTCTGTACAACCGTCTTCTATATCTAGACTAACGAGACCCGTCTGTACAACCGTCTTCTCTATCTAGACTCACGAGACCCGTCTGTACAACCTTCTTCTATATCTAGACTAACGAGATCCGTCTGTACAACCGTCTTCTATATCTAGACTAAAGAGATCCGTCGGTACAACCGTCTTCTATATCTAGACTAACGAGATCCGTCTGTACAACCGTCTTCTATATCTAGACTAACGAGATCTCTCGTTATACAACCGTCTTCTATATCTAGACTAACGAGATCCGTCTGTACAACCGTCTTCTATATCTAGACTAACGAGATCCGTCTGTACAACCGTCTTCTATATCTAGACTAACGAGATCCGTCTGTACAACCGTCTTCTATATCTAGACTAACGAGATCCGTCTGTACAACCGTCTTCTATATCTAGACTAACGAGATCCGTCTGTACAACCGTCTTCTATATCTAGACTAACGAGATCCGTCTGTACAACCGTCTTCTATATCTAGACTAACGAGATCCATCTGTACAACCGTCTTCTATATCTAGACTAATGAGATCCGTCTGTACAACCGTCTTCTATATCTAGACTAACGAGATCCGTCTGTACAACCGTCTTCTATATCTAGACTAACGGGATACGTCGTTGGACAAACGTCTTCTATATCTAGACTAACGAGATCCGTCTGTACAACCGTCTTCTATATCTAGACTAACGAGATCTCTCGTTATACAACCGTCTTCTATATCTAGACTAACGAGATCCGTCTGTACAACCGCCTTCTATATCTAGACTAACGAGATCCGTCTGCACAACCGTCTTCTATATCTAGACTAACGAGATCCGTCTGCACAACCGTCTTCTATATCTAGACTAACGGGATACGTCGTTGGACAAAGGTCTTCTATATCTAGACTAACGAGATCCGTCTGTACAACCGTCTTCTATATCTAGACTAACGAGATCCGTCTGTACAACCGTTTTCTATATCTAGACTAACGAGGTACGTCGTTAGACAAACGTCTTCAATATCTAGACTAACGAGACCCGTCTGTACAACCGTCTTCTATATCTAGACTAACGGGATACGTCGTTGGACAAACGTCTTCTATATCTAGACTAACGAGATCCGTCTGTACAACCGTCTTCTATATCTAGACTAACGAGATCCGTCTGTACAACCGTCTTCTATATCTAGACTAACGAGATCCGTCTGTACAACCGTCTTCTATATCTAGACTAACGAGATCCGTCTGTACAGCCGTCTTCTATATCTAGACTAACGGGATACGTCGTTATACAACCGTCTTCTATATCTAGACTAACGGGATACGTCGTTATACAACCGTCTTCTATATCTAGACTAACGAGATCCGTCTGTACAACCGTTTTCTATATCTAGACTAACGAGGTACGTCGTTGGACAAACGTCTTCAATATCTAGACTAACGAGATCCGTCTGTACAACCGTCTTCTATATCTAGACAAACGAGACCCGTCTGTACAACCGTCTTCTATATCTAGACTAACGGGATCCGTCTGTACAACCGTCTTCTATATCTAGACTAACGAGATCTCTCGTTATACAACCGTCTTCTATATCTAGACTAACGAGATCCGTCTGTACAACCGTCTTCTATATCTAGACTAACGAGATCCGTCTGTACAACCGTTTTCTATATCTAGACTAACGAGGTACGTCGTTGGACAAACGTCTTCAATATCTAGACTAACGAGATCCGTCTGTACAACCGTCTTCTATATCTAGACTAACGGGACCCGTCTGTACAACCGTCTTCTCTATCTAGACTCACGAGACCCGTCTGTACAACCTTCTTCTATATCTAGACTAACCTAATCCGTCTGTACAACCGTCATCTATATCTAGACTAACGAGACCCGTCTGTACAACCGTCTTCTATATCTAGACTAACGGGATACGTCGTTGGACAACCGTCTTCTATATCTAGACTAACGGGATACGTCGTTGGACAAACGTCTTCTATATCTAGACTAACGAGATCCGTCTGTACAACCGTCTTCTATATCTAGACTAACGAGATCTCTCGTTATACAACCGTCTTCTATATCTAGACTAACGGGATCCGTCTGTACAACCGTCTTCTATATCTAGACTAACGAGATCTCTCGTTATACAACCGTCTTCTATATCTAGACTAACGAGATCCGTCTGTACAACCGTCTTCTATATCTAGACTAACGAGATCCGTCTGTACAACCGTTTTCTATATCTAGACTAACGAGATCCGTCTGTACAACCGTCTTCAATATCTAGACTAACGAGATCCGTCTGTACAACCGTCTTCTATATCTAGACTAACGAGATCCGTCTGTACAACCGTCTTCTATATCTAGACTAACGAGACCCGTCTGTACAACCGTCTTCTCTATCTAGACTCACGAGACCCGTCTGTACAACCTTCTTCTATATCTAGACTAACGAGATCCGTCTGTACAACCGTCATCTATATCTAGACTAACGAGACCCGTCTGTACAACCGTCTTCTATATCTAGACTAACGGGATACGTCGTTGGACAACCGTCTTCTATATCTAAGACTAACGGGATACGTCGTTGGACAAACGTCTTCTATATCTAGACTAACGAGATCCGTCTGTACAACCGTCTTCTATATCTAGACTAACGAGATCCGTCTGTACAACCGTTTTCTATATCTAGACTAACGAGGTACGTCGTTGGACAAACGTCTTCAATATCTAGACTAACGAGATCCGTCTGTACAACCGTCTTCTATATCTAGACTAACGGGATCCGTCTGTACAACCGTCTTCTATATCTAGACTAACGAGATCCGTCTGTACAACCGTCTTCTATATCTAGACTAATGAGATCCGTCTGTACAACCGTCTTCTATATCTAGACTAACGAGACCCGTCTGTACAACCGTCTTCTCTATCTAGACTCACGAGACCCGTCTGTACAACCTTCTTCTATATCTAGACTAACGAGATCCGTCTGTACAACCGTCTTCTATATCTAGACTAAAGAGATCCGTCGGTACAACCGTCTTCTATATCTAGACTAACGAGATCCGTCTGTACAACCGTCTTCTATATCTAGACTAACGAGATCTCTCGTTATACAACCGTCTTCTATATCTAGACTAACGAGATCCGTCTGTACAACCGTCTTCTATATCTAGACTAACGAGATCCGTCTGTACAACCGTCTTCTATATCTAGACTAACGAGATCCGTCTGTACAACCGTCTTCTATATCTAGACTAACGAGATCCGTCTGTACAACCGTCTTCTATATCTAGACTAACGAGATCCGTCTGTACAACCGTCTTCTATATCTAGACTAACGAGATCCGTCTGTACAACCGTCTTCTATATCTAGACTAACGAGATCCATCTGTACAACCGTCTTCTATATCTAGACTAATGAGATCCGTCTGTACAACCGTCATCTATATCTAGACTAACGAGACCCGTCTGTTCAACCGTCTTCTATATCTAGACTAACGGGATACGTCGTTGGACAAACGTCTTCTATATCTAGACTAACGAGATCCGTCTGTACAACCGTCTTCTATATCTAGACTAACGAGATCCGTCTGTACAACCGTTTTCTATATCTAGACTAACGAGGTACGTCGTTGGACAAACGTCTTCAATATCTAGACTAACGAGATCCGTCTGTACAACCGTCTTCTATATCTAGACTAACGAGATCCGTCTGTACAACCGTCTTCTATATCTAGACTAACGAGATCCGTCTGTACAACCGTCTTCTATATCTAGACTAACGAGATCCGTCTGTACAACCGTCTTCTATAACTAGACTAACGAGATCCGTCTGTACAACCGTCTTCTATATCTAGACTAACGAGATCCGTCTGTACAACCGTCTTCTATATCTAGACTAACGAGATCTCTCGTTATACAACCGTCTTCTATATCTAGACTAACGAGATCCGTCTGTACAACCGCCTTCTATATCTAGACTAACGAGATCCGTCTGCACAA
The DNA here is from genome assembly GCA_960531205.1 of Andrena bicolor. NCBI lineage: Eukaryota > Metazoa > Arthropoda > Insecta > Hymenoptera > Andrenidae > Andrena > Andrena bicolor. The sequence goes on from CAUIJW010000096.1 coordinate 98,202, forward strand.
CCGTCTTCTATATCTAGACTAACGAGATCCGTCTGTACAACCGTCTTCTATATCTAGACAAACGAGATCCGTCTGCACAACCGTCTTCTATATCTAGACTAACGGGATACGTCGTTGGACAAACGTCTTCTATATCTAGACTAACGAGATCCGTCTGTACAACCGTCTTCTATATCTAGACTAACGAGATCTCTCGTTATACAACCGTCTTCTATATCTAGACTAACGAGATCCGTCTGTACAACCGCCTTCTATATCTAGACTAACGAGATCCGTCTGCACAACCGTCTTCTATATCTAGACTAACGAGATCCGTCTGCACAACCGTCTTCTATATCTAGACAAACGGGATACGTCGTTGGACAAACGTCTTCTATATCTAGACTAACGAGATCCGTCTGTACAACCGTCTTCTATATCTAGACTAACGAGATCCGTCTGTACAACCGTTTTCTATATCTAGACTAACGAGGTACGTCGATAGACAAACGTCTTCAATATCTAGACTAACGAGACCCGTCTGTACAACCGTCTTCTATATCTAGACTAACGGGATACGTCGTTGGACAAACGTCTTCTATATCTAGACTAACGAGATCCGTCTGTACAACCGTCTTCTATATCTAGACTAACGAGATCCGTCTGTACAACCGTCTTCTATATCTAGACTAACGAGATCCATCTGTACAACCGTCTTCTATATCTAGACTAAGGAGATCCGTCTGTACAACCGTCATCTATATCTAGACTAACGAGACCCGTCTGTACAACCGTCTTCTATATCTAGACTAACGATATCCGTCTGTACAACCGTCTTCTATATCTAGACTAACGAGATCCGTCTGTACAACCGTCTTCTATATCTAGACTAACGGGATCCGTCTGTACAACCGTCTTCTATATCTAGACTAACGAGATCCGTCTGTACAACCGTCTTCTATATCTAGACTAATGAGATCCGTCTGTACAACCGTCTTCTATATCTAGACTAACGAGATCCGTCTGCACAACCGTCTTCAATATCTAGACTAACGAGATCCGTCTGTACAACCGTCTTCTATATCTAGACTAACGGGATCCGTCTGTACAGCCGTCTTTTATATCTAGACTAACGAGATCCGTCTGCACAACCGTCTTCTATATCTAGACTAACGAGATCCGTCTGAACAACCGTCTTCTATATCTAGACTAACGAGATCCGTCTGTACAACCGCCTTCTATATCTAGACTAACGAGATACGTCGTTGTACAACCATCTTCTATATCTAGACTAACGCGATCCGTCTGTACAACCGTTTTCTATATCGAGACTAACGAGATCCGTCTGTACAACCGTCTTCTATATCTAGACTAACGAGATCCGTCTGTACAACCGTTTTCTATATCTAGACTAACGAGATCCGTCTGTACAACCGTCTTCTATATCTAGACTAACGAGATCCGTCTGTACAACCGTCTTCTATAACTAGACTAACGAGATCCGTCTGTACAACCGTCTTCTATATCTAGACTAACGAGATCCGTCTGTACAACCGTCTTCTATATCTAGACTAACGAGATCTCTCGTTATACAACCGTCTTCTATATCTAGACTAACGAGATCCGTCTGTACAACCGCCTTCTATATCTAGACTAACGAGATCCGTCTGCACAACCGTCTTCTATATCTAGACTAACGAGATCCGTCTGTACAACCGTCTTCTATATCTAGACTAACGAGATCCGTCTGCACAACCGTCTTCTATATCTAGACTAACGGGATACGTCGTTGGACAAACGTCTTCTATATCTAGACTAACGAGATCCGTCTGTACAACCGTCTTCTATATCTAGACTAACGAGATCTCTCGTTATACAACCGTCTTCTATATCTAGACTAACGAGATCCGTCTGTACAACCGCCTTCTATATCTAGACTAACGAGATCCGTCTGCACAACCGTCTTCTATATCTAGACTAACGAGATCCGTCTGCACAACCGTCTTCTATATCTAGACAAACGGGATACGTCGTTGGACAAACGTCTTCTATATCTAGACTAACGAGATCCGTCTGTACAACCGTCTTCTATATCTAGACTAACGAGATCCGTCTGTACAACCGTTTTCTATATCTAGACTAACGAGGTACGTCGATAGACAAACGTCTTCAATATCTAGACTAACGAGACCCGTCTGTACAACCGTCTTCTATATCTAGACTAACGGGATACGTCGTTGGACAAACGTCTTCTATATCTAGACTAACGAGATCCGTCTGTACAACCGTCTTCTATATCTAGACTAACGAGATCCGTCTGTACAACCGTCTTCTATATCTAGACTAACGAGATCCATCTGTACAACCGTCTTCTATATCTAGACTAAGGAGATCCGTCTGTACAACCGTCATCTATATCTAGACTAACGAGACCCGTCTGTACAACCGTCTTCTATATCTAGACTAACGATATCCGTCTGTACAACCGTCTTCTATATCTAGACTAACGAGATCCGTCTGTACAACCGTCTTCTATATCTAGACTAACGGGATCCGTCTGTACAACCGTCTTCTATATCTAGACTAACGAGATCCGTCTGTACAACCGTCTTCTATATCTAGACTAATGAGATCCGTCTGTACAACCGTCTTCTATATCTAGACTAACGAGATCCGTCTGCACAACCGTCTTCAATATCTAGACTAACGAGATCCGTCTGTACAACCGTCTTCTATATCTAGACTAACGGGATCCGTCTGTACAGCCGTCTTTTATATCTAGACTAACGAGATCCGTCTGCACAACCGTCTTCTATATCTAGACTAACGAGATCCGTCTGAACAACCGTCTTCTATATCTAGACTAACGAGATCCGTCTGTACAACCGCCTTCTATATCTAGACTAACGAGATACGTCGTTGTACAACCATCTTCTATATCTAGACTAACGCGATCCGTCTGTACAACCGTTTTCTATATCGAGACTAACGAGATCCGTCTGTACAACCGTCTTCTATATCTAGACTAACGAGATCCGTCTGTACAACCGTCTTCTATATCTAGACTAACGAGATCCGTCTGTACAACCGTCTTCTATATCTAGACTAACGAGATCCGTCTGTACAACCGTCTTCTATATCTAGACTAACGAGATCTCTCGTTATACAACCGTCTTCTATATCTAGACTTACGGGATACGTCGTTGGACAAACGTCTTCTATATCTAGACTAACGAGATCCGTCTGTACAACCGTCTTCTATATCTAGACTAACGAGATCCGTCTGTACAACCGTCTTCTATATCTAGACTAACGATATCTCTCGTTATACAACCGTCTTCTATATCTAGACTAACGGGATCCGTCTGTACAACCGTCTTCTATATCTAGACTAACGAGATCTCTCGTTATACAACCGTCTTCTATATCTAGACTAACGAGATCCGTCTGTACAACCGTCTTCTATATCTAGACTAACGAGATCCATCTGTACAACCGTCTTCTATATCTAGACTAAGGAGATCCGTCTGTACAACCGTCATCTATATCTAGACTAACGAGACCCGTCTGTACAACCGTCTTCTATATCTAGACTAACGAGATCCGTCTGCACAACCGTCTTCTATATCTAGACTAACGAGATCCGTCTGAACAACCGTCTTCTATATCTAGACTAACGAGATCCGTCTGTACAACCGCCTTCTATATCTAGACTAACGAGATACGTCGTTGTACAACCATCTTCTATATCTAGACTAACGCGATCCGTCTGTACAACCGTCTTCTATATCTAGACTAACGAGATCTATCTGTACAACCGTCTTCTATATCTAGACTAAGGAGATCCGTCTGTACAACCGTCTTCTATATCCAGACTAACGAGATCTCTCGTTATACAACCGTCTTCTATATCTAGACTAACGGGATACGTCGTTGGACAAACGTCTTCTATATCTAGACTAACGAGATCCGTCTGTACAACCGTCTTCTATATCTAGACTAACGAGATCTCTCGTTATACAACCGTCTTCTATATCTAGACTAACGGGATACGACGTTGGACAAACGTCTTCTATATCTAGACTAACGAGATCCGTCTGTACAACCGTCTTCTATATCTAGACTAACGAGATCCGTCTGTACAACCGTCTTCTATATCTAGACTAACGAGATCCATCTGTACAACCGTCTTCTATATCTAGACTAAGGAGATCCGTCTGTACAACCGTCATCTATATCTAGACTAACGAGACCCGTCTGTACAACCGTCTTCTATATCTAGACTAACGAGATCCGTCTGTACAACCGTCTTCTATATCTAGACTAACGAGATCCGTCTGTACAACCGTCTTCTATATCTAGACTAGCGAGATCCGTCTGTACAACCGTCTTCTATATCTAGACTAACGAGATCTCTCGTTATACAACCGTCTTCTATATCTAGACTAACGAGATCCGTCTGTACAACCGTCTTCTATATCTAGACTAACGAGATCCGTCTGTACAACCGTTTTCTATATCTAGACTAACGAGGTACGTCGTTGGACAAACGTCTTCAATATCTAGACTAACGAGATCCGTCTGTACAACCGTCTTCTATATCTAGACTAACGGGATCCGTCTGTACAACCGTCTTCTATATCTAGACTAACGAGATCTCTCGTTATACAACCGTCTTCTATATCTAGACTAACGAGATCCGTCTGTACAACCGTCTTCTATATCTAGACTAACGAGATCCGTCTGTACAACCGTTTTCTATATCTAGACTAACGAGGTACGTCGTTGGACAAACGTATTCAATATCTAGACTAACGAGATCCGTCTGTACAACCGTCTTCTATATCTAGACTAACGGGATCCGTCTGTACAACCGTCTTCTATATCTAGACTAACGAGATCTCTCGTTATACAACCGTCTTCTATATCTAGACTAACGAGATCCGTCTGTACAACCGTCTTCTATATCTAGACTAACGAGATCCGTCTGTACAACCGTTTTCTATATCTAGACTAACGAGGTACGTCGTTGGACAAACGTCTTCAATATCTAGACTAACGAGATCCGTCTGTACAACCGTCTTCTATATCTAGACTAACGGGATCCGTCTGTACAACCGTCTTCTATATCTAGACTAACGAGATCCGTCTGTACAACCGTCTTCTATATCTAGACTAATGAGATCCGTCTGTACAACCGTCTTCTATATCTAGACTAACGAGATCCGTCTGTACAACCGTCTTCTATATCTAGACTAACGAGATCTCTCGTTATACAACCGTCTTCTATATCTAGACTAACGAGATCTCTCGTTATACAACCGTCTTCTATATCTAGACAAACGAGATCTCTCGTTATACAACCGTCTTCTATATCTAGACTAACGAGATCCGTCTGTACAACCGTCTTCTATATCTAGACTAACGAGATCCGTCTGTACAACCGTCTTCTATATCTAGACTAACGATATCTCTCGTTATACAACCGTCTTCTATATCTAGACTAACGGGATCCGTCTGTACAACCGTCTTCTATATCTAGACTAACGAGATCTCTCGTTATACAACCGTCTTCTATATCTAGACTAACGAGATCCGTCTGTACAACCGTCTTCTATATCTAGACTAACGAGATCCATCTGTACAACCGTCTTCTATATCTAGACTAAGGAGATCCGTCTGTACAACCGTCATCTATATCTAGACTAACGAGACCCGTCTGTACAACCGTCTTCTATATCTAGACTAACGAGATCCGTCTGTACAACCGTCTTCTATATCTAGACTAACGAGATCCGTCTGTACAACCGTCTTCTATATCTAGACTAACGAGATCTCTCGTTATACAACCGTCTTCTATATCTAGACTAACGAGATCCGTCTGTACAACCGTCTTCTATATCTACACTAACGAGATCCGTCTGTACAACCGTTTTCTATATCTAGACTAACGAGGTACGTCGTTGGACAAACGTCTTCAATATCTAGACTAACGAGATCCGTCTGTACAACCGTCTTCTATATCTAGACTAACGAGATCCGTCTGTACAACCGTCTTCTATATCTAGACTAACGAGATCCGTCTGTACAACCGTCTTCTATAACTAGACTAACGAGATCCGTCTGTACAACCGTCTTCTATATCTAGACTAACGAGATCCGTCTGTACAACCGTCTTCTATATCTAGACTAACGAGATCCGTCTGTACAACCGCCTTCTATATCTAGACTAACGAGATCCGTCTGCACAACCGTCTTCTATATCTAGACTAACGAGATCCGTCTGTACAACCGTCTTTTATATCTAGACTAACGAGATCCGTCTGCACAACCGTCTTCTATATCTAGACTAACGAGATCCGTCTGAACAACCGTCTTCTATATCTAGACTAACGAGATCCGTCTGTACAACCGCCTTCTATATCTAGACTAACGAGATACGTCGTTGTACAACCATCTTCTATATCTAGACTAACGCGATCCGTCTGTACAACCGTTTTCTATATCGAGACTAACGAGATCCGTCTGTACAACCGTCTTCTATATCTAGACTAACGGGATACGACGTTGGACAAACGTCTTCTATATCTAGACTAACGAGATCCGTCTGTACAAGCGTCTTCTATATCTAGACTAACGAGATCCGGCTGTACAACCGTTTTCTATATCTAGACTAACGAGATCCGTCTGTACAACCGTCTTCTATATCTTGACTAACGAGATCCATCTGTACAACCGTCTTCTATATCTAGACTAACGAGATCCGTCTGTACAACCGTCTTCTATATATAGACTAACGAGATCCGTCTGAACAACCGTCTTCTATATCTAGACTAACGAGATCCGTCTGTTCAACCGCCTTCTATATCTAGACTAACGAGATACGTCGTTGTACAACCATCTTCTATATCTAGACTAACGCGATCCGTCTGTACAACCGTTTTCTATATCGAGACTAACGAGATCCGTCTGTACAACCGTCTTCTATATCTAGACTAACGGGATACGACGTTGGACAAACGTCTTCTATATCTAGACTAACGAGATCCGTCTGTACAACCGTCTTCTATATCTAGACTAACGAGATCCGTCTGTACAACCGTTTTCTATATCTAGACTAATGAGATCCGTCTGTACAACCGTCTTCTATATCTAGACTAACGAGATCCGTCTGTACAACCGTCTTCTATATCTAGACTAACGAGATCCGTCTGTACAACCGTCTTCTATATCTAGACTAACGAGATCTCTCGTTATACAACCGTCTTCTATATCTAGACTAACGAGATCCGTCTGTACAACCGTCTTCTATATCTAGACTAATGAGATCCGTCTGTACAACCGTCTTCTATATCTAGACTAACGAGATCCGTCTGTACAACCGTCTTCTATATCTAGACTAACGAGATCCGTCTGTACAACCGTCTTCTATATCTAGACTAACGAGATCTCTCGTTATACAACCGTCTTCTATATCTAGACTAACGGGATACGTCGTTGGACAAACGTCTTCTATATCTAGACTAACGAGATCCGTCTGTACAACCGTCTTCTATATCTAGACTAACGAGATCCGTCTGTACAACCGTCTTCTATATCTAGACTAACGAGATCCGTCTGTACAACCGTCTTCTATATCTAGACTAACGATATCTCTCGTTATACAACCGTCTTCTATATCTAGACTAACGGGATCCGTCTGTACAACCGTCTTCTATATCTAGACTAACGAGATCTATCGTTATACAACCGTCTTCTATATCTAGACTAACGAGATCCGTCTGTACAACCGTCTTCTATATCTAGACTAACGAGATCCATCTGTACAACCGTCTTCTATATCTAGACTAAGGAGATCCGTCTGTACAACCGTCATCTATATCTAGACTAACGAGACCCGTCTGTACAACCGTCTTCTATATCTAGACTAACGAGATCCGTCTGTACAACCGTCTTCTATATCTAGACTAACGAGATCCGTCTGTACAACCGTCTTCTATATCTAGACTAACGAGATCTCTCGTTATACAACCGTCTTCTATATCTAGACTAACGAGATCCGTCTGTACAACCGTCTTCTATATCTAGACTAACGAGATCCGTCTGTACAACCGTTTTCTATATCTAGACTAACGAGGTACGTCGTTGGACAAACGTCTTCAATATCTAGACTAACGAGATCCGTCTGTACAACCGTTTTCTATATCTAGACTAACGAGATCCGTCTGTACAACCGTCTTCTATATCTAGACTAACGAGATCCGTCTGTACAACCGTCTTCTATAACTAGACTAACGAGATCCGTCTGTACAACCGTCTTCTATATCTAGACTAACGAGATCCGTCTGTACAACCGTCTTCTATATCTAGACTAACGAGATCTCTCGTTATACAACCGTCTTCTATATCTAGACTAACGAGATCTCTCGTTATACAACCGTCTTCTATATCTAGACTAACGAGATCCGTCTGTACAACCGCCTTCTATATCTAGACTAACGAGATCCGTCTGCACAACCGTCTTCTATATCTAGACTAACGAGATCCGTCTGTACAACCGTCTTTTATATCTAGACTAACGAGATCCGTCTGCACAACCGTCTTCTATATCTAGACTAACGAGATCCGTCTGAACAACCGTCTTCTATATCTAGAATAACGAGATTCGTCTGTACAACCGCCTTCTATATCTAGACTAACGAGATCCGTCTGTACAACCGTCTTCTATATCTAGACTAACGAGATCCGTCTGAACAACCGTCTTCTATATCTAGACTAACGAGATCCGTCTGTACAACCGCCTTCTATATCTAGACTAACGAGATACGTCGTTGTACAACCATCTTCTATATCTAGACTAACGCGATCCGTCTGTACAACCGTTTTCTATATCGAGACTAACGAGATCCGTCTATACAACCGTCTTCTATATCTAGACTAACGGGATACGACGTTGGACAAACGTCTTCTATATCTAGACTAACGAGATCCGTCTGTACAACCGTCTTCTATATCTAGACTAACGAGATCCGTCTGTACAACCGTTTTCTATATCTAGACTAACGAGATCCGTCTGTACAACCGTCTTCTATATCTAGACTAACGAGATCCGTCTGTACAACCGTTTTCTATATCTAGACTAACGAGATCCGTCTGTACAACCGTCTTCTATATCTTGACTAACGAGATCCATCTGTACAACCGTCTTCTATATCTAGACTAACGAGATCCGTCTGTACAACCGTCTTCTATATCTAGACTAACGAGATCCGTCTGAACAACCGTCTTCTATATCTAGACTAACGAGATCCGTCTGTACAACCGTTTTCTATATCTAGACTAACGAGATCCGTCTGTACAACCGTCTTCTATATCTTGACTAACGAGATCCATCTGTACAACCGTCTTCTATATCTAGACTAACGAGATCCGTCTGTACAACCGTCTTCTATATCTAGACTAACGAGATCCGTCTGAACAACCGTCTTCTATATCTAGACTAACGAGATCCGTCTGTACAACCGCCTTCTATATCTAGACTAACGAGATACGTCGTTGTACAACCATCTTCTATATCTAGACTAACGCGATCCGTCTGTACAACCGTTTTCTATATCGAGACTAACGAGATCCGTCTATACAACCGTCTTCTATATCTAGACTAACGGGATACGACGTTGGACAAACGTCTTCTATATCTAGACTAACGAGATCCGTCTGTACAACCGTCTTCTATATCTAGACTAACGAGATCCGTCTGTACAACCGTTTTCTATATCTAGACTAACGAGATCCGTCTGTACAACCGTCTTCTATATCTAGACTAACGAGATCCATCTGTACAACCGTCTTCTATATCTAGACTAACGAGATCCGTCTGTACAACCGTCTTCTATATCTAGACTAACGAGATCCGTCTGTACAACCGTCTTCTATATCTAGACTAACGAGATCCGTCTGTACAACCGTCTTCTATATCTAGACTAACGAGATCCGTCTGTACAACCGTCTTCTATATCTAGACTAACGAGATCTCTCGTTATACAACCGTCTTCTATATCTAGACTAACGGGATACGTCGTTGGACAAACGTCTTCTATATCTAGACTAACGAGATCCGTCTGTACAACCGTCTTCTATATCTAGACTAACGAGATCCGTCTGTACAACCGTCTTCTATATCTAGACTAACGAGATCCGTCTGTACAACCGTCTTCTATATCTAGACTAACGAGATCCGTCTGTACAACCGTCTTCTATATCTAGACTAACGAGATCCGTCTGTACAACCGTCTTCTATATCTAGACTAACGATATCTCTCGTTATACAACCGTCTTCTATATCTAGACTAACGGGATCCGTCTGTACAACCGTCCTCTATATCTAGACTAACGAGATCTCTCGTTATACAACCGTCTTCTATATCTAGACTAACGAGATCCGTCTGTACAACCGTCTTCTATATCTAGACTAACGAGATCCATCTGTACAACCGTCTTCTATATCTAGACTAAGGAGATCCGTCTGTACAACCGTCATCTATATCTAGACTAACGAGACCCGTCTGTACAACCGTCTTCTATATCTAGACTAACGAGATCCGTCTGCACAACCGTCTTCTATATCTAGACTAACGAGATCCGTCTGAACAACCGTCTTCTATATCTAGACTAACGAGATCCGTCTGTACAACCGCCTTCTATATCTAGACTAACGAGATACGTCGTTGTACAACCATCTTCTATATCTAGACTAACGCGATCCGTCTGTACAACCGTCTTCTATATCTAGACTAACGAGATCCATCTGTACAACCGTCTTCTATATCTAGACTAAGGAGATCCGTCTGTACAACCGTCTTCTATATCTAGACTAACGAGATCTCTCGTTATACAACCGTCTTCTATATCTAGACTAACGGGATACGTCGTTGGACAAACGTCTTCTATATCTAGACTAACGAGATCCGTCTGTACAACCGTCTTCTATATCTAGACTAACGATATCTCTCGTTATACAACCGTCTTCTATATCTAGACTAACGGGATCCGTCTGTACAACCGTCCTCTATATCTAGACTAACGAGATCTCTCGTTATACAACCGTCTTCTATATCTAGACTAACGAGATCCGTCTGTACAACCGTCTTCTATATCTAGACTAACGAGATCCATCTGTACGACCGTCTTCTATATCTAGACTAACGAGATCCGTCTGTACAACCGTCTTCTATATCTAGACTAACGAGATCCGTCTGTACAACCGTCTTCTATAACTAGACTAACGAGATCCGTCTGTACAACCGTCTTCTATATCTAGACTAACGAGATCCGTCTGTACAACCGTCTTCTATATCTAGACTAACGAGATCTCTCGTTATACAACCGTCTTCTATATCTAGACTAACGAGATCCGTCTGTACAACCGCCTTCTATATCTAGACTAACGAGATCCGTCTGCACAACCGTCTTCTATATCTAGACTAACGAGATCCGTCTGTACAACCGTCTTCTATATCTAGACTAACGAGATCCGTCTGCACAACCGTCTTCTATATCTAGACTAACGGGATACGTCGTTGGACAAACGTCTTCTATATCTAGACTAACGAGATCCGTCTGTACAACCGTCTTCTATATCTAGACTAACGAGATCTCTCGTTATACAACCGTCTTCTATATCTAGACTAACGAGATCCGTCTGTACAACCGCCTTCTATATCTAGACTAACGAGATCCGTCTGCACAACCGTCTTCTATATCTAGACTAACGAGATCCGTCTGCACAACCGTCTTCTATATCTAGACAAACGGGATACGTCGTTGGACAAACGTCTTCTATATCTAGACTAACGAGATCCGTCTGTACAACCGTCTTCTATATCTAGACTAACGAGATCCGTCTGTACAACCGTTTTCTATATCTAGACTAACGAGGTACGTCGATAGACAAACGTCTTCAATATCTAGACTAACGAGACCCGTCTGTACAACCGTCTTCTATATCTAGACTAACGGGATACGTCGTTGGACAAACGTCTTCTATATCTAGACTAACGAGATCCGTCTGTACAACCGTCTTCTATATCTAGACTAACGAGATCCGTCTGTACAACCGTCTTCTATATCTAGACTAACGAGATCCATCTGTACAACCGTCTTCTATATCTAGACTAAGGAGATCCGTCTGTACAACCGTCATCTATATCTAGACTAACGAGACCCGTCTGTACAACCGTCTTCTATATCTAGACTAACGATATCCGTCTGTACAACCGTCTTCTATATCTAGACTAACGAGATCCGTCTGTACAACCGTCTTCTATATCTAGACTAACGGGATCCGTCTGTACAACCGTCTTCTATATCTAGACTAACGAGATCCGTCTGTACAACCGTCTTCTATATCTAGACTAATGAGATCCGTCTGTACAACCGTCTTCTATATCTAGACTAACGAGATCCGTCTGCACAACCGTCTACAATATCTAGACTAACGAGATCCGTCTGTACAACCGTCTTCTATATCTAGACTAACGGGATCCGTCTGTACAGCCGTCTTTTATATCTAGACTAACGAGATCCGTCTGCACAACCGTCTTCTATATCTAGACTAACGAGATCCGTCTGAACAACCGTCTTCTATATCTAGACTAACGAGATCCGTCTGTACAACCGCCTTCTATATCTAGACTAACGAGATACGTCGTTGTACAACCATCTTCTATATCTAGACTAACGCGATCCGTCTGTACAACCGTTTTCTATATCGAGACTAACGAGATCCGTCTGTACAACCGTCTTCTATATCTAGACTAACGAGATCCGTCTGTACAACCGTCTTCTATATCTAGACTAACGAGATCCGTCTGTACAACCGTCTTCTATATCTAGACTAACGAGATCCGTCTGTACAACCGTCTTCTATATCTAGACTAACGAGATCTCTCGTTATACAACCGTCTTCTATATCTAGACTTACGGGATACGTCGTTGGACAAACGTCTTCTATATCTAGACTAACGAGATCCGTCTGTACAACCGTCTTCTATATCTAGACTAACGAGATCCGTCTGTACAACCGTCTTCTATATCTAGACTAACGATATCTCTCGTTATACAACCGTCTTCTATATCTAGACTAACGGGATCCGTCTGTACAACCGTCTTCTATATCTAGACTAACGAGATCTCTCGTTATACAACCGTCTTCTATATCTAGACTAACGAGATCCGTCTGTACAACCGTCTTCTATATCTAGACTAACGAGATCCATCTGTACAACCGTCTTCTATATCTAGACTAAGGAGATCCGTCTGTACAACCGTCATCTATATCTAGACTAACGAGACCCGTCTGTACAACCGTCTTCTATATCTAGACTAACGAGATCCGTCTGCACAACCGTCTTCTATATCTAGACTAACGAGATCCGTCTGAACAACCGTCTTCTATATCTAGACTAACGAGATCCGTCTGTACAACCGCCTTCTATATCTAGACTAACGAGATACGTCGTTGTACAACCATCTTCTATATCTAGACTAACGCGATCCGTCTGTACAACCGTCTTCTATATCTAGACTAACGAGATCTATCTGTACAACCGTCTTCTATATCTAGACTAAGGAGATCCGTCTGTACAACCGTCTTCTATATCCAGACTAACGAGATCTCTCGTTATACAACCGTCTTCTATATCTAGACTAACGGGATACGTCGTTGGACAAACGTCTTCTATATCTAGACTAACGAGATCCGTCTGTACAACCGTCTTCTATATCTAGACTAACGAGATCTCTCGTTATACAACCGTCTTCTATATCTAGACTAACGGGATACGACGTTGGACAAACGTCTTCTATATCTAGACTAACGAGATCCGTCTGTACAACCGTCTTCTATATCTAGACTAACGAGATCCGTCTGTACAACCGTCTTCTATATCTAGACTAACGAGATCCATCTGTACAACCGTCTTCTATATCTAGACTAAGGAGATCCGTCTGTACAACCGTCATCTATATCTAGACTAACGAGACCCGTCTGTACAACCGTCTTCTATATCTAGACTAACGAGATCCGTCTGTACAACCGTCTTCTATATCTAGACTAACGAGATCCGTCTGTACAACCGTCTTCTATATCTAGACTAGCGAGATCCGTCTGTACAACCGTCTTCTATATCTAGACTAACGAGATCTCTCGTTATACAACCGTCTTCTATATCTAGACTAACGAGATCCGTCTGTACAACCGTCTTCTATATCTAGACTAACGAGATCCGTCTGTACAACCGTTTTCTATATCTAGACTAACGAGGTACGTCGTTGGACAAACGTCTTCAATATCTAGACTAACGAGATCCGTCTGTACAACCGTCTTCTATATCTAGACTAACGGGATCCGTCTGTACAACCGTCTTCTATATCTAGACTAACGAGATCTCTCGTTATACAACCGTCTTCTATATCTAGACTAACGAGATCCGTCTGTACAACCGTCTTCTATATCTAGACTAACGAGATCCGTCTGTACAACCGTTTTCTATATCTAGACTAACGAGGTACGTCGTTGGACAAACGTATTCAATATCTAGACTAACGAGATCCGTCTGTACAACCGTCTTCTATATCTAGACTAACGGGATCCGTCTGTACAACCGTCTTCTATATCTAGACTAACGAGATCTCTCGTTATACAACCGCCTTCTATATCTAGACTAACGAGATCCGTCTGTACAACCGTCTTCTATATCTAGACTAACGAGATCCGTCTGTACAACCGTTTTCTATATCTAGACTAACGAGGTACGTCGTTGGACAAACGTCTTCAATATCTAGACTAACGAGATCCGTCTGTACAACCGTCTTCTATATCTAGACTAACGGGATCCGTCTGTACAACCGTCTTCTATATCTAGACTAACGAGATCCGTCTGTACAACCGTCTTCTATATCTAGACTAATGAGATCCGTCTGTACAACCGTCTTCTATATCTAGACTAACGAGATCCGTCTGTACAACCGTCTTCTATATCTAGACTAACGAGATCTCTCGTTATACAACCGTCTTCTATATCTAGACTAACGAGATCTCTCGTTATACAACCGTCTTCTATATCTAGACAAACGAGATCTCTCGTTATACAACCGTCTTCTATATCTAGACTAACGAGATCCGTCTGTACAACCGTCTTCTATATCTAGACTAACGAGATCCGTCTGTACAACCGTCTTCTATATCTAGACTAACGATATCTCTCGTTATACAACCGTCTTCTATATCTAGACTAACGGGATCCGTCTGTACAACCGTCTTCTATATCTAGACTAACGAGATCTCTCGTTATACAACCGTCTTCTATATCTAGACTAACGAGATCCGTCTGTACAACCGTCTTCTATATCTAGACTAACGAGATCCATCTGTACAACCGTCTTCTATATCTAGACTAAGGAGATCCGTCTGTACAACCGTCATCTATATCTAGACTAACGAGACCCGTCTGTACAACCGTCTTCTATATCTAGACTAACGAGATCCGTCTGTACAACCGTCTTCTATATCTAGACTAACGAGATCCGTCTGTACAACCGTCTTCTATATCTAGACTAACGAGATCTCTCGTTATACAACCGTCTTCTATATCTAGACTAACGAGATCCGTCTGTACAACCGTCTTCTATATCTACACTAACGAGATCCGTCTGTACAACCGTTTTCTATATCTAGACTAACGAGGTACGTCGTTGGACAAACGTCTTCAATATCTAGACTAACGAGATCCGTCTGTACAACCGTCTTCTATATCTAGACTAACGAGATCCGTCTGTACAACCGTCTTCTATATCTAGACTAACGAGATCCGTCTGTACAACCGTCTTCTATAACTAGACTAACGAGATCCGTCTGTACAACCGTCTTCTATATCTAGACTAACGAGATCCGTCTGTACAACCGTCTTCTATATCTAGACTAACGAGATCCGTCTGTACAACCGCCTTCTATATCTAGACTAACGAGATCCGTCTGCACAACCGTCTTCTATATCTAGACTAACGAGATCCGTCTGTACAACCGTCTTTTATATCTAGACTAACGAGATCCGTCTGCACAACCGTCTTCTATATCTAGACTAACGAGATCCGTCTGAACAACCGTCTTCTATATCTAGACTAACGAGATCCGTCTGTACAACCGCCTTCTATATCTAGACTAACGAGATACGTCGTTGTACAACCATCTTCTATATCTAGACTAACGCGATCCGTCTGTACAACCGTTTTCTATATCGAGACTAACGAGATCCGTCTGTACAACCGTCTTCTATATCTAGACTAACGGGATACGACGTTGGACAAACGTCTTCTATATCTAGACTAACGAGATCCGTCTGTACAAGCGTCTTCTATATCTAGACTAACGAGATCCGGCTGTACAACCGTTTTCTATATCTAGACTAACGAGATCCGTCTGTACAACCGTCTTCTATATCTTGACTAACGAGATCCATCTGTACAACCGTCTTCTATATCTAGACTAACGAGATCCGTCTGTACAACCGTCTTCTATATATAGACTAACGAGATCCGTCTGAACAACCGTCTTCTATATCTAGACTAACGAGATCCGTCTGTTCAACCGCCTTCTATATCTAGACTAACGAGATACGTCGTTGTACAACCATCTTCTATATCTAGACTAACGCGATCCGTCTGTACAACCGTTTTCTATATCGAGACTAACGAGATCCGTCTGTACAACCGTCTTCTATATCTAGACTAACGGGATACGACGTTGGACAAACGTCTTCTATATCTAGACTAACGAGATCCGTCTGTACAACCGTCTTCTATATCTAGACTAACGAGATCCGTCTGTACAACCGTTTTCTATATCTAGACTAATGAGATCCGTCTGTACAACCGTCTTCTATATCTAGACTAACGAGATCCGTCTGTACAACCGTCTTCTATATCTAGACTAACGAGATCCGTCTGTACAACCGTCTTCTATATCTAGACTAACGAGATCTCTCGTTATACAACCGTCTTCTATATCTAGACTAACGAGATCCGTCTGTACAACCGTCTTCTATATCTAGACTAATGAGATCCGTCTGTACAACCGTCTTCTATATCTAGACTAACGAGATCCGTCTGTACAACCGTCTTCTATATCTAGACTAACGAGATCCGTCTGTACAACCGTCTTCTATATCTAGACTAACGAGATCTCTCGTTATACAACCGTCTTCTATATCTAGACTAACGGGATACGTCGTTGGACAAACGTCTTCTATATCTAGACTAACGAGATCCGTCTGTACAACCGTCTTCTATATCTAGACTAACGAGATCCGTCTGTACAACCGTCTTCTATATCTAGACTAACGAGATCCGTCTGTACAACCGTCTTCTATATCTAGACTAACGATATCTCTCGTTATACAACCGTCTTCTATATCTAGACTAACGGGATCCGTCTGTACAACCGTCTTCTATATCTAGACTAACGAGATCTATCGTTATACAACCGTCTTCTATATCTAGACTAACGAGATCCGTCTGTACAACCGTCTTCTATATCTAGACTAACGAGATCCATCTGTACAACCGTCTTCTATATCTAGACTAAGGAGATCCGTCTGTACAACCGTCATCTATATCTAGACTAACGAGACCCGTCTGTACAACCGTCTTCTATATCTAGACTAACGAGATCCGTCTGTACAACCGTCTTCTATATCTAGACTAACGAGATCCGTCTGTACAACCGTCTTCTATATCTAGACTAACGAGATCTCTCGTTATACAACCGTCTTCTATATCTAGACTAACGAGATCCGTCTGTACAACCGTCTTCTATATCTAGACTAACGAGATCCGTCTGTACAACCGTTTTCTATATCTAGACTAACGAGGTACGTCGTTGGACAAACGTCTTCAATATCTAGACTAACGAGATCCGTCTGTACAACCGTTTTCTATATCTAGACTAACGAGATCCGTCTGTACAACCGTCTTCTATATCTAGACTAACGAGATCCGTCTGTACAACCGTCTTCTATAACTAGACTAACGAGATCCGTCTGCACAACCGTCTTCTATATCTAGACTAACGAGATCCGTCTGAACAACCGTCTTCTATATCTAGACTAACGAGATCCGTCTGTACAACCGTCTTCTATATCTAGACTAACGAGATCTCTCGTTATACAACCGTCTTCTATATCTAGACTAACGGGATACGTCGTTGGACAAACGTCTTCTATATCTAGACTAACGAGATCCGTCTGTACAACCGTCTTCTATATCTAGACTAACGAGATCCGTCTGTACAACCGTCTTCTATATCTAGACTAACGAGATCCGTCTGTACAACCGTCTTCTATATCTAGACTAACGAGATCCGTCTGTACAACCGTCTTCTATATCTAGACTAACGAGATCCGTCTGTACAACCGTCTTCTATATCTAGACTAACGAGATCCGTCTGTACAACCGTCTTCTATATCTAGACTAACGATATCTCTCGTTATACAACCGTCTTCTATATCTAGACTAACGGGATCCGTCTGTACAACCGTCCTCTATATCTAGACTAACGAGATCTCTCGTTATACAACCGTCTTCTATATCTAGACTAACGAGATCCGTCTGTACAACCGTCTTCTATATCTAGACTAACGAGATCCATCTGTACAACCGTCTTCTATATCTAGACTAAGGAGATCCGTCTGTACAACCGTCATCTATATCTAGACTAACGAGACCCGTCTGTACAACCGTCTTCTATATCTAGACTAACGAGATCCGTCTGCACAACCGTCTTCTATATCTAGACTAACGAGATCCGTCTGAACAACCGTCTTCTATATCTAGACTAACGAGATCCGTCTGTACAACCGCCTTCTATATCTAGACTAACGAGATACGTCGTTGTACAACCATCTTCTATATCTAGACTAACGCGATCCGTCTGTACAACCGTCTTCTATATCTAGACTAACGAGATCCATCTGTACAACCGTCTTCTATATCTAGACTAAGGAGATCCGTCTGTACAACCGTCTTCTATATCTAGACTAACGAGATCTCTCGTTATACAACCGTCTTCTATATCTAGACTAACGGGATACGTCGTTGGACAAACGTCTTCTATATCTAGACTAACGAGATCCGTCTGTACAACCGTCTTCTATATCTAGACTAACGATATCTCTCGTTATACAACCGTCTTCTATATCTAGACTAACGGGATCCGTCTGTACAACCGTCTTCTATATCTAGACTAACGAGATCTCTCGTTATACAACCGTCTTCTATATCTAGACTAACGAGATCCGTCTGTACAACCGTCTTCTATATCTAGACTAACGAGATCCATCTGTACAACCGTCTTCTATATCTAGACTAAGGAGATCCGTCTGTACAACCGTCATCTATATCTAGACTAACGAGACCCGTCTGTACAACCGTCTTCTATATCTAGACTAACGAGATCCGTCTGCACAACCGTCTTCTATATCTAGACTAACGAGATCCGTCTGAACAACCGTCTTCTATATCTAGACTAACGAGATCCGTCTGTACAACCGCCTTCTATATCTAGACTAACGAGATACGTCGTTGTACAACCATCTTCTATATCTAGACTAACGCGATCCGTCTGTACAACCGTCTTCTATATCTAGACTAACGAGATCCATCTGTACAACCGTCTTCTATATCTAGACTAACGAGATCCGTCTGAACAACCGTCTTCTATATCTAGACTAACGAGATCCGTCTGTACAACCGCCTTCTATATCTAGACTAACGAGATACGTCGTTGTACAACCATCTTCTATATCTAGACTAACGCGATCCGTCTGTACAACCGTTTTCTATATCGAGACTAACGAGATCCGTCTGTACAACCGTCTTCTATATCTAGACTAACGAGATCTCTCGTTATACAACCGTCTTCTATATCTAGACTAACGAGATCCGTCTGTACAACCGCCTTCTATATCTAGACTAACGAGATCCGTCTGCACAACCGTCTTCTATATCTAGACTAACGAGATCCGTCTGTACAACCGTCTTTTATATCTAGACTAACGAGATCCGTCTGCACAACCGTCTTCTATATCTAGACTAACGAGATCCGTCTGAACAACCGTCTTCTATATCTAGACTAACGAGATCCGTCTGTACAACCGCCTTCTATATCTAGACTAACGAGATACGTCGTTGTACAACCATCTTCTATATCTAGACTAACGCGATCCGTCTGTACAACCGTTTTCTATATCGAGACTAACGAGATCCGTCTGTACAACCGTCTTCTATATCTAGACTAACGGGATACGACGTTGGACAAACGTCTTCTATATCTAGACTAACGAGATCCGTCTGTACAACCGTCTTCTATATCTTGACTAACGAGATCCATCTGTACAACCGTCTTCTATATCTAGACTAACGAGATCCGTCTGTACAACCGTCTTCTATATCTAGACTAACGAGATCCGTCTGAACAACCGTCTTCTATATCTAGACTAACGAGATCCGTCTGTACAACCGCCTTCTATATCTAGACTAACGAGATACGTCGTTGTACAACCATCTTCTATATCTAGACTAACGCGATCCGTCTGTACAACCGTTTTCTATATCGAGACTAACGAGATCCGTCTGTACAACCGTCTTCTATATCTAGACTAACGGGATACGACGTTGGACAAACGTCTTCTATATCTAGACTAACGAGATCCGTCTGTACAACCGTCTTCTATATCTAGACTAACGAGATCTCTCGTTATACAACCGTCTTCTATATCTAGACTAACGAGATCCGTCTGTACAACCGTCTTCTATATCTAGACTAATGAGATCCGTCTGTACAACCGTCTTCTATATCTAGACTAACGGGATACGACGTTGGACAAACGTCTTCTATATCTAGACTAACGAGATCCGTCTGTACAACCGTCTTCTATATCTAGACTAACGAGATCCGTCTGTACAACCGTTTTCTATATCTAGACTAATGAGATCCGTCTGTACAACCGTCTTCTATATCTAGACTAACGAGATCCGTCTGTACAACCGTCTTCTATATCTAGACTAACGAGATCCGTCTGTACAACCGTCTTCTATATCTAGACTAACGAGATCTCTCGTTATACAACCGTCTTCTATATCTAGACTAACGAGATCCGTCTGTACAACCGTCTTCTATATCTAGACTAACGAGATCCGTCTGTACAACCGTTTTCTATATCTAGACTAACGAGATCCGTCTGTACAACCGTCTTCAATATCTAGACTAACGAGATCCGTCTGTACAACCGTCTTCTATATCTAGACTAACGAGATCCGTCTGTACAACCGTCTTCTATATCTAGACTAACGAGACCCGTCTGTACAACCGTCTTCTCTATCTAGACTCACGAGACCCGTCTGTACAACCTTCTTCTATATCTAGACTAACGAGATCCGTCTGTACAACCGTCATCTATATCTAGACTAACGAGACCCGTCTGTACAACCGTCTTCTATATCTAGACTAACGGGATACGTCGTTGGACAACCGTCTTCTATATCTAAGACTAACGGGATACGTCGTTGGACAAACGTCTTCTATATCTAGACTAACGAGATCCGTCTGTACAACCGTCTTCTATATCTAGACTAACGAGATCCGTCTGTACAACCGTTTTCTATATCTAGACTAACGAGGTACGTCGTTGGACAAACGTCTTCAATATCTAGACTAACGAGATCCGTCTGTACAACCGTCTTCTATATCTAGACTAACGGGATCCGTCTGTACAACCGTCTTCTATATCTAGACTAACGAGATCCGTCTGTACAACCGTCTTCTATATCTAGACTAATGAGATCCGTCTGTACAACCGTCTTCTATATCTAGACTAACGAGACCCGTCTGTACAACCGTCTTCTCTATCTAGACTCACGAGACCCGTCTGTACAACCTTCTTCTATATCTAGACTAACGAGATCCGTCTGTACAACCGTCTTCTATATCTAGACTAACGAGATCCGTCTGTACAACCGTCTTCTATATCTAGACTAACGAGATCCGTCTGTACAACCGTCTTCTATATCTAGACTAACGAGATCCGTCTGTACAACCGTCTTCTATATCTAGACTAACGAGATCCGTCTGTACAACCGTCTTCTATATCTAGACTAACGAGATCCATCTGTACAACCGTCTTCTATATCTAGACTAATGAGATCCGTCTGTACAACCGTCATCTATATCTAGACTAACGAGACCCGTCTGTTCAACCGTCTTCTATATCTAGACTAACGGGATACGTCGTTGGACAAACGTCTTCTATATCTAGACTAACGAGATCCGTCTGTACAACCGTCTTCTATATCTAGACTAACGAGATCCGTCTGTACAACCGTTTTCTATATCTAGACTAACGAGGTACGTCGTTGGACAAACGTCTTCAATATCTAGACTAACGAGATCCGTCTGTACAACCGTCTTCTATATCTAGACTAACGAGATCCGTCTGTACAACCGTCTTCTATATCTAGACTAACGAGATCCGTCTGTACAACCGTCTTCTATATCTAGACTAACGAGATCCGTCTGTACAACCGTCTTCTATAACTAGACTAACGAGATCCGTCTGTACAACCGTCTTCTATATCTAGACTAACGAGATCCGTCTGTACAACCGTCTTCTATATCTAGACTAACGAGATCTCTCGTTATACAACCGTCTTCTATATCTAGACTAACGAGATCCGTCTGTACAACCGCCTTCTATATCTAGACTAACGAGATCCGTCTGCACAACCGTCTTCTATATCTAGACTAACGAGATCCGTCTGTACAACCGTCTTCTATATCTAGACTAACGAGATCCGTCTGCACAACCGTCTTCTATATCTAGACTAACGGGATACGTCGTTGGACAAACGTCTTCTATATCTAGACTAACGAGATCCGTCTGTACAACCGTCTTCTATATCTAGACTAACGAGATCTCTCGTTATACAACCGTCTTCTATATCTAGACTAACGAGATCCGTCTGTACAACCGCCTTCTATATCTAGACTAACGAGATCCGTCTGCACAACCGTCTTCTATATCTAGACTAACGAGATCCGTCTGCACAACCGTCTTCTATATCTAGACAAACGGGATACGTCGTTGGACAAACGTCTTCTATATCTAGACTAACGAGATCCGTCTGTACAACCGTCTTCTATATCTAGACTAACGAGATCCGTCTGTACAACCGTTTTCTATATCTAGACTAACGAGGTACGTCGATAGACAAACGTCTTCAATATCTAGACTAACGAGACCCGTCTGTACAACCGTCTTCTATATCTAGACTAACGGGATACGTCGTTGGACAAACGTCTTCTATATCTAGACTAACGAGATCCGTCTGTACAACCGTCTTCTATATCTAGACTAACGAGATCCGTCTGTACAACCGTCTTCTATATCTAGACTAACGAGATCCATCTGTACAACCGTCTTCTATATCTAGACTAAGGAGATCCGTCTGTACAACCGTCATCTATATCTAGACTAACGAGACCCGTCTGTACAACCGTCTTCTATATCTAGACTAACGATATCCGTCTGTACAACCGTCTTCTATATCTAGACTAACGAGATCCGTCTGTACAACCGTCTTCTATATCTAGACTAACGGGATCCGTCTGTACAACCGTCTTCTATATCTAGACTAACGAGATCCGTCTGTACAACCGTCTTCTATATCTAGACTAATGAGATCCGTCTGTACAACCGTCTTCTATATCTAGACTAACGAGATCCGTCTGCACAACCGTCTTCAATATCTAGACTAACGAGATCCGTCTGTACAACCGTCTTCTATATCTAGACTAACGGGATCCGTCTGTACAGCCGTCTTTTATATCTAGACTAACGAGATCCGTCTGCACAACCGTCTTCTATATCTAGACTAACGAGATCCGTCTGAACAACCGTCTTCTATATCTAGACTAACGAGATCCGTCTGTACAACCGCCTTCTATATCTAGACTAACGAGATACGTCGTTGTACAACCATCTTCTATATCTAGACTAACGCGATCCGTCTGTACAACCGTTTTCTATATCGAGACTAACGAGATCCGTCTGTACAACCGTCTTCTATATCTAGACTAACGAGATCCGTCTGTACAACCGTTTTCTATATCTAGACTAACGAGATCCGTCTGTACAACCGTCTTCTATATCTAGACTAACGAGATCCATCTGTACAACCGTCTTCTATATCTAGACTAACGAGATCCGTCTGTACAACCGTCTTCTATATCTAGACTAACGAGATCCGTCTGTACAACCGTCTTCTATATCTAGACTAACGAGATCCGTCTGTACAACCGTCTTCTATATCTAGACTAACGAGATCCGTCTGTACAACCGTCTTCTATATCTAGACTAACGAGATCTCTCGTTATACAACCGTCTTCTATATCTAGACTAACGGGATACGTCGTTGGACAAACGTCTTCTATATCTAGACTAACGAGATCCGTCTGTACAACCGTCTTCTATATCTAGACTAACGAGATCCGTCTGTACAACCGTCTTCTATATCTAGACTAACGATATCTCTCGTTATACAACCGTCTTCTATATCTAGACTAACGGGATCCGTCTGTACAACCGTCTTCTATATCTAGACTAACGAGATCTCTCGTTATACAACCGTCTTCTATATCTAGACTAACGAGATCCGTCTGTACAACCGTCTTCTATATCTAGACTAACGAGATCCATCTGTACAACCGTCTTCTATATCTAGACTAAGGAGATCCGTCTGTACAACCGTCATCTATATCTAGACTAACGAGACCCGTCTGTACAACCGTCTTCTATATCTAGACTAACGAGATCCGTCTGCACAACCGTCTTCTATATCTAGACTAACGAGATCCGTCTGAACAACCGTCTTCTATATCTAGACTAACGAGATCCGTCTGTACAACCGCCTTCTATATCTAGACTAACGAGATACGTCGTTGTACAACCATCTTCTATATCTAGACTAACGCGATCCGTCTGTACAACCGTCTTCTATATCTAGACTAACGAGATCTATCTGTACAACCGTCTTCTATATCTAGACTAAGGAGATCCGTCTGTACAACCGTCTTCTATATCCAGACTAACGAGATCTCTCGTTATACAACCGTCTTCTATATCTAGACTAACGGGATACGTCGTTGGACAAACGTCTTCTATATCTAGACTAACGAGATCCGTCTGTACAACCGTCTTCTATATCTAGACTAACGAGATCTCTCGTTATACAACCGTCTTCTATATCTAGACTAACGGGATACGACGTTGGACAAACGTCTTCTATATCTAGACTAACGAGATCCGTCTGTACAACCGTCTTCTATATCTAGACTAACGAGATCCGTCTGTACAACCGTCTTCTATATCTAGACTAACGAGATCCATCTGTACAACCGTCTTCTATATCTAGACTAAGGAGATCCGTCTGTACAACCGTCATCTATATCTAGACTAACGAGACCCGTCTGTACAACCGTCTTCTATATCTAGACTAACGAGATCCGTCTGTACAACCGTCTTCTATATCTAGACTAACGAGATCCGTCTGTACAACCGTCTTCTATATCTAGACTAGCGAGATCCGTCTGTACAACCGTCTTCTATATCTAGACTAACGAGATCTCTCGTTATACAACCGTCTTCTATATCTAGACTAACGAGATCCGTCTGTACAACCGTCTTCTATATCTAGACTAACGAGATCCGTCTGTACAACCGTTTTCTATATCTAGACTAACGAGGTACGTCGTTGGACAAACGTCTTCAATATCTAGACTAACGAGATCCGTCTGTACAACCGTCTTCTATATCTAGACTAACGGGATCCGTCTGTACAACCGTCTTCTATATCTAGACTAACGAGATCTCTCGTTATACAACCGTCTTCTATATCTAGACTAACGAGATCCGTCTGTACAACCGTCTTCTATATCTAGACTAACGAGATCCGTCTGTACAACCGTTTTCTATATCTAGACTAACGAGGTACGTCGTTGGACAAACGTATTCAATATCTAGACTAACGAGATCCGTCTGTACAACCGTCTTCTATATCTAGACTAACGGGATCCGTCTGTACAACCGTCTTCTATATCTAGACTAACGAGATCTCTCGTTATACAACCGTCTTCTATATCTAGACTAACGAGATCCGTCTGTACAACCGTCTTCTATATCTAGACTAACGAGATCCGTCTGTACAACCGTCTTCTATATCTAGACTAACGAGATCCGTCTGTACAACCGCCTTCTATATCTAGACTAACGAGATCCGTCTGCACAACCGTCTTCTATATCTAGACTAACGAGATCCGTCTGTACAACCGTCTTTTATATCTAGACTAACGAGATCCGTCTGCACAACCGTCTTCTATATCTAGACTAACGAGATCCGTCTGAACAACCGTCTTCTATATCTAGACTAACGAGATCCGTCTGTACAACCGCCTTCTATATCTAGACTAACGAGATACGTCGTTGTACAACCATCTTCTATATCTAGACTAACGCGATCCGTCTGTACAACCGTTTTCTATATCGAGACTAACGAGATCCGTCTGTACAACCGTCTTCTATATCTAGACTAACGGGATACGACGTTGGACAAACGTCTTCTATATCTAGACTAACGAGATCCGTCTGTACAAGCGTCTTCTATATCTAGACTAACGAGATCCGGCTGTACAACCGTTTTCTATATCTAGACTAACGAGATCCGTCTGTACAACCGTCTTCTATATCTTGACTAACGAGATCCATCTGTACAACCGTCTTCTATATCTAGACTAACGAGATCCGTCTGTACAACCGTCTTCTATATCTAGACTAACGAGATCCGTCTGAACAACCGTCTTCTATATCTAGACTAACGAGATCCGTCTGTTCAACCGCCTTCTATATCTAGACTAACGAGATACGTCGTTGTACAACCATCTTCTATATCTAGACTAACGCGATCCGTCTGTACAACCGTTTTCTATATCGAGACTAACGAGATCCGTCTGTACAACCGTCTTCTATATCTAGACTAACGGGATACGACGTTGGACAAACGTCTTCTATATCTAGACTAACGAGATCCGTCTGTACAACCGTCTTCTATATCTAGACTAACGAGATCCGTCTGTACAACCGTTTTCTATATCTAGACTAATGAGATCCGTCTGTACAACCGTCTTCTATATCTAGACTAACGAGATCCGTCTGTACAACCGTCTTCTATATCTAGACTAACGAGATCCGTCTGTACAACCGTCTTCTATATCTAGACTAACGAGATCTCTCGTTATACAACCGTCTTCTATATCTAGACTAACGAGATCCGTCTGTACAACCGTCTTCTATATCTAGACTAATGAGATCCGTCTGTACAACCGTCTTCTATATCTAGACTAACGAGATCCGTCTGTACAACCGTCTTCTATATCTAGACTAACGAGATCCGTCTGTACAACCGTCTTCTATATCTAGACTAACGAGATCTCTCGTTATACAACCGTCTTCTATATCTAGACTAACGGGATACGTCGTTGGACAAACGTCTTCTATATCTAGACTAACGAGATCCGTCTGTACAACCGTCTTCTATATCTAGACTAACGAGATCCGTCTGTACAACCGTCATCTATATCTAGACTAACGAGACCCGTCTGTACAACCGTCTTCTATATCTAGACTAACGAGATCCGTCTGTACAACCGTCTTCTATATCTAGACTAACGAGATCCGTCTGTACAACCGTCTTCTATATCTAGACTAACGAGATCTCTCGTTATACAACCGTCTTCTATATCTAGACTAACGAGATCCGTCTGTACAACCGTCTTCTATATCTAGACTAACGAGATCCGTCTGTACAACCGTTTTCTATATCTAGACTAACGAGGTACGTCGTTGGACAAACGTCTTCAATATCTAGACTAACGAGATCCGTCTGTACAACCGTTTTCTATATCTAGACTAACGAGATCCGTCTGTACAACCGTCTTCTATATCTAGACTAACGAGATCCGTCTGTACAACCGTCTTCTATAACTAGACTAACGAGATCCGTCTGTACAACCGTCTTCTATATCTAGACTAACGAGATCCGTCTGTACAACCGTCTTCTATATCTAGACTAACGAGATCTCTCGTTATACAACCGTCTTCTATATCTAGACTAACGAGATCCGTCTGTACAACCGCCTTCTATATCTAGACTAACGAGATCCGTCTGCACAACCGTCTTCTATATCTAGACTAACGAGATCCGTCTGTACAACCGTCTTTTATATCTAGACTAACGAGATCCGTCTGCACAACCGTCTTCTATATCTAGACTAACGAGATCCGTCTGAACAACCGTCTTCTATATCTAGACTAACGAGATTCGTCTGTACAACCGCCTTCTATATCTAGACTAACGAGATACGTCGTTGTACAACCATCTTCTATATCTAGACTAACGCGATCCGTCTGTACAACCGTTTTCTATATCGAGACTAACGAGATCCGTCTGTACAACCGTCTTCTATATCTAGACTAACGGGATACGACGTTGGACAAACGTCTTCTATATCTAGACTAACGAGATCCGTCTGTACAACCGTCTTCTATATCTAGACTAACGAGATCCGTCTGTACAACCGTTTTCTATATCTAGACTAACGAGATCCGTCTGTACAACCGTCTTCTATATCTTGACTAACGAGATCCATCTGTACAACCGTCTTCTATATCTAGACTAACGAGATCCGTCTGTACAACCGTCTTCTATATCTAGACTAACGAGATCCGTCTGAACAACCGTCTTCTATATCTAGACTAACGAGATCCGTCTGTACAACCGCCTTCTATATCTAGACTAACGAGATACGTCGTTGTACAACCATCTTCTATATCTAGACTAACGCGATCCGTCTGTACAACCGTTTTCTATATCGAGACTAACGAGATCCGTCTATACAACCGTCTTCTATATCTAGACTAACGGGATACGACGTTGGACAAACGTCTTCTATATCTAGACTAACGAGATCCGTCTGTACAACCGTCTTCTATATCTAGACTAACGAGATCCGTCTGTACAACCGTTTTCTATATCTAGACTAACGAGATCCGTCTGTACAACCGTCTTCTATATCTAGACTAACGAGATCCATCTGTACAACCGTCTTCTATATCTAGACTAACGAGATCCGTCTGTACAACCGTCTTCTATATCTAGACTAACGAGATCCGTCTGTACAACCGTCTTCTATATCTAGACTAACGAGATCCGTCTGTACAACCGTCTTCTATATCTAGACTAACGAGATCCGTCTGTACAACCGTCTTCTATATCTAGACTAACGAGATCTCTCGTTATACAACCGTCTTCTATATCTAGACTAACGGGATACGTCGTTGGACAAACGTCTTCTATATCTAGACTAACGAGATCCGTCTGTACAACCGTCTTCTATATCTAGACTAACGAGATCCGTCTGTACAACCGTCTTCTATATCTAGACTAACGAGATCCGTCTGTACAACCGTCTTCTATATCTAGACTAACGAGATCCGTCTGTACAACCGTCTTCTATATCTAGACTAACGAGATCCGTCTGTACAACCGTCTTCTATATCTAGACTAACGATATCTCTCGTTATACAACCGTCTTCTATATCTAGACTAACGGGATCCGTCTGTACAACCGTCCTCTATATCTAGACTAACGAGATCTCTCGTTATACAACCGTCTTCTATATCTAGACTAACGAGATCCGTCTGTACAACCGTCTTCTATATCTAGACTAACGAGATCCATCTGTACAACCGTCTTCTATATCTAGACTAAGGAGATCCGTCTGTACAACCGTCATCTATATCTAGACTAACGAGACCCGTCTGTACAACCGTCTTCTATATCTAGACTAACGAGATCCGTCTGCACAACCGTCTTCTATATCTAGACTAACGAGATCCGTCTGAACAACCGTCTTCTATATCTAGACTAACGAGATCCGTCTGTACAACCGCCTTCTATATCTAGACTAACGAGATACGTCGTTGTACAACCATCTTCTATATCTAGACTAACGCGATCCGTCTGTACAACCGTCTTCTATATCTAGACTAACGAGATCCATCTGTACAACCGTCTTCTATATCTAGACTAAGGAGATCCGTCTGTACAACCGTCTTCTATATCTAGACTAACGAGATCTCTCGTTATACAACCGTCTTCTATATCTAGACTAACGGGATACGTCGTTGGACAAACGTCTTCTATATCTAGACTAACGAGATCCGTCTGTACAACCGTCTTCTATATCTAGACTAACGATATCTCTCGTTATACAACCGTCTTCTATATCTAGACTAACGGGATCCGTCTGTACAACCGTCTTCTATATCTAGACTAACGAGATCTCTCGTTATACAACCGTCTTCTATATCTAGACTAACGAGATCCGTCTGTACAACCGTCTTCTATATCTAGACTAACGAGATCCATCTGTACAACCGTCTTCTATATCTAGACTAAGGAGATCCGTCTGTACAACCGTCATCTATATCTAGACTAACGAGACCCGTCTGTACAACCGTCTTCTATATCTAGACTAACGAGATCCGTCTGCACAACCGTCTTCTATATCTAGACTAACGAGATCCGTCTGAACAACCGTCTTCTATATCTAGACTAACGAGATCCGTCTGTACAACCGCCTTCTATATCTAGACTAACGAGATACGTCGTTGTACAACCATCTTCTATATCTAGACTAACGCGATCCGTCTGTACAACCGTCTTCTATATCTAGACTAACGAGATCCATCTGTACAACCGTCTTCTATATCTAGACTAACGAGATCCGTCTGAACAACCGTCTTCTATATCTAGACTAACGAGATCCGTCTGTACAACCGCCTTCTATATCTAGACTAACGAGATACGTCGTTGTACAACCATCTTCTATATCTAGACTAACGCGATCCGTCTGTACAACCGTTTTCTATATCGAGACTAACGAGATCCGTCTGTACAACCGTCTTCTATATCTAGACTAACGAGATCTCTCGTTATACAACCGTCTTCTATATCTAGACTAACGAGATCCGTCTGTACAACCGCCTTCTATATCTAGACTAACGAGATCCGTCTGCACAACCGTCTTCTATATCTAGACTAACGAGATCCGTCTGTACAACCGTCTTTTATATCTAGACTAACGAGATCCGTCTGCACAACCGTCTTCTATATCTAGACTAACGAGATCCGTCTGAACAACCGTCTTCTATATCTAGACTAACGAGATCCGTCTGTACAACCGCCTTCTATATCTAGACTAACGAGATACGTCGTTGTACAACCATCTTCTATATCTAGACTAACGCGATCCGTCTGTACAACCGTTTTCTATATCGAGACTAACGAGATCCGTCTGTACAACCGTCTTCTATATCTAGACTAACGGGATACGACGTTGGACAAACGTCTTCTATATCTAGACTAACGAGATCCGTCTGTACAACCGTCTTCTATATCTTGACTAACGAGATCCATCTGTACAACCGTCTTCTATATCTAGACTAACGAGATCCGTCTGTACAACCGTCTTCTATATCTAGACTAACGAGATCCGTCTGAACAACCGTCTTCTATATCTAGACTAACGAGATCCGTCTGTACAACCGCCTTCTATATCTAGACTAACGAGATACGTCGTTGTACAACCATCTTCTATATCTAGACTAACGCGATCCGTCTGTACAACCGTTTTCTATATCGAGACTAACGAGATCCGTCTGTACAACCGTCTTCTATATCTAGACTAACGGGATACGACGTTGGACAAACGTCTTCTATATCTAGACTAACGAGATCCGTCTGTACAACCGTCTTCTATATCTAGACTAACGAGATCCGTCTGTACAACCGTTTTCTATATCTAGACTAATGAGATCCGTCTGTACAACCGTCTTCTATATCTAGACTAACGAGATCCGTCTGTACAACCGTCTTCTATATCTAGACTAACGAGATCCGTCTGTACAACCGTCTTCTATATCTAGACTAACGAGATCTCTCGTTATACAACCGTCTTCTATATCTAGACTAACGAGATCCGTCTGTACAACCGTCTTCTATATCTAGACTAATGAGATCCGTCTGTACAACCGTCTTCTATATCTAGACTAACGGGATACGACGTTGGACAAACGTCTTCTATATCTAGACTAACGAGATCCGTCTGTACAACCGTCTTCTATATCTAGACTAACGAGATCCGTCTGTACAACCGTTTTCTATATCTAGACTAATGAGATCCGTCTGTACAACCGTCTTCTATATCTAGACTAACGAGATCCGTCTGTACAACCGTCTTCTATATCTAGACTAACGAGATCCGTCTGTACAACCGTCTTCTATATCTAGACTAACGAGATCTCTCGTTATACAACCGTCTTCTATATCTAGACTAACGAGATCCGTCTGTACAACCGTCTTCTATATCTAGACTAATGAGATCCGTCTGTACAACCGTCTTCTATATCTAGACTAACGAGATCCGTCTGTACAACCGTCTTCTATATCTAGACTAACGAGATCCGTCTGTACAACCGTCTTCTATATCTAGACTAACGAGATCTCTCGTTATACAACCGTCTTCTATATCTAGACTAACGGGATACGTCGTTGGACAAACGTCTTCTATATCTAGACTAACGAGATCCGTCTGTACAACCGTCTTCTATATCTAGACTAACCAGATCCGTCTGGACAACCGTCTTCTATATCTAGACTAACGATATCTCTCGTTATACAACCGTCTTCTATATCTAGACTAACGGGATCCGTCTGTACAACCGTCTTCTATATCTAGACTAACGAGATCTCTCGTTATACAACCGTCTTCTATATCTAGACTAACGAGATCCGTCTGTACAACCGTCTTCTATATCTAGACTAACGAGATCCATCTGTACAACCGTCTTCTATATCTAGACTAAGGAGATCCGTCTGTACAACCGTCATCTATATCTAGACTAACGAGACCCGTCTGTACAACCGTCTTCTATATCTAGACTAACGAGATCCGTCTGTACAACCGTCTTCTATATCTAGACTAACGAGATCCGTCTGTACAACCGTCTTCTATATCTAGACTAACGAGATCTCTCGTTATACAACCGTCTTCTATATCTAGACTAACGAGATCCGTCTGTACAACCGTCTTCTATATCTAGACTAACGAGATCCGTCTGTACAACCGTTTTCTATATCTAGACTAACGAGGTACGTCGTTGGACAAACGTCTTCAATATCTAGACTAACGAGATCCGTCTGTACAACCGTTTTCTATATCTAGACTAACGAGATCCGTCTGTACAACCGTCTTCTATATCTAGACTAACGAGATCCGTCTGTACAACCGTCTTCTATAACTAGACTAACGAGATCCGTCTGTACAACCGTCTTCTATATCTAGACTAACGAGATCCGTCTGTACAACCGTCTTCTATATCTAGACTAACGAGATCTCTCGTTATACAACCGTCTTCTATATCTAGACTAACGAGATCCGTCTGTACAACTGCCTTCTATATCTAGACTAACGAGATCCGTCTGCACAACCGTCTTCTATATCTAGACTAACGAGATCCGTCTGTACAACCGTCTTTTATATCTAGACTAACGAGATCCGTCTGCACAACCGTCTTCTATATCTAGACTAACGAGATCCGTCTGAACAACCGTCTTCTATATCTAGACTAACGAGATCCGTCTGTACAACCGCCTTCTATATCTAGACTAACGAGATACGTCGTTGTACAACCATCTTCTATATCTAGACTAACGCGATCCGTCTGTACAACCGTTTTCTATATCGAGACTAACGAGATCCGTCTGTACAACCGTCTTCTATATCTAGACTAACGGGATACGACGTTGGACAAACGTCTTCTATATCTAGACTAACGAGATCCGTCTGTACAACCGTCTTCTATATCTAGACTAACGAGATCCGTCTGTACAACCGTTTTCTATATCTAGACTAACGAGATCCGTCTGTACAACCGTCTTCTATATCTTGACTAACGAGATCCATCTGTACAACCGTCTTCTATATCTAGACTAACGAGATCCGTCTGTACAACCGTCTTCTATATCTAGACTAACGAGATCCGTCTGAACAACCGTCTTCTATATCTAGACTAACGAGATCCGTCTGTACAACCGCCTTCTATATCTAGACTAAGGAGATCCGTCTGTACAACCGTCATCTATATCTAGACTAACGAGACCCGTCTGTACAACCGTCTTCTATATCTAGACTAACGAGATCTCTCGTTATACAACCGTCTTCTATATCTAGACTAACGGGATACGTCGTTGGACAAACGTCTTCTATATCTAGACTAACGAGATCCGTCTGTACAACCGTCTTCTATATCTAGACTAACGAGATCCGTCTGTACAACCGTCTTCTATATCTAGACTAACGAGATCCGTCTGTACAACCGTCTTCTATATCTAGACTAACGATATCTCTCGTTATACAACCGTCTTCTATATCTAGACTAACGGGATCCGTCTGTACAACCGTCTTCTATATCTAGACTAACGAGATCTATCGTTATACAACCGTCTTCTATATCTAGACTAACGAGATCCGTCTGTACAACCGTCTTCTATATCTAGACTAACGAGATCCATCTGTACAACCGTCTTCTATATCTAGACTAAGGAGATCCGTCTGTACAACCGTCATCTATATCTAGACTAACGAGACCCGTCTGTACAACCGTCTTCTATATCTACACTAACGAGATCCGTCTGTACAACCGTCTTCTATATCTAGACTAACGAGATCCGTCTGTACAACCGTCTTCTATATCTAGACTAACGAGATCCGTCTGTACAACCGTCTTTTATATCTAGACTAACGAGATCCGTCTGCACAACCGTCTTCTATATCTAGACTAACGAGATCCGTCTGAACAACCGTCTTCTATATCTAGACTAACGAGATCCGTCTGTACAACCGCCTTCTATATCTAGACTAACGAGATACGTCGTTGTACAACCATCTTCTATATCTAGACTAACGCGATCCGTCTGTACAACCGTTTTCTATATCGAGACTAACGAGATCCGTCTGTACAACCGTCTTCTATATCTAGACTAACGGGATACGACGTTGGACAAACGTCTTCTATATCTAGACTAACGAGATCCGTCTGTACAACCGTCTTCTATATCTAGACTAACGAGATCCGTCTGTACAACCGTTTTCTATATCTAGACTAACGAGATCCGTCTGTACAACCGTCTTCTATATCTTGACTAACGAGATCCATCTGTACAACCGTCTTCTATATCTAGACTAACGAGATCCGTCTGTACAACCGTCTTCTATATCTAGACTAACGAGATCCGTCTGAACAACCGTCTTCTATATCTAGACTAACGAGATCCGTCTGTACAACCGCCTTCTATATCTAGACTAAGGAGATCCGTCTGTACAACCGTCATCTATATCTAGACTAACGAGACCCGTCTGTACAACCGTCTTCTATATCTAGACTAACGAGATCTCTCGTTATACAACCGTCTTCTATATCTAGACTAACGGGATACGTCGTTGGACAAACGTCTTCTATATCTAGACTAACGAGATCCGTCTGTACAACCGTCTTCTATATCTAGACTAACGAGATCCGTCTGTACAACCGTCTTCTATATCTAGACTAACGAGATCCGTCTGTACAACCGTCTTCTATATCTAGACTAACGATATCTCTCGTTATACAACCGTCTTCTATATCTAGACTAACGGGATCCGTCTGTACAACCGTCTTCTATATCTAGACTAACGAGATCTATCGTTATACAACCGTCTTCTATATCTAGACTAACGAGATCCGTCTGTACAACCGTCTTCTATATCTAGACTAACGAGATCCATCTGTACAACCGTCTTCTATATCTAGACTAAGGAGATCCGTCTGTACAACCGTCATCTATATCTAGACTAACGAGACCCGTCTGTACAACCGTCTTCTATATCTACACTAACGAGATCCGTCTGTACAACCGTCTTCTATATCTAGACTAACGAGATCCGTCTGTACAACCGTCTTCTATATCTAGACTAACGAGATCTCTCGTTATACAACCGTCTTCTATATCTAGACTAACGAGATCCGTCTGTACAACCGTCTTCTATATCTAGACTAACGAGATCCGTCTGTACAACCGTTTTCTATATCTAGACTAACGAGGTACGTCGTTGGACAAACGTCTTCAATATCTAGACTAACGAGATCCGTCTGTACAACCGTTTTCTATATCTAGACTAACGAGATCCGTCTGTACAACCGTCTTCTATATCTAGACTAACGAGATCCGTCTGTACAACCGTCTTCTATAACTAGACTAACGAGATCCGTCTGTACAACCGTCTTCTATATCTAGACTAACGAGATCCGTCTGTACAACCGTCTTCTATATCTAGACTAACGAGATCTCTCGTTATACAACCGTCTTCTATATCTAGACTAACGAGATCCGTCTGTACAACCGCCTTCTATATCTAGACTAACGAGATCCGTCTGCACAACCGTCTTCTATATCTAGACTAACGAGATCCGTCTGTACAACCGTCTTTTATATCTAGACTAACGAGATCCGTCTGCACAACCGTCTTCTATATCTAGACTAACGAGATCCGTCTGAACAACCGTCTTCTATATCTAGACTAACGAGATTCGTCTGTACAACCGCCTTCTATATCTAGACTAACGAGATACGTCGTTGTACAACCATCTTCTATATCTAGACTAACGCGATCCGTCTGTACAACCGTTTTCTATATCGAGACTAACGAGATCCGTCTGTACAACCGTCTTCTATATCTAGACTAACGGGATACGACGTTGGACAAACGTCTTCTATATCTAGACTAACGAGATCCGTCTGTACAACCGTCTTCTATATCTAGACTAACGAGATCCGTCTGTACAACCGTTTTCTATATCTAGACTAACGAGATCCGTCTGTACAACCGTCTTCTATATCTTGACTAACGAGATCCATCTGTACAACCGTCTTCTATATCTAGACTAACGAGATCCGTCTGTACAACCGTCTTCTATATCTAGACTAACGAGATCCGTCTGAACAACCGTCTTCTATATCTAGACTAACGAGATCCGTCTGTACAACCGCCTTCTATATCTAGACTAACGAGATACGTCGTTGTACAACCATCTTCTATATCTAGACTAACGCGATCCGTCTGTACAACCGTTTTCTATATCGAGACTAACGAGATCCGTCTATACAACCGTCTTCTATATCTAGACTAACGGGATACGACGTTGGACAAACGTCTTCTATATCTAGACTAACGAGATCCGTCTGTACAACCGTCTTCTATATCTAGACTAACGAGATCCGTCTGTACAACCGTTTTCTATATCTAGACTAACGAGATCCGTCTGTACAACCGTCTTCTATATCTAGACTAACGAGATCCATCTGTACAACCGTCTTCTATATCTAGACTAACGAGATCCGTCTGTACAACCGTCTTCTATATCTAGACTAACGAGATCCGTCTGTACAACCGTCTTCTATATCTAGACTAACGAGATCCGTCTGTACAACCGTCTTCTATATCTAGACTAACGAGATCCGTCTGTACAACCGTCTTCTATATCTAGACTAACGAGATCTCTCGTTATACAACCGTCTTCTATATCTAGACTAACGGGATACGTCGTTGGACAAACGTCTTCTATATCTAGACTAACGAGATCCGTCTGTACAACCGTCTTCTATATCTAGACTAACGAGATCCGTCTGTACAACCGTCTTCTATATCTAGACTAACGAGATCCGTCTGTACAACCGTCTTCTATATCTAGACTAACGAGATCCGTCTGTACAACCGTCTTCTATATCTAGACTAACGAGATCCGTCTGTACAACCGTCTTCTATATCTAGACTAACGATATCTCTCGTTATACAACCGTCTTCTATATCTAGACTAACGAGATCCGTCTGTACAACCGCCTTCTATATCTAGACTAACGAGATACGTCGTTGTACAACCATCTTCTATATCTAGACTAACGCGATCCGTCTGTACAACCGTTTTCTATATCGAGACTAACGAGATCCGTCTGTACAACCGTCTTCTATATCTAGACTAACGAGATCTCTCGTTATACAACCGTCTTCTATATCTAGACTAACGAGATCCGTCTGTACAACCGCCTTCTATATCTAGACTAACGAGATCCGTCTGCACAACCGTCTTCTATATCTAGACT
Organism: Andrena bicolor; assembly: GCA_960531205.1. Taxonomy (NCBI): domain Eukaryota; kingdom Metazoa; phylum Arthropoda; class Insecta; order Hymenoptera; family Andrenidae; genus Andrena; species Andrena bicolor. The sequence continues at coordinate 136,603 of CAUIJW010000096.1, forward strand.
AACGAGATCCGTCTGTACAACCGTCTTTTATATCTAGACTAACGAGATCCGTCTGCACAACCGTCTTCTATATCTAGACTAACGAGATCCGTCTGAACAACCGTCTTCTATATCTAGACTAACGAGATCCGTCTGTACAACCGCCTTCTATATCTAGACTAACGAGATACGTCGTTGTACAACCATCTTCTATATCTAGACTAACGCGATCCGTCTGTACAACCGTTTTCTATATCGAGACTAACGAGATCCGTCTGTACAACCGTCTTCTATATCTAGACTAACGGGATACGACGTTGGACAAACGTCTTCTATATCTAGACTAACGAGATCCGTCTGTACAACCGTCTTCTATATCTTGACTAACGAGATCCATCTGTACAACCGTCTTCTATATCTAGACTAACGAGATCCGTCTGTACAACCGTCTTCTATATCTAGACTAACGAGATCCGTCTGAACAACCGTCTTCTATATCTAGACTAACGAGATCCGTCTGTACAACCGCCTTCTATATCTAGACTAACGAGATACGTCGTTGTACAACCATCTTCTATATCTAGACTAACGCGATCCGTCTGTACAACCGTTTTCTATATCGAGACTAACGAGATCCGTCTGTACAACCGTCTTCTATATCTAGACTAACGGGATACGACGTTGGACAAACGTCTTCTATATCTAGACTAACGAGATCCGTCTGTACAACCGTCTTCTATATCTAGACTAACGAGATCCGTCTGTACAACCGTTTTCTATATCTAGACTAATGAGATCCGTCTGTACAACCGTCTTCTATATCTAGACTAACGAGATCCGTCTGTACAACCGTCTTCTATATCTAGACTAACGAGATCCGTCTGTACAACCGTCTTCTATATCTAGACTAACGAGATCTCTCGTTATACAACCGTCTTCTATATCTAGACTAACGAGATCCGTCTGTACAACCGTCTTCTATATCTAGACTAATGAGATCCGTCTGTACAACCGTCTTCTATATCTAGACTAACGAGATCCGTCTGTACAACCGTCTTCTATATCTAGACTAACGAGATCCGTCTGTACAACCGTCTTCTATATCTAGACTAACGAGATCTCTCGTTATACAACCGTCTTCTATATCTAGACTAACGGGATACGTCGTTGGACAAACGTCTTCTATATCTAGACTAACGAGATCCGTCTGTACAACCGTCTTCTATATCTAGACTAACCAGATCCGTCTGGACAACCGTCTTCTATATCTAGACTAACGATATCTCTCGTTATACAACCGTCTTCTATATCTAGACTAACGGGATCCGTCTGTACAACCGTCTTCTATATCTAGACTAACGAGATCTCTCGTTATACAACCGTCTTCTATATCTAGACTAACGAGATCCGTCTGTACAACCGTCTTCTATATCTAGACTAACGAGATCCATCTGTACAACCGTCTTCTATATCTAGACTAAGGAGATCCGTCTGTACAACCGTCATCTATATCTAGACTAACGAGACCCGTCTGTACAACTGTCTTCTATATCTAGACTAACGAGATCCGTCTGTACAACCGTCTTCTATATCTAGACTAACGAGATCCGTCTGTACAACCGTCTTCTATATCTAGACTAACGAGATCCGTCTGTACAACCGTCTTCTATATCTAGACTAACGAGATCTCTCGTTATACAACCGTCTTCTATATCTAGACTAACGAGATCCGTCTGTACAACCGTCTTCTATATCTAGACTAACGAGATCCGTCTGTACAACCGTTTTCTATATCTAGACTAACGAGGTACGTCGTTGGACAAACGTCTTCAATATCTAGACTAACGAGATCCGTCTGTACAACCGTTTTCTATATCTAGACTAACGAGATCCGTCTGTACAACCGTCTTCTATATCTAGACTAACGAGATCCGTCTGTACAACCGTCTTCTATAACTAGACTAACGAGATCCGTCTGTACAACCGTCTTCTATATCTAGACTAACGAGATCCGTCTGTACAACCGTCTTCTATATCTAGACTAACGAGATCTCTCGTTATACAACCGTCTTCTATATCTAGACTAACGAGATCCGTCTGTACAACCGCCTTCTATATCTAGACTAACGAGATCCGTCTGCACAACCGTCTTCTATATCTAGACTAACGAGATCCGTCTGTACAACCGTCTTTTATATCTAGACTAACGAGATCCGTCTGCACAACCGTCTTCTATATCTAGACTAACGAGATCCGTCTGAACAACCGTCTTCTATATCTAGACTAACGAGATCCGTCTGTACAACCGCCTTCTATATCTAGACTAACGAGATACGTCGTTGTACAACCATCTTCTATATCTAGACTAACGCGATCCGTCTGTACAACCGTTTTCTATATCGAGACTAACGAGATCCGTCTGTACAACCGTCTTCTATATCTAGACTAACGGGATACGACGTTGGACAAACGTCTTCTATATCTAGACTAACGAGATCCGTCTGTACAACCGTCTTCTATATCTAGACTAACGAGATCCGTCTGTACAACCGTTTTCTATATCTAGACTAACGAGATCCGTCTGTACAACCGTCTTCTATATCTTGACTAACGAGATCCATCTGTACAACCGTCTTCTATATCTAGACTAACGAGATCCGTCTGTACAACCGTCTTCTATATCTAGACTAACGAGATCCGTCTGAACAACCGTCTTCTATATCTAGACTAACGAGATCCGTCTGTACAACCGCCTTCTATATCTAGACTAAGGAGATCCGTCTGTACAACCGTCATCTATATCTAGACTAACGAGACCCGTCTGTACAACCGTCTTCTATATCTAGACTAACGAGATCTCTCGTTATACAACCGTATTCTATATCTAGACTAACGGGATACGTCGTTGGACAAACGTCTTCTATATCTAGACTAACGAGATCCGTCTGTACAACCGTCTTCTATATCTAGACTAACGAGATCCGTCTGTACAACCGTCTTCTATATCTAGACTAACGAGATCCGTCTGTACAACCGTCTTCTATATCTAGACTAACGATATCTCTCGTTATACAACCGTCTTCTATATCTAGACTAACGGGATCCGTCTGTACAACCGTCTTCTATATCTAGACTAACGAGATCTATCGTTATACAACCGTCTTCTATATCTAGACTAACGAGATCCGTCTGTACAACCGTCTTCTATATCTAGACTAACGAGATCCATCTGTACAACCGTCTTCTATATCTAGACTAAGGAGATCCGTCTGTACAACCGTCATCTATATCTAGACTAACGAGACCCGTCTGTACAACCGTCTTCTATATCTAGACTAACGAGATCCGTCTGTACAACCGTCTTCTATATCTAGACTAACGAGATCTCTCGTTATACAACCGTCTTCTATATCTAGACTAACGAGATCCGTCTGTACAACCGCCTTCTATATCTAGACTAACGAGATCCGTCTGCACAACCGTCTTCTATATCTAGACTAACGAGATCCGTCTGTACAACCGTCTTTTATATCTAGACTAACGAGATCCGTCTGCACAACCGTCTTCTATATCTAGACTAACGAGATCCGTCTGAACAACCGTCTTCTATATCTAGACTAACGAGATTCGTCTGTACAACCGCCTTCTATATCTAGACTAACGAGATACGTCGTTGTACAACCATCTTCTATATCTAGACTAACGCGATCCGTCTGTACAACCGTTTTCTATATCGAGACTAACGAGATCCGTCTGTACAACCGTCTTCTATATCTAGACTAACGGGATACGACGTTGGACAAACGTCTTCTATATCTAGACTAACGAGATCCGTCTGTACAACCGTCTTCTATATCTAGACTAACGAGATCCGTCTGTACAACCGTTTTCTATATCTAGACTAACGAGATCCGTCTGTACAACCGTCTTCTATATCTTGACTAACGAGATCCATCTGTACAACCGTCTTCTATATCTAGACTAACGAGATCCGTCTGTACAACCGTCTTCTATATCTAGACTAACGAGATCCGTCTGAACAACCGTCTTCTATATCTAGACTAACGAGATCCGTCTGTACAACCGCCTTCTATATCTAGACTAACGAGATACGTCGTTGTACAACCATCTTCTATATCTAGACTAACGCGATCCGTCTGTACAACCGTTTTCTATATCGAGACTAACGAGATCCGTCTATACAACCGTCTTCTATATCTAGACTAACGGGATACGACGTTGGACAAACGTCTTCTATATCTAGACTAACGAGATCCGTCTGTACAACCGTCTTCTATATCTAGACTAACGAGATCCGTCTGTACAACCGTTTTCTATATCTAGACTAACGAGATCCGTCTGTACAACCGTCTTCTATATCTAGACTAACGAGATCCATCTGTACAACCGTCTTCTATATCTAGACTAACGAGATCCGTCTGTACAACCGTCTTCTATATCTAGACTAACGAGATCCGTCTGTACAACCGTCTTCTATATCTAGACTAACGAGATCCGTCTGTACAACCGTCTTCTATATCTAGACTAACGAGATCCGTCTGTACAACCGTCTTCTATATCTAGACTAACGAGATCTCTCGTTATACAACCGTCTTCTATATCTAGACTAACGGGATACGTCGTTGGACAAACGTCTTCTATATCTAGACTAACGAGATCCGTCTGTACAACCGTCTTCTATATCTAGACTAACGAGATCCGTCTGTACAACCGTCTTCTATATCTAGACTAACGAGATCCGTCTGTACAACCGTCTTCTATATCTAGACTAACGAGATCCGTCTGTACAACCGTCTTCTATATCTAGACTAACGAAATCCGTCTGTACAACCGTCTTCTATATCTAGACTAACGATATCTCTCGTTATACAACCGTCTTCTATATCTAGACTAACGGGATCCGTCTGTACAACCGTCTTCTATATCTAGACTAACGAGATCTCTCGTTATACAACCGTCTTCTATATCTAGACTAACGAGATCCGTCTGTACAACCGTCTTCTATATCTAGACTAACGAGATCCATCTGTACAACCGTCTTCTATATCTAGACTAAGGAGATCCGTCTGTACAACCGTCATCTATATCTAGACTAACGAGACCCGTCTGTACAACCGTCTTCTATATCTAGACTAACGAGATCCGTCTGCACAACCGTCTTCTATATCTAGACTAACGAGATCCGTCTGAACAACCGTCTTCTATATCTAGACTAACGAGATCCGTCTGTACAACCGCCTTCTATATCTAGACTAACGAGATACGTCGTTGTACAACCATCTTCTATATCTAGACTAACGCGATCCGTCTGTACAACCGTCTTCTATATCTAGACTAACGAGATCCGTCTGTACAACCGTCTTCTATATCTAGACTAACGATATCTCTCGTTATACAACCGTCTTCTATATCTAGACTAACGGGATCCGTCTGTACAACCGTCTTCTATATCTAGACTAACGAGATCTCTCGTTATACAACCGTCTTCTATATCTAGACTAACGAGATCCGTCTGTACAACCGTCTTCTATATCTAGACTAACGAGATCCATCTGTACAACCGTCTTCTATATCTAGACTAAGGAGATCCGTCTGTACAACCGTCATCTATATCTAGACTAACGAGACCCGTCTGTACAACCGTCTTCTATATCTAGACTAACGAGATCCGTCTGCACAACCGTCTTCTATATCTAGACTAACGAGATCCGTCTGAACAACCGTCTTCTATATCTAGACTAACGAGATCCGTCTGTACAACCGCCTTCTATATCTAGACTAACGAGATACGTCGTTGTACAACCATCTTCTATATCTAGACTAACGCGATCCGTCTGTACAACCGTCTTCTATATCTAGACTAACGAGATCCATCTGTACAACCGTCTTCTATATCTAGACTAACGAGATCCGTCTGAACAACCGTCTTCTATATCTAGACTAACGAGATCCGTCTGTACAACCGCCTTCTATATCTAGACTAACGAGATACGTCGTTGTACAACCATCTTCTATATCTAGACTAACGCGATCCGTCTGTACAACCGTTTTCTATATCGAGACTAACGAGATCCGTCTGTACAACCGTCTTCTATATCTAGACTAACGAGATCTCTCGTTATACAACCGTCTTCTATATCTAGACTAACGAGATCCGTCTGTACAACCGCCTTCTATATCTAGACTAACGAGATCCGTCTGCACAACCGTCTTCTATATCTAGACTAACGAGATCCGTCTGTACAACCGTCTTTTATATCTAGACTAACGAGATCCGTCTGCACAACCGTCTTCTATATCTAGACTAACGAGATCCGTCTGAACAACCGTCTTCTATATCTAGACTAACGAGATCCGTCTGTACAACCGCCTTCTATATCTAGACTAACGAGATACGTCGTTGTACAACCATCTTCTATATCTAGACTAACGCGATCCGTCTGTACAACCGTTTTCTATATCGAGACTAACGAGATCCGTCTGTACAACCGTCTTCTATATCTAGACTAACGGGATACGACGTTGGACAAACGTCTTCTATATCTAGACTAACGAGATCCGTCTGTACAACCGTCTTCTATATCTTGACTAACGAGATCCATCTGTACAACCGTCTTCTATATCTAGACTAACGAGATCCGTCTGTACAACCGTCTTCTATATCTAGACTAACGAGATCCGTCTGAACAACCGTCTTCTATATCTAGACTAACGAGATCCGTCTGTACAACCGCCTTCTATATCTAGACTAACGAGATACGTCGTTGTACAACCATCTTCTATATCTAGACTAACGCGATCCGTCTGTACAACCGTTTTCTATATCGAGACTAACGAGATCCGTCTGTACAACCGTCTTCTATATCTAGACTAACGGGATACGACGTTGGACAAACGTCTTCTATATCTAGACTAACGAGATCCGTCTGTACAACCGTCTTCTATATCTAGACTAACGAGATCCGTCTGTACAACCGTTTTCTATATCTAGACTAATGAGATCCGTCTGTACAACCGTCTTCTATATCTAGACTAACGAGATCCGTCTGTACAACCGTCTTCTATATCTAGACTAACGAGATCCGTCTGTACAACCGTCTTCTATATCTAGACTAACGAGATCTCTCGTTATACAACCGTCTTCTATATCTAGACTAACGAGATCCGTCTGTACAACCGTCTTCTATATCTAGACTAATGAGATCCGTCTGTACAACCGTCTTCTATATCTAGACTAACGAGATCCGTCTGTACAACCGTCTTCTATATCTAGACTAACGAGATCCGTCTGTACAACCGTCTTCTATATCTAGACTAACGAGATCTCTCGTTATACAACCGTCTTCTATATCTAGACTAACGGGATACGTCGTTGGACAAACGTCTTCTATATCTAGACTAACGAGATCCGTCTGTACAACCGTCTTCTATATCTAGACTAACCAGATCCGTCTGGACAACCGTCTTCTATATCTAGACTAACGATATCTCTCGTTATACAACCGTCTTCTATATCTAGACTAACGGGATCCGTCTGTACAACCGTCTTCTATATCTAGACTAACGAGATCTCTCGTTATACAACCGTCTTCTATATCTAGACTAACGAGATCCGTCTGTACAACCGTCTTCTATATCTAGACTAACGAGATCCATCTGTACAACCGTCTTCTATATCTAGACTAAGGAGATCCGTCTGTACAACCGTCATCTATATCTAGACTAACGAGACCCGTCTGTACAACCGTCTTCTATATCTAGACTAACGAGATCCGTCTGTACAACCGTCTTCTATATCTAGACTAACGAGATCCGTCTGTACAACCGTCTTCTATATCTAGACTAACGAGATCTCTCGTTATACAACCGTCTTCTATATCTAGACTAACGAGATCCGTCTGTACAACCGTCTTCTATATCTAGACTAACGAGATCCGTCTGTACAACCGTTTTCTATATCTAGACTAACGAGGTACGTCGTTGGACAAACGTCTTCAATATCTAGACTAACGAGATCCGTCTGTACAACCGTTTTCTATATCTAGACTAACGAGATCCGTCTGTACAACCGTCTTCTATATCTAGACTAACGAGATCCGTCTGTACAACCGTCTTCTATAACTAGACTAACGAGATCCGTCTGTACAACCGTCTTCTATATCTAGACTAACGAGATCCGTCTGTACAACCGTCTTCTATATCTAGACTAACGAGATCTCTCGTTATACAACCGTCTTCTATATCTAGACTAACGAGATCCGTCTGTACAACCGCCTTCTATATCTAGACTAACGAGATCCGTCTGCACAACCGTCTTCTATATCTAGACTAACGAGATCCGTCTGTACAACCGTCTTTTATATCTAGACTAACGAGATCCGTCTGCACAACCGTCTTCTATATCTAGACTAACGAGATCCGTCTGAACAACCGTCTTCTATATCTAGACTAACGAGATCCGTCTGTACAACCGCCTTCTATATCTAGACTAACGAGATACGTCGTTGTACAACCATCTTCTATATCTAGACTAACGCGATCCGTCTGTACAACCGTTTTCTATATCGAGACTAACGAGATCCGTCTGTACAACCGTCTTCTATATCTAGACTAACGGGATACGACGTTGGACAAACGTCTTCTATATCTAGACTAACGAGATCCGTCTGTACAACCGTCTTCTATATCTAGACTAACGAGATCCGTCTGTACAACCGTTTTCTATATCTAGACTAACGAGATCCGTCTGTACAACCGTCTTCTATATCTTGACTAACGAGATCCATCTGTACAACCGTCTTCTATATCTAGACTAACGAGATCCGTCTGTACAACCGTCTTCTATATCTAGACTAACGAGATCCGTCTGAACAACCGTCTTCTATATCTAGACTAACGAGATCCGTCTGTACAACCGCCTTCTATATCTAGACTAACGAGATACGTCGTTGTACAACCATCTTCTATATCTAGACTAACGCGATCCGTCTGTACAACCGTTTTCTATATCGAGACTAACGAGATCCGTCTGTACAACCGTCTTCTATATCTAGACTAACGGGATACGACGTTGGACAAACGTCTTCTATATCTAGACTAACGAGATCCGTCTGTACAACCGTCTTCTATATCTAGACTAACGAGATCCGTCTGTACAACCGTTTTCTATATCTAGACTAACGAGATCCGTCTGTACAACCGTCTTCTATATCTAGACTAACGAGATCCATCTGTACAACCGTCTTCTATATCTAGACTAACGAGATCCGTCTGTACAACCGTCTTCTATATCTAGACTAACGAGATCCGTCTGTACAACCGTCTTCTATATCTAGACTAACGAGATCCGTCTGTACAACCGTTTTATATATCTAGACTAACGAGATCCGTCTGTACAACCGTCTTCTATATCTAGACTAACGAGATCTCTCGTTATACAACCGTCTTCTATATCTAGACTAACGGGATACGTCGTTGGACAAACGTCTTCTATATCTAGACTAACGAGATCCGTCTGTACAACCGTCTTCTATATCTAGACTAACGAGATCCGTCTGTACAACCGTCTTCTATATCTAGACTAACGAGATCCGTCTGTACAACCGTCTTCTATATCTAGACTAACGAGATCTCTCGTTATACAACCGTCTTCTATATCTAGACTAACGGGATACGTCGTTGGACAAACGTCTTCTATATCTAGACTAACGAGATCCGTCTGTACAACCGTCTTCTATATCTAGACTAACGAGATCCGTCTGTACAACCGTCTTCTATATCTAGACTAACGAGATCCGTCTGTACAACCGTCTTCTATATCTAGACTAACGAGATCCGTCTGTACAACCGTCTTCTATATCTAGACTAACGAGATCCGTCTGTACAACCGTCTTCTATATCTAGACTAACGATATCTCTCGTTATACAACCGTCTTCTATATCTAGACTAACGGGATCCGTCTGTACAACCGTCTTCTATATCTAGACTAACGAGATCTCTCGTTATACAACCGTCTTCTATATCTAGACTAACGAGATCCGTCTGTACAACCGTCTTCTATATCTAGACTAACGAGATCCATCTGTACAACCGTCTTCTATATCTAGACTAAGGAGATCCGTCTGTACAACCGTCATCTATATCTAGACTAACGAGACCCGTCTGTACAACCGTCTTCTATATCTAGACTAACGAGATCCGTCTGCACAACCGTCTTCTATATCTAGACTAACGAGATCCGTCTGAACAACCGTCTTCTATATCTAGACTAACGAGATCCGTCTGTACAACCGCCTTCTATATCTAGACTAACGAGATACGTCGTTGTACAACCATCTTCTATATCTAGACTAACGCGATCCGTCTGTACAACCGTCTTCTATATCTAGACTAACGAGATCCATCTGTACAACCGTCTTCTATATCTAGACTAACGGGATCCGTCTGTACAACCGTCTTCTATATCTAGACTAACGAGATCTCTCGTTATACAACCGTCTTCTATATCTAGACTAACGGGATACGTCGTTGGACAAACGTCTTCTATATCTAGACTAACGAGATCCGTCTGTACAACCGTCTTCTATATCTAGACTAACGATATCTCTCGTTATACAACCGTCTTCTATATCTAGACTAACGGGATCCGTCTGTACAACCGTCTTCTATATCTAGACTAACGAGATCTCTCGTTATACAACCGTCTTCTATATCTAGACTAACGAGATCCGTCTGTACAACCGTCTTCTATATCTAGACTAACGAGATCCATCTGTACAACCGTCTTCTATATCTAGACTAAGGAGATCCGTCTGTACAACCGTCATCTATATCTAGACTAACGAGACCCGTCTGTACAACCGTCTTCTATATCTAGACTAACGAGATCCGTCTGCACAACCGTCTTCTATATCTAGACTAACGAGATCCGTCTGAACAACCGTCTTCTATATCTAGACTAACGAGATCCGTTTGTACAACCGCCTTCTATATCTAGACTAACGAGATACGTCGTTGTACAACCATCTTCTATATCTAGACTAACGCGATCCGTCTGTACAACCGTCTTCTATATCTAGACTAACGAGATCCATCTGTACAACCGTCTTCTATATCTAGACTAACGAGATCCGTCTGAACAACCGTCTTCTATATCTAGACTAACGAGATCCGTCTGTACAACCGCCTTCTATATCTAGACTAACGAGATACGTCGTTGTACAACCATCTTCTATATCTAGACTAACGCGATCCGTCTGTACAACCGTTTTCTATATCGAGACTAACGAGATCCGTCTGTACAACCGTCTTCTATATCTAGACTAACGGGATACGACGTTGGACAAACGTCTTCTATATCTAGACTAACGAGATCCGTCTGTACAACCGTCTTCTATATCTAGACTAACGAGATCCGTCTGTACAACCGTTTTCTATATCTAGACTAATGAGATCCGTCTGTACAACCGTCTTCTATATCTAGACTAACGAGATCCGTCTGTACAACCGTCTTCTATATCTAGACTAACGAGATCCGTCTGTACAACCGTCTTCTATATCTAGACTAACGAGATCTCTCGTTATACAACCGTCTTCTATATCTAGACTAACGAGATCCGTCTGTACAACCGTCTTCTATATCTAGACTAATGAGATCCGTCTGTACAACCGTCTTCTATATCTAGACTAACGAGATCCGTCTGTACAACCGTCTTCTATATCTAGACTAACGAGATCCGTCTGTACAACCGTCTTCTATATCTAGACTAACGAGATCTCTCGTTATACAAACGTCTTCTATATCTAGACTAACGGGATACGTCGTTGGACAAACGTCTTCTATATCTAGACTAACGAGATCCGTCTGTACAACCGTCTTCTATATCTAGACTAACGAGATCCGTCTGTACAACCGTCTTCTATATCTAGACTAACGATATCTCTCGTTATACAACCGTCTTCTATATCTAGACTAACGGGATCCGTCTGTACAACCGTCTTCTATATCTAGACTAACGAGATCTCTCGTTATACAACCGTCTTCTATATCTAGACTAACGAGATCCGTCTGTACAACCGTCTTCTATATCTAGACTAACGAGATCCATCTGTACAACCGTCTTCTATATCTAGACTAAGCAGATCCGTCTGTACAACCGTCATCTATATCTAGACTAACGAGACCCGTCTGTACAACCGTCTTCTATATCTAGACTAACGAGATCCGTCTGTACAACCGTCTTCTATATCTAGACTAACGAGATCGGTCTGTACAACCGTCTTCTATATCTAGACTAACGAGATCTCTCGTTATACAACCGTCTTCTATATCTAGACTAACGAGATCCGTCTGTACAACCGTCTTCTATATCTAGACTAACGAGATCCGTCTGTACAACCGTTTTCTATATCTAGACTAACGAGGTACGTCGTTGGACAAACGTCTTCAATATCTAGACTAACGAGATCCGTCTGTACAACCGTTTTCTATATCTAGACTAACGAGATCCGTCTGTACAACCGTCTTCTATATCTAGACTAACGAGATCCGTCTGTACAACCGTCTTCTATAACTAGACTAACGAGATCCGTCTGTACAACCGTCTTCTATATCTAGACTAACGAGATCCGTCTGTACAACCGTCTTCTATATCTAGACTAACGAGATCTCTCGTTATACAACCGTCTTCTATATCTAGACTAACGAGATCCGTCTGTACAACCGCCTTCTATATCTAGACTAACGAGATCCGTCTGCACAACCGTCTTCTATATCTAGACTAACGAGATCCGTCTGTACAACCGTCTTTTATATCTAGACTAACGAGATCCGTCTGCACAACCGTCTTCTATATCTAGACTAACGAGATCCGTCTGAACAACCGTCTTCTATATCTAGACTAACGAGATCCGTCTGTACAACCGCCTTCTATATCTAGACTAACGAGATACGTCGTTGTACAACCATCTTCTATATCTAGACTAACGCGATCCGTCTGTACAACCGTTTTCTATATCGAGACTAACGAGATCCGTCTGTACAACCGTCTTCTATATCTAGACTAACGGGATACGACGTTGGACAAACGTCTTCTATATCTAGACTAACGAGATCCGTCTGTACAACCGTCTTCTATATCTAGACTAACGAGATCCGTCTGTACAACCGTTTTCTATATCTAGACTAACGAGATCCGTCTGTACAACCGTCTTCTATATCTTGACTAACGAGATCCATCTGTACAACCGTCTTCTATATCTAGACTAACGAGATCCGTCTGTACAACCGTCTTCTATATCTAGACTAACGAGATCCGTCTGCACAACCGTCTTCTAAATCTAGACTAACGAGATCCGTCTGAACAACCGTCTTCTATATCTAGACTAACGAGATCCGTCTGTACAACCGCCTTCTATATCTAGACTAACGAGATACGTCGTTGTACAACCATCTTCTATATCTAGACTAACGCGATCCGTCTGTACAACCGTTTTCTATATCGAGACTAACGAGATCCGTCTGTACAACCGTCTTCTATATCTAGACTAACGGGATACGACGTTGGACAAACGTCTTCTATATCTAGACTAACGAGATCCGTCTGTACAACCGTCTTCTATATCTAGACTAACGAGATCCGTCTGTACAACCGTTTTCTATATCTAGACTAACGAGATCCGTCTGTACAACCGTCTTCTATATCTTGACTAACGAGATCCATCTGTACAACCGTCTTCTATATCTAGACTAACGAGATCCGTCTGTACAACCGTCTTCTATATCTAGACTAACGAGATCCGTCTGAACAACCGTCTTCTATATCTAGACTAACGAGATCCGTCTGTACAACCGCCTTCTATATCTAGACTAACGAGATACGTCGTTGTACAACCATCTTCTATATCTAGACTAACGCGATCCGTCTGTACAACCGTTTTCTATATCGAGACTAACGAGATCCGTCTGTACAACCGTCTTCTATATCTAGACTAACGGGATACGACGTTGGACAAACGACTTCTATATCTAGACTAACGAGATCCGTCTGTACAACCGTCTTCTATATCTAGACTAACGAGATCCGTCTGTACAACCGTTTTCTATATCTAGACTAACGAGATCCGTCTGTACAACCGTCTTCTATATCTAGACTAACGAGATCCATCTGTACAACCGTCTTCTATATCTAGACTAACGAGATCCGTCTGTACAACCGTCTTCTATATCTAGACTAACGAGATCCGTCTGTACAACCGTCTTCTATATCTAGACTAACGAGATCCGTCTGTACAACCGTCTTCTATATCTAGACTAACGAGATCCGTCTGTACAACCGTCTTCTATATCTAGACTAACGAGATCTCTCGTTATACAACCGTCTTCTATATCTAGACTAACGGGATACGTCGTTGGACAAACGTCTTCTATATCTAGACTAACGAGATCCGTCTGTACAACCGTCTTCTATATCTAGACTAACGAGATCCGTCTGTACAACCGTCTTCTATATCTAGACTAACGAGATCCGTCTGTACAACCGTCTTCTATATCTAGACTAACGAGATCCGTCTGTACAACCGTCTTCTATATCTAGACTAACGAGATCCGTCTGTACAACCGTCTTCTATATCTAGACTAACGATATCTCTCGTTATACAACCGTCTTCTATATCTAGACTAACGGGATCCGTCTGTACAACCGTCTTCTATATCTAGACTAACGAGATCTCTCGTTATACAACCGTCTTCTATATCTAGACTAACGAGATCCGTCTGTACAACCGTCTTCTATATCTAGACTAACGAGATCCATCTGTACAACCGTCTTCTATATCTAGACTAAGGAGATCCGTCTGTACAACCGTCTTCTATATCTAGACTAACGGGATACGACGTTGGACAAACGACTTCTATATCTAGACTAACGAGATCCGTCTGTACAACCGTCTTCTATATCTAGACTAACGAGATCCGTCTGTACAACCGTTTTCTATATCTAGACTAACGAGATCCGTCTGTACAACCGTCTTCTATATCTAGACTAACGAGATCCATCTGTACAACCGTCTTCTATATCTAGACTAACGAGATCCGTCTGTACAACCGTCTTCTATATCTAGACTAACGAGATCCGTCTGTACAACCGTCTTCTATATCTAGACTAACGAGATCCGTCTGTACAACCGTCTTCTATATCTAGACTAACGAGATCCGTCTGTACAACCGTCTTCTATATCTAGACTAACGAGATCTCTCGTTATACAACCGTCTTCTATATCTAGACTAACGGGATACGTCGTTGGACAAACGTCTTCTATATCTAGACTAACGAGATCCGTCTGTACAACCGTCTTCTATATCTAGACTAACGAGATCCGTCTGTACAACCGTCTTCTATATCTAGACTAACGAGATCCGTCTGTACAACCGTCTTCTATATCTAGACTAACGAGATCTCTCGTTATACAAACGTCTTCTATATCTAGACTAACGGGATACGTCGTTGGACAAACGTCTTCTATATCTAGACTAACGAGATCCGTCTGTACAACCGTCTTCTATATCTAGACTAACGAGATCCGTCTGTACAACCGTCTTCTATATCTAGACTAACGATATCTCTCGTTATACAACCGTCTTCTATATCTAGACTAACGGGATCCGTCTGTACAACCGTCTTCTATATCTAGACTAACGAGATCTCTCGTTATACAACCGTCTTCTATATCTAGACTAACGAGATCCGTCTGTACAACCGTCTTCTATATCTAGACTAACGAGATCCATCTGTACAACCGTCTTCTATATCTAGACTAAGCAGATCCGTCTGTACAACCGTCATCTATATCTAGACTAACGAGACCCGTCTGTACAACCGTCTTCTATATCTAGACTAACGAGATCCGTCTGTACAACCGTCTTCTATATCTAGACTAACGAGATCGGTCTGTACAACCGTCTTCTATATCTAGACTAACGAGATCTCTCGTTATACAACCGTCTTCTATATCTAGACTAACGAGATCCGTCTGTACAACCGTCTTCTATATCTAGACTAACGAGATCCGTCTGTACAACCGTTTTCTATATCTAGACTAACGAGGTACGTCGTTGGACAAACGTCTTCAATATCTAGACTAACGAGATCCGTCTGTACAACCGTTTTCTATATCTAGACTAACGAGATCCGTCTGTACAACCGTCTTCTATATCTAGACTAACGAGATCCGTCTGTACAACCGTCTTCTATAACTAGACTAACGAGATCCGTCTGTACAACCGTCTTCTATATCTAGACTAACGAGATCCGTCTGTACAACCGTCTTCTATATCTAGACTAACGAGATCTCTCGTTATACAACCGTCTTCTATATCTAGACTAACGAGATCCGTCTGTACAACCGCCTTCTATATCTAGACTAACGAGATCCGTCTGCACAACCGTCTTCTATATCTAGACTAACGAGATCCGTCTGTACAACCGTCTTTTATATCTAGACTAACGAGATCCGTCTGCACAACCGTCTTCTATATCTAGACTAACGAGATCCGTCTGAACAACCGTCTTCTATATCTAGACTAACGAGATCCGTCTGTACAACCGCCTTCTATATCTAGACTAACGAGATACGTCGTTGTACAACCATCTTCTATATCTAGACTAACGCGATCCGTCTGTACAACCGTTTTCTATATCGAGACTAACGAGATCCGTCTGTACAACCGTCTTCTATATCTAGACTAACGGGATACGACGTTGGACAAACGTCTTCTATATCTAGACTAACGAGATCCGTCTGTACAACCGTCTTCTATATCTAGACTAACGAGATCCGTCTGTACAACCGTTTTCTATATCTAGACTAACGAGATCCGTCTGTACAACCGTCTTCTATATCTTGACTAACGAGATCCATCTGTACAACCGTCTTCTATATCTAGACTAACGAGATCCGTCTGTACAACCGTCTTCTATATCTAGACTAACGAGATCCGTCTGCACAACCGTCTTCTAAATCTAGACTAACGAGATCCGTCTGAACAACCGTCTTCTATATCTAGACTAACGAGATCCGTCTGTACAACCGCCTTCTATATCTAGACTAACGAGATACGTCGTTGTACAACCATCTTCTATATCTAGACTAACGCGATCCGTCTGTACAACCGTTTTCTATATCGAGACTAACGAGATCCGTCTGTACAACCGTCTTCTATATCTAGACTAACGGGATACGACGTTGGACAAACGTCTTCTATATCTAGACTAACGAGATCCGTCTGTACAACCGTCTTCTATATCTAGACTAACGAGATCCGTCTGTACAACCGTTTTCTATATCTAGACTAACGAGATCCGTCTGTACAACCGTCTTCTATATCTTGACTAACGAGATCCATCTGTACAACCGTCTTCTATATCTAGACTAACGAGATCCGTCTGTACAACCGTCTTCTATATCTAGACTAACGAGATCCGTCTGAACAACCGTCTTCTATATCTAGACTAACGAGATCCGTCTGTACAACCGCCTTCTATATCTAGACTAACGAGATACGTCGTTGTACAACCATCTTCTATATCTAGACTAACGCGATCCGTCTGTACAACCGTTTTCTATATCGAGACTAACGAGATCCGTCTGTACAACCGTCTTCTATATCTAGACTAACGGGATACGACGTTGGACAAACGACTTCTATATCTAGACTAACGAGATCCGTCTGTACAACCGTCTTCTATATCTAGACTAACGAGATCCGTCTGTACAACCGTTTTCTATATCTAGACTAACGAGATCCGTCTGTACAACCGTCTTCTATATCTAGACTAACGAGATCCATCTGTACAACCGTCTTCTATATCTAGACTAACGAGATCCGTCTGTACAACCGTCTTCTATATCTAGACTAACGAGATCCGTCTGTACAACCGTCTTCTATATCTAGACTAACGAGATCCGTCTGTACAACCGTCTTCTATATCTAGACTAACGAGATCCGTCTGTACAACCGTCTTCTATATCTAGACTAACGAGATCTCTCGTTATACAACCGTCTTCTATATCTAGACTAACGGGATACGTCGTTGGACAAACGTCTTCTATATCTAGACTAACGAGATCCGTCTGTACAACCGTCTTCTATATCTAGACTAACGAGATCCGTCTGTACAACCGTCTTCTATATCTAGACTAACGAGATCCGTCTGTACAACCGTCTTCTATATCTAGACTAACGAGATCCGTCTGTACAACCGTCTTCTATATCTAGACTAACGAGATCCGTCTGTACAACCGTCTTCTATATCTAGACTAACGATATCTCTCGTTATACAACCGTCTTCTATATCTAGACTAACGGGATCCGTCTGTACAACCGTCTTCTATATCTAGACTAACGAGATCTCTCGTTATACAACCGTCTTCTATATCTAGACTAACGAGATCCGTCTGTACAACCGTCTTCTATATCTAGACTAACGAGATCCATCTGTACAACCGTCTTCTATATCTAGACTAAGGAGATCCGTCTGTACAACCGTCATCTATATCTAGACTAACGAGACCCGTCTGTACAACCGTCTTCTATATCTAGACTAACGAGATCCGTCTGCACAACCGTCTTCTATATCTAGACTAACGAGATCCGTCTGAACAACCGTCTTCTATATCTAGACTAACGAGATCCGTCTGTACAACCGCCTTCTATATCTAGACTAACGAGATACGTCGTTGTACAACCATCTTCTATATCTAGACTAACGCGATCCGTCTGTACAACCGTCTTCTATATCTAGACTAACGAGATCCATCTGTACAACCGTCTTCTATATCTAGACTAAGGAGATCCGTCTGTACAACCGTCTTCTATATCTAGACTAACGAGATCTCTCGTTATACAACCGTCTTCTATATCTAGACTAACGGGATACGTCGTTGGACAAACGTCTTCTATATCTAGACTAACGAGATCCGTCTGTACAACCGTCTTCTATATCTAGACTAACGATATCTCTCGTTATACAACCGTCTTCTATATCTAGACTAACGGGATCCGTCTGTACAACCGTCTTCTATATCTAGACTAACGAGATCTCTCGTTATACAACCGTCTTCTATATCTAGACTAACGAGATCCGTCTGTACAACCGTCTTCTATATCTAGACTAACGAGATCCATCTGTACAACCGTCTTCTATATCTAGACTAAGGAGATCCGTCTGTACAACCGTCATCTATATCTAGACTAACGAGACCCGTCTGTACAACCGTCTTCTATATCTAGACTAACGAGATCCGTCTGCACAACCGTCTTCTATATCTAGACTAACGAGATCCGTCTGAACAACCGTCTTCTATATCTAGACTAACGAGATCCGTCTGTACAACCGCCTTCTATATCTAGACTAACGAGATACGTCGTTGTACAACCATCTTCTATATCTAGACTAACGCGATCCGTCTGTACAACCGTCTTCTATATCTAGACTAACGAGATCCATCTGTACAACCGTCTTCTATATCTAGACTAACGAGATCCGTCTGAACAACCGTCTTCTATATCTAGACTAACGAGATCCGTCTGTACAACCGCCTTCTATATCTAGACTAACGAGATACGTCGTTGTACAACCATCTTCTATATCTAGACTAACGCGATCCGTCTGTACAACCGTTTTCTATATCGAGACTAACGAGATCCGTCTGTACAACCGTCTTCTATATCTAGACTAACGGGATACGACGTTGGACAAACGTCTTCTATATCTAGACTAACGAGATCCGTCTGTACAACCGTCTTCTATATCTAGACTAACGAGATCCGTCTGTACAACCGTTTTCTATATCTAGACTAATGAGATCCGTCTGTACAACCGTCTTCTATATCTAGACTAACGAGATCCGTCTGTACAACCGTCTTCTATATCTAGACTAACGAGATCCGTCTGTACAACCGTCTTCTATATCTAGACTAACGAGATCTCTCGTTATACAACCGTCTTCTATATCTAGACTAACGAGATCCGTCTGTACAACCGTCTTCTATATCTAGACTAATGAGATCCGTCTGTACAACCGTCTTCTATATCTAGACTAACGAGATCCGTCTGTACAACCGTCTTCTATATCTAGACTAACGAGATCCGTCTGTACAACCGTCTTCTATATCTAGACTAACGAGATCTCTCGTTATACAACCGTCTTCTATATCTAGACTAACGAGATCCGTCTGTACAACCGCCTTCTATATCTAGACTAACGAGATACGTCGTTGTACAACCATCTTCTATATCTAGACTAACGCGATCCGTCTGTACAACCGTTTTCTATATCGAGACTAACGAGATCCGTCTGTACAACCGTCTTCTATATCTAGACTAACGGGATACGACGTTGGACAAACGTCTTCTATATCTAGACTAACGAGATCCGTCTGTACAACCGTCTTCTATATCTAGACTAACGAGATCCGTCTGTACAACCGTTTTCTATATCTAGACTAACGAGATCCGTCTGTACAACCGTCTTCTATATCATGACTAACGAGATCCATCTGTACAACCGTCTTCTATATCTAGACTAACGAGATCCGTCTGTACAACCGTCTTCTATATCTAGACTAACGAGATCCGTCTGAACAACCGTCTTCTATATCTAGACTAACGAGATCCGTCTGTACAACCGCCTTCTATATCTAGACTAACGAGATACGTCGTTGTACAACCATCTTCTATATCTAGACTAACGCGATCCGTCTGTACAACCGTTTTCTATATCGAGACTAACGAGATCCGTCTGTACAACCGTCTTCTATATCTAGACTAACGGGATACGACGTTGGACAAACGTCTTCTATATCTAGACTAACGAGATCCGTCTGTACAACCGTCTTCTATATCTAGACTAACGAGATCCGTCTGTACAACCGTTTTCTATATCTAGACTAACGAGATCCGTCTGTACAACCGTCTTCTATATCTAGACTAACGAGATCCATCTGTACAACCGTCTTCTATATCTAGACTAACGAGATCCGTCTGTACAACCGTCTTCTATATCTAGACTAACGAGATCCGTCTGTACAACCGTCTTCTATATCTAGACTAACGAGATCCGTCTGTACAACCGTCTTCTATATCTAGACTAACGAGATCCGTCTGTACAACCGTCTTCTATATCTAGACTAACGAGATCTCTCGTTATACAACCGTCTTCTATATCTAGACTAACGGGATACGTCGTTGGACAAACGTCTTCTATATCTAGACTAACGAGATCCGTCTGTACAACCGTCTTCTATATCTAGACTAACGAGATCCGTCTGTACAACCGTCTTCTATATCTAGACTAACGAGATCCGTCTGTACAACCGTCTTCTATATCTAGACTAACGAGATCCGTCTGTACAACCGTCTTCTATATCTAGACTAACGAGATCCGTCTGTACAACCGTCTTCTATATCTAGACTAACGAGATCCGTCTGTACAACCGTCTTCTATATCTAGACTAACGATATCTCTCGTTATACAACCGTCTTCTATATCTAGACTAACGGGATCCGTCTGTACAACCGTCTTCTATATCTAGACTAACGAGATCTCTCGTTATACAACCGTCTTCTATATCTAGACTAACGAGATCCGTCTGTACAACCGTCTTCTATATCTAGACTAACGAGATCCATCTGTACAACCGTCTTCTATATCTAGACTAAGGAGATCCGTCTGTACAACCGTCATCTATATCTAGACTAACGAGACCCGTCTGTACAACCGTCTTCTATATCTAGACTAACGAGATCCGTCTGCACAACCGTCTTCTATATCTAGACTAACGAGATCCGTCTGAACAACCGTCTTCTATATCTAGACTAACGAGATCCGTCTGTACAACCGCCTTCTATATCTAGACTAACGAGATACGTCGTTGTACAACCATCTTCTATATCTAGACTAATGCGATCCGTCTGTACAACCGTCTTCTATATCTAGACTAACGAGATCCATCTGTACAACCGTCTTCTATATCTAGACTAAGGAGATCCGTCTGTACAACCGTCTTCTATATCTAGACTAACGAGATCTCTCGTTATACAACCGTCTTCTATATCTAGACTAACGGGATACGTCGTTGGACAAACGTCTTCTATATCTAGACTAACGAGATCCGTCTGTACAACCGTCTTCTATATCTAGACTAACGATATCTCTCGTTATACAACCGTCTTCTATATCTAGACTAACGGGATCCGTCTGTACAACCGTCTTCTATATCTAGACTAACGAGATCTCTCGTTATACAACCGTCTTCTATATCTAGACTAACGAGATCCGTCTGTACAACCGTCTTCTATATCTAGACTAACGAGATCCATCTGTACAACCGTCTTCTATATCTAGACTAAGGAGATCCGTCTGTACAACCGTCATCTATATCTAGACTAACGAGACCCGTCTGTACAACCGTCTTCTATATCTAGACTAACGAGATCCGTCTGCACAACCGTCTTCTATATCTAGACTAACGAGATCCGTCTGAACAACCGTCTTCTATATCTAGACTAACGAGATCCGTCTGTACAACCGCCTTCTATATCTAGACTAACGAGATACGTCGTTGTACAACCATCTTCTATATCTAGACTAACGCGATCCGTCTGTACAACCGTCTTCTATATCTAGACTAACGAGATCCATCTGTACAACCGTCTTCTATATCTAGACTAACGAGATCCGTCTGAACAACCGTCTTCTATATCTAGACTAACGAGATCCGTCTGTACAACCGCCTTCTATATCTAGACTAACGAGATACGTCGTTGTACAACCATCTTCTATATCTAGACTAACGCGATCCGTCTGTACAACCGTTTTCTATATCGAGACTAACGAGATCCGTCTGTACAACCGTCTTCTATATCTAGACTAACGGGATACGACGTTGGACCAACGTCTTCTATATCTAGACTAACGAGATCCGTCTGTACAACCGTCTTCTATATCTAGACTAACGAGATCCGTCTGTACAACCGTTTTCTATATCTAGACTAATGAGATCCGTCTGTACAACCGTCTTCTATATCTAGACTAACGAGATCCGTCTGTACAACCGTCTTCTATATCTAGACTAACGAGATCCGTCTGTACAACCGTCTTCTATATCTAGACTAACGAGATCTCTCGTTATACAACCGTCTTCTATATCTAGACTAACGAGATCCGTCTGTACAACCGTCTTCTATATCTAGACTAATGAGATCCGTCTGTACAACCGTCTTCTATATCTAGACTAACGAGATCCGTCTGTACAACCGTCTTCTATATCTAGACTAACGAGATCCGTCTGTACAACCGTCTTCTATATCTAGACTAACGAGATCTCTCGTTATACAACCGTCTTCTATATCTAGACTAACGAGATCCGTCTGTACAACCGTCTTCTATATCTAGACTAACGAGATCCATCTGTACAACCGTCTTCTATATCTAGACTAAGCAGATCCGTCTGTACAACCGTCATCTATATCTAGACTAACGAGACCCGTCTGTACAACCGTCTTCTATATCTAGACTAACGAGATCCGTCTGTACAACCGTCTTCTATATCTAGACTAACGAGATCGGTCTGTACAACCGTCTTCTATATCTAGACTAACGAGATCTCTCGTTATACAACCGTCTTCTATATCTAGACTAACGGGATCCGTCTGTACAACCGTCTTCTATATCTAGACTAACGAGATCCGTCTGTACAACCGTCTTCTATATCTAGACTAACGAGATCGGTCTGTACAACCGTCTTCTATATCTAGACTAACGAGATCTCTCGTTATACAACCGTCTTCTATATCTAGACTAACGAGATCCGTCTGTACAACCGTCTTCTATATCTAGACTAACGAGATCCGTCTGTACAACCGTTTTCTATATCTAGACTAACGAGATCCGTCTGTACAACCGTTTTCTATATCTAGACTAACGAGATCCGTCTGTACAACCGTCTTCTATATCTTGACTAACGAGATCCATCTGTACAACCGTCTTCTATATCTAGACTAACGAGATCCGTCTGTACAACCGTCTTCTATATCTAGACTAACGAGATCCGTCTGAACAACCGTCTTCTATATCTAGACTAACGAGATCCGTCTGTACAACCGCCTTCTATATCTAGACTAACGAGATACGTCGTTGTACAACCATCTTCTATATCTAGACTAACGCGATCCGTCTGTACAACCGTTTTCTATATCGAGACTAACGAGATCCGTCTGTACAACCGTCTTCTATATCTAGACTAACGGGATACGACGTTGGACAAACGTCTTCTATATCTAGACTAACGAGATCCGTCTGTACAACCGTCTTCTATATCTAGACTAACGAGATCCGTCTGTACAACCGTTTTCTATATCTAGACTAACGAGATCCGTCTGTACAACCGTCTTCTATATCTAGACTAACGAGATCCATCTGTACAACCGTCTTCTATATCTAGACTAACGAGATCCGTCTGTACAACCGTCTTCTATATCTAGACTAACGAGATCCGTCTGTACAACCGTCTTCTATATCTAGACTAACGAGATCCGTCTGTACAACCGTCTTCTATATCTAGACTAACGAGATCCGTCTGTACAACCGTCTTCTATATCTAGACTAACGAGATCTCTCGTTATACAACCGTCTTCTATATCTAGACTAACGGGATACGTCGTTGGACAAACGTCTTCTATATCTAGACTAACGAGATCCGTCTGTACAACCGTCTTCTATATCTAGACTAACGAGATCCGTCTGTACAACCGTCTTCTATATCTAGACTAACGAGATCCGTCTGTACAACCGTCTTCTATATCTAGACTAACGAGATCCGTCTGTACAACCGTCTTCTATATCTAGACTAACGAGATCCGTCTGTACAACCGTCTTCTATATCTAGACTAACGATATCTCTCGTTATACAACCGTCTTCTATATCTAGACTAACGGGATCCGTCTGTACAACCGTCTTCTATATCTAGACTAACGAGATCTCTCGTTATACAACCGTCTTCTATATCTAGACTAACGAGATCCGTCTGTACAACCGTCTTCTATATCTAGACTAACGAGATCCATCTGTACAACCGTCTTCTATATCTAGACTAAGGAGATCCGTCTGTACAACCGTCATCTATATCTAGACTAACGAGACCCGTCTGTACAACCGTCTTCTATATCTAGACTAACGAGATCCGTCTGCACAACCGTCTTCTATATCTAGACTAACGAGATCCGTCTGAACAACCGTCTTCTATATCTAGACTAACGAGATCCGTCTGTACAACCGCCTTCTATATCTAGACTAACGAGATACGTCGTTGTACAACCATCTTCTATATCTAGACTAACGCGATCCGTCTGTACAACCGTCTTCTATATCTAGACTAACGAGATCCATCTGTACAACCGTCTTCTATATCTAGACTAAGGAGATCCGTCTGTACAACCGTCTTCTATATCTAGACTAACGAGATCTCTCGTTATACAACCGTCTTCTATATCTAGACTAACGGGATACGTCGTTGGACAAACGTCTTCTATATCTAGACTAACGAGATCCGTCTGTACAACCGTCTTCTATATCTAGACTAACGATATCTCTCGTTATACAACCGTCTTCTATATCTAGACTAACGGGATCCGTCTGTACAACCGTCTTCTATATCTAGACTAACGAGATCTCTCGTTATACAACCGTCTTCTATATCTAGACTAACGAGATCCGTCTGTACAACCGTCTTCTATATCTAGACTAACGAGATCCATCTGTACAACCGTCTTCTATATCTAGACTAAGGAGATCCGTCTGTACAACCGTCATCTATATCTAGACTAACGAGACCCGTCTGTACAACCGTCTTCTATATCTAGACTAACGAGATCCGTCTGCACAACCGTCTTCTATATCTAGACTAACGAGATCCGTCTGAACAACCGTCTTCTATATCTAGACTAACGAGATCCGTCTGTACAACCGCCTTCTATATCTAGACTAACGAGATACGTCGTTGTACAACCATCTTCTATATCTAGACTAACGCGATCCGTCTGTACAACCGTCTTCTATATCTAGACTAACGAGATCCATCTGTACAACCGTCTTCTATATCTAGACTAACGAGATCCGTCTGAACAACCGTCTTCTATATCTAGACTAACGAGATACGTCGTTGTACAACCATCTTCTATATCTAGACTAACGCGATCCGTCTGTACAACCGTATTCTATATCGAGACTAACGAGATCCGTCTGTACAACCGTCTTCTATATCTAGACTAACGGGATACGACGTTGGACAAACGTCTTCTATATCTAGACTAACGAGATCCGTCTGTACAACCGTCTTCTATATCTAGACTAACGAGATCCGTCTGTACAACCGTTTTCTATATCTAGACTAATGAGATCCGTCTGTACAACCGTCTTCTATATCTAGACTAACGAGATCCGTCTGTACAACCGTCTTCTATATCTAGACTAACGAGATCCGTCTGTACAACCGTCTTCTATATCTAGACTAACGAGATCTCTCGTTATACAACCGTCTTCTATATCTAGACTAACGAGATCCGTCTGTACAACCGTCTTCTATATCTAGACTAATGAGATCCGTCTGTACAACCGTCTTCTATATCTAGACTAACGAGATCCGTCTGTACAACCGTCTTCTATATCTAGACTAACGAGATCCGTCTGTACAACCGTCTTCTATATCTAGACTAACGAGATCTCTCGTTATACAACCGTCTTCTATATCTAGACTAACGGGATACGTCGTTGGACAAACGTCTTCTATATCTAGACTAACGAGATCCGTCTGTACAACCGTCTTCTATATCTAGACTAACGAGATCCGTCTGTACAACCGTCTTCTATATCTAGACTAACGATATCTCTCGTTATACAACCGTCTTCTATATCCAGACTAACGGGATCCGTCTGTACAACCGTCTTCTATATCTAGACTAACGAGATCTCTCGTTATACAACCGTCTTCTATATCTAGACTAACGAGATCCGTCTGTACAACCGTCTTCTATATCTAGACTAACGAGATCCATCTGTACAACCGTCTTCTATATCTAGACTAAGGAGATCCGTCTGTACAACCGTCATCTATATCTAGACTAACGAGACCCGTCTGTACAACCGTCTTCTATATCTAGACTAACGAGATCCGTCTGTACAACCGTCTTCTATATCTAGATTAACGAGATCCGTCTGTACAACCGTCTTCTATATCTAGACTAACGAGATCTCTCGTTATACAACCGTCTTCTATATCTAGACTAACGAGATCCGTCTGTACAACCGTCTTCTATATCTAGACTAACGAGATCCGTCTGTACAACCGTTTTCTATATCTAGACTAACGAGGTACGTCGTTGGACAAACGTCTTCAATATCTAGACTAACGAGATCCGTCTGTACAACCGTTTTCTATATCTAGACTAACGAGATCCGTCTGTACAACCGTCTTCTATATCTAGACTAACGAGATCCGTCTGTACAACCGTCTTCTATAACTAGACTAACGAGATCCGTCTGTACAACCGTCTTCTATATCTAGACTAACGAGATCCGTCTGTACAACCGTCTTCTATATCTAGACTAACGAGATCTCTCGTTATACAACCGTCTTCTATATCTAGACTAACGAGATCCGTCTGTACAACCGCCTTCTATATCTAGACTAACGAGATCCGTCTGCACAACCGTCTTCTATATCTAGACTAACGAGATCCGTCTGTACAACCGTCTTTTATATCTAGACTAACGAGATCCGTCTGCACAACCGTCTTCTATATCTAGACTAACGAGATCCGTCTGAACAACCGTCTTCTATATCTAGACTAACGAGATCCGTCTGTACAACCGCCTTCTATATCTAGACTAACGAGATACGTCGTTGTACAACCATCTTCTATATCTAGACTAACGCGATCCGTCTGTACAACCGTTTTCTATATCGAGACTAACGAGATCCGTCTGTACAACCGTCTTCTATATCTAGACTAACGGGATACGTCGTTGTACAACCATCTTCTATATCTAGACTAACGCGATCCGTCTGTACAACCGTTTTCTATATCGAGACTAACGAGATCCGTCTGTACAACCGTCTTCTATATCTAGACTAACGGGATACGACGTTGGACAAACGTCTTCTATATCTAGACTAACGAGATCCGTCTGTACAACCGTCTTCTATATCTAGACTAACGAGATCCGTCTGTACAACCGTTTTCTATATCTAGACTAACGAGATCCGTCTGTACAACCGTCTTCTATATCTAGACTAACGAGATCCATCTGTACAACCGTCTTCTATATCTAGACTAACGAGATCCGTCTGTACAACCGTCTTCTATATCTAGACTAACGAGATCCGTCTGTACAACCGTCTTCTATATCTAGACTAACGAGATCCGTCTGTACAACCGTCTTCTATATCTAGACTAACGAGATCCGTCTGTACAACCGTCTTCTATATCTAGACTAACGAGATCTCTCGTTATACAACCGTCTTCTATATCTAGACTAACGGGATACGTCGTTGGACAAACGTCTTCTATATCTAGACTAACGAGATCCGTCTGTACAACCGTCTTCTATATCTAGACTAACGAGATCCGTCTGTACAACCGTCTTCTATATCTAGACTAACGAGATCCGTCTGTACAACCGTCTTCTATATCTAGACTAACGAGATCCGTCTGTACAACCGTCTTCTATATCTAGACTAACGAGATCCGTCTGTACAACCGTCTTCTATATCTAGACTAACGATATCTCTCGTTATACAACCGTCTTCTATATCTAGACTAACGGGATCCGTCTGTACAACCGTCTTCTATATCTAGACTAACGAGATCTCTCGTTATACAACCGTCTTCTATATCTAGACTAACGAGATCCGTCTGTACAACCGTCTTCTATATCTAGACTAACGAGATCCATCTGTACAACCGTCTTCTATATCTAGACTAAGGAGATCCGTCTGTACAACCGTCATCTATATCTAGACTAACGAGACCCGTCTGTACAACCGTCTTCTATATCTAGACTAACGAGATCCGTCTGCACAACCGTCTTCTATATCTAGACTAACGAGATCCGTCTGAACAACCGTCTTCTATATCTAGACTAACGAGATCCGTCTGTACAACCGCCTTCTATATCTAGACTAACGAGATACGTCGTTGTACAACCATCTTCTATATCTAGACTAACGCGATCCGTCTGTACAACCGTCTTCTATATCTAGACTAACGAGATCCATCTGTACAACCGTCTTCTATATCTAGACTAAGGAGATCCGTCTGTACAACCGTCTTCTATATCTAGACTAACGAGATCTCTCGTTATACAACCGTCTTCTATATCTAGACTAACGGGATACGTCGTTGGACAAACGTCTTCTATATCTAGACTAACGAGATCCGCCTGTACAACCGTCTTCTATATCTAGACTAACGATATCTCTCGTTATACAACCGTCTTCTATATCTAGACTAACGGGATCCGTCTGTACAACCGTCTTCTATATCTAGACTAACGAGATCTCTCGTTATACAACCGTCTTCTATATCTAGACTAACGAGATCCGTCTGTACAACCGTCTTCTATATCTAGACTAACGAGATCCATCTGTACAACCGTCTTCTATATCTAGACTAAGGAGATCCGTCTGTACAACCGTCATCTATATCTAGACTAACGAGACCCGTCTGTACAACCGTCTTCTATATCTAGACTAACGAGATCCGTCAGTACAACCGTCTTCTATATCTAGACTAACGAGATCCGTCTGTACAACCGTCTTCTATATCTAGACTAACGAGATCCGTCTGTACAACCGTCTTCTATATCTAGACTAACGAGATCTCTCGTTATACAACCGTCTTCTATATCTAGACTAACGAGATCCGTCTGTACAACCGTCTTCTATATCTAGACTAACGAGATCCGTCTGTACAACCGTTTTCTATATCTAGACTAACGAGGTACGTCGTTGGACAAACGTCTTCAATATCTAGACTAACGAGATCCGTCTGTACAACCGTCTTCTATATCTAGACTAACGGGATCCGTCTGTACAACCGTTTTCTATATCTAGACTAACGAGGTACGTCGTTGGACAAACGTCTTCAATATCTAGACTAACGAGATCCGTCTGTACAACCGTCTTCTATATCTAGACTAACGGGATCCGTCTGTACAACCGTCTTCTATATCTAGACTAACGAGATCCGTCTGTACAACCGTCTTCTATATCTAGACTAATGAGATCCGTCTGTACAACCGTCTTCTATATCTAGACTAACGAGATCCGTCTGTACAACCGTCTTCTATATCTAGACTAACGAGATCTCTCGTTATACAACCGTCTTCTATATCTAGACTAACGGGATCCGTCTGTACAACCGTCTTCTATATCTAGACTAACGAGATCTCTCGTTATACAACCGTCTTCTATATCTAGACTAACGAGATCTCTCGTTATACAACCGTCTTCTATATCTAGACTAACGAGATCCGTCTGTACAACCGTCTTCTATATCTAGACTAACGAGATCCATCTGTACAACCGTCTTCTATATCTAGACTAAGGAGATCCGTCTGTACAACCGTCATCTATATCTAGACTAACGAGACCCGTCTGTACAACCGTCTTCTATATCTAGACTAACGAGATCCGTCTGTACAACCGTCTTCTATATCTAGACTAACGAGATCCGTCTGTACAACCGTCTTCTATATCTAGACTAACGAGATCTCTCGTTATACAACCGTCTTCTATATCTAGACTAACGAGATCCGTCTGTACAACCGTCTTCTATATCTAGACTAACGAGATCTCTCGTTATACAACCGTCTTCTATATCTAGACTAACGAGATCTCTCGTTATACAACCGTCTTCTATATCTAGACTAACGAGATCCGTCTGTACAACCGTCTTCTATATCTAGACTAACGAGATCCATCTGTACAACCGTCTTCTATATCTAGACTAAGGAGATCCGTCTGTACAACCGTCATCTATATCTAGACTAACGAGACCCGTCTGTACAACCGTCTTCTATATCTAGACTAATGAGATCCGTCTGTACAACCGTCTTCTATATCTAGACTAACGAGATCCGTCTGTACAACCGTCTTCTATATCTAGACTAACGAGATCTCTCGTTATACAACCGTCTTCTATATCTAGACTAACGGGATCCGTCTGTACAACCGTCTTCTATATCTAGACTAACGAGATCTCTCGTTATACAACCGTCTTCTATATCTAGACTAACGAGATCTCTCGTTATACAACCGTCTTCTATATCTAGACTAACGAGATCCGTCTGTACAACCGTCTTCTATATCTAGACTAACGAGATCCATCTGTACAACCGTCTTCTATATCTAGACTAAGGAGATCCGTCTGTACAACCGTCATCTATATCTAGACTAACGAGACCCGTCTGTACAACCGTCTTCTATATCTAGACTAACGAGATCCGTCTGTACAACCGTCTTCTATATCTAGACTAACGAGATCCGTCTGTACAACCGTCTTCTATATCTAGACTAACGAGATCACTCGTTATACAACCGTCTTCTATATCTAGACTAACGAGATCCGTCTGTACAACCGCCTTCTATATCTAGACTAACGAGATCCGTCTGCACAACCGTCTTCTATATCTAGACTAACGAGATCCGTCTGTACAACCGTCTTTTATATCTAGACTAACGAGATCCGTCTGCACAACCGTCTTCTATATCTAGACTAACGAGATCCGTCTGAACAACCGTCTTCTATATCTAGACTAACGAGATCCGTCTGTACAACCGCCTTCTATATCTAGACTAACGAGATACGTCGTTGTACAACCATCTTCTATATCTAGACTAACGCGATCCGTCTGTACAACCGTTTTCTATATCGAGACTAACGAGATCCGTCTGTACAACCGTCTTCTATATCTAGACTAACGGGATACGACGTTGGACAAACGTCTTCTATATCTAGACTAACGAGATCCGTCTGTACAACCGTCTTCTATATCTAGACTAACGAGATCCGTCTGTACAACCGTTTTCTATATCTAGACTAACGAGATCCGTCTGTACAACCGTCTTCTATATCTTGACTAACGAGATCCATCTGTACAACCGTCTTCTATATCTAGACTAACGAGATCCGTCTGTACAACCGTCTTATATATCTAGACTAACGAGATCCGTCTGAACAACCGTCTTCTATATCTAGACTAACGAGATCCGTCTGTACAACCGCCTTCTATATCTAGACTAACGAGATACGTCGTTGTACAACCATCTTCTATATCTAGACTAACGCGATCCGTCTGTACAACCGTTTTCTATATCGAGACTAACGAGATCCGTCTGTACAACCGTCTTCTATATCTAGACTAACGGGATACGACGTTGGACAAACGTCTTCTATATCTAGACTAACGAGATCCGTCTGTACAACCGTCTTCTATATCTAGACTAACGAGATCCGTCTGTACAACCGTTTTCTATATCTAGACTAATGAGATCCGTCTGTACAACCGTCTTCTATATCTAGACTAACGAGATCCGTCTGTACAACCGTCTTCTATATCTAGACTAACGAGATCCGTCTGTACAACCGTCTTCTATATCTAGACTAACGAGATCTCTCGTTATACAACCGTCTTCTATATCTAGACTAACGAGATCCGTCTGTACAACCGTCTTCTATATCTAGACTAATGAGATCCGTCTGTACAACCGTCTTCTATATCTAGACTAACGAGATCCGTCTGTACAACCGTCTTCTATATCTAGACTAACGAGATCCGTCTGTACAACCGTCTTCTATATCTAGACTAACGAGATCTCTCGTTATACAACCGTCTTCTATATCTAGACTAACGGGATACGTCGTTGGACAAACGTCTTCTATATCTAGACTAACGAGATCCGTCTGTACAACCGTCTTCTATATCTAGACTAACGAGATCCGTCTGTACAACCGTCTTCTATATCTAGACTAACGATATCTCTCGTTATACAACCGTCTTCTATATCTAGACTAACGGGATCCGTCTGTACAACCGTCTTCTATATCTAGACTAACGAGATCTCTCGTTATACAACCGTCTTCTATATCTAGACTAACGAGATCCGTCTGTACAACCGTCTTCTATATCTAGACTAACGAGATCCATCTGTACAACCGTCTTCTATATCTAGACTAAGGAGATCCGTCTGTACAACCGTCATCTATATCTAGACTAACGAGACCCGTCTGTACAACCGTCTTCTATATCTAGACTAACGAGATCCGTCTGTACAACCGTCTTCTATATCTAGACTAACGAGATCCGTCTGTACAACCGTCTTCTATATCTAGACTAACGATATCTCTCGTTATACAACCGTCTTCTATATCTAGACTAACGGGATCCGTCTGTACAACCGTCTTCTATATCTAGACTAACGAGATCTCTCGTTATACAACCGTCTTCTATATCTAGACTAACGAGATCCGTCTGTACAACCGTCTTCTATATCTAGACTAACGAGATCCGTCTGTACAACCGTTTTCTATATCTAGACTAACGAGGTACGTCGTTGGACAAACGTCTTCAATATCTAGACTAACGAGATCCGTCTGTACAACCGTCTTCTATAACTAGACTAACGGGATCCGTCTGTACAACCGTCTTCTATATCTAGACTAACGAGATCTCTCGTTATACAACCGTCTTCTATATCTAGACTAACGAGATCCGTCTGTACAACCGTTTTCTATATCTAGACTAACGAGGTACGTCGTTGGACAAACGTCTTCAATATCTAGACTAACGAGATCCGTCTGTACAACCGTCTTCTATATCTAGACTAACGGGATCCGTCTGTACAACCGTCTTCTATATCTAGACTAACGAGATCTCTCGTTATACAACCGTCTTCTATATCTAGACTAACGAGATCCGTCTGTACAACCGTCTTCTATATCTAGACTAACGAGATCCGTCTGTACAACCGTCTTCTATATCTAGACTAACGATATCTCTCGTTATACAACCGTCTTCTATATCTAGACTAACGGGATCCGTCTGTACAACCGTCTTCTATATCTAGACTAACGAGATCTCTCGTTATACAACCGTCTTCTATATCTAGACTAACGAGATCCGTCTGTACAACCGTCTTCTATATCTAGACTAACGAGATCCGTCTGTACAACCGTTTTCTATATCTAGACTAACGAGGTACGTCGTTGGACAAACGTCTTCAATATCTAGACTAACGAGATCCGTCTGTACAACCGTCTTCTATAACTAGACTAACGGGATCCGTCTGTACAACCGTCTTCTATATCTAGACTAACGAGATCTCTCGTTATACAACCGTCTTCTATATCTAGACTAACGAGATCCGTCTGTACAACCGTCTTCTATATCTAGACTAACGAGATCCGTCTGTACAACCGTTTTCTATATCTAGACTAACGAGGTACGTCGTTGGACAAACGTCTTCAATATCTAGACTAACGAGATCCGTCTGTACAACCGTCTTTTATATCTAGACTAACGAGATCCGTCTGCACAACCGTCTTCTATATCTAGACTAACGAGATCCGTCTGAACAACCGTCTTCTATATCTAGACTAACGAGATCCGTCTGTACAACCGTCTTCTATATCTAGACTAACGAGATCCGTCTGTACAACCGTCTTCTATATCTAGACTAACGAGATCACTCGTTATACAACCGTCTTCTATATCTAGACTAACGAGATCCGTCTGTACAACCGCCTTCTATATCTAGACTAACGAGATCCGTCTGCACAACCGTCTTCTATATCTAGACTAACGAGATCCGTCTGTACAACCGTCTTTTATATCTAGACTAACGAGATCCGTCTGCACAACCGTCTTCTATATCTAGACTAACGAGATCCGTCTGAACAACCGTCTTCTATATCTAGACTAACGAGATCCGTCTGTACAACCGCCTTCTATATCTAGACTAACGAGATACGTCGTTGTACAACCATCTTCTATATCTAGACTAACGCGATCCGTCTGTACAACCGTTTTCTATATCGAGACTAACGAGATCCGTCTGTACAACCGTCTTCTATATCTAGACTAACGGGATACGACGTTGGACAAACGTCTTCTATATCTAGACTAACGAGATCCGTCTGTACAACCGTCTTCTATATCTAGACTAACGAGATCCGTCTGTACAACCGTTTTCTATATCTAGACTAACGGGATACGACGTTGGACAAACGTCTTCTATATCTAGACTAACGAGATCCGTCTGTACAACCGTCTTCTATATCTAGACTAACGAGATCCGTCTGTACAACCGTTTTCTATATCTAGACTAATGAGATCCGTCTGTACAACCGTCTTCTATATCTAGACTAACGAGATCCGTCTGTACAACCGTCTTCTATATCTAGACTAACGAGATCCGTCTGTACAACCGTCTTCTATATCTAGACTAACGAGATCTCTCGTTATACAACCGTCTTCTATATCTAGACTAACGAGATCCGTCTGTACAACCGTCTTCTATATCTAGACTAATGAGATCCGTCTGTACAACCGTCTTCTATATCTAGACTAACGAGATCCGTCTGTACAACCGTCTTCTATATCTAGACTAACGAGATCCGTCTGTACAACCGTCTTCTATATCTAGACTAACGAGATCTCTCGTTATACAACCGTCTTCTATATCTAGACTAACGGGATACGTCGTTGGACAAACGTCTTCTATATCTAGACTAACGAGATCCGTCTGTACAACCGTCTTCTATATCTAGACTAACCAGATCCGTCTGGACAACCGTCTTCTATATCTAGACTAACGATATCTCTCGTTATACAACCGTCTTCTATATCTAGACTAACGGGATCCGTCTGTACAACCGTCTTCTATATCTAGACTAACGAGATCTCTCGTTATACAACCGTCTTCTATATCTAGACTAACGAGATCCGTCTGTACAACCGTCTTCTATATCTAGACTAACGAGATCCATCTGTACAACCGTCTTCTATATCTAGACTAAGGAGATCCGTCTGTACAACCGTCATCTATATCTAGACTAACGAGACCCGTCTGTACAACCGTCTTCTATATCTAGACTAACGAGATCCGTCTGTACAACCGTCTTCTATATCTAGACTAACGAGATCCGTCTGTACAACCGTCTTCTATATCTAGACTAACGAGATCTCTCGTTATACAACCGTCTTCTATATCTAGACTAACGAGATCCGTCTGTACAACCGTCTTCTATATCTAGACTAACGAGATCCGTCTGTACAACCGTTTTCTATATCTAGACTAACGAGGTACGTCGTTGGACAAACGTCTTCAATATCTAGACTAACGAGATCCGTCTGTACAACCGTTTTCTATATCTAGACTAACGAGATCCGTCTGTACAACCGTCTTCTATATCTAGACTAACGAGATCCGTCTGTACAACCGTCTTCTATAACTAGACTAACGAGATCCGTCTGTACAACCGTCTTCTATATCTAGACTAACGAGATCCGTCTGTACAACCGTCTTCTATATCTAGACTAACGAGATCTCTCGTTATACAACCGTCTTCTATATCTAGACTAACGAGATCCGTCTGTACAACCGCCTTCTATATCTAGACTAACGAGATCCGTCTGCACAACCGTCTTCTATATCTAGACTAACGAGATCCGTCTGTACAACCGTCTTTTATATCTAGACTAACGAGATCCGTCTGCACAACCGTCTTCTATATCTAGACTAACGAGATCCGTCTGAACAACCGTCTTCTATATCTAGACTAACGAGATCCGTCTGTACAACCGCCTTCTATATCTAGACTAACGAGATACGTCGTTGTACAACCATCTTCTATATCTAGACTAACGCGATCCGTCTGTACAACCGTTTTCTATATCGAGACTAACGAGATCCGTCTGTACAACCGTCTTCTATATCTAGACTAACGGGATACGACGTTGGACAAACGTCTTCTATATCTAGACTAACGAGATCCGTCTGTACAACCGTCTTCTATATCTAGACTAACGAGATCCGTCTGTACAACCGTTTTCTATATCTAGACTAACGAGATCCGTCTGTACAACCGTCTTCTATATCTTGACTAACGAGATCCATCTGTACAACCGTCTTCTATATCTAGACTAACGAGATCCGTCTGTACAACCGTCTTCTATATCTAGACTAACGAGATCCGTCTGAACAACCGTCTTCTATATCTAGACTAACGAGATCCGTCTGTACAACCGCCTTCTATATCTAGACTAACGAGATACGTCGTTGTACAACCATCTTCTATATCTAGACTAACGCGATCCGTCTGTACAACCGTTTTCTATATCGAGACTAACGAGATCCGTCTGTACAACCGTCTTCTATATCTAGACTAACGGGATACGACGTTGGACAAACGTCTTCTATATCTAGACTAACGAGATCCGTCTGTACAACCGTCTTCTATATCTAGACTAACGAGATCCGTCTGTACAACCGTTTTCTATATCTAGACTAACGAGATCCGTCTGTACAACCGTCTTCTATATCTAGACTAACGAGATCCATCTGTACAACCGTCTTCTATATCTAGACTAACGAGATCCGTCTGTACAACCGTCTTCTATATCTAGACTAACGAGATCCGTCTGTACAACCGTCTTCTATATCTAGACTAACGAGATCCGTCTGTACAACCGTCTTCTATATCTAGACTAACGAGATCCGTCTGTACAACCGTCTTCTATATCTAGACTAACGAGATCTCTCGTTATACAACCGTCTTCTATATCTAGACTAACGGGATACGTCGT
Organism: Andrena bicolor; assembly: GCA_960531205.1. Taxonomy (NCBI): domain Eukaryota; kingdom Metazoa; phylum Arthropoda; class Insecta; order Hymenoptera; family Andrenidae; genus Andrena; species Andrena bicolor. The sequence continues at coordinate 174,528 of CAUIJW010000096.1, forward strand.
TGGACAAACGTCTTCTATATCTAGACTAACGAGATCCGTCTGTACAACCGTCTTCTATATCTAGACTAACGAGATCCGTCTGTACAACCGTCTTCTATATCTAGACTAACGAGATCCGTCTGTACAACCGTCTTCTATATCTAGACTAACGAGATCCGTCTGTACAACCGTCTTCTATATCTAGACTAACGAGATCCGTCTGTACAACCGTCTTCTATATCTAGACTAACGATATCTCTCGTTATACAACCGTCTTCTATATCTAGACTAACGGGATCCGTCTGTACAACCGTCTTCTATATCTAGACTAACGAGATCTCTCGTTATACAACCGTCTTCTATATCTAGACTAACGAGATCCGTCTGTACAACCGTCTTCTATATCTAGACTAACGAGATCCATCTGTTCAACCGTCTTCTATATCTAGACTAAGGAGATCCGTCTGTACAACCGTCATCTATATCTAGACTAACGAGACCCGTCTGTACAACCGTCTTCTATATCTAGACTAACGACATCCGTCTGCACAACCGTCTTCTATATCTAGACTAACGAGATCCGTCTGAACAACCGTCTTCTATATCTAGACTAACGAGATCCGTCTGTACAACCGCCTTCTATATCTAGACTAACGAGATACGTCGTTGTACAACCATCTTCTATATCTAGACTAACGCGATCCGTCTGTACAACCGTCTTCTATATCTAGACTAACGAGATCCATCTGTACAACCGTCTTCTATATCTAGACTAAGGAGATCCGTCTGTACAACCGTCTTCTATATCTAGACTAACGAGATCTCTCGTTATACAACCGTCTTCTATATCTAGACTAACGGGATACGTCGTTGGACAAACGTCTTCTATATCTAGACTAACGAGATCCGTCTGTACAACCGTCTTCTATATCTAGACTAACGAGATCCGTCTGTACAACCGTCTTCTATATCTAGACTAACGAGATCCGTCTGTACAACCGTCTTCTATATCTAGACTAACGAGATACGACGTTGGACAAACGTCTTCTATATCTAGACTAACGAGATCCGTCTGTACAACCGTCTTCTATATCTAGACTAACGAGATCCATCTGTACAACCGTCTTCTATATCTAGACTAAGGAGATCCGTCTGTACAACCGTCATCTATATCTAGACTAACGAGACCCGTCTGTACAACCGTCTTCTATATCTAGACTAACGAGATCCGTCTGCACAACCGTCTTCTATATCTAGACTAACGAGATCCGTCTGAACAACCGTCTTCTATATCTAGACTAACGAGATCCGTTTGTACAACCGCCTTCTATATCTAGACTAACGAGATACGTCGTTGTACAACCATCTTCTATATCTAGACTAACGCGATCCGTCTGTACAACCGTCTTCTATATCTAGACTAACGAGATCCATCTGTACAACCGTCTTCTATATCTAGACTAACGAGATCCGTCTGAACAACCGTCTTCTATATCTAGACTAACGAGATCCGTCTGTACAACCGCCTTCTATATCTAGACTAACGAGATACGTCGTTGTACAACCATCTTCTATATCTAGACTAACGCGATCCGTCTGTACAACCGTTTTCTATATCGAGACTAACGAGATCCGTCTGTACAACCGTCTTCTATATCTAGACTAACGGGATACGACGTTGGACAAACGTCTTCTATATCTAGACTAACGAGATCCGTCTGTACAACCGTCTTCTATATCTAGACTAACGAGATCCGTCTGTACAATCGTTTTCTATATCTAGACTAATGAGATCCGTCTGTTCAACCGTCTTCTATATCTAGACTAACGATATCTCTCGTTATACAACCGTCTTCTATATCTAGACTAACGGGATCCGTCTGTACAACCGTCTTCTATATCTAGACTAACGAGATCTCTCGTTATACAACCGTCTTCTATATCTAGACTAACGAGATCCGTCTGTACAACCGTCTTCTATATCTAGACTAACGAGATCCATCTGTACAACCGTCTTCTATATCTAGACTAAGCAGATCCGTCTGTACAACCGTCATCTATATCTAGACTAACGAGACCCGTCTGTACAACCGTCTTCTATATCTAGACTAACGAGATCCGTCTGTACAACCGTCTTCTATATCTAGACTAACGAGATCCGTCTGTACAACCGTCATCTATATCTAGACTAACGATATCTCTCGTTATACAACCGTCTTCTATATCTAGACTAACGGGATCCGTCTGTACAACCGTCATCTATATCTAGACTAACGAGACCCGTCTGTACAACCGTCTTCTATATCTAGACTAACGAGATCCGTCTGTACAACCGCCTTCTATATCTAGACTAACGAGATACGTCGTTGTACAACCATCTTCTATATCTAGACTAACGCGATCCGTCTGTACAACCGTCTTCTATATCTCGACTAACGAGATCCATCTGTACAACCGTCTTCTATATCTAGACTAAGGAGATCCGTCTGTACAACCGTCTTCTATATCTAGACTAACGAGATCTCTCGTTATACAACCGTCTTCTATATCTAGACTAACGGGATACGTCGTTGGACAAACGTCTTCTATATCTAGACTAACGAGATCCGTCTGTACAACCGTCTTGTATATCTAGACTAACGATATCTCTCGTTATACAACCGTCTTCTATATCTAGACTAACGGGATCCGTCTGTACAACCGTCTTCTATATCTAGACTAACGAGATCTCTCGTTATACAACCGTCTTCTATATCTAGACTAACGAGATCCGTCTGTACAACCGTCTTCTATATCTAGACTAACGAGATCCATCTGTACAACCGTCTTCTATATCTAGACTAAGGAGATCCGTCTGTACAACCGTCATCTATATCTAGACTAACGATATCTCTCGTTATACAACCGTCTTCTATATCTAGACTAACGAGATCTCTCGTTATACAACCGTCTTCTATATCTAGACTAACGAGATCCGTCTGTACAACCGTCTTCTATATCTAGACTAACGAGATCCGTCTGTACAACCGTTTTCTATATCTAGACTAACGAGGTACGTCGTTGGACAAACGTCTTCAATATCTAGACTAACGAGATCCGTCTGTACAACCGTTTTCTATATCTAGACTAACGAGATCCGTCTGTACAACCGTCTTCTATATCTAGACTAACGAGATCCGTCTGTACAACCGTCTTCTATAACTAGACTAACGAGATCCGTCTGTACAACCGTCTTCTATATCTAGACTAACGAGATCCGTCTGTACAACCGTCTTCTATATCTAGACTAACGAGATCTCTCGTTATACAACCGTCTTCTATATCTAGACTAACGAGATCCGTCTGTACAACCGCCTTCTATATCTAGACTAACGAGATCCGTCTGCACAACCGTCTTCTATATCTAGACTAACGAGATCCGTCTGTACAACCGTATTTTATATCTAGACTAACGAGATCCGTCTGCACAACCGTCTTCTATATCTAGACTAACGAGATCCGTCTGAACAACCGTCTTCTATATCCAGACTAACGAGATCCGTCTGTACAACCGCCTTCTATATCTAGACTAACGAGATACGTCGTTGTACAACCATCTTCTATATCTAGACTAACGCGATCCGTCTGTACAACCGTTTTCTATATCGAGACTAACGAGATCCGTCTGTACAACCGTCTTCTATATCTAGACTAACGAGATCCATCTGTACAACCGTCTTCTATATCTAGACTAAGGAGATCCGTCTGTACAACCGTCTTCTATATCTAGACTAACGAGATCCGTCTGTACAACCGTTTTCTATATCTAGACTAACGAGATCCGTCTGTACAACCGTCTTCTATATCTAGACTAACGAGATCCGTCTGTACAACCGTTTTCTATATCTAGACTAACGAGATCCGTCTGTACAACCGTCTTCTATATCTTGACTAACGAGATCCATCTGTACAACCGTCTTCTATATCTAGACTAACGAGATCCGTCTGTACAACCGTCTTCTATATCTAGACTAACGAGATCCGTCTGCACAACCGTCTTCTATATCTAGACTAACGAGATCCGTCTGAACAACCGTCTTCTATATCTAGACTAACGAGATCCGTCTGTACAACCGCCTTCTATATCTAGACTAACGAGATACGTCGTTGTACAACCATCTTCTATATCTAGACTAACGCGATCCGTCTGTACAACCGTTTTCTATATCGAGACTAACGAGATCCGTCTGTACAACCGTCTTCTATATCTAGACTAACGGGATACGACGTTGGACAAACGTCTTCTATATCTAGACTAACGAGATCCGTCTGTACAACCGTCTTCTATATCTAGACTAACGAGATCCGTCTGTACAACCGTTTTCTATATCTAGACTAACGAGATCCGTCTGTACAACCGTCTTCTATATCTTGACTAACGAGATCCATCTGTACAACCGTCTTCTATATCTAGACTAACGAGATCCGTCTGTACAACCGTCTTCTATATCTAGACTAACGAGATCCGTCTGAACAACCGTCTTCTATATCTAGACTAACGAGATCCGTCTGTACAACCGCCTTCTATATCTAGACTAACGAGATACGTCGTTGTACAACCATCTTCTATATCTAGACTAACGCGATCCGTCTGTACAACCGTTTTCTATATCGAGACTAACGAGATCCGTCTGTACAACCGTCTTCTATATCTAGACTAACGGGATACGACGTTGGACAAACGTCTTCTATATCTAGACTAACGAGATCCGTCTGTACAACCGTCTTCTATATCTAGACTAACGAGATCCGTCTGTACAACCGTTTTCTATATCTAGACTAACGAGATCCGTCTGTACAACCGTCTTCTATATCTAGACTAACGAGATCCATCTGTACAACCGTCTTCTATATCTAGACTAACGAGATCCGTCTGTACAACCGTCTTCTATATCTAGACTAACGAGATCCGTCTGTACAACCGTCTTCTATATCTAGACTAACGAGATCCGTCTGTACAACCGTCTTCTATATCTAGACTAACGAGATCCGTCTGTACAACCGTCTTCTATATCTAGACTAACGAGATCTCTCGTTATACAACCGTCTTCTATATCTAGACTAACGGCATACGTCGTTGGACAAACGTCTTCTATATCTAGACTAACGAGATCCGTCTGTACAACCGTCTTCTATATCTAGACTAACGAGATCCGTCTGTACAACCCTCTTCTATATCTAGACTAACGAGATCCGTCTGTACAACCGTCTTCTATATCTAGACTAACGAGATCCGTCTGTACAACCGTCTTCTATATCTAGACTAACGAGATCCGTCTGTACAACCGTCTTCTATATCTAGACTAACGATATCTCTCGTTATACAACCGTCTTCTATATCTAGACTAACGGGATCCGTCTGTACAACCGTCTTCTATATCTAGACTAACGAGATCTCTCGTTATACAACCGTCTTCTATATCTAGACTAACGAGATCCGTCTGTACAACCGTCTTCTATATCTAGACTAACGAGATCCGTCTGTACAACCGTCTTCTATATCTAGACTAACGATATCTCTCGTTATACAACCGTCTTCTATATCTAGACTAACGGGATCCGTCTGTACAACCGTCTTCTATATCTAGACTAACGAGATCTCTCGTTATACAACCGTCTTCTATATCTAGACTAACGAGATCCGTCTGTACAACCGTCTTCTATATCTAGACTAACGAGATCCATCTGTACAACCGTCTTCTATATCTAGACTAAGGAGATCCGTCTGTACAACCGTCATCTATATCTAGACTAACGAGACCCGTCTGTACAACCGTCTTCTATATATAGACTAACGAGATCCGTCTGCACAACCGTCTTCTATATCTAGACTAACGAGATCCGTCTGAACAACCGTCTTCTATATCTAGACTAACGAGATCCGTCTGTACAACCGCCTTCTATATCTAGACTAACGAGATACGTCGTTGTACAACCATCTTCTATATCTAGACTAACGCGATCCGTCTGTACAACCGTCTTCTATATCTAGACTAACGAGATCCATCTGTACAACCGTCTTCTATATCTAGACTAAGGAGATCCGTCTGTACAACCGTCTTCTATATCTAGACTAACGAGATCTCTCGTTATACAACCGTCTTCTATATCTAGACTAACGGGATACGTCGTTGGACAAACGTCTTCTATATCTAGACTAACGAGATCCGTCTGTACAACCGTCTTCTATATCTAGACTAACGATATCTCTCGTTATACAACCGTCTTCTATATCTAGACTAACGGGATCCGTCTGTACAACCGTCTTCTATATCTAGACTAACGAGATCTCTCGTTATACAACCGTCTTCTATATCTAGACTAACGAGATCCGTCTGTACAACCGTCTTCTATATCTAGACTAACGAGATCCATCTGTACAACCGTCTTCTATATCTAGACTAACGAGATCCGTCTGTACAACCGCCTTCTATATCTAGACTAACGAGATACGTCGTTGTACAACCATCTTCTATATCTAGACTAACGCGATCCGTCTGTACAACCGTTTTCTATATCTAGACTAACGAGATCCGTCTGTACAACCGTCTTCTATATCTAGACTAACGAGATCCGTCTGCACAACCGTCTTCTATAACTAGACTAACGAGATCCGTCTGTACAACCGTCTTCTATATCTAGACTAACGAGATCCGTCTGTACAACCGTCTTCTATATCTAGACTAACGAGATCTCTCGTTATACAACCGTCTTCTATATCTAGACTAACGAGATCCGTCTGTACAACCGCCTTCTATATCTAGACTAACGAGATCCGTCTGTACAACCGTTTTCTATATCTAGACTAACGAGATCCGTCTGTACAACCGTCTTCTATATCTTGACTAACGAGATCCATCTGTACAACCGTCTTCTATATCTAGACTAACGAGATCCGTCTGTACAACCGTCTTCTATATCTAGACTAACGAGATCCGTCTGCACAACCGTCTTCTATATCTAGACTAACGAGATCCGTCTGAACAACCGTCTTCTATATCTAGACTAACGAGATCCGTCTGTACAACCGCCTTCTATATCTAGACTAACGAGATCCGTCTGCACAACCGTCTTCTATATCTAGACTAACGAGATCCGTCTGTACAACCGTATTTTATATCTAGACTAACGAGATCCGTCTGCACAACCGTCTTCTATATCTAGACTAACGAGATCCGTCTGAACAACCGTCTTCTATATCCAGACTAACGAGATCCGTCTGTACAACCGCCTTCTATATCTAGACTAACGAGATACGTCGTTGTACAACCATCTTCTATATCTAGACTAACGCGATCCGTCTGTACAACCGTTTTCTATATCGAGACTAACGAGATCCGTCTGTACAACCGTCTTCTATATCTAGACTAACGAGATCCATCTGTACAACCGTCTTCTATATCTAGACTAAGGAGATCCGTCTGTACAACCGTCTTCTATATCTAGACTAACGAGATCCGTCTGTACAACCGTTTTCTATATCTAGACTAACGAGATCCGTCTGTACAACCGTCTTCTATATCTAGACTAACGAGATCCGTCTGTACAACCGTCTTCTATATCTAGACTAACGAGATCCGTCTGTACAACCGTCTTCTATATCTAGACTAACGAGATCTCTCGTTATACAACCGTCTTCTATATCTAGACTAACGGGATACGTCGTTGGACAAACGTCTTCTATATCTAGACTAACGAGATCCGTCTGTACAACCGTCTTCTATATCTAGACTAACGAGATCCGTCTGTACAACCGTCTTCTATATCTAGACTAACGAGATCCGTCTGTACAACCGTCTTCTATATCTAGACTAACGAGATCCGTCTGTACAACCGTCTTCTATATCTAGACTAACGAGATCCGTCTGTACAACCGTCTTCTATATCTAGACTAACGATATCTCTCGTTATACAACCGTCTTCTATATCTAGACTAACGGGATCCGTCTGTACAACCGTCTTCTATATCTAGACTAACGAGATCTCTCGTTATACAACCGTCTTCTATATCTAGACTAACGAGATCCGTCTGTACAACCGTCTTCTATATCTAGACTAACGAGATCCATCTGTACAACCGTCTTCTATATCTAGACTAAGGAGATCCGTCTGTACAACCGTCATCTATATCTAGACTAACGAGACCCGTCTGTACAACCGTCTTCTATATCTAGACTAACGAGATCCGTCTGCACAACCGTCTTCTATATCTAGACTAACGAGATCCGTCTGAACAACCGTCTTCTATATCTAGACTAACGAGATCCGTCTGTACAACCGCCTTCTATATCTAGACTAACGAGATACGTCGTTGTACAACCATCTTCTATATCTAGACTAACGCGATCCGTCTGTACAACCGTCTTCTATATCTAGACTAACGAGATCCATCTGTACAACCGTCTTCTATATCTAGACTAAGGAGATCCGTCTGTACAACCGTCTTCTATATCTAGACTAACGAGATCTCTCGTTATACAACCGTCTTCTATATCTAGACTAACGGGATACGTCGTTGGACAAACGTCTTCTATATCTAGACTAACGAGATCCGTCTGTACAACCGTCTTCTATATCTAGACTAACGATATCTCTCGTTATACAACCGTCTTCTATATCTAGACTAACGGGATCCGTCTGTACAACCGTCTTCTATATCTAGACTAACGAGATCTCTCGTTATACAACCGTCTTCTATATCTAGACTAACGAGATCCGTCTGTACAACCGTCTTCTATATCTAGACTAACGAGATCCATCTGTACAACCGTCTTCTATATCTAGACTAAGGAGATCCGTCTGTACAACCGTCATCTATATCTAGACTAACGAGACCCGTCTGTACAACCGTCTTCTATATCTAGACTAACGAGATCCGTCTGCACAACCGTCTTCTATATCTAGACTAACGAGATCCGTCTGAACAACCGTCTTCTATATCTAGACTAACGAGATCCGTCTGAACAACCGTCTTCTATATCTAGACTAACGAGATACGTCGTTGTACAACCATCTTCTATATCTAGACTAACGCGATCCGTCTGTACAACCGTATTCTATATCGAGACTAACGAGATCCGTCTGTACAACCGTCTTCTATATCTAGACTAACGGGATACGACGTTGGACAAACGTCTTCTATATCTAGACTAACGAGATCCGTCTGTACAACCGTCTTCTATATCTAGACTAACGAGATCCGTCTGTACAACCGTTTTCTATATCTAGACTAATGAGATCCGTCTGTACAACCGTCTTCTATATCTAGACTAACGAGATCCGTCTGTACAACCGTCTTCTATATCTAGACTAACGAGATCCGTCTGTACAACCGTCTTCTATATCTAGACTAACGAGATCTCTCGTTATACAACCGTCTTCTATATCTAGACTAACGAGATCCGTCTGTACAACCGTCTTCTATATCTAGACTAATGAGATCCGTCTGTACAACCGTCTTCTATATCTAGACTAACGAGATCCGTCTGTACAACCGTCTTCTATATCTAGACTAACGAGATCCGTCTGTACAACCGTCTTCTATATCTAGACTAACGAGATCTCTCGTTATACAACCGTCTTCTATATCTAGACTAACGGGATACGTCGTTGGACAAACGTCTTCTATATCTAGACTAACGAGATCCGTCTGTACAACCGTCTTCTATATCTAGACTAACGAGATCCGTCTGTACAACCGTCTTCTATATCTAGACTAACGATATCTCTCGTTATACAACCGTCTTCTATATCCAGACTAACGGGATCCGTCTGTACAACCGTCTTCTATATCTAGACTAACGAGATCTCTCGTTATACAACCGTCTTCTATATCTAGACTAACGAGATCCGTCTGTACAACCGTCTTCTATATCTAGACTAACGAGATCCATCTGTACAACCGTCTTCTATATCTAGACTAAGGAGATCCGTCTGTACAACCGTCATCTATATCTAGACTAACGAGACCCGTCTGTACAACCGTCTTCTATATCTAGACTAACGAGATCCGTCTGTACAACCGTCTTCTATATCTAGACTAACGAGATCCGTCTGTACAACCGTCTTCTATATCTAGACTAACGAGATCTCTCGTTATACAACCGTCTTCTATATCTAGACTAACGAGATCCGTCTGTACAACCGTCTTCTATATCTAGACTAACGAGATCTCTCGTTATACAACCGTCTTCTATATCTAGACTAACGAGATCCGTCTGTACAACCGTCTTCTATATCTAGACTAACGAGATCCGTCTGTACAACCGTTTTCTATATCTAGACTAACGAGGTACGTCGTTGGACAAACGTCTTCAATATCTAGACTAACGAGATCCGTCTGTACAACCGTTTTCTATATCTAGACTAACGAGATCCGTCTGTACAACCGTCTTCTATATCTAGACTAACGAGATCTGTCTGTACAACCGTCTTCTATAACTAGACTAACGAGATCCGTCTGTACAACCGTCTTCTATATCTAGACTAACGAGATCCGTCTGTACAACCGTCTTCTATATCTAGACTAACGAGATCTCTCGTTATACAACCGTCTTCTATATCTAGACTAACGAGATCCGTCTGTACAACCGCCTTCTATATCTAGACTAACGAGATCCGTCTGCACAACCGTCTTCTATATCTAGACTAACGAGATCCGTCTGTACAACCGTCTTTTATATCTAGACTAACGAGATCCGTCTGCACAACCGTCTTCTATATCTAGACTAACGAGATCCGTCTGAACAACCGTCTTCTATATCTAGACTAACGAGATCAGTCTGTACAACCGCCTTCTATATCTAGACTAACGAGATACGTCGTTGTACAACCATCTTCTATATCTAGACTAACGCGATCCGTGTGTACAACCGTTTTCTATATCGAGACTAACGAGATCCGTCTGTACAACCGTCTTCTATATCTAGACTAACGGGATACGTCGTTGTACAACCATCTTCTATATCTAGACTAACGCGATCCGTCTGTACAACCGTTTTCTATATCGAGACTAACGAGATCCGTCTGTACAACCGTCTTCTATATCTAGACTAACGGGATACGACGTTGGACAAACGTCTTCTATATCTAGACTAACGAGATCCGTCTGTACAACCGTCTTCTATATCTAGACTAACGAGATCCGTCTGTACAACCGTTTTCTATATCTAGACTAACGAGATCCGTCTGTACAACCGTCTTCTATATCTAGACTAACGAGATCCATCTGTACAACCGTCTTCTATATCTAGACTAACGAGATCCGTCTGTACAACCGTCTTCTATATCTAGACTAACGAGATCCGTCTGTACAACCGTCTTCTATATCTAGACTAACGAGATCCGTCTGTACAACCGTCTTCTATATCTAGACTAACGAGATCCGTCTGTACAACCGTCTTCTATATCTAGACTAACGAGATCTCTCGTTATACAACCGTCTTCTATATCTAGACTAACGGGATACGTCGTTGGACAAACGTCTTCTATATCTAGACTAACGAGATCCGTCTGTACAACCGTCTTCTATATCTAGACTAACGAGATCCGTCTGTACAACCGTCTTCTATATCTAGACTAACGAGATCCGTCTGTACAACCGTCTTCTATATCTAGACTAACGAGATCCGTCTGTACAACCGTCTTCTATATCTAGACTAACGAGATCCGTCTGTACAACCGTCTTCTATATCTAGACTAACGATATCTCTCGTTATACAACCGTCTTCTATATCTAGACTAACGGGATCCGTCTGTACAACCGTCTTCTATATCTAGACTAACGAGATCTCTCGTTATACAACCGTCTTCTATATCTAGACTAACGAGATCCGTCTGTACAACCGTCTTCTATATCTAGACTAACGAGATCCATCTGTACAACCGTCTTCTATATCTAGACTAAGGAGATCCGTCTGTACAACCGTCATCTATATCTAGACTAACGAGACCCGTCTGTACAACCGTCTTCTATATCTAGACTAACGAGATCCGTCTGCACAACCGTCTTCTATATCTAGACTAACGAGATCCGTCTGAACAACCGTCTTCTATATCTAGACTAACGAGATCCGTCTGTACAACCGCCTTCTATATCTAGACTAACGAGATACGTCGTTGTACAACCATCTTCTATATCTAGACTAACGCGATCCGTCTGTACAACCGTCTTCTATATCTAGACTAACGAGATCCATCTGTACAACCGTCTTCTATATCTAGACTAAGGAGATCCGTCTGTACAACCGTCTTCTATATCTAGACTAACGAGATCTCTCGTTATACAACCGTCTTCTATATCTAGACTAACGGGATACGTCGTTGGACAAACGTCTTCTATATCTAGACTAACGAGATCCGTCTGTACAACCGTCTTCTATATCTAGACTAACGATATCTCTCGTTATACAACCGTCTTCTATATCTAGACTAACGGGATCCGTCTGTACAACCGTCTTCTATATCTAGACTAACGAGATCTCTCGTTATACAACCGTCTTCTATATCTAGACTAACGAGATCCGTCTGTACAACCGTCTTCTATATCTAGACTAACGAGATCCATCTGTACAACCGTCTTCTATATCTAGACTAAGGAGATCCGTCTGTACAACCGTCATCTATATCTAGACTAACGAGACCCGTCTGTACAACCGTCTTCTATATCTAGACTAACGAGATCCGTCAGTACAACCGTCTTCTATATCTAGACTAACGAGATCCGTCTGTACAACCGTCTTCTATATCTAGACTAACGAGATCCGTCTGTACAACCGTCTTCTATATCTAGACTAACGAGATCTCTCGTTATACAACCGTCTTCTATATCTAGACTAACGAGATCCGTCTGTACAACCGTCTTCTATATCTAGACTAACGAGATCCGTCTGTACAACCGTTTTCTATATCTAGACTAACGAGGTACGTCGTTGGACAAACGTCTTCAATATCTAGACTAACGAGATCCGTCTGTACAACCGTCTTCTATATCTAGACTAACGGGATCCGTCTGTACAACCGTTTTCTATATCTAGACTAACGAGGTACGTCGTTGGACAAACGTCTTCAATATCTAGACTAACGAGATCCGTCTGTACAACCGTCTTCTATATCTAGACTAACGGGATCCGTCTGTACAACCGTCTTCTATATCTAGACTAACGAGATCCGTCTGTACAACCGTCTTCTATATCTAGACTAATGAGATCCGTCTGTACAACCGTCTTCTATATCTAGACTAACGAGATCCGTCTGTACAACCGTCTTCTATATCTAGACTAACGAGATCTCTCGTTATACAACCGTCTTCTATATCTAGACTAACGGGATCCGTCTGTACAACCGTCTTCTATATCTAGACTAACGAGATCTCTCGTTATACAACCGTCTTCTATATCTAGACTAACGAGATCTCTCGTTATACAACCGTCTTCTATATCTAGACTAACGAGATCCGTCTGTACAACCGTCTTCTATATCTAGACTAACGAGATCACTCGTTATACAACCGTCTTCTATATCTAGACTAACGAGATCCGTCTGTACAACCGCCTTCTATATCTAGACTAACGAGATCCGTCTGCACAACCGTCTTCTATATCTAGACTAACGAGATCCGTCTGTACAACCGTCTTTTATATCTAGACTAACGAGATCCGTCTGCACAACCGTCTTCTATATCTAGACTAACGAGATCCGTCTGAACAACCGTCTTCTATATCTAGACTAACGAGATCCGTCTGTACAACCGCCTTCTATATCTAGACTAACGAGATACGTCGTTGTACAACCATCTTCTATATCTAGACTAACGCGATCCGTCTGTACAACCGTTTTCTATATCGAGACTAACGAGATCCGTCTGTACAACCGTCTTCTATATCTAGACTAACGGGATACGACGTTGGACAAACGTCTTCTATATCTAGACTAACGAGATCCGTCTGTACAACCGTCTTCTATATCTAGACTAACGAGATCCGTCTGTACAACCGTTTTCTATATCTAGACTAACGAGATCCGTCTGTACAACCGTCTTCTATATCTTGACTAACGAGATCCATCTGTACAACCGTCTTCTATATCTAGACTAACGAGATCCGTCTGTACAACCGTCTTATATATCTAGACTAACGAGATCCGTCTGAACAACCGTCTTCTATATCTAGACTAACGAGATCCGTCTGTACAACCGCCTTCTATATCTAGACTAACGAGATACGTCGTTGTACAACCATCTTCTATATCTAGACTAACGCGATCCGTCTGTACAACCGTTTTCTATATCGAGACTAACGAGATCCGTCTGTACAACCGTCTTCTATATCTAGACTTACGGGATACGACGTTGGACAAACGTCTTCTATATCTAGACTAACGAGATCCGTCTGTACAACCGTCTTCTATATCTAGACTAACGAGATCCGTCTGTACAACCGTTTTCTATATCTAGACTAATGAGATCCGTCTGTACAACCGTCTTCTATATCTAGACTAACGAGATCCGTCTGTACAACCGTCTTCTATATCTAGACTAACGAGATCCGTCTGTACAACCGTCTTCTATATCTAGACTAACGAGATCTCTCGTTATACAACCGTCTTCTATATCTAGACTAACGAGATCCGTCTGTACAACCGTCTTCTATATCTAGACTAATGAGATCCGTCTGTACAACCGTCTTCTATATCTAGACTAACGAGATCCGTCTGTACAACCGTCTTCTATATCTAGACTAACGAGATCCGTCTGTACAACCGTCTTCTATATCTAGACTAACGAGATCTCTCGTTATACAACCGTCTTCTATATCTAGACTAACGGGATACGTCGTTGGACAAACGTCTTCTATATCTAGACTAACGAGATCCGTCTGTACAACCGTCTTCTATATCTAGACTAACGAGATCCGTCTGTACAACCGTCTTCTATATCTAGACTAACGATATCTCTCGTTATACAACCGTCTTCTATATCTAGACTAACGGGATCCGTCTGTACAACCGTCTTCTATATCTAGACTAACGAGATCTCTCGTTATACAACCGTCTTCTATATCTAGACTAACGAGATCCGTCTGTACAACCGTCTTCTATATCTAGACTAACGAGATCCATCTGTACAACCGTCTTCTATATCTAGACTAAGGAGATCCGTCTGTACAACCGTCATCTATATCTAGACTAACGAGACCCGTCTGTACAACCGTCTTCTATATCTAGACTAACGAGATCCGTCTGTACAACCGTCTTCTATATCTAGACTAACGAGATCCGTCTGTACAACCGTCTTCTATATCTAGACTAACGAGATCTCTCGTTATACAACCGTCTTCTATATCTAGACTAACGAGATCCGTCTGTACAACCGTCTTCTATATCTAGACTAACGAGATCCGTCTGTACAACCGTTTTCTATATCTAGACTAACGAGGTACGTCGTTGGACAAACGTCTTCAATATCTAGACTAACGAGATCCGTCTGTACAACCGTCTTCTATATCTAGACTAACGAGATCCGTCTGTACAACCGTCTTCTATATCTAGACTAACGAGATCCGTCTGTACAACCGTCTTCTATAACTAGACTAACGAGATCCGTCTGTACAACCGTCTTCTATATCTAGACTAACGAGATCCGTCTGTACAACCGTCTTCTATATCTAGACTAACGAGATCTCTCGTTATACAACCGTCTTCTATATCTAGACTAACGAGATCCGTCTGTACAACCGTCTTCTATATCTAGACTAACGAGATCTCTCGTTATACAACCGTCTTCTATATCTAGACTAACGAGATCCGTCTGTACAACCGTCTTCTATATCTAGACTAACGAGATCCGTCTGTACAACCGTTTTCTATATCTAGACTAACGAGGTACGTCGTTGGACAAACGTCTTCAATATCTAGACTAACGAGATCCGTCTGTACAACCGTCTTCTATATCTAGACTAACGGGATCCGTCTGTACAACCGTCTTCTATATCTAGACTAACGAGATCTCTCGTTATACAACCGTCTTCTATATCTAGACTAACGAGATCCGTCTGTACAACCGTCTTCTATATCTAGACTAACGAGATCCGTCTGTACAACCGTTTTCTATATCTAGACTAACGAGGTACGTCGTTGGACAAACGTCTTCAATATCTAGACTAACGAGATCCGTCTGTACAACCGTCTTCTATATCTAGACTAACGGGATCCGTCTGTACAACCGTCTTCTATATCTAGACTAACGAGATCTCTCGTTATACAACCGTCTTCTATATCTAGACTAACGAGATCCGTCTGTACAACCGTCTTCTATATCTAGACTAACGAGATCCGTCTGTACAACCGTCTTCTATATCTAGACTAACGATATCTCTCGTTATACAACCGTCTTCTATATCTAGACTAACGGGATCCGTCTGTACAACCGTCTTCTATATCTAGACTAACGAGATCTCTCGTTATACAACCGTCTTCTATATCTAGACTAACGAGATCCGTCTGTACAACCGTCTTCTATATCTAGACTAACGAGATCCGTCTGTACAACCGTTTTCTATATCTAGACTAACGAGGTACGTCGTTGGACAAACGTCTTCAATATCTAGACTAACGAGATCCGTCTGTACAACCGTCTTCTATAACTAGACTAACGGGATCCGTCTGTACAACCGTCTTCTATATCTAGACTAACGAGATCTCTCGTTATACAACCCTCTTCTATATCTAGACTAACGAGATCCGTCTGTACAACCGTTTTCTATATCTAGACTAACGAGGTACGTCGTTGGACAAACGTCTTCAATATCTAGACTAACGAGATCCGTCTGTACAACCGTCTTCTATATCTAGACTAACGGGATCCGTCTGTACAACCGTCTTCTATATCTAGACTAACGAGATCTCTCGTTATACAACCGTCTTCTATATCTAGACTAACGAGATCCGTCTGTACAACCGTCTTCTATATCTAGACTAACGAGATCCGTCTGTACAACCGTCTTCTATATCTAGACTAACGATATCTCTCGTTATACAACCGTCTTCTATATCTAGACTAACGGGATCCGTCTGTACAACCGTCTTCTATATCTAGACTAACGAGATCTCTCGTTATACAACCGTCTTCTATATCTAGACTAACGAGATCCGTCTGTACAACCGTCTTCTATATCTAGACTAACGAGATCCGTCTGTACAACCGTTTTCTATATCTAGACTAACGAGGTACGTCGTTGGACAAACGTCTTCAATATCTAGACTAACGAGATCCGTCTGTACAACCGTCTTCTATAACTAGACTAACGGGATCCGTCTGTACAACCGTCTTCTATATCTAGACTAACGAGATCTCTCGTTATACAACCGTCTTCTATATCTAGACTAACGAGATCCGTCTGTACAACCGTCTTCTATATCTAGACTAACGAGATCCGTCTGTACAACCGTTTTCTATATCTAGACTAACGAGGTACGTCGTTGGACAAACGTCTTCAATATCTAGACTAACGAGATCCGTCTGTACAACCGTCTTTTATATCTAGACTAACGAGATCCGTCTGCACAACCGTCTTCTATATCTAGACTAACGAGATCCGTCTGAACAACCGTCTTCTATATCTAGACTAACGAGATCCGTCTGTACAACCGTCTTCTATATCTAGACTAACGAGATCCGTCTGTACAACCGTCTTCTATATCTAGACTAACGAGATCACTCGTTATACAACCGTCTTCTATATCTAGACTAACGAGATCCGTCTGTACAACCGCCTTCTATATCTAGACTAACGAGATCCGTCTGCACAACCGTCTTCTATATCTAGACTAACGAGATCCGTCTGTACAACCGTCTTTTATATCTAGACTAACGAGATCCGTCTGCACAACCGTCTTCTATATCTAGACTAACGAGATCCGTCTGAACAACCGTCTTCTATATCTAGACTAACGAGATCCGTCTGTACAACCGCCTTCTATATCTAGACTAACGAGATACGTCGTTGTACAACCATCTTCTATATCTAGACTAACGCGATCCGTCTGTACAACCGTTTTCTATATCGAGACTAACGAGATCCGTCTGTACAACCGTCTTCTATATCTAGACTAACGGGATACGACGTTGGACAAACGTCTTCTATATCTAGACTAACGAGATCCGTCTGTACAACCGTCTTCTATATCTAGACTAACGAGATCCGTCTGTACAACCGTTTTCTATATCTAGACTAACGGGATACGACGTTGGACAAACGTCTTCTATATCTAGACTAACGAGATCCGTCTGTACAACCGTCTTCTATATCTAGACTAACGAGATCCGTCTGTACAACCGTTTTCTATATCTAGACTAATGAGATCCGTCTGTACAACCGTCTTCTATATCTAGACTAACGAGATCCGTCTGTACAACCGTCTTCTATATCTAGACTAACGAGATCCGTCTGTACAACCGTCTTCTATATCTAGACTAACGAGATCTCTCGTTATACAACCGTCTTCTATATCTAGACTAACGAGATCCGTCTGTACAACCGTCTTCTATATCTAGACTAATGAGATCCGTCTGTACAACCGTCTTCTATATCTAGACTAACGAGATCCGTCTGTACAACCGTCTTCTATATCTAGACTAACGAGATCCGTCTGTACAACCGTCTTCTATATCTAGACTAACGAGATCTCTCGTTATACAACCGTCTTCTATATCTAGACTAACGGGATACGTCGTTGGACAAACGTCTTCTATATCTAGACTAACGAGATCCGTCTGTACAACCGTCTTCTATATCTAGACTAACCAGATCCGTCTGGACAACCGTCTTCTATATCTAGACTAACGATATCTCTCGTTATACAACCGTCTTCTATATCTAGACTAACGGGATCCGTCTGTACAACCGTCTTCTATATCTAGACTAACGAGATCTCTCGTTATACAACCGTCTTCTATATCTAGACTAACGAGATCCGTCTGTACAACCGTCTTCTATATCTAGACTAACGAGATCCATCTGTACAACCGTCTTCTATATCTAGACTAAGGAGATCCGTCTGTACAACCGTCATCTATATCTAGACTAACGAGACCCGTCTGTACAACCGTCTTCTATATCTAGACTAACGAGATCCGTCTGTACAACCGTCTTCTATATCTAGACTAACGAGATCCGTCTGTACAACCGTCTTCTATATCTAGACTAACGAGATCTCTCGTTATACAACCGTCTTCTATATCTAGACTAACGAGATCCGTCTGTACAACCGTCTTCTATATCTAGACTAACGAGATCCGTCTGTACAACCGTTTTCTATATCTAGACTAACGAGGTACGTCGTTGGACAAACGTCTTCAATATCTAGACTAACGAGATCCGTCTGTACAACCGTTTTCTATATCTAGACTAACGAGATCCGTCTGTACAACCGTCTTCTATATCTAGACTAACGAGATCCGTCTGTACAACCGTCTTCTATAACTAGACTAACGAGATCCGTCTGTACAACCGTCTTCTATATCTAGACTAACGAGATCCGTCTGTACAACCGTCTTCTATATCTAGACTAACGAGATCTCTCGTTATACAACCGTCTTCTATATCTAGACTAACGAGATCCGTCTGTACAACCGCCTTCTATATCTAGACTAACGAGATCCGTCTGCACAACCGTCTTCTATATCTAGACTAACGAGATCCGTCTGTACAACCGTCTTTTATATCTAGACTAACGAGATCCGTCTGCACAACCGTCTTCTATATCTAGACTAACGAGATCCGTCTGAACAACCGTCTTCTATATCTAGACTAACGAGATCCGTCTGTACAACCGCCTTCTATATCTAGACTAACGAGATACGTCGTTGTACAACCATCTTCTATATCTAGACTAACGCGATCCGTCTGTACAACCGTTTTCTATATCGAGACTAACGAGATCCGTCTGTACAACCGTCTTCTATATCTAGACTAACGGGATACGACGTTGGACAAACGTCTTCTATATCTAGACTAACGAGATCCGTCTGTACAACCGTCTTCTATATCTAGACTAACGAGATCCGTCTGTACAACCGTTTTCTATATCTAGACTAACGAGATCCGTCTGTACAACCGTCTTCTATATCTTGACTAACGAGATCCATCTGTACAACCGTCTTCTATATCTAGACTAACGAGATCCGTCTGTACAACCGTCTTCTATATCTAGACTAACGAGATCCGTCTGAACAACCGTCTTCTATATCTAGACTAACGAGATCCGTCTGTACAACCGCCTTCTATATCTAGACTAACGAGATACGTCGTTGTACAACCATCTTCTATATCTAGACTAACGCGATCCGTCTGTACAACCGTTTTCTATATCGAGACTAACGAGATCCGTCTGTACAACCGTCTTCTATATCTAGACTAACGGGATACGACGTTGGACAAACGTCTTCTATATCTAGACTAACGAGATCCGTCTGTACAACCGTCTTCTATATCTAGACTAACGAGATCCGTCTGTACAACCGTTTTCTATATCTAGACTAACGAGATCCGTCTGTACAACCGTCTTCTATATCTAGACTAACGAGATCCATCTGTACAACCGTCTTCTATATCTAGACTAACGAGATCCGTCTGTACAACCGTCTTCTATATCTAGACTAACGAGATCCGTCTGTACAACCGTCTTCTATATCTAGACTAACGAGATCCGTCTGTACAACCGTCTTCTATATCTAGACTAACGAGATCCGTCTGTACAACCGTCTTCTATATCTAGACTAACGAGATCTCTCGTTATACAACCGTCTTCTATATCTAGACTAACGGGATACGTCGTTGGACAAACGTCTTCTATATCTAGACTAACGAGATCCGTCTGTACAACCGTCTTCTATATCTAGACTAACGAGATCCGTCTGTACAACCGTCTTCTATATCTAGACTAACGAGATCCGTCTGTACAACCGTCTTCTATATCTAGACTAACGAGATCCGTCTGTACAACCGTCTTCTATATCTAGACTAACGAGATCCGTCTGTACAACCGTCTTCTATATCTAGACTAACGAGATCCGTCTGTACAACCGTCTTCTATATCTAGACTAACGATATCTCTCGTTATACAACCGTCTTCTATATCTAGACTAACGGGATCCGTCTGTACAACCGTCTTCTATATCTAGACTAACGAGATCTCTCGTTATACAACCGTCTTCTATATCTAGACTAACGAGATCCGTCTGTACAACCGTCTTCTATATCTAGACTAACGAGATCCATCTGTTCAACCGTCTTCTATATCTAGACTAAGGAGATCCGTCTGTACAACCGTCATCTATATCTAGACTAACGAGACCCGTCTGTACAACCGTCTTCTATATCTAGACTAACGACATCCGTCTGCACAACCGTCTTCTATATCTAGACTAACGAGATCCGTCTGAACAACCGTCTTCTATATCTAGACTAACGAGATCCGTCTGTACAACCGCCTTCTATATCTAGACTAACGAGATACGTCGTTGTACAACCATCTTCTATATCTAGACTAACGCGATCCGTCTGTACAACCGTCTTCTATATCTAGACTAACGAGATCCATCTGTACAACCGTCTTCTATATCTAGACTAAGGAGATCCGTCTGTACAACCGTCTTCTATATCTAGACTAACGAGATCTCTCGTTATACAACCGTCTTCTATATCTAGACTAACGGGATACGTCGTTGGACAAACGTCTTCTATATCTAGACTAACGAGATCCGTCTGTACAACCGTCTTCTATATCTAGACTAACGAGATCCGTCTGTACAACCGTCTTCTATATCTAGACTAACGAGATCCGTCTGTACAACCGTCTTCTATATCTAGACTAACGAGATACGACGTTGGACAAACGTCTTCTATATCTAGACTAACGAGATCCGTCTGTACAACCGTCTTCTATATCTAGACTAACGAGATCCATCTGTACAACCGTCTTCTATATCTAGACTAAGGAGATCCGTCTGTACAACCGTCATCTATATCTAGACTAACGAGACCCGTCTGTACAACCGTCTTCTATATCTAGACTAACGAGATCCGTCTGCACAACCGTCTTCTATATCTAGACTAACGAGATCCGTCTGAACAACCGTCTTCTATATCTAGACTAACGAGATCCGTTTGTACAACCGCCTTCTATATCTAGACTAACGAGATACGTCGTTGTACAACCATCTTCTATATCTAGACTAACGCGATCCGTCTGTACAACCGTCTTCTATATCTAGACTAACGAGATCCATCTGTACAACCGTCTTCTATATCTAGACTAACGAGATCCGTCTGAACAACCGTCTTCTATATCTAGACTAACGAGATCCGTCTGTACAACCGCCTTCTATATCTAGACTAACGAGATACGTCGTTGTACAACCATCTTCTATATCTAGACTAACGCGATCCGTCTGTACAACCGTTTTCTATATCGAGACTAACGAGATCCGTCTGTACAACCGTCTTCTATATCTAGACTAACGGGATACGACGTTGGACAAACGTCTTCTATATCTAGACTAACGAGATCCGTCTGTACAACCGTCTTCTATATCTAGACTAACGAGATCCGTCTGTACAATCGTTTTCTATATCTAGACTAATGAGATCCGTCTGTACAACCGTCTTCTATATCTAGACTAACGATATCTCTCGTTATACAACCGTCTTCTATATCTAGACTAACGAGATCCGTCTGTACAACCGCCTTCTATATCTAGACTAACGAGATACGTCGTTGTACAACCATCTTCTATATCTAGACTAACGCGATCCGTCTGTACAACCGTCTTCTATATCTAGACTAACGAGATCCATCTGTACAACCGTCTTCTATATCTAGACTAACGAGATCCGTCTGAACAACCGTCTTCTATATCTAGACTAACGAGATCCGTCTGTACAACCGCCTTCTATATCTAGACTAACGAGATACGTCGTTGTACAACCATCTTCTATATCTAGACTAACGCGATCCGTCTGTACAACCGTTTTCTATATCGAGACTAACGAGATCCGTCTGTACAACCGTCTTCTATATCTAGACTAACGGGATACGACGTTGGACAAACGTCTTCTATATCTAGACTAACGAGATCCGTCTGTACAACCGTCTTCTATATCTAGACTAACGAGATCCGTCTGTACAACCGTTTTCTATATCTAGACTAATGAGATCCGTCTGTACAACCGTCTTCTATATCTAGACTAACGAGATCCGTCTGTACAACCGTCTTCTATATCCCCCCAAAAAACTTCAAAAAAGTAAAAAAATTACGCCAAGTACATGAATTATCACCAAAAAAAAAAAAGAAGATAATAATATACATGATAAAGTCGAGGACGGAAAAGAGTATAAAAAATCACAAAAAATAAAAGGTAATAATATAATCACAAAAAATAGAAAATATACAATACAAAAAAAGATGTGAAATCAAAATGAGCTGCCAGTACATAAAGGTGCTTTCCAACTGCGCTTAAGATGACACATCTACATACACACAGCTAAAATCCTGTGTTCATACATTCCATTACAATGTATTACATAATATTAAGCAGATATATTTTTATACAAATAAATATTTTAATATGAATAAATATTTTATTCAAAATACTTGGCGCTGCTCCCCGAATTGGTGTTGCTAAACCGAATAAATATGTATAAATTGTATTAATCTTTTTCTTTCTTTCTGGTGCTAGCGTTCGTGAATGTGTGTATACATTGTAAGGGAGTTGTTGTAAATTATTAATTAATACTAAGAAAATTAACATTTTTTCGGTTTCGCAGCGCCAAGTATTTTGAATAAAATATTTATTCATATTAAAATATTTATTTGTATAAAAATATATCTGCTTAATATTATGTAATACATTGTAATGGAATGTATGAACACAGGATTTTAGCTGTGTGTATGTAGATGTGTCATCTTAAGCGCAGTTGGAAAGCACCTTTATGTACTGGCAGCTCATTTTGATTTCACATCTTTTTTTGTATTGTATATTTTCTATTTTTTGTGATTATATTATTACCTTTTATTTTTTGTGATTTTTTATACTCTTTTCCGTCCTCGACTTTATCATGTATATTATTATCTTCTTTTTTTTTTTTGGTGATAATTCATGTACTTGGCGTAATTTTTTTACTTTTTTGAAGTTTTTTGGGGGGATCTCACTTCTTTTTACAAAGATTCGTCACCTACGTAAATACAAAAGCATCACAGAATCCATTAAAGCATGACAATGTTATGGAATTTTAACAAATTACAAAAAGACTTTTTTCCATGACGGTGAATAATAGAAAAAGTTGTCGATCTTGTTTATAATTTTGGGTTCGATAGGTTACGCACACTTAATGTATCATACATACTTGTACCGAGGCGAACACTTACAGCTACTTCTCACGTATCATAAATTCTTAAATGGATTCTCCAATGATTGAGCTTTAATAGCTAGTCTTAAAAAAAGAATGATTAACGTTGAATAAATAACTATGCGTAGCGATTATATTATATTCAACTTCAGCAGCTCAGTTTCATGTTCTCTTGCTTATTTACCTATACAATGTAATTGTGCAGTTATTTTACGATAATCTAAATTTAACTATAGAACGCATGCGATGTACACGTATAATAGAAAACAGCGATGTCGTTTATAGAATATTTGTAACATGCCCTGCACTTAATAAATGTAACACACAATTTCTTCCTGGATGCATTGACGTATTTCTCTTTTTCTTTTTTTTTTTTATATATACTCTCGGGATATTACAGCTTTATTAATTGCAAAACTAACAAGTGGTCGCCTACAAATAGTACTCGCCCTGCGTTTGCATTTTAAACTATTTTGGCCCTTGCTAACAATGTTAAACTTTATATATATCATATATAAAATCTCACCGCAATGCTTCTGTAATTAAATTCAGTAGTGAGTTCCACTTAATTTCTATCTAACCGTATTATCGTTCAATGTTATTACACGTATGTGGTCATTTTCTGAAATAAGAGAATACAAGGAACGCAGCATTGTTTTGTATGCAACTATAAGCACGCACAGTTATATATTTTTGCACGATGGTTATGATAGACTTCTTGTGATATCCTAATGATAGAGATTGTGTATTGTGATTAATACAAAGTGCAATTTGTGTTCTAAACAGCATCTGTTTCGTTTCTTCGTTCGGTATACATTTATTGCTCTAAATAGAACTGCGAATTGATAGATTAATTGCACGGAGGGATATTTGTTCTGTCGGTTACTTTATGCGATTAGTAACCTTGGAACATTTAGAGACGATAGAGGTACAGAGAAAAATGGGCTCTGATAAAAATAATGATAATGAGAACACGATTAGAATCCATAAAAAAATTTTGGCGACTTTATTAATTGCGACAATAATTCAGTCTCCTATTTAGTCTAAAAACTCGTGACATGTCAAATTTTAACAATTTATCTTATTTAACATTTGCCAGGTTATCAAAAATTGATTGACACTTGGTAGGTTATAATACTTGGTAGGTTATAAATAAAATATATGTGTACAAAGACGGACGACGGTCCCTGCCGAATGATCCCGAGAGTCGACGAACAATACATGTGTTATTAGTGAAGGTGTGCGTGTACGCGTATACGTATTATGTTGACAAAAATTTCGACTGGAGAAGAAGAATCAGAATCAGAAGGAAAAGAAGAATTCTTTCTACCGTTTCCGACTGATCCATGAGATCATATTACGATATCTCTGTCATGCGTGGACCGATTTTATTGAATTTGGACGCATTCGAAAGCTTATATGCGGTTTACATAAGAAAAATGCCTTTAAATGTAGAAAATATAGCAGGCGTGCTGAGATATTAATGAAATAAGTTTCAGGTTAGGTTGGAATAGCCCGGCGACGAGTAAATGATAGCGGTAGCCACATTCGACATATACAGGGTGTTCTTTTGTACTTGTTTTCATGTACTTGGCGTCGAGACGCTACCGCGTCTCTAGATCTAGACTAACGAGATCCGTCTGCACAACCGTCTTCTATATCTAGACTAACGAGATCTCTCGTTATACAACCGTCTTCTATATCTAGACTAACGAGATCCGTCTGTACAACCGTCTTCTATATCTAGACTAATGAGATCCGTCTGTACAACCGTCTTCTATATCTAGACTAACGAGATCCGTCTGTACAACCGTCTTCTATATCTAGACTAACGAGATCCGTCTGTACAACCGTCTTCTATATCTAGACTAACGAGATCTCTCGTTATACAACCGTCTTCTATATCTAGACTAACGGGATACGTCGTTGGACAAACGTCTTCTATATCTAGACTAACGAGATCCGTCTGTACAACCGTCTTCTATATCTAGACTAACGAGATCCGTCTGTACAACCGTCTTCTATATCTAGACTAACGAGATCCGTCTGTACAACCGTCTTCTATATCTAGACTAACGATATCTCTCGTTATACAACCGTCTTCTATATCTAGACTAACGGGATCCGTCTGTACAACCGTCTTCTATATCTAGACTAACGAGATCTCTCGTTATACAACCGTCTTCTATATCTAGACTAACGAGATCCGTCTGTACAACCGTCTTCTATATCTAGACTAACGAGATCCATCTGTACAACCGTCTTCTATATCTAGACTAAGGAGATCCGTCTGTACAACCGTCATCTATATCTAGACTAACGAGACCCGTCTGTACAACCGTCTTCTATATCTAGACTAACGAGATCCGTCTGTACAACCGTCTTCTATATCTAGACTAACGAGATCCGTCTGTACAACCGTCTTCTATATCTAGACTAACGAGATCTCTCGTTATACAACCGTCTTCTATATCTAGACTAACGAGATCCCTCTGTACAACCGTCTTCTATATCTAGACTAACGAGATCCGTCTGTACAACCGTTTTCTATATCTAGACTAACGAGGTACGTCGTTGGACAAACGTCTTCAATATCTAGACTAACGAGATCCGTCTGTACAACCGTTTTCTATATCTAGACTAACGAGATCCGTCTGTACAACCGTCTTCTATATCTAGACTAACGAGATCCGTCTGTACAACCGTCTTCTATAACTAGACTAACGAGATCCGTCTGTACAACCGTCTTCTATATCTAGACTAACGAGATCTCTCGTTATACAACCGTCTTCTATATCTAGACTAACGAGATCCGTCTGTACAACCGCCTTCTATATCTAGACTAACGAGATCCGTCTGCACAACCGTCTTCTATATCTGGACTAACGAGATCCGTCTGTACAACCGTCTTTTATATCTAGACTAACGAGATCCGTCTGCACAACCGTCTTCTATATCTAGACTAACGAGATCCGTCTGAACAACCGTCTTCTATATCTAGACTAACGAGATCCGTCTGTACAACCGCCTTCTATATCTAGACTAACGAGATACGTCGTTGTACAACCATCTTCTATATCTAGACTAACGCGATCCGTCTGTACAACCGTTTTCTATATCGAGACTAACGAGATCCGTCTGTACAACCGTCTTCTATATCTAGACTAACGGGATACGACGTTGGACAAACGTCTTCTATATCTAGACTAACGAGATCCGTCTGTACAACCGTCTTCTATATCTAGACTAACGAGATCCGTCTGTACAACCGTTTTCTATATCTAGACTAACGAGATCCGTCTGTACAACCGTCTTCTATATCTTGACTAACGAGATCCATCTGTACAACCGTCTTCTATATCTAGACTAACGAGATCCGTCTGTACAACCGTCTTCTATATCTAGACTAACGAGATCCGTCTGAACAACCGTCTTCTATATCTAGACTAACGAGATCCGTCTGTACAACCGCCTTCTATATCTAGACTAACGAGATACGTCGTTGTACAACCATCTTCTATATCTAGACTAACGCGATCCGTCTGTACAACCGTTTTCTATATCGAGACTAACGAGATCCGTCTGTACAACCGTCTTCTATATCTAGACTAACGGGATACGACGTTGGACAAACGTCTTCTATATCTAGACTAACGAGATCTCTCGTTATACAACCGTCTTCTATATCTAGACTAACGAGATCCGTCTGTACAACCGTTTTCTATATCTAGACTAACGAGATCCGTCTGTACAACCGTCTTCTATATCTAGACTAACGAGATCCATCTGTACAACCGTCTTCTATATCTAGACTAACGAGATCCGTCTGTACAACCGTCTTCTATATCTAGACTAACGAGATCCGTCTGTACAACCGTCTTCTATATCTAGACTAACGAGATCCGTCTGTACAACCGTCTTCTATATCTAGACTAACGAGATCCGTCTGTACAACCGTCTTCTATATCTAGACTAACGAGATCACTCGTTATACAACCGTCTTCTATATCTAGACTAACGAGATCCGTCTGTACAACCGCCTTCTATATCTAGACTAACGAGATCCGTCTGCACAACCGTCTTCTATATCTAGACTAACGAGATCCGTCTGTACAACCGTCTTTTATATCTAGACTAACGAGATCCGTCTGCACAACCGTCTTCTATATCTAGACTAACGAGATCCGTCTGAACAACCGTCTTCTATATCTAGACTAACGAGATCCGTCTGTACAACCGCCTTCTATATCTAGACTAACGAGATACGTCGTTGTACAACCATCTTCTATATCTAGACTAACGCGATCCGTCTGTACAACCGTTTTCTATATCGAGACTAACGAGATCCGTCTGTACAACCGTCTTCTATATCTAGACTAACGGGATACGACGTTGGACAAACGTCTTCTATATCTAGACTAACGAGATCCGTCTGTACAACCGTCTTCTATATCTAGACTAACGAGATCCGTCTGTACAACCGTTTTCTATATCTAGACTAACGGGATACGACGTTGGACAAACGTCTTCTATATCTAGACTAACGAGATCCGTCTGTACAACCGTCTTCTATATCTAGACTAACGAGATCCGTCTGTACAACCGTTTTCTATATCTAGACTAATGAGATCCGTCTGTACAACCGTCTTCTATATCTAGACTAACGAGATCCGTCTGTACAACCGTCTTCTATATCTAGACTAACGAGATCCGTCTGTACAACCGTCTTCTATATCTAGACTAACGAGATCTCTCGTTATACAACCGTCTTCTATATCTAGACTAACGAGATCCGTCTGTACAACCGTCTTCTATATCTAGACTAATGAGATCCGTCTGTACAACCGTCTTCTATATCTAGACTAACGAGATCCGTCTGTACAACCGTCTTCTATATCTAGACTAACGAGATCCGTCTGTACAACCGTCTTCTATATCTAGACTAACGAGATCTCTCGTTATACAACCGTCTTCTATATCTAGACTAACGGGATACGTCGTTGGACAAACGTCTTCTATATCTAGACTAACGAGATCCGTCTGTACAACCGTCTTCTATATCTAGACTAACCAGATCCGTCTGGACAACCGTCTTCTATATCTAGACTAACGATATCTCTCGTTATACAACCGTCTTCTATATCTAGACTAACGGGATCCGTCTGTACAACCGTCTTCTATATCTAGACTAACGAGATCTCTCGTTATACAACCGTCTTCTATATCTAGACTAACGAGATCCGTCTGTACAACCGTCTTCTATATCTAGACTAACGAGATCCATCTGTACAACCGTCTTCTATATCTAGACTAAGGAGATCCGTCTGTACAACCGTCATCTATATCTAGACTAACGAGACCCGTCTGTACAACCGTCTTCTATATCTAGACTAACGAGATCCGTCTGTACAACCGTCTTCTATATCTAGACTAACGAGATCCGTCTGTACAACCGTCTTCTATATCTAGACTAACGAGATCTCTCGTTATACAACCGTCTTCTATATCTAGACTAACGAGATCCGTCTGTACAACCGTCTTCTATATCTAGACTAACGAGATCCGTCTGTACAACCGTTTTCTATATCTAGACTAACGAGGTACGTCGTTGGACAAACGTCTTCAATATCTAGACTAACGAGATCCGTCTGTACAACCGTTTTCTATATCTAGACTAACGAGATCCGTCTGTACAACCGTCTTCTATATCTAGACTAACGAGATCCGTCTGTACAACCGTCTTCTATAACTAGACTAACGAGATCCGTCTGTACAACCGTCTTCTATATCTAGACTAACGAGATCCGTCTGTACAACCGTCTTCTATATCTAGACTAACGAGATCTCTCGTTATACAACCGTCTTCTATATCTAGACTAACGAGATCCGTCTGTACAACCGCCTTCTATATCTAGACTAACGAGATCCGTCTGCACAACCGTCTTCTATATCTAGACTAACGAGATCCGTCTGTACAACCGTCTTTTATATCTAGACTAACGAGATCCGTCTGCACAACCGTCTTCTATATCTAGACTAACGAGATCCGTCTGAACAACCGTCTTCTATATCTAGACTAACGAGATCCGTCTGTACAACCGCCTTCTATATCTAGACTAACGAGATCCGTCTGTACAACCGTCTTCTATATCTAGACTAACGAGATCCGTCTGTACAACCGTCTTCTATATCTAGACTAACGAGATCCGTCTGTACAACCGTCTTCTATATCTAGACTAACGAGATCCGTCTGTACAACCGTCTTCTATATCTAGACTAACGATATCTCTCGTTATACAACCGTCTTCTATATCTAGACTAACGAGATCCGTCTGTACAACCGTCTTCTATATCTAGACTAACGAGATCCGTCTGTACAACCGTCTTCTATATCTAGACTAACGAGATCCGTCTGTACAACCGTCTTCTATATCTAGACTAACGAGATCCGTCTGTACAACCGTCTTCTATATCTAGACTAACGAGATCCGTCTGTACAACCGTCTTCTATATCTAGACTAACGATATCTCTCGTTATACAACCGTCTTCTATATCTAGACTAACGGGATCCGTCTGTACAACCGTCTTCTATATCTAGACTAACGAGATCTCTCGTTATACAACCGTCTTCTATATCTAGACTAACGAGATCCGTCTGTACAACCGTCTTCTATATCTAGACTAACGAGATCCATCTGTTCAACCGTCTTCTATATCTAGACTAAGGAGATCCGTCTGTACAACCGTCATCTATATCTAGACTAACGAGACCCGTCTGTACAACCGTCTTCTATATCTAGACTAACGACATCCGTCTGCACAACCGTCTTCTATATCTAGACTAACGAGATCCGTCTGAACAACCGTCTTCTATATCTAGACTAACGAGATCCGTCTGTACAACCGCCTTCTATATCTAGACTA
This sequence comes from Andrena bicolor, assembly GCA_960531205.1. Taxonomy (NCBI): domain Eukaryota; kingdom Metazoa; phylum Arthropoda; class Insecta; order Hymenoptera; family Andrenidae; genus Andrena; species Andrena bicolor. Next base: position 205,876 of record CAUIJW010000096.1, read on the forward strand.
ACGAGATACGTCGTTGTACAACCATCTTCTATATCTAGACTAACGCGATCCGTCTGTACAACCGTCTTCTATATCTAGACTAACGAGATCCATCTGTACAACCGTCTTCTATATCTAGACTAAGGAGATCCGTCTGTACAACCGTCTTCTATATCTAGACTAACGAGATCTCTCGTTATACAACCGTCTTCTATATCTAGACTAACGGGATACGTCGTTGGACAAACGTCTTCTATATCTAGACTAACGAGATCCGTCTGTACAACCGTCTTCTATATCTAGACTAACGAGATCCGTCTGTACAACCGTCTTCTATATCTAGACTAACGAGATCCGTCTGTACAACCGTCTTCTATATCTAGACTAACGAGATACGACGTTGGACAAACGTCTTCTATATCTAGACTAACGAGATCCGTCTGTACAACCGTCTTCTATATCTAGACTAACGAGATCCATCTGTACAACCGTCTTCTATATCTAGACTAAGGAGATCCGTCTGTACAACCGTCATCTATATCTAGACTAACGAGACCCGTCTGTACAACCGTCTTCTATATCTAGACTAACGAGATCCGTCTGCACAACCGTCTTCTATATCTAGACTAACGATATCTCTCGTTATACAACCGTCTTCTATATCTAGACTAACGGGATCCGTCTGTACAACCGTCTTCTATATCTAGACTAACGAGATCTCTCGTTATACAACCGTCTTCTATATCTAGACTAACGAGATCCGTCTGTACAACCGTCTTCTATATCTAGACTAACGAGATCCATCTGTTCAACCGTCTTCTATATCTAGACTAAGGAGATCCGTCTGTACAACCGTCATCTATATCTAGACTAACGAGACCCGTCTGTACAACCGTCTTCTATATCTAGACTAACGACATCCGTCTGCACAACCGTCTTCTATATCTAGACTAACGAGATCCGTCTGAACAACCGTCTTCTATATCTAGACTAACGAGATCCGTCTGTACAACCGCCTTCTATATCTAGACTAACGAGATACGTCGTTGTACAACCATCTTCTATATCTAGACTAACGCGATCCGTCTGTACAACCGTCTTCTATATCTAGACTAACGAGATCCATCTGTACAACCGTCTTCTATATCTAGACTAAGGAGATCCGTCTGTACAACCGTCTTCTATATCTAGACTAACGAGATCTCTCGTTATACAACCGTCTTCTATATCTAGACTAACGGGATACGTCGTTGGACAAACGTCTTCTATATCTAGACTAACGAGATCCGTCTGTACAACCGTCTTCTATATCTAGACTAACGAGATCCGTCTGTACAACCGTCTTCTATATCTAGACTAACGAGATCCGTCTGTACAACCGTCTTCTATATCTAGACTAACGAGATACGACGTTGGACAAACGTCTTCTATATCTAGACTAACGAGATCCGTCTGTACAACCGTCTTCTATATCTAGACTAACGAGATCCATCTGTACAACCGTCTTCTATATCTAGACTAAGGAGATCCGTCTGTACAACCGTCATCTATATCTAGACTAACGAGACCCGTCTGTACAACCGTCTTCTATATCTAGACTAACGAGATCCGTCTGCACAACCGTCTTCTATATCTAGACTAACGAGATCCGTCTGAACAACCGTCTTCTATATCTAGACTAACGAGATCCGTTTGTACAACCGCCTTCTATATCTAGACTAACGAGATACGTCGTTGTACAACCATCTTCTATATCTAGACTAACGCGATCCGTCTGTACAACCGTCTTCTATATCTAGACTAACGAGATCCATCTGTACAACCGTCTTCTATATCTAGACTAACGAGATCCGTCTGAACAACCGTCTTCTATATCTAGACTAACGAGATCCGTCTGTACAACCGCCTTCTATATCTAGACTAACGAGATACGTCGTTGTACAACCATCTTCTATATCTAGACTAACGCGATCCGTCTGTACAACCGTTTTCTATATCGAGACTAACGAGATCCGTCTGTACAACCGTCTTCTATATCTAGACTAACGGGATACGACGTTGGACAAACGTCTTCTATATCTAGACTAACGAGATCCGTCTGTACAACCGTCTTCTATATCTAGACTAACGAGATCCGTCTGTACAATCGTTTTCTATATCTAGACTAATGAGATCCGTCTGTACAACCGTCTTCTATATCTAGACTAACGATATCTCTCGTTATACAACCGTCTTCTATATCTAGACTAACGAGATCCGTCTGTACAACCGCCTTCTATATCTAGACTAACGAGATACGTCGTTGTACAACCATCTTCTATATCTAGACTAACGCGATCCGTCTGTACAACCGTCTTCTATATCTAGACTAACGAGATCCATCTGTACAACCGTCTTCTATATCTAGACTAACGAGATCCGTCTGAACAACCGTCTTCTATATCTAGACTAACGAGATCCGTCTGTACAACCGCCTTCTATATCTAGACTAACGAGATACGTCGTTGTACAACCATCTTCTATATCTAGACTAACGCGATCCGTCTGTACAACCGTTTTCTATATCGAGACTAACGAGATCCGTCTGTACAACCGTCTTCTATATCTAGACTAACGGGATACGACGTTGGACAAACGTCTTCTATATCTAGACTAACGAGATCCGTCTGTACAACCGTCTTCTATATCTAGACTAACGAGATCCGTCTGTACAACCGTTTTCTATATCTAGACTAATGAGATCCGTCTGTACAACCGTCTTCTATATCTAGACTAACGAGATCCGTCTGTACAACCGTCTTCTATATCCCCCCAAAAAACTTCAAAAAAGTAAAAAAATTACGCCAAGTACATGAATTATCACCAAAAAAAAAAAAGAAGATAATAATATACATGATAAAGTCGAGGACGGAAAAGAGTATAAAAAATCACAAAAAATAAAAGGTAATAATATAATCACAAAAAATAGAAAATATACAATACAAAAAAAGATGTGAAATCAAAATGAGCTGCCAGTACATAAAGGTGCTTTCCAACTGCGCTTAAGATGACACATCTACATACACACAGCTAAAATCCTGTGTTCATACATTCCATTACAATGTATTACATAATATTAAGCAGATATATTTTTATACAAATAAATATTTTAATATGAATAAATATTTTATTCAAAATACTTGGCGCTGCTCCCCGAATTGGTGTTGCTAAACCGAATAAATATGTATAAATTGTATTAATCTTTTTCTTTCTTTCTGGTGCTAGCGTTCGTGAATGTGTGTATACATTGTAAGGGAGTTGTTGTAAATTATTAATTAATACTAAGAAAATTAACATTTTTTCGGTTTCGCAGCGCCAAGTATTTTGAATAAAATATTTATTCATATTAAAATATTTATTTGTATAAAAATATATCTGCTTAATATTATGTAATACATTGTAATGGAATGTATGAACACAGGATTTTAGCTGTGTGTATGTAGATGTGTCATCTTAAGCGCAGTTGGAAAGCACCTTTATGTACTGGCAGCTCATTTTGATTTCACATCTTTTTTTGTATTGTATATTTTCTATTTTTTGTGATTATATTATTACCTTTTATTTTTTGTGATTTTTTATACTCTTTTCCGTCCTCGACTTTATCATGTATATTATTATCTTCTTTTTTTTTTTTGGTGATAATTCATGTACTTGGCGTAATTTTTTTACTTTTTTGAAGTTTTTTGGGGGGATCTCACTTCTTTTTACAAAGATTCGTCACCTACGTAAATACAAAAGCATCACAGAATCCATTAAAGCATGACAATGTTATGGAATTTTAACAAATTACAAAAAGACTTTTTTCCATGACGGTGAATAATAGAAAAAGTTGTCGATCTTGTTTATAATTTTGGGTTCGATAGGTTACGCACACTTAATGTATCATACATACTTGTACCGAGGCGAACACTTACAGCTACTTCTCACGTATCATAAATTCTTAAATGGATTCTCCAATGATTGAGCTTTAATAGCTAGTCTTAAAAAAAGAATGATTAACGTTGAATAAATAACTATGCGTAGCGATTATATTATATTCAACTTCAGCAGCTCAGTTTCATGTTCTCTTGCTTATTTACCTATACAATGTAATTGTGCAGTTATTTTACGATAATCTAAATTTAACTATAGAACGCATGCGATGTACACGTATAATAGAAAACAGCGATGTCGTTTATAGAATATTTGTAACATGCCCTGCACTTAATAAATGTAACACACAATTTCTTCCTGGATGCATTGACGTATTTCTCTTTTTCTTTTTTTTTTTTATATATACTCTCGGGATATTACAGCTTTATTAATTGCAAAACTAACAAGTGGTCGCCTACAAATAGTACTCGCCCTGCGTTTGCATTTTAAACTATTTTGGCCCTTGCTAACAATGTTAAACTTTATATATATCATATATAAAATCTCACCGCAATGCTTCTGTAATTAAATTCAGTAGTGAGTTCCACTTAATTTCTATCTAACCGTATTATCGTTCAATGTTATTACACGTATGTGGTCATTTTCTGAAATAAGAGAATACAAGGAACGCAGCATTGTTTTGTATGCAACTATAAGCACGCACAGTTATATATTTTTGCACGATGGTTATGATAGACTTCTTGTGATATCCTAATGATAGAGATTGTGTATTGTGATTAATACAAAGTGCAATTTGTGTTCTAAACAGCATCTGTTTCGTTTCTTCGTTCGGTATACATTTATTGCTCTAAATAGAACTGCGAATTGATAGATTAATTGCACGGAGGGATATTTGTTCTGTCGGTTACTTTATGCGATTAGTAACCTTGGAACATTTAGAGACGATAGAGGTACAGAGAAAAATGGGCTCTGATAAAAATAATGATAATGAGAACACGATTAGAATCCATAAAAAAATTTTGGCGACTTTATTAATTGCGACAATAATTCAGTCTCCTATTTAGTCTAAAAACTCGTGACATGTCAAATTTTAACAATTTATCTTATTTAACATTTGCCAGGTTATCAAAAATTGATTGACACTTGGTAGGTTATAATACTTGGTAGGTTATAAATAAAATATATGTGTACAAAGACGGACGACGGTCCCTGCCGAATGATCCCGAGAGTCGACGAACAATACATGTGTTATTAGTGAAGGTGTGCGTGTACGCGTATACGTATTATGTTGACAAAAATTTCGACTGGAGAAGAAGAATCAGAATCAGAAGGAAAAGAAGAATTCTTTCTACCGTTTCCGACTGATCCATGAGATCATATTACGATATCTCTGTCATGCGTGGACCGATTTTATTGAATTTGGACGCATTCGAAAGCTTATATGCGGTTTACATAAGAAAAATGCCTTTAAATGTAGAAAATATAGCAGGCGTGCTGAGATATTAATGAAATAAGTTTCAGGTTAGGTTGGAATAGCCCGGCGACGAGTAAATGATAGCGGTAGCCACATTCGACATATACAGGGTGTTCTTTTGTACTTGTTTTCATGTACTTGGCGTCGAGACGCTACCGCGTCTCTAGATCTAGACTAACGAGATCCGTCTGCACAACCGTCTTCTATATCTAGACTAACGAGATCTCTCGTTATACAACCGTCTTCTATATCTAGACTAACGAGATCCGTCTGTACAACCGTCTTCTATATCTAGACTAATGAGATCCGTCTGTACAACCGTCTTCTATATCTAGACTAACGAGATCCGTCTGTACAACCGTCTTCTATATCTAGACTAACGAGATCCGTCTGTACAACCGTCTTCTATATCTAGACTAACGAGATCTCTCGTTATACAACCGTCTTCTATATCTAGACTAACGGGATACGTCGTTGGACAAACGTCTTCTATATCTAGACTAACGAGATCCGTCTGTACAACCGTCTTCTATATCTAGACTAACGAGATCCGTCTGTACAACCGTCTTCTATATCTAGACTAACGATATCTCTCGTTATACAACCGTCTTCTATATCTAGACTAACGGGATCCGTCTGTACAACCGTCTTCTATATCTAGACTAACGAGATCTCTCGTTATACAACCGTCTTCTATATCTAGACTAACGAGATCCGTCTGTACAACCGTCTTCTATATCTAGACTAACGAGATCCATCTGTACAACCGTCTTCTATATCTAGACTAAGGAGATCCGTCTGTACAACCGTCATCTATATCTAGACTAACGAGACCCGTCTGTACAACCGTCTTCTATATCTAGACTAACGAGATCCGTCTGTACAACCGTCTTCTATATCTAGACTAACGAGATCCGTCTGTACAACCGTCTTCTATATCTAGACTAACGAGATCTCTCGTTATACAACCGTCTTCTATATCTAGACTAACGAGATCCCTCTGTACAACCGTCTTCTATATCTAGACTAACGAGATCCGTCTGTACAACCGTTTTCTATATCTAGACTAACGAGGTACGTCGTTGGACAAACGTCTTCAATATCTAGACTAACGAGATCCGTCTGTACAACCGTTTTCTATATCTAGACTAACGAGATCCGTCTGTACAACCGTCTTCTATATCTAGACTAACGAGATCCGTCTGTACAACCGTCTTCTATAACTAGACTAACGAGATCCGTCTGTACAACCGTCTTCTATATCTAGACTAACGAGATCTCTCGTTATACAACCGTCTTCTATATCTAGACTAACGAGATCCGTCTGTACAACCGCCTTCTATATCTAGACTAACGAGATCCGTCTGCACAACCGTCTTCTATATCTGGACTAACGAGATCCGTCTGTACAACCGTCTTTTATATCTAGACTAACGAGATCCGTCTGCACAACCGTCTTCTATATCTAGACTAACGAGATCCGTCTGAACAACCGTCTTCTATATCTAGACTAACGAGATCCGTCTGTACAACCGCCTTCTATATCTAGACTAACGAGATACGTCGTTGTACAACCATCTTCTATATCTAGACTAACGCGATCCGTCTGTACAACCGTTTTCTATATCGAGACTAACGAGATCCGTCTGTACAACCGTCTTCTATATCTAGACTAACGGGATACGACGTTGGACAAACGTCTTCTATATCTAGACTAACGAGATCCGTCTGTACAACCGTCTTCTATATCTAGACTAACGAGATCCGTCTGTACAACCGTTTTCTATATCTAGACTAACGAGATCCGTCTGTACAACCGTCTTCTATATCTTGACTAACGAGATCCATCTGTACAACCGTCTTCTATATCTAGACTAACGAGATCCGTCTGTACAACCGTCTTCTATATCTAGACTAACGAGATCCGTCTGAACAACCGTCTTCTATATCTAGACTAACGAGATCCGTCTGTACAACCGCCTTCTATATCTAGACTAACGAGATACGTCGTTGTACAACCATCTTCTATATCTAGACTAACGCGATCCGTCTGTACAACCGTTTTCTATATCGAGACTAACGAGATCCGTCTGTACAACCGTCTTCTATATCTAGACTAACGGGATACGACGTTGGACAAACGTCTTCTATATCTAGACTAACGAGATCCGTCTGTACAACCGTCTTCTATATCTAGACTAACGAGATCCGTCTGTACAACCGTTTTCTATATCTAGACTAACGAGATCCGTCTGTACAACCGTCTTCTATATCTAGACTAACGAGATCCATCTGTACAACCGTCTTCTATATCTAGACTAACGAGATCCGTCTGTACAACCGTCTTCTATATCTAGACTAACGAGATCCGTCTGTACAACCGTCTTCTATATCTAGACTAACGAGATCCGTCTGTACAACCGTCTTCTATATCTAGACTAACGAGATCCGTCTGTACAACCGTCTTCTATATCTAGACTAACGAGATCTCTCGTTATACAACCGTCTTCTATATCTAGACTAACGAGATCCGTCTGTACAACCGTCTTCTATATCTAGACTAACGAGATCCGTCTGTACAACCGTCTTCTATATCTAGACTAACGAGATCCGTCTGTACAACCGTCTTCTATATCTAGACTAACGAGATCCGTCTGTACAACCGTCTTCTATATCTAGACTAACGAGATCCGTCTGTACAACCGTCTTCTATATCTAGACTAACGAGATCCGTCTGTACAACCGTCTTCTATATCTAGACTAACGAGATCCGTCTGTACAACCGTCTTCTATATCTAGACTAACGAGATCCGTCTGTACAACCGTCTTCTATATCTAGACTAACGATATCTCTCGTTATACAACCGTCTTCTATATCTAGACTAACGGGATCCGTCTGTACAACCGTCTTCTATATCTAGACTAACGAGATCTCTCGTTATACAACCGTCTTCTATATCTAGACTAACGGGATACGTCGTTGGACGAACGTCTTCTATATCTAGACTAACGAGATCCGTCTGTACAACCGTCTTCTATATCTAGACTAACGATATCTCTCGTTATACAACCGTCTTCTATATCTAGACTAACGGGATCCGTCTGTACAACCGTCTTCTATATCTAGACTAACGAGATCTCTCGTTATACAACCGTCTTCTATATCTAGACTAACGAGATCCGTCTGTACAACCGTCTTCTATATCTAGACTAACGAGATCCATCTGTACAACCGTCTTCTATATCTAGACTAAGGAGATCCGTCTGTACAACCGTCATCTATATCTAGACTAACGATATCTCTCGTTATACAACCGTCTTCTATATCTAGACTAACGAGATCTCTCGTTATACAACCGTCTTCTATATCTAGACTAACGAGATCCGTCTGTACAACCGTCTTCTATATCTAGACTAACGAGATCCGTCTGTACAACCGTTTTCTATATCTAGACTAACGAGGTACGTCGTTGGACAAACGTCTTCAATATCTAGACTAACGAGATCCGTCTGTACAACCGTTTTCTATATCTAGACTAACGAGATCCGTCTGTACAACCGTCTTCTATATCTAGACTAACGAGATCCGTCTGTACAACCGTCTTCTATAACTAGACTAACGAGATCCGTCTGTACAACCGTCTTCTATATCTAGACTAACGAGATCCGTCTGTACAACCGTCTTCTATATCTAGACTAACGAGATCTCTCGTTATACAACCGTCTTCTATATCTAGACTAACGAGATCCGTCTGTACAACCGCCTTCTATATCTAGACTAACGAGATCCGTCTGCACAACCGTCTTCTATATCTAGACTAACGAGATCCGTCTGTACAACCGTATTTTATATCTAGACTAACGAGATCCGTCTGCACAACCGTCTTCTATATCTAGACTAACGAGATCCGTCTGAACAACCGTCTTCTATATCCAGACTAACGAGATCCGTCTGTACAACCGCCTTCTATATCTAGACTAACGAGATACGTCGTTGTACAACCATCTTCTATATCTAGACTAACGCGATCCGTCTGTACAACCGTTTTCTATATCGAGACTAACGAGATCCGTCTGTACAACCGTCTTCTATATCTAGACTAACGAGATCCATCTGTACAACCGTCTTCTATATCTAGACTAAGGAGATCCGTCTGTACAACCGTCTTCTATATCTAGACTAACGAGATCCGTCTGTACAACCGTTTTCTATATCTAGACTAACGAGATCCGTCTGTACAACCGTCTTCTATATCTAGACTAACGAGATCCGTCTGTACAACCGTTTTCTATATCTAGACTAACGAGATCCGTCTGTACAACCGTCTTCTATATCTTGACTAACGAGATCCATCTGTACAACCGTCTTCTATATCTAGACTAACGAGATCCGTCTGTACAACCGTCTTCTATATCTAGACTAACGAGATCCGTCTGCACAACCGTCTTCTATATCTAGACTAACGAGATCCGTCTGAACAACCGTCTTCTATATCTAGACTAACGAGATCCGTCTGTACAACCGCCTTCTATATCTAGACTAACGAGATACGTCGTTGTACAACCATCTTCTATATCTAGACTAACGCGATCCGTCTGTACAACCGTTTTCTATATCGAGACTAACGAGATCCGTCTGTACAACCGTCTTCTATATCTAGACTAACGGGATACGACGTTGGACAAACGTCTTCTATATCTAGACTAACGAGATCCGTCTGTACAACCGTCTTCTATATCTAGACTAACGAGATCCGTCTGTACAACCGTTTTCTATATCTAGACTAACGAGATCCGTCTGTACAACCGTCTTCTATATCTTGACTAACGAGATCCATCTGTACAACCGTCTTCTATATCTAGACTAACGAGATCCGTCTGTACAACCGTCTTCTATATCTAGACTAACGAGATCCGTCTGAACAACCGTCTTCTATATCTAGACTAACGAGATCCGTCTGTACAACCGCCTTCTATATCTAGACTAACGAGATACGTCGTTGTACAACCATCTTCTATATCTAGACTAACGCGATCCGTCTGTACAACCGTTTTCTATATCGAGACTAACGAGATCCGTCTGTACAACCGTCTTCTATATCTAGACTAACGGGATACGACGTTGGACAAACGTCTTCTATATCTAGACTAACGAGATCCGTCTGTACAACCGTCTTCTATATCTAGACTAACGAGATCCGTCTGTACAACCGTTTTCTATATCTAGACTAACGAGATCCGTCTGTACAACCGTCTTCTATATCTAGACTAACGAGATCCATCTGTACAACCGTCTTCTATATCTAGACTAACGAGATCCGTCTGTACAACCGTCTTCTATATCTAGACTAACGAGATCCGTCTGTACAACCGTCTTCTATATCTAGACTAACGAGATCCGTCTGTACAACCGTCTTCTATATCTAGACTAACGAGATCCGTCTGTACAACCGTCTTCTATATCTAGACTAACGAGATCTCTCGTTATACAACCGTCTTCTATATCTAGACTAACGGCATACGTCGTTGGACAAACGTCTTCTATATCTAGACTAACGAGATCCGTCTGTACAACCGTCTTCTATATCTAGACTAACGAGATCCGTCTGTACAACCCTCTTCTATATCTAGACTAACGAGATCCGTCTGTACAACCGTCTTCTATATCTAGACTAACGAGATCCGTCTGTACAACCGTCTTCTATATCTAGACTAACGAGATCCGTCTGTACAACCGTCTTCTATATCTAGACTAACGATATCTCTCGTTATACAACCGTCTTCTATATCTAGACTAACGGGATCCGTCTGTACAACCGTCTTCTATATCTAGACTAACGAGATCTCTCGTTATACAACCGTCTTCTATATCTAGACTAACGAGATCCGTCTGTACAACCGTCTTCTATATCTAGACTAACGAGATCCATCTGTACAACCGTCTTCTATATCTAGACTAAGGAGATCCGTCTGTACAACCGTCATCTATATCTAGACTAACGAGACCCGTCTGTACAACCGTCTTCTATATATAGACTAACGAGATCCGTCTGCACAACCGTCTTCTATATCTAGACTAACGAGATCCGTCTGAACAACCGTCTTCTATATCTAGACTAACGAGATCCGTCTGTACAACCGCCTTCTATATCTAGACTAACGAGATACGTCGTTGTACAACCATCTTCTATATCTAGACTAACGCGATCCGTCTGTACAACCGTCTTCTATATCTAGACTAACGAGATCCATCTGTACAACCGTCTTCTATATCTAGACTAAGGAGATCCGTCTGTACAACCGTCTTCTATATCTAGACTAACGAGATCTCTCGTTATACAACCGTCTTCTATATCTAGACTAACGGGATACGTCGTTGGACAAACGTCTTCTATATCTAGACTAACGAGATCCGTCTGTACAACCGTCTTCTATATCTAGACTAACGATATCTCTCGTTATACAACCGTCTTCTATATCTAGACTAACGGGATCCGTCTGTACAACCGTCTTCTATATCTAGACTAACGAGATCTCTCGTTATACAACCGTCTTCTATATCTAGACTAACGAGATCCGTCTGTACAACCGTCTTCTATATCTAGACTAACGAGATCCATCTGTACAACCGTCTTCTATATCTAGACTAAGGAGATCCGTCTGTACAACCGTCATCTATATCTAGACTAACGAGACCCGTCTGTACAACCGTCTTCTATATCTAGACTAACGAGATCCGTCTGCACAACCGTCTTCTATATCTAGACTAACGAGATCCGTCTGAACAACCGTCTTCTATATCTAGACTAACGAGATCCGTCTGTACAACCGCCTTCTATATCTAGACTAACGAGATACGTCGTTGTACAACCATCTTCTATATCTAGACTAACGCGATCCGTCTGTACAACCGTCTTCTATATCTAGACTAACGAGATCCATCTGTACAACCGTCTTCTATATCTAGACTAACGAGATCCGTCTGAACAACCGTCTTCTATATCTAGACTAACGAGATCCGTCTGTACAACCGCCTTCTATATCTAGACTAACGAGATACGTCGTTGTACAACCATCTTCTATATCTAGACTAACGCGATCCGTCTGTACAACCGTTTTCTATATCGAGACTAACGAGATCCGTCTGTACAACCGTCTTCTATATCTAGACTAACGGGATACGACGTTGGACAAACGTCTTCTATATCTAGACTAACGAGATCCGTCTGTACAACCGTCTTCTATATCTAGACTAACGAGATCCGTCTGTACAACCGTTTTCTATATCTAGACTAATGAGATCCGTCTGTACAACCGTCTTCTATATCTAGACTAACGAGATCCGTCTGTACAACCGTCTTCTATATCCCCCCAAAAAACTTCAAAAAAGTAAAAAAATTACGCCAAGTACATGAATTATCACCAAAAAAAAAAAAGAAGATAATAATATACATGATAAAGTCGAGGACGGAAAAGAGTATAAAAAATCACAAAAAATAAAAGGTAATAATATAATCACAAAAAATAGAAAATATACAATACAAAAAAAGATGTGAAATCAAAATGAGCTGCCAGTACATAAAGGTGCTTTCCAACTGCGCTTAAGATGACACATCTACATACACACAGCTAAAATCCTGTGTTCATACATTCCATTACAATGTATTACATAATATTAAGCAGATATATTTTTATACAAATAAATATTTTAATATGAATAAATATTTTATTCAAAATACTTGGCGCTGCTCCCCGAATTGGTGTTGCTAAACCGAATAAATATGTATAAATTGTATTAATCTTTTTCTTTCTGTTGTGACCGGACCGACACCCAAGCGTGTCGACACCGCGCACATACCGATTGCCGCAATCGAGCGGCCGGAATCCGGCACAACCGAGTAAGCAATCTCGGAAGCGCACCGAGCCCCGTCAGCGCATGGCGAAACAGCCCAAAACCAGGGCAAAGACGGAGACCCCGATGGTCCCCGCTTCGTCCCGACTAAACTTATAAGAATATGTACGAGCAATGCGAGCTCAGACTTGATACCGAATTGTAACGGGAACCATACCCGTCGTTTAGGATAAGACTCATGCCCAAGGAGGCACAGTGTAACAGTCACCCAGATCGGGACAGAATAAACTTGTTATCCTTACGGTGAGTTCCAACTCTTCAACCCGCAACGATCCCTTACCTCCGGATTCAACCGAATCCTACCGTCTCGGCACAATCACCCGAACCTTCGGAGCCCGAGGACGACACGCGCCAAGGCCGCCCAGGAACACCCCGAGATTCACATCCAGAATCCCGCTCCCAGGCGTCCCGGCACAACAATTGGTGGCAGCGGTGGGATCCTGCCAACGTAAGGACCAAGCCTGACCGACGGTGACAACAGGACTTAGCGGAGACAACAATCCCCTTACCCAGAGGGACAGTCACTCCGCAGCACCGACGGACGTCATCAGAAGACGCCGCCAGGACAGTCTACTACACACACTTTGACGAGCGATGCATCACCTGTTCTATGTAGTGTAAGTGCGAAATACCACTTTCAGCAAATTCAGGTCGCACGCCGCAAACCTCATGCGCCGAGCGAAATCTTTAGACAAGAATATCGAGCGCGATTTAGAATTAGCCGAGCGAAAGGAAACCCTCTCGCCTAGAGCAATTCGCCGAAGTGCCCCGCGTAGATTCTTTAAAGTCCGTACGAAACAACCCTCCGGCGAAGCTATCTTCGATGCAACATTCGAAACATTTCGTGAAATCGGAGAACGTACGCGACTTGCTCTAGACGTAGAAACCAGCGAGGAACGTAGCATTCCGACCGTATTGCCAACTACGTCAAATCACGCCGGACACACAACCGCCCGGAGACTATACCCGTATAACGAGGCAGATTATAGTTTAATCCTAAGCGGAACCCTAGCAACCGATACTAACATGCCGCTCACCCCTTCGGAAACTGCGAACCAGAACGCGGAACAAAACCCCGCCGGACGCGACGACCGACTAGCGAACTTAGAAAAACTAATCACGGAGCTAACTACCTCCCTAGCTAGCGTAACCGAAGGAGTGATAGCGATAAATGATAGGTTGGGAGCAATAGAGGCAAGGGACGGTCTACCCCAGGACTCGATAGATAGAGAAATAAGTAGACTAAGGGAAACAATGAACTCGACACACGCGACGCCCGGCCCCTCAGGCAGAACCGCGGTCCACTTTCACGATTGTCGCAATCCAGGGGAGGAACCGAGGCGCTCCAGCCGATTCGTTCCCACCGACCTCGAGATAAATGACCTAACCTACGCGCCGAACGTAGCAAGTACTCGGGAAATATTCCAGACCATAAAAACCTTACCCCTGTTCAACGGAAAGGACCCCAAGGAACTACCCGGTTTCTTGACCGCCTGTAAATATGTGTACCACACATATCAAACGGCGGAAGAGAAAGCCCAGATCCTACGGGGGATAATCGCGCTACGGGTTGGAGGTGACGCCCTAGACGAAGTACAAACGCGCCGCGTACTATCCATACAGGACTTGGAGGACGTGCTAACCTCAATTTACAAACCACCCCGTACAGCCTCAACTGTACAAAGGGAATTGTTGTATAGTAGACAGGGCCCCAACGAAAGCGCGCATCAATACGGAAATCGTGTATCGAAATTACTAAGGGAATTAATAGCAACCGGAATCGACGATAAGGACAGCCTAATAGAGAAAAACGCAACCGTGAAAGTATACAAAAGACAGACACTAAGTATATTCGAGGACGGACTCCGCGACGACCTAAGGATCTTAGTAAAATCACGGAGACCCGCTGACCTACAAGAAGCAATCACGATAGCCATAGATGAAGAACGAACTAACACAAAGCGACGAGCGACGCGCGAAACGAACTCCTCTTCCGACACACAACAGGCCGCCCCACGGTACTGCGACAAATGTAAGCGACCGGGACACGACACTAAAGATTGTTGGAAGCACAAAGATGAGGATGCGCCCTCGAAAAAGTACTATCCTTCGGAAAACAGCCGGCAAGTGAAAAAGATAGCAGTCAAAGAAAAGAACGAGAAATCGACAGGGCGCAAATCAGAAGGTCAGCAACCGGCCCCTGAGGAAAAACGACAGTCGCGGTACAGAAGCGCTCATAGCGCACATTCCTCGCAAAGCAGCCGCGATAGCTCGGAGTCGTCGGGAGGCGACTCACCTACTCGAGAACCCGCGAAAACCTACCGCTTGGCCCAAATAGGATCCCTCTCCAAGGATGGATTTGCTTCGGATAGGATACAGGTAAAAATAAAAGAAAGCAGGAAAAAGAGTAACGTTATGTTAATAGATAGCGGAGCAGAAGTATCTCTAATTGCCAAGAGAGCTCTCCCAGGAGACGTAATAATGGGACAAAGCGATGTCCTACTTATTTCACTCTCGGGAGGAAAAACAGAAACGCTAGGAAAAATAGATGCCACGTTTGACATGAACGGGAAGGAAGTGATACATCCCTTGCACGTGGTAGAGGGAAACACCCTAACATACGTAGACGGGATACTAGGAGTAGATTTCCTCAAGGAAAATAGATTAACCATAAGTTATCCCAAGCAGAGCATATTAGTAGACGGAGAACCGTGGAAAACACTAAGTACGAGTAGGGAACTAACAATACCCACGCGTACACAGAAGGTAGCAATGATTCCGCCTGATAGTAAACAGGATAAATTAATAGGAACTCAGCAGCTAGCGGACGACGTGTATTTAGAGGCGAAGAATATAACTGATCGCGAGTTAATGCACTGCAACGATAGCACCGCAGCTGTTCGCGCCTTGACCGCGAAAGAATCACTGACAACGCGTAATACTCGAGTCATAGGTCAGGTTTCACGCGAACACATGAGTAAGGAAGAAGAAACAAGAACAATCAACGTCCACGACGAAGAAGTAAAACAACAAATCCTCTATGAATACCATTACACACCCATAGGAGGACACCAAGGCATCAGGAGAACCACGAACAGAATAAAATTAAAATATAACTGGGAAGGAATGAATAAAGATATCGAGGAGTACATACAAAAATGTAGCACCTGCCAGAAGAATAAACTAGGAAATAAAAATAGGGCCCCAATGGAGATCACCGACACACCACGGACCCCTTTTGAAAAAGTAGCCCTAGATATAGTAGGACCCCTGCCAGAGAGCAATCAAGGGAATATCTACATATTAACCTTCCAGGACCTCCTCACAAAATTTAGCAGGGCGATCCCCCTGCCAAATCAGGAAGCAGCCACAGTAGCGGAAGCAGTGGTCGAGAAAATTATCTGCGAATACGGCGCACCCGAGAAAATTCTAACGGATCAGGGGACGAATTTCCTAAGCGAAATGTTTAAAAACATATGTAAACTTTTCCGAATCAAGAAGATACAGACAACCGCGTACCACCCAGAGTCTAACGGGGCATTAGAAAGATCACATAGAACCCTCGTGGAATATTTGCGCCACTATATAAATAATGACCAGTCGGATTGGGATCAATGGCTACCCTACGCTATGTTCACATACAACACAACCCCGCATACGACAACAGGGTTTACGCCATACGAATTAGTCTATGGAAAGATAGCAGCAATACCTACCGCATTAAAAAGCCCACCTAAACTAACGTACAATTACGAAGATTACGCGCAAATAGCAAGGGAACGTATCAGAGTAACAAATGAAGCAGCCAGAGAACGACTTCAGGGAGCAAAAGAGAAAGCAAAAAAGGGATACGACCGAAAAGCGCGCGAAATAGAATTGAAGGTAGGCGACAAGGTTTGGCTTTTCGACGAATCGGTACGTCGGGGAAGATCAAAAAAACTAGACAACAAATGGGTAGGCCCCTACGTAATCGTAGAAAAGAACTCTAAAGTCAACGTAACCATTAAAAAAGGACGAAAAACCCTACGAACTCACGCGAATAGACTCAAACACTTTATCGAATAACAAAAAAAAAAATATATATATATAATAATAATAAAACGCGATGTCAAAACTTAAAACTACAGGCGGGAGTAAGGAATGGCTATAAGGGAAGGAAAACCCTACGCGCACACGCGAATAGACTAAAACACTTTACCGAATAAAAACCGTTGGAAAATACAACGAAATTTAGTATCACATTGTATTACAAATAGTATTAAAATAAGTAAGATGATTATATAATTTAAGAAACATTGTATACCAAGTGTTAACTATAATTATTATAAACGAGAATGTGTAAAATATTAAACAGCCTAATGTACAGTCGGGATGTCAAACTGTTAACGGCACTACTGTACGACATGAATGCGAATACGCGAATATTGTGACGGGCGCCGGGAAATTTTGTAAACCATAGGAATAAAAAATCCCCCTAAGCACCCTTCCCGTAAGGGGGGGGGAATGTTGTGACCGGACCGACACCCAAGCGTGTCGACACCGCGCACATACCGATTGCCGCAATCGAGCGGCCGGAATCCGGCACAACCGAGTAAGCAATCTCGGAAGCGCACCGAGCCCCGTCAGCGCATGGCGAAACAGCCCAAAACCAGGGCAAAGACGGAGACCCCGATGGTCCCCGCTTCGTCCCGACTAAACTTATAAGAATATGTACGAGCAATGCGAGCTCAGACTTGATACCGAATTGTAACGGGAACCATACCCGTCGTTTAGGATAAGACTCATGCCCAAGGAGGCACAGTGTAACAGTCACCCAGATCGGGACAGAATAAACTTGTTATCCTTACGGTGAGTTCCAACTCTTCAACCCGCAACGATCCCTTACCTCCGGATTCAACCGAATCCTACCGTCTCGGCACAATCACCCGAACCTTCGGAGCCCGAGGACGACACGCGCCAAGGCCGCCCAGGAACACCCCGAGATTCACATCCAGAATCCCGCTCCCAGGCGTCCCGGCACAACATTTCTTTCTGGTGCTAGCGTTCGTGAATGTGTGTATACATTGTAAGGGAGTTGTTGTAAATTATTAATTAATACTAAGAAAATTAACATTTTTTCGGTTTCGCAGCGCCAAGTATTTTGAATAAAATATTTATTCATATTAAAATATTTATTTGTATAAAAATATATCTGCTTAATATTATGTAATACATTGTAATGGAATGTATGAACACAGGATTTTAGCTGTGTGTATGTAGATGTGTCATCTTAAGCGCAGTTGGAAAGCACCTTTATGTACTGGCAGCTCATTTTGATTTCACATCTTTTTTTGTATTGTATATTTTCTATTTTTTGTGATTATATTATTACCTTTTATTTTTTGTGATTTTTTATACTCTTTTCCGTCCTCGACTTTATCATGTATATTATTATCTTCTTTTTTTTTTTTGGTGATAATTCATGTACTTGGCGTAATTTTTTTACTTTTTTGAAGTTTTTTGGGGGGATCTCACTTCTTTTTACAAAGATTCGTCACCTACGTAAATACAAAAGCATCACAGAATCCATTAAAGCATGACAATGTTATGGAATTTTAACAAATTACAAAAAGACTTTTTTCCATGACGGTGAATAATAGAAAAAGTTGTCGATCTTGTTTATAATTTTGGGTTCGATAGGTTACGCACACTTAATGTATCATACATACTTGTACCGAGGCGAACACTTACAGCTACTTCTCACGTATCATAAATTCTTAAATGGATTCTCCAATGATTGAGCTTTAATAGCTAGTCTTAAAAAAAGAATGATTAACGTTGAATAAATAACTATGCGTAGCGATTATATTATATTCAACTTCAGCAGCTCAGTTTCATGTTCTCTTGCTTATTTACCTATACAATGTAATTGTGCAGTTATTTTACGATAATCTAAATTTAACTATAGAACGCATGCGATGTACACGTATAATAGAAAACAGCGATGTCGTTTATAGAATATTTGTAACATGCCCTGCACTTAATAAATGTAACACACAATTTCTTCCTGGATGCATTGACGTATTTCTCTTTTTCTTTTTTTTTTTTATATATACTCTCGGGATATTACAGCTTTATTAATTGCAAAACTAACAAGTGGTCGCCTACAAATAGTACTCGCCCTGCGTTTGCATTTTAAACTATTTTGGCCCTTGCTAACAATGTTAAACTTTATATATATCATATATAAAATCTCACCGCAATGCTTCTGTAATTAAATTCAGTAGTGAGTTCCACTTAATTTCTATCTAACCGTATTATCGTTCAATGTTATTACACGTATGTGGTCATTTTCTGAAATAAGAGAATACAAGGAACGCAGCATTGTTTTGTATGCAACTATAAGCACGCACAGTTATATATTTTTGCACGATGGTTATGATAGACTTCTTGTGATATCCTAATGATAGAGATTGTGTATTGTGATTAATACAAAGTGCAATTTGTGTTCTAAACAGCATCTGTTTCGTTTCTTCGTTCGGTATACATTTATTGCTCTAAATAGAACTGCGAATTGATAGATTAATTGCACGGAGGGATATTTGTTCTGTCGGTTACTTTATGCGATTAGTAACCTTGGAACATTTAGAGACGATAGAGGTACAGAGAAAAATGGGCTCTGATAAAAATAATGATAATGAGAACACGATTAGAATCCATAAAAAAATTTTGGCGACTTTATTAATTGCGACAATAATTCAGTCTCCTATTTAGTCTAAAAACTCGTGACATGTCAAATTTTAACAATTTATCTTATTTAACATTTGCCAGGTTATCAAAAATTGATTGACACTTGGTAGGTTATAATACTTGGTAGGTTATAAATAAAATATATGTGTACAAAGACGGACGACGGTCCCTGCCGAATGATCCCGAGAGTCGACGAACAATACATGTGTTATTAGTGAAGGTGTGCGTGTACGCGTATACGTATTATGTTGACAAAAATTTCGACTGGAGAAGAAGAATCAGAATCAGAAGGAAAAGAAGAATTCTTTCTACCGTTTCCGACTGATCCATGAGATCATATTACGATATCTCTGTCATGCGTGGACCGATTTTATTGAATTTGGACGCATTCGAAAGCTTATATGCGGTTTACATAAGAAAAATGCCTTTAAATGTAGAAAATATAGCAGGCGTGCTGAGATATTAATGAAATAAGTTTCAGGTTAGGTTGGAATAGCCCGGCGACGAGTAAATGATAGCGGTAGCCACATTCGACATATACAGGGTGTTCTTTTGTACTTGTTTTCATGTACTTGGCGTCGAGACGCTACCGCGTCTCTAGATCTAGACTAACGAGATCCGTCTGCACAACCGTCTTCTATATCTAGACTAACGAGATCTCTCGTTATACAACCGTCTTCTATATCTAGACTAACGAGATCCGTCTGTACAACCGTCTTCTATATCTAGACTAATGAGATCCGTCTGTACAACCGTCTTCTATATCTAGACTAACGAGATCCGTCTGTACAACCGTCTTCTATATCTAGACTAACGAGATCCGTCTGTACAACCGTCTTCTATATCTAGACTAACGAGATCTCTCGTTATACAACCGTCTTCTATATCTAGACTAACGGGATACGTCGTTGGACAAACGTCTTCTATATCTAGACTAACGAGATCCGTCTGTACAACCGTCTTCTATATCTAGACTAACGAGATCCGTCTGTACAACCGTCTTCTATATCTAGACTAACGATATCTCTCGTTATACAACCGTCTTCTATATCTAGACTAACGGGATCCGTCTGTACAACCGTCTTCTATATCTAGACTAACGAGATCTCTCGTTATACAACCGTCTTCTATATCTAGACTAACGAGATCCGTCTGTACAACCGTCTTCTATATCTAGACTAACGAGATCCATCTGTACAACCGTCTTCTATATCTAGACTAAGGAGATCCGTCTGTACAACCGTCATCTATATCTAGACTAACGAGACCCGTCTGTACAACCGTCTTCTATATCTAGACTAACGAGATCCGTCTGTACAACCGTCTTCTATATCTAGACTAACGAGATCCGTCTGTACAACCGTCTTCTATATCTAGACTAACGAGATCTCTCGTTATACAACCGTCTTCTATATCTAGACTAACGAGATCCCTCTGTACAACCGTCTTCTATATCTAGACTAACGAGATCCGTCTGTACAACCGTTTTCTATATCTAGACTAACGAGGTACGTCGTTGGACAAACGTCTTCAATATCTAGACTAACGAGATCCGTCTGTACAACCGTTTTCTATATCTAGACTAACGAGATCCGTCTGTACAACCGTCTTCTATATCTAGACTAACGA
The DNA here is from genome assembly GCA_960531205.1 of Andrena bicolor. Classification (NCBI taxonomy): domain Eukaryota; kingdom Metazoa; phylum Arthropoda; class Insecta; order Hymenoptera; family Andrenidae; genus Andrena; species Andrena bicolor. The sequence continues at coordinate 227,511 of CAUIJW010000096.1, forward strand.
GATCCGTCTGTACAACCGTCTTCTATAACTAGACTAACGAGATCCGTCTGTACAACCGTCTTCTATATCTAGACTAACGAGATCCGTCTGTACAACCGTCTTCTATATCTAGACTAACGATATCCGTCTGTACAACCGTCTTCTATATCTAGACTAACGAGATCCGTCTGTACAACCGTCTTCTATATCTAGACTAACGAGATCCGTCTGTACAACCGTCTTCTATATCTAGACTAACGAGATCCGTCTGTACAACCGTCTTCTATATCTAGACTAACGATATCTCTCGTTATACAACCGTCTTCTATATCTAGACTAACGGGATCCGTCTGTACAACCGTCTTCTATATCTAGACTAACGAGATCCGTCTGTACAACCGTCTTCTATATCTAGACTAACGAGATCCATCTGTACAACCGTCTTCTATATCTAGACTAAGGAGATCCGTCTGTACAACCGTCATCTATATCTAGACTAACGAGATCCGTCTGTACAACCGTCTTCTATATCTAGACTAACGAGATCTCTCGTTATACAACCGTCTTCTATATCTAGACTAACGGGATACGTCGTTGGACAAACGTCTTCTATATCTAGACTAACGGGATCCGTCTGTACAACCGTCTTCTATATCTAGACTAACGAGATCCGTCTGTACAACCGTCTTCTATATCTAGACTAACGAGATCCATCTGTACAACCGTCTTCTATATCTAGACTAAGGAGATCCGTCTGTACAACCGTCATCTATATCTAGACTAACGAGACCCGTCTGTACAACCGTCTTCTATATCTAGACTAACGAGATCCGTCTGCACAACCGTCTTCTATATCTAGACTAACGAGATCCGTCTGAACAACCGTCTTCTATATCTAGACTAACGAGATCCGTCTGTACAACCGCCTTCTATATCTAGACTAACGAGATACGTCGTTGTACAACCATCTTCTATATCTAGACTAACGCGATCCGTCTGTACAACCGTCTTCTATATCTAGACTAACGAGATCCATCTGTACAACCGTCTTCTATATCTAGACTAAGGAGATCCGTCTGTACAACCGTCTTCTATATCTAGACTAACGAGATCTCTCGTTATACAACCGTCTTCTATATCTAGACTAACGGGATACGTCGTTGGACAAACGTCTTCTATATCTAGACTAACGAGATCCGTCTGTACAACCGTCTTCTATATCTAGACTAACGATATCTCTCGTTATACAACCGTCTTCTATATCTAGACTAACGGGATCCGTCTGTACAACCGTCTTCTATATCTAGACTAACGAGATCTCTCGTTATACAACCGTCTTCTATATCTAGACTAACGAGATCCGTCTGTACAACCGTCTTCTATATCTAGACTAACGAGATCCATCTGTACAACCGTCTTCTATATCTAGACTAAGGAGATCCGTCTGTACAACCGTCATCTATATCTAGACTAACGAGACCCGTCTGTACAACCGTCTTCTATATCTAGACTAACGAGATCCGTCAGTACAACCGTCTTCTATATCTAGACTAACGAGATCCGTCTGTACAACCGTCTTCTATATCTAGACTAACGAGATCCGTCTGTACAACCGTCTTCTATATCTAGACTAACGAGATCTCTCGTTATACAACCGTCTTCTATATCTAGACTAACGAGATCCGTCTGTACAACCGTCTTCTATATCTAGACTAACGAGATCCGTCTGTACAACCGTTTTCTATATCTAGACTAACGAGGTACGTCGTTGGACAAACGTCTTCAATATCTAGACTAACGAGATCCGTCTGTACAACCGTCTTCTATATCTAGACTAACGGGATCCGTCTGTACAACCGTCTTCTATATCTAGACTAACGAGATCTCTCGTTATACAACCGTCTTCTATATCTAGACTAACGAGATCCGTCTGTACAACCGTCTTCTATATCTAGACTAACGAGATCCGTCTGTACAACCGTTTTCTATATCTAGACTAACGAGGTACGTCGTTGGACAAACGTCTTCAATATCTAGACTAACGAGATCCGTCTGTACAACCGTCTTCTATATCTAGACTAACGGGATCCGTCTGTACAACCGTCTTCTATATCTAGACTAACGAGATCCGTCTGTACAACCGTCTTCTATATCTAGACTAATGAGATCCGTCTGTACAACCGTCTTCTATATCTAGACTAACGAGATCCGTCTGTACAACCGTCTTCTATATCTAGACTAACGAGATCTCTCGTTATACAACCGTCTTCTATATCTAGACTAACGGGATCCGTCTGTACAACCGTCTTCTATATCTAGACTAACGAGATCTCTCGTTATACAACCGTCTTCTATATCTAGACTCACGAGATCCGTCTGTACAACCGTCTTCTATATCTAGACTAACGAGATCCATCTGTACAACCGTCTTCTATATCTAGACTAAGGAGATCCGTCTGTACAACCGTCATCTATATCTAGACTAACGAGACCCGTCTGTACAACCGTCTTCTATATCTAGACTAACGAGATCCGTCTGTACAACCGTCTTCTATATCTAGACTAACGAGATCCGTCTGTACAACCGTCTTCTATATCTAGACTAACGAGATCTCTCGTTATACAACCGTCTTCTATATCTAGACTAACGAGATCCGTCTGTACAACCGTCTTCTATATCTAGACTAACGAGATCCGTCTGTACAACCGTTTTCTATATCTAGACTAACGAGGTACGTCGTTGGACAAACGTCTTCAATATCTAGACTAACGAGATCCGTCTGTACAACCGTCTTCTATATCTAGACTAACGAGATCCGTCTGTACAACCGTCTTCTATATCTAGACTAACGAGATCCGTCTGTACAACCGTCTTCTATAACTAGACTAACGAGATCCGTCTGTACAACCGTCTTCTATATCTAGACTAACGAGATCCGTCTGTACAACCGTCTTCTATATCTAGACTAACGAGATCACTCGTTATACAACCGTCTTCTATATCTAGACTAACGAGATCCGTCTGTACAACCGCCTTCTATATCTAGACTAACGAGATCCGTCTGCACAACCGTCTTCTATATCTAGACTAACGAGATCCGTCTGTACAACCGTCTTTTATATCTAGACTAACGAGATCCGTCTGCACAACCGTCTTCTATATCTAGACTAACGAGATCCGTCTGAACAACCGTCTTCTATATCTAGACTAACGAGATCCGTCTGTACAACCGCCTTCTATATCTAGACTAACGAGATACGTCGTTGTACAACCATCTTCTATATCTAGACTAACGCGATCCGTCTGTACAACCGTTTTCTATATCGAGACTAACGAGATCCGTCTGTACAACCGTCTTCTATATCTAGACTAACGAGGTACGTCGTTGGACAAACGTCATCAATATCTAGACTAACGAGATCCGTCTGTACAACCGTCTTCTATATCTAGACTAACGGGATCCGTCTGTACAACCGTCTTCTATATCTAGACTAACGAGATCTCTCGTTATACAACCGTCTTCTATATCTAGACTAACGAGATCCGTCTGTACAACCGTCTTCTATATCTAGACTAACGAGATCTCTCGTTATACAACCGTCTTCTATATCTAGACTAACGAGATCCGTCTGTACAACCGTCTTCTATATCTAGACTAACGAGATCCGTCTGTACAACCGTTTTCTATATCTAGACTAACGAGGTACGTCGTTGGACAAACGTCTTCAATATCTAGACTAACGAGATCCGTCTGTACAACCGTCTTCTATATCTAGACTAACGGGATCCGTCTGTACAACCGTCTTCTATATCTAGACTAACGAGATCTCTCGTTATACAACCGTCTTCTATATCTAGACTAACGAGATCCGTCTGTACAACCGTCTTCTATATCTAGACTAACGAGATCCGTCTGTACAACCGTTTTCTATATCTAGACTAACGAGGTACGTCGTTGGACAAACGTCTTCAATATCTAGACTAACGAGATCCGTCTGTACAACCGTCTTTTATATCTAGACTAACGAGATCCGTCTGCACAACCGTCTTCTATATCTAGACTAACGAGATCCGTCTGAACAACCGTCTTCTATATCTAGACTAACGAGATCCGTCTGTACAACCGCCTTCTATATCTAGACTAACGAGATACGTCGTTGTACAACCATCTTCTATATCTAGACTAACGCGATCCGTCTGTACAACCGTTTTCTATATCGAGACTAACGAGATCCGTCTGTACAACCGTCTTCTATATCTAGACTAACGGGATACGACGTTGGACAAACGTCTTCTATATCTAGACTAACGAGATCCGTCTGTACAACCGTCTTCTATATCTAGACTAACGAGATCCGTCTGTACAACCGTTTTCTATATCTAGACTAACGAGATCCGTCTGTACAACCGTCTTCTATATCTTGACTAACGAGATCCATCTGTACAACCGTCTTCTATATCTAGACTAACGAGATCCGTCTGTACAACCGTCTTCTATATCTAGACTAACGAGATCCGTCTGAACAACCGTCTTCTATATCTAGACTAACGAGATCCGTCTGTACAACCGCCTTCTATATCTAGACTAACGAGATCCGTCTGTACAACCATCTTCTATATCTAGACTAACGCGATCCGTCTGTACAACCGTTTTCTATATCGAGACTAACGAGATCCGTCTGTACAACCGTCTTCTATATCTAGACTAACGGGATACGACGTTGGACAAACGTCTTCTATATCTAGACTAACGAGATCCGTCTGTACAACCGTCTTCTATATCTAGACTAACGAGATCCGTCTGTACAACCGTTTTCTATATCTAGACTAATGAGATCCGTCTGTACAACCGTCTTCTATATCTAGACTAACGAGATCCGTCTGTACAACCGTCTTCTATATCTAGACTAACGAGATCCGTCTGTACAACCGTCTTCTATATCTAGACTAACGAGATCTCTCGTTATACAACCGTCTTCTATATCTAGACTAACGAGATCCGTCTGTACAACCGTCTTCTATATCTAGACTAATGAGATCCGTCTGTACAACCGTCTTCTATATCTAGACTAACGAGATCCGTCTGTACAACCGTCTTCTATATCTAGACTAACGAGATCCGTCTGTACAACCGTCTTCTATATCTAGACTAACGAGATCTCTCGTTATACAACCGTCTTCTATATCTAGACTAACGGGATACGTCGTTGGACAAACGTCTTCTATATCTAGACTAACGAGATCCGTCTGTACAACCGTCTTCTATATCTAGACTAACGAGATCCGTCTGTACAACCGTCTTCTATATCTAGACTAACGATATCTCTCGTTATACAACCGTCTTCTATATCTAGACTAACGAGATCCGTCTGTACAACCGTCTTCTATATCTAGACTAACGAGATCCATCTGTACAACCGTCTTCTATATCTAGACTAAGGAGATCCGTCTGTACAACCGTCATCTATATCTAGACTAACGAGACCCGTCTGTACAACCGTCTTCTATATCTAGACTAACGAGATCCGTCTGTACAACCGTCTTCTATATCTAGACTAACGAGATCCGTCTGTACAACCGTCTTCTATATCTAGACTAACGAGATCTCTCGTTATACAACCGTCTTCTATATCTAGACTAACGAGATCCGTCTGTACAACCGTCTTCTATATCTAGACTAACGAGATCCGTCTGTACAACCGTTTTCTATATCTAGACTAACGAGGTACGTCGTTGGACAAACGTCTTCAATATCTAGACTAACGAGATCCGTCTGTACAACCGTCTTCTATATCTAGACTAACGAGATCCGCCTGTACAACCGTCTTCTATATCTAGACTAACGAGATCCGTCTGTACAACCGTCTTCTATAACTAGACTAACGAGATCCGTCTGTACAACCGTCTTCTATATCTAGACTAACGAGATCCGTCTGTACAACCGTCTTCTATATCTAGACTAACGAGATCTCTCGTTATACAACCGTCTTCTATATCTAGACTAACGAGATCCGTCTGTACAACCGTCTTCTATATCTAGACTAACGAGATCTCTCGTTATACAACCGTCTTCTATATCTAGACTAACGAGATCCGTCTGTACAACCGTCTTCTATATCTAGACTAACGAGATCCGTCTGTACAACCGTTTTCTATATCTAGACTAACGAGGTACGTCGTTGGACAAACGTCTTCAATATCTAGACTAACGAGATCCGTCTGTACAACCGTCTTCTATATCTAGACTAACGGGATCCGTCTGTACAACCGTCTTCTATATCTAGACTAACGAGATCTCTCGTTATACAACCGTCTTCTATATCTAGACTAACGAGATCCGTCTGTACAACCGTCTTCTATATCTAGACTAACGAGATCCGTCTGTACAACCGTTTTCTATATCTAGACTAACGAGGTACGTCGTTGGACAAACGTCTTCAATATCTAGACTAACGAGATCCGTCTGTACAACCGTCTTCTATATCTAGACTAACGGGATCCCTCTGTACAACCGTCTTCTATATCTAGACTAACGAGATCTCTCGTTATACAACCGTCTTCTATATCTAGACTAACGAGATCCGTCTGTACAACCGTCATCTATATCTAGACTAACGAGATCCGTCTGTACAACCGTTTTCTATATCTAGACTAACGAGGTACGTCGTTGGACAAACGTCTTCAATATCTAGACTAACGAGATCCGTCTGTACAACCGTCTTCTATATCTAGACTAACGGGATCCGTCTGTACAACCGTCTTCTATATCTAGACTAACGAGATCCGTCTGTACAACCGTCTTCTATATCTAGACTAATGAGATCCGTCTGTACAACCGTCTTCTATATCTAGACTAACGAGATCCGTCTGTACAACCGTCTTCTATATCTAGACTAACGAGATCCGTCTGTACAACCGTCTTCTATATCTAGACTAACGAGATCCGTCTGTACAACCGTCTTCTATATCTAGACTAACGAGATCCGTCTGTACAACCGTCTTCTATATCTAGACTAACGAGATCTCTCGTTATACAACCGTCTTCTATATCTAGACTAACGGGATACGTCGTTGGACAAACGTCTTCTATATCTAGACTAACGAGATCCGTCTGTACAACCGTCTTCTATATCTAGACTAACGAGATCCGTCTGTACAACCGTCTTCTATATCTAGACTAACGATATCTCTCGTTATACAACCGTCTTCTATATCTAGACTAACGGGATCCGTCTGTACAACCGTCTTCTATATCTAGACTAACGAGATCTCTCGTTATACAACCGTCTTCTATATCTAGACTAACGAGATCCGTCTGTACAACCGTCTTCTATATCTAGACTAACGAGATCCGTCTGTACAACCGTTTTCTATATCTAGACTAACGAGGTACGTCGTTGGACAAACGTCTTCAATATCTAGACTAACGAGATCCGTCTGTACAACCGTCTTCTATATCTAGACTAACGGGATCCGTCTGTACAACCGTCTTCTATATCTAGACTAACGAGATCTCTCGTTATACAACCGTCTTCTATATCTAGACTAACGAGATCCGTCTGTACAACCGTCTTCTATATCTAGACTAACGAGATCCGTCTGTACAACCGTCTTCTATATCTAGACTAACGAGATCCGTCTGTACAACCGTCTTCTATAACTAGACTAACGAGATCCGTCTGTACAACCGTCTTCTATATCTAGACTAACGAGATCCGTCTGTACAACCGTCTTCTATATCTAGACTAACGAGATCTCTCGTTATACAACCGTCTTCTATATCTAGACTAACGAGATCCGTCTGTACAACCGTTTTCTATATCTAGACTAACGAGGTACGTCGTTGGACAAACGTCTTCAATATCTAGACTAACGAGATCCGTCTGTACAACCGTCTTCTATATCTAGACTAACGGGATCCGTCTGTACAACCGTCTTCTATATCTAGACTAACGAGATCTCTCGTTATACAACCGTCTTCTATATCTAGACTAACGAGATCCGTCTGTACAACCGTCATCTATATCTAGACTAACGAGATCCGTCTGTACAACCGTTTTCTATATCTAGACTAACGAGGTACGTCGTTGGACAAACGTCTTCAATATCTAGACTAACGAGATCCGTCTGTACAACCGTCTTCTATATCTAGACTAACGGGATCCGTCTGTACAACCGTCTTCTATATCTAGACTAACGAGATCCGTCTGTACAACCGTCTTCTATATCTAGACTAATGAGATCCGTCTGTACAACCGTCTTCTATATCTAGACTAACGAGATCCGTCTGTACAACCGTCTTCTATATCTAGACTAACGAGATCCGTCTGTACAACCGTCTTCTATATCTAGACTAACGAGATCCGTCTGTACAACCGTCTTCTATATCTAGACTAACGAGATCCGTCTGTACAACCGTCTTCTATATCTAGACTAACGAGATCTCTCGTTATACAACCGTCTTCTATATCTAGACTAACGGGATACGTCGTTGGACAAACGTCTTCTATATCTAGACTAACGAGATCCGTCTGTACAACCGTCTTCTATATCTAGACTAACGAGATCCGTCTGTACAACCGTCTTCTATATCTAGACTAACGATATCTCTCGTTATACAACCGTCTTCTATATCTAGACTAACGGGATCCGTCTGTACAACCGTCTTCTATATCTAGACTAACGAGATCTCTCGTTATACAACCGTCTTCTATATCTAGACTAACGAGATCCGTCTGTACAACCGTCTTCTATATCTAGACTAACGAGATCCGTCTGTACAACCGTTTTCTATATCTAGACTAACGAGGTACGTCGTTGGACAAACGTCTTCAATATCTAGACTAACGAGATCCGTCTGTACAACCGTCTTCTATATCTAGACTAACGGGATCCGTCTGTACAACCGTCTTCTATATCTAGACTAACGAGATCTCTCGTTATACAACCGTCTTCTATATCTAGACTAACGAGATCCGTCTGTACAACCGTCTTCTATATCTAGACTAACGAGATCCGTCTGTACAACCGTTTTCTATATCTAGACTAACGAGGTACGTCGTTGGACAAACGTCTTCAATATCTAGACTAACGAGATCCGTCTGTACAACCGTCTTCTATATCTAGACTAACGGGATCCGTCTGTACAACCGTCTTCTATATCTAGACTAACGAGATCCGTCTGTACAACCGTTTTTTTTTTTTTTTTTTTTTTTTTTTTTAGAGGGGGAAAATGCTTTATGCATACCCCGGTACGAATACCGGGGTTATGTGGGACTCGCCACCCTAATGGTGGGATACCCACTAAAAAACCCCCTCTCTAAGTCCGCCTGACACGTGCCTACCCCGCTGTGGTGGGAACTTCAAGGCATTACTACCACCACAGCGTCCGTATCGGTGTAGGCCACACCTCCTATGTACAGTTTATATATAAATACTTACTTACCTAAATAAATAGATAAATAAATAACAAACAAATATGTACACATTCACGGACCCAGACGTACACAGCATTCATACCCACACAAGCCGGAATAAATACGCGGTACATCCATTCACACAAACAAAAAACGGGATAATTTACGCGCCGCCCACCTTACGTCTCCGGAATAAATAAAATAAATACCCCGTGTCGACCCGCCTTTATTGGAGGTGAGGAGGACCCAGCCTCCTCACCCTTTTACTGGGAGGGGGTCTAACCCCTTGGCCCGCCCCACCCCTCTTTCTCTTCAGGGCCCGTCTTCTTCTTTCCGTGGCCCTCCTTAGGGCTGCTTCTTTGGCCGCCGCCGCCCGGGCATCCCTCGCGGCTTTTTCCGCCAGGGCCTCTCTCCGGGCCTTCGCACCCATGACAGTGGATGCGAAGGTCCGGAGCTGCTCCCACTTATTGTCCGCCCCCATCGCGAGGCGGACCACTGTACTGGGGTCCAACGGGGCCCCCAAGGCCTCGGCCAATGCCCGGCGCTCTTCCTCGAACACCGGGCATGCCGTGAGGACGTGCTCGGCGTCATCCCACGCCGCCCCGCACTCCTCACACGCCCCAGTAGGGGCCTTCCCTATTCTCTTCCTGAAGGCCCCGAAGCACCCATGTCCGGTCAGGAGCTGGGTTAACCAGTAATCTGGCTGCCGCGCCAGCCCAGCTCCCGCCGCGAACGTCCGGACGTCCGGCACCAGCCTCCACGTCCAATACGTGGGGCCCATTCCGTCCCAGGCCTCCTGCCACTTACCCATGGCGGCGACCAGGGCAGTGCGCCTGCTCAGCGCCTGCTTGGCCCTCAACTCTTTTGGGTCCCGCATTAGGGCCGGGTTCGCCCTATCCCGCGCCCTCTCGTCGTGTACTTCCCTCCACATGGCCACCTTAATTTCCAGCGGCAACCTCCCCGCGAGGACACAGAGTGCCTGCCGCGACACCGTCCGATAGGCCGCCGATGTCCTGATGAGGGCAGATCGCTGGGCCCGTCGGATGGAGGTGAGGTTTACTCCCACCTTCAAGGCCGACGCCCATGCCGGGGCGGCATACGTCAGCACTGACTCCCAAACGTTATAGTATAGCCGCCTCGAAGCGATCGAGGGACCCCTAACGTTTGGGAGCAGCGCCGACAGGGCTCCGACAACCTTGTCCGCCCTGATGACCGCCCCGTCGAGGTGCGTCTTAAACCTCCGACGGCAGTCCAGCGTGACCCCCAGGTACTTGGCCGACTGTGCAGCCGCCACCACCGATCCCATCACCGGGAATTCCCTACCCTTGTCCGCGCGGAGTCCCGCCAGGACGATGACCTCGGTTTTATCCGAGGCCATCTCCAGGCCAGTGGACTCGAACCAGGCCCTAACCCTCCCGAGCGTTTCGGCCATCATCGCCTCGACCTGGGTCACGTCCCTAGCTGAGAACATGACAGCCAGGTCGTCGGCATAAGCGATGGCCTTGACAAAACGCCCGGGACCAATGGTCTTAAGAACCCCGTCGTATACGAGGTTCCACAGGAAAGGGCCTAGGACCGAGCCCTGAGGTACCCCCGCGCAGACTCGGGTCGTGACCTCGTCGTGCTGCGTGTGCACCGTGATATAGCGGTCGGAGAAATAGTCTCGAAGGACTCTCCTGACCGCTGGTTGCACGCGCCTCACGACGAGTTCCCGCATGATGGACTCCCAGCGGATGGCGTTGAAAGCGTTACGCACGTCGATCAACACCATCACGCAGAGCCTCGGTTTGGTGGTAGCCACACAGCCTTCGGCAAACGCCATGACTTCCCTGGCGGCCTCCACTGTCCCGACCCCTCTCCTGAAACCGAACTGGTTCGGGGAGAAGGGGTCCCGACCGATCTGCCTCTCCATCAGCTCTTTTATAGCGTACTCCCACACTTTACTCAGTGCTGGGAGCACGCTAATCGGACGGTACGCGCCAGGCTCGGTGGGCTGCTTGCCAGACTTTGGGACCAGCACCACCCGAGCCCTTTTCCACGTCCCAGGGATGGATCCCCTCCTTAGGGTGTCGAGGAAAGCTTCTGCGAGCTCCTGCCGAAACGCCCTCGACACCACTACCGCGACCTCAGCGGGGACCGCGTCCAGGCCCGGGGCTTTGTTCGGCTTGAGGCGGGATATGGCCTCCTCGACCATTTCCACATCCACCTCAGGGGCCGTCAACAAAGCCCTCAGGGCCCCATCCTCGGGGACATCCCCACGGCGTGGGGGGAGGGGGAGGGGGGGGGGAGGTACCGTGACAAAGAGGCCGTCCAGAACCCGCCCGACCTGAGCCGGGGTCATTACCATCCTCGGTGGTCGCCCACCGAGTTTGGACATAACCGCCTTGTACGGCCTCCCCCAGGGGTCCAGGTCGACCTGGGCACACATGCCCAGCCACTGGGCCTCCTTTGCCCTCCAAATGGCGACCTGCACCCCCCTCCGAGCCACGGAGTAGGCCACCCGCGCCTCCTCCGCCTCCGGGCCGCCCCTCCTCCTTCGCTTCTTCATTTTGCGCCTCGCCTTCAGGGAGGCTGCCCGCGCCACGGCCACCTCGCTACACCACCACCCGTTGGGCTTGCGGGTCCCACGGGGGAGAGACTTCCTGGGCAGCACTTGCCTGCAGGTCGCCTCGAGGGCTCTTTGCATCCTGTCCGCCCTCGGCTCCCCCGGAGAGCCAGGCTCACCTTCGTCACCGACATCCCGCCGCCCGTGCAACAGCCCGAACTGCGTCACCACCTCGGCAGCATCCATCTCCCTCGTGGAGTATGGCTGCCAAGGGGCCGCCCCGACCGTAGATCTTGTCCTCCTGATGGTATGGAGGACGTATCTATGGTCGGAGAACGAGTCTTGCCCGAGGACCTCGCTCTTGGTTCCTCTGGCTGTCGCACGGTCCGCGGACAGGATGTCGATGAATGACCTCCTACCGTTCCTCTCGAAGGTGAACCTGTACCTCTCCGGGATCTTTACCGGGACCAGGCCAAGCCCGGCCAGCAGGTCGAGGATCGCCGTCCCCTTCCTGTCTAGCCGGGCACTCCCCCAGGCCGGGGACCTGGCGTTCCAGTCACCTGCCAGGAGCACGCCCATGCCCGAGGACCTCATCTCAGCGATGCCGCCCTCGATGGTGTTCAGAAATGATCTAAACTCCTCCAAGTTGGTTTTGGGTGAACAGTAGCAGCTCACCAGCACTTTACCTTCCCAACTAACAGCAACCACCCCGTCTGCCACTACGGGGCGCGCCATCGTTGGGAAGTGGCCGTTGAACCCCGTCACCCAAATGGAGGCATCTCCGGCCGCATCGTTGAACCAGTAGTTCAACTGGCGATACGGCTCGGAGATGATCACCACATCCACCGAGAGCTGAGACATCAGATGCTCCATGAGGTCCTGGGCTAGGCGGCACCTGTTCAGGTTGATCTGGGCAACCTTAAGGGCCATTCCCGGCGCTGGTTCCCCCTCGACCCTTGGGCTCCGTCCTGGGCGCGACTCCTCTGGGCGGCCTGTTGAACGGGCATGCCAGCGATGCCGTCACGTGCGCCGTGCCTGGGCCCTTACGCCCCTCCTTCAGGCACACGGCGCACCTAGGAGGGTTGGGGCATTTAGCGATCAGGTGGTCCGAAGCCCCGCACCTCCTGCAGAGCTCGCACCCCTCCCTGACCGCCCCGCAGTCCCTGGCCATATGGCCGATGAGGTGACACCTATAGCACCTCGTGCTTTTCGGCAGAACCCTGGCCTTCGCCCAGGACAGGCCCGACCTGAAACGGGCCCCTCCCTCCCCGAGGTTCTTAAGGAGGTTCAGCGGGACCTCGACCACGGCTGCTTGGGTGCCCCTGGGGCCCAGCCTCAACATCTTGAGCCGGAGGTCCCCCGGGTCCACCTTAAGGGCGACCCCTAGGTCTCGGAGAACCTCCGGGCCCTCGACCGAGGGGTCCAGGTCCCTAACCTCCAGGGACACCCTGTTTTGGAGCGGGGTGCACTCCAACCCCGCCCCAATTTTCTCCTTGATGGCCTGCGTCAAGGCTTCCACGCTGGCCCCCTTCTCCACCTCGAGGAGGATGTGGCCCTGCTGGGTCTTTTTCACCCCCCTAACCCCATCGAGGGTCTCCCTCCCCTTGGACAGCAACAACTTATACGTGTCCAAGTAGGTTGCTGTGGGGGGGACCTTCACCAGCACCGCCTCTGGTCGTTTCCTCACCGGAGGCGGGGGCTTCGGGGGGATCTTTCGACCCGCCTGCCCCTGTTCTTTCGGGGGATTTTTAGGGTTCGGCGTCCCGGACGCCCCTCCCCGACCCCCCTGTGGGCCCTGGGGCCCCTTCTGCCGCCTGGGTGGCTGGACTCGCCACTGCTGCTGTTGCTGTTGTTGTTGCAGCTGCAGTTGCAGTTGCTGTTGTTGCTGCAACTGCTGCTGCCAGGCCCCGAGCGCCTGCAGCTGTTGGACCTGGGGGTCCCCGGGATCCCCAGGTACGCCGTGCGCCTGCCCTAATGTGGGCCACTTTGACCACCACTGCAGCTGCACGTCCTGCATGGTAGGCTGCAGTAGTGGCCATTGCGGTGGGGGCGATCCCTTCCCCGGCTCCCCCTGGGTGGGCATCTGAGGTCCAGCGGGGAGGGGGGGTCTCTGGGCCAGGAGGTCCTTCCTCCTCTGCTCCTTTCTGTCCCTCCTCGCCTGCCCTTTCGTCCTCGGCGTCTTCTTCCCCGCCCCGGCTCCAGCGCCAGCGCCAGGCCTCGATGACGGTGACCCGTCGGACCCGCGGGGGGTCTGGGCCGGGTTACATTGCCCCAGCGGCGTGGCTGGGCGCTCCGGATCCGTAGCCCCCACTGGGGTCCCCACCTCCTCGCAGGCCCTCTTCTTGCTCCCCTCCTGCGGGGATGCAGGGGAGTCCCTAGCCCTCTTCGATCCTCCCTGGCCTCCATCCTTCCCCCCCGCTGGATCTTCTCCTCCCTTCCCCCCGGGCTTCCCCTTAAGTGGGGTGACCTGGGGGTGAGGGAGCTTCCCCTTGCCGCCTACGCCTGGCGGGGGGGAGTGCTGCGTCGCCGCGTCCCTCGTGGGCCTTGCCGGTGGCGCGGGGGGAGGGGGAACCTCCGTCCCCCTCCCAGTCTCGCCGTCCGCGATAGCATCCGCGACTGCGGTTGCCGCCCTCTGGCATCTCCTGATCACCTTCGAGATCAGGTCGACAACTTTGTTCGCCGAGACGACCTTCGACGACGCCTTTCTGTCGCTGTACTCCGCGGTCGCCTTCGCGCAGTCGCGGATGACGGCCCCCAGCAGGTTTGCCACCTCCGCCAGACTGCGCGCTCCCTCCCCAGGGGTCGCCTCCCCCCCACCCTGTGTATCAGGTCCCCTTGCTGCACCGCCCTGTTGTTGCAGCAGGGGGGCGCCCCCGAGCTTTGTGGGGTTCCTCGGCTCCCCCTCCCGCGTTACGCTGGGGCCTAGCCCCCACCCCTTCAGCGTGGGTCCCTTCACTCTCGAGGCCGAGCAAGACCTGCCCTCCTTCTTCTCGGCGGCCTTATTGGTGGAGGGACCCGCCAGCTCGCTCAGGGTCCCCATCCCACTGGTCCCCGCAAGCTCCCCCGTTTCGTCCCCCGGGGGGCCCGTGCTCTCCTTCGAGGGGGGTGTCCTGGCCAGCGCCTTCCCCCTGAAGATGTCGGCCAGTCCCCCCCCGGCCCCCTTGGTCTGTGGAGTATCCCTACCCCCACCACAACCCAATTGTCCCGTCCTACTACTCCCCTTACTCACCGGAGATGGTGTCTCGGGGATCAGGAGCGGTCCCAGGTCCTCGTTCCTCGGTCGGAGGACCGCCTCCGCTTCGTCCTGGGGGAGAATCCCGTAGAGGATCTCCTCCAGCGTCCTCTCCTCCCCCTCCTTCGATCCAGGTGGTGGTCCCGAGCCTCCCTTGCTCGTTCCCACCCCCCTGTTTGTCCAATCCGTGTCCTTTGTCTCGCCATGGTCCGCAGCTGTTGCATTTTCCGGGGCTGTCGCCCCGGTGGCACCGGCCCGCCGCATCAGCTCGGTGTCGTCGGGCTGAACTCTTACACCCTCCTCGCTGCCGACGGGGCGAGAGAGGGGGGACGGCCTAATGCCTCCAACCGCCTGTTTGACATCCGAGGCCAGGCTGGTTGTACTCATCATTCGTCATCATACTCATACAACCGTCTTCTATATCTAGACTAACGAGATCCGTCTGTACAACCGTCATCTATATCTAGACTAACGAGACCCGTCTGTACAACCGTCTTCTATATCTAGACTAACGGGATACGTCGTTGGACAACCGTCTTCTATATCTAGACTAACGGGATACGTCGTTGGACAAACGTCTTCTATATCTAGACTAACGAGATCCGTCTGTACAACCGTCTTCTATATCTAGACTAACGAGATCCGTCTGTACAACCGTTTTCTATATCTAGACTAACGAGGTACGTCGTTGGACAAACGTCTTCAATATCTAGACTAACGAGATCCGTCTGTACAACCGTCTTCTATATCTAGACTAACGGGATCCGTCTGTACAACCGTCTTCTATATCTAGACTAACGAGATCCGTCTGTACAACCGTCTTCTATATCTAGACTAATGAGATCCGTCTGTACAACCGTCTTCTATATCTAGACTAACGAGACCCGTCTGTACAACCGTCTTCTCTATCTAGACTCACGAGACCCGTCTGTACAACCTTCTTCTATATCTAGACTAACGAGATCCGTCTGTACAACCGTCTTCTATATCTAGACTAAAGAGATCCGTCGGTACAACCGTCTTCTATATCTAGACTAACGAGATCCGTCTGTACAACCGTCTTCTATATCTAGACTAACGAGATCTCTCGTTATACAACCGTCTTTTATATCTAGACTAACGAGATCCGTCTGCACAACCGTCTTCTATATCTAGACTAACGAGATCCGTCTGAACAACCGTCTTCTATATCTAGACTAACGAGATCCGTCTGTACAACCGCCTTCTATATCTAGACTAACGAGATACGTCGTTGTACAACCATCTTCTATATCTAGACTAACGCGATCCGTCTGTACAACCGTTTTCTATATCGAGACTAACGAGATCCGTCTGTACAACCGTCTTCTATATCTAGACTAACGGGATACGACGTTGGACAAACGTCTTCTATATCTAGACTAACGAGATCCGTCTGTACAACCGTCTTCTATATCTAGACTAACGAGATCCGTCTGTACAACCGTCTTCTATATCTAGACTAACGGGATACGTCGTTATACAACCGTCTTCTATATCTAGACTAACGGGATACGTCGTTATACAACCGTCTTCTATATCTAGACTAACGAGATCCGTCTGTACAACCGTTTTCTATATCTAGACTAACGAGGTACGTCGTTGGACAAACGTCTTCAATATCTAGACTAACGAGATCCGTCTGTACAACCGTCTTCTATATCTAGACTAACGAGACCCGTCTGTACAACCGTCTTCTATATCTAGACTAACGGGATCCGTCTGTACAACCGTCTTCTATATCTAGACTAACGAGATCTCTCGTTATACAACCGTCTTCTATATCTAGACTAACGAGATCCGTCTGTACAACCGTTTTCTATATCTAGACTAACGAGGTACGTCGTTGGACAAACGTCTTCAATATCTAGACTAACGAGATCCGTCTGTACAACCGTCTTCTATATCTAGACTAACGAGATCCGTCTGTACAACCGTCTTCTATATCTAGACTAACGAGATCCGTCTGTACAACCGTCTTCTACATCTAGACTAACGAGATCCGTCTGTACAACCGTCTTCTATAACTAGACTAACGAGATCCGTCTGTACAACCGTCTTCTATATCTAGACTAACGAGATCCGTCTGTACAACCGTCTTCTATATCTAGACTAACGAGATCTCTCGTTATACAACCGTCTTCTATATCTTGACTAACGAGATCCGTCTGTACAACCGCCTTCTATATCTAGACTAACGTGATCCGTCTGCACAACCGTCTTCTATATCTAGACTAACGAGATCCGTCTGTACAACCGTCTTTTATATCTAGACTAACGAGATCCGTCTGCACAACCGTCTTCTATATCTAGACTAACGAGATCCGTCTGAACAACCGTCTTCTATATCTAGACTAACGAGATCCGTCTGTACAACCGCCTTCTATATCTAGACTAACGAGATACGTCGTTGTACAACCATCTTCTATATCTAGACTAACGCGATCCGTCTGTACAACCGTTTTCTATATCGAGACTAACGAGATCCGTCTGTACAACCGTCTTCTATATCTAGACTAACGGGATACGACGTTGGACAAACGTCTTCTATATCTAGACTAACGAGATCCGTCTGTACAACCGTCTTCTATATCTAGACTAACGAGATCCGTCTGTACAACCGTTTTCTATATCTAGACTAACGAGATCCGTCTGTACAACCGTCTTCTCTATCTAGACTAACGAGATCCATCTGTACAACCGTCTTCTATATCTAGACTAACGAGATCCGTCTGTACAACCGTCTTCTATATCTAGACTAACGAGATCCGTCTGTACAACCGTCTTCTATATCTAGACTAACGAGATCCGTCTGTACAACCGTCTTCTATATCTAGACTAACGAGATCCGTCTGTACAACCGTCTTCTATATCTAGACTAACGAGATCTCTCGTTCTACAACCGTCTTCTATATCTAGACTAACGGGATACGTCGTTGGACAAACGTCTTCTACATCTAGACTAACGAGATCCGTCTGTACAACCGTCTTCTATATCTAGACTAACGAGATCCGTCTGTACAACCGTCTTCTATATCTAGACTAACGAGATCCGTCTGTACAACCGTCTTCTATATCTAGACTAACGATATCTCTCGTTATACAACCGTCTTCTATATCTAGACTAACGGGATCCGTCTGTACAACCGTCTTCTATATCTAGACTAACGAGATCTCTCGTTATACAACCGTCTTCTATATCTAGACTAACGAGATCCGTCTGTACAACCGTCTTCTATATCTAGACTAACGAGATCCATCTGTACAACCGTCTTCTATATCTAGACTAAGGAGATCCGTCTGTACAACCGTCATCTATATCTAGACTAACGAGACCCGTCTGTACAACCGTCTTCTATATCTAGACTAACGAGATCCGTCTGCACAACCGTCTTCTATATCTAGACTAACGAGATCCGTCTGAACAACCGTCTTCTATATCTAGACTAACGAGATCCGTCTGTACAACCGCCTTCTATATCTAGACTAACGAGATACGTCGTTGTACAACCATCTTCTATATCTAGACTAACGCGATCCGTCTGTACAACCGTTTTCTATATCGAGACTAACGAGATCCGTCTGTACAACCGTCTTCTATATCTAGACTAACGGGATACGACGTTGGACAAACGTCTTCTATATCTAGACTAACGAGATCCGTCTGTACAACCGTCTTCTATATCTAGACTAACGAGATAAGTCTGTACAACCGTTTTCTATATCTAGACTAACGAGATCCGTCTGAACAACCGTCTTCTATATCTAGACTAACGAGATCCGTCTGTACAACCGTCTTCTATATCTAGACTAACGAGATCCGTCTGTACAACCGTCTTCTATATCTAGACTAACGAGATCCGTCTGTACAACCGTCTTCTATATCTAGACTAACGAGATCCGTCTGTACAACCGTCTTCTATATCTAGACTAACGAGACCCGTCTGTACAACCGTCTTCTATATCTAGACTAACGGGATACGTCGTTGGACAAACGTCTTCTATATCTAGACTAACGAGATCCGTCTGTACAACCGTCTTCTATATCTAGACTAACGAGATCCGTCTGTACAACCGTCTTCTATATCTAGACTAACGAGATCCGTCTGTACAACCGTCTTCTATATCTAGACTAACGAGATCTCTCGTTATACAACCGTCTTCTATATCTAGACTAACGAGATCTCTCGTTATACAACCGTCTTCTATATCTAGACTAACGAGATCCGTCTGTACAACCGTCTTCTATATCTAGACTAACGAGATCCGTCTGTACAACCGTCTTCTATATCTAGACTAACGAGATCCGCCTGTACAACCGTCTTCTATATCTAGACTAACGAGATCCGTCTGTACAACCGTCTTCTATATCTAGACTAACGAGATCCGTCTGTACAACCGTTTTCTATATCTAGACTAACGAGGTACGTCGTTGGACAAACGTCTTCAATATCTAGACTAACGAGATCCGTCTGTACAACCGTCTTCTATATCTAGACTAACGAGATCCGTCTGTACAACCGTCTTCTATATCTAGACTAACGAGATCCGTCTGTACAACCGTCTTCTATATCTAGACTAACGAGATCCGTCTGTACAACCGTCTTCTATAACTAGACTAACGAGATCCGTCTGTACAACCGTCTTCTATATCTAGACTAACGAGATCTCTCGTTATACAACCGTCTTCTATATCTAGACTAACGAGATCCGTCTGTACAACCGCCTTCTATATCTAGACTAACGAGATCCGTCTGCACAACCGTCTTCTATATCTAGACTAACGAGATCCGTCTGTACAACCGTCTTTTATATCTAGACTAACGAGATCCGTCTGCACAACCGTCTTCTATATCTAGACTAACGAGATCCGTCTGAACAACCGTCTTCTATATCTAGACTAACGAGATCCGTCTGTACAACCGTCTTCTATATCTAGACTAACGAGATCTCTCGTTATACAACCGTCTTCTATATCTAGACTAACGGGATACGTCGTTGGACAAACGTCTTCTATATCTAGACTAACGAGATCCGTCTGTACAACCGTCTTCTATATCTAGACTAACGAGATCCGTCTGTACATCCGTCTTCTATATCTAGACTACCGATATCTCTCGTTATACAACCGTCTTCTATATCTAGACTAACGGGATCCGTCTGTACAACCGTCTTCTATATCTAGACTAACGAGATCCGTCTGTACAACCGTCTTCTATATCTAGACTAACGAGATCTCTCGTTATACAACCGTCTTCTATATCTAGACTAACGAGATCCGTCTGTACAACCGTCTTCTATATCTAGACTAACGAGATCCGTCTGTACAACCGTTTTCTATATCTAGACTAACGAGGTACGTCGTTGGACAAACGTCTTCAATATCTAGACTAACGAGATCCGTCTGTACAACCGTCTTCTATATCTAGACTAACGAGATCCGTCGGTACAACCGTCTTCTATATCTAGACTAACGAGATCCGTCTGTACAACCGTCTTCTATATCTAGACTAACGAGATCCGTCTGTACAACCGTCTTCTATAACTAGACTAACGAGATCCGTCTGTACAACCGTCTTCTATATCTAGACTAACGAGATCTCTCGTTATACAACCGTCTTCTATATCTAGACTAACGAGATCCGTCTGTACAACCGCCTTCTATATCTAGACTAACGAGATCCGTCTGCACAACCGTCTTCTATATCTAGACTAACGAGATCCGTCTGTACAACCGTCTTTTATATCTAGACTAACGAGATCCGTCTGCACAACCGTCTTCTATATCTAGACTAACGAGATCCGTCTGAACAACCGTCTTCTATATCTAGACTAACGAGATCCGTCTGTACAACCGCCTTCTATATCTAGACTAACGAGATACGTCGTTGTACAACCATCTTCTATATCTAGACTAACGCGATCCGTCTGTACAACCGTTTTCTATATCGAGACTAACGAGATCCGTCTGTACAACCGTCTTCTATATCTAGACTAACGGGATACGACGTTGGACAAACGTCTTCTATATCTAGACTAACGAGATCCGTCTGTACAACCGTCTTCTATATCTAGACTAACGAGATCCGTCTGTACAACCGTTTTCTATATCTAGACTAACGAGATCCGTCTGTACAACCGTCTTCTCTATCTAGACTAACGAGATCCATCTGTACAACCGTCTTCTATATCTAGACTAACGAGATCCGTCTGTACAACCGTCTTCTATATCTAGACTAACGAGATCCGTCTGTACAACCGTCTTCTATATCTAGACTAACGAGATCCGTCTGTACAACCGTCTTCTATATCTAGACTAACGAGATCCGTCTGTACAACCGTCTTCTATATCTAGACTAACGAGATCTCTCGTTCTACAACCGTCTTCTATATCTAGACTAACGGGATACGTCGTTGGACAAACGTCTTCTATATCTAGACTAACGAGATCCGTCTGTACAACCGTCTTCTATATCTAGACTAACGAGATCCGTCTGTACAACCGTCTTCTATATCTAGACTAACGAGATCCGTCTGTACAACCGTCTTCTATATCTAGACTAACGGGATACGTCGTTGGACAAACGTCTTCTATATCTAGACTAACGAGATCCGTCTGTACAACCGTCTTCTATATCTAGACTAACGAGATCCGTCTGTACAACCGTCTTCTATATCTAGACTAACGAGATCCGTCTGTACAACCGTCTTCTATATCTAGACTAACGATATCTCTCGTTATACAACCGTCTTCTATATCTAGACTAACGGGATCCGTCTGTACAACCGTCTTCTATATCTAGACTAACGAGATCTCTCGTTATACAACCGTCTTCTATATCTAGACTAACGAGATCCGTCTGTACAACCGTCTTCTATATCTAGACTAACGAGATCCATCTGTACAACCGTCTTCTATATCTAGACTAAGGAGATCCGTCTGTACAACCGTCATCTATATCTAGACTAACGAGACCCGTCTGTACAACCGTCTTCTATATCTAGACTAACGAGATCCGTCTGCACAACCGTCTTCTATATCTAGACTAACGAGATCCGTCTGAACAACCGTCTTCTATATCTAGACTAACGAGATCCGTCTGTACAACCGCCTTCTATATCTAGATTAACGAGATACGTCGTTGTACAACCATCTTCTATATCTAGACTAACGCGATCCGTCTGTACAACCGTTTTCTATATCGAGACTAACGAGATCCGTCTGTACAACCGTCTTCTATATCTAGACTAACGAGATCCGTCTGTACAACCGTCTTCTATATCTAGACTAACGAGATCTCTCGTTCTACAACCGTCTTCTATATCTAGACTAACGGGATACGTCGTTGGACAAACGTCTTCTATATCTAGACTAACGAGATCCGTCTGTACAACCGTCTTCTATATCTAGACTAACGAGATCCGTCTGTACAACCGTCTTCTATATCTAGACTAACGAGATCCGTCTGTACAACCGTCTTCTATATCTAGACTAACGGGATACGTCGTTGGACAAACGTCTTCTATATCTAGACTAACGAGATCCGTCTGTACAACCGTCTTCTATATCTAGACTAACGCGATCCGTCTGTACAACCGTTTTCTATATCGAGACTAACGAGATCCGTCTGAACAACCGTCTTCTATATCTAGACTAACGAGATCCGTCTGTACAACCGTCTTCTATATCTAGACTAACGAGATCCGTCTGTACAACCGTCTTCTATATCTAGACTAACGAGATCCGTCTGTACAACCGTCTTCTATATCTAGACTAACGAGATCCGTCTGTACAACCGTCTTCTATATCTAGACTAACGAGATCCGTCTGTACAACCGTCTTCTATATTTAGACTAACGAGATCTCTCGTTATACAACCGTCTTCTATATCTAGACTAACGGGATACGTCGTTGGACAAACGTCTTCTATATCTAGACTAACGAGATCCGTCTGTACAACCGTCTTCTATATCTAGACTAACGAGATCCGTCTGTACAACCGTCTTCTATATCTAGACTAACGATATCTCTCGTTATACAACCGTCTTCTATATCTAGACTAACGGGATCCGTCTGTACAACCGTCTTCTATATCTAGACTAACGAGATCTCTCGTTATACAACCGTCTTCTATATCTAGACTAACGAGATCCGTCTGTACAACCGTCTTCTATATCTAGACTAACGAGATCCATCTGTACAACCGTCTTCTATATCTAGACTAACGAGATCCGTCTGTACAACCGTCTTCTATATCTAGACTAACGAGATCTCTCGTTATACAACCGTCTTCTATATCTAGACTAACGAGATCCGTCTGTACAACCGTCTTCTATATCTAGACTAACGAGATCCGTCTGTACAACCGTTTTCTATATCTAGACTAACGAGGTACGTCGTTGGACAAACGTCTTCAATATCTAGACTAACGAGATCCGTCTGTACAACCGTCTTCTATATCTAGACTAACGGGATCCGTCTGTACAACCGTCTTCTATATCTAGACTAACGAGATCTCTCGTTATACAACCGTCTTCTATATCTAGACTAACGAGATCCGTCTGTACAACCGTCTTCTATATCTAGACTAACGAGATCCGTCTGTACAACCGTTTTCTATATCTAGACTAACGAGGTACGTCGTTGGACAAACGTCTTCAATATCTAGACTAACGAGATCCGTCTGTACAACCGTCTTCTATATCTAGACTAACGGGATCCGCCTGTACAACCGACTTCTATATCTAGACTAACGAGATCTCTCGTTATACAACCGTCTTCTATATCTAGACTAACGAGATCCGTCTGTACAACTGTCTTCTATATCTAGACTAACGAGATCCGTCTGTACAACCGGTATCTATATCTAGACTAACGAGGTACGTCGTTGTACAAACGTCTTCAATATCTAGACTAACGAGATCCGTCTGTACAACCGTCTTCTATATCTAGACTAACGGGATCCGTCTGTACAACCGTCTTCTATATCTAGACTAACGAGATCCGTCTGTACAACCGTCTTCTATATCTAGACTAAGGAGATCCGTCTGTACAACCGTCATCTATATCTAGACTAACGAGACCCGTCTGTACAACCGTCTTCTATATCTAGACTAACGGGATCCGTCTGTACAACCGTCTTCTATATCTAGACTAACGAGATCCGTCTGTACAACCGTCTTCTATATCTAGACTAACGAGATCCGTCTGTACAACCGTCTTCTATATCTAGACTAACGAGATCTCTCGTTATACAACCGTCTTCTATATCTAGACTAACGAGATCTCTCGTTATACAACCGTCTTCTATATCTAGACTAACGAGATCCGTCTGTACAACCGTCTTCTATATCTAGACTAACGAGATCCGTCTGTACAACCGTTTTCTATATCTAGACTAACGAGATCCGTCTGTACAACCGTCTTCTATATCTAGACTAACGGGATCCGTCTGTACAACCGTCTTCTATATCTAGACTAACGAGATCTCTCGTTATACAACCGTCTTCTATATCTAGACTAACGAGATCCGTCTGTACAACCGTCTTCTATATCTAGACTAACGAGATCCGTCTGTACAACCGTTTTCTATATCTAGACTAACGAGGTACGTCGTTGGACAAACGTCTTCAATATCTAGACTAACGAGATCCGTCTGTACAACCGTCTTCTATATCTAGACTAACGGGATCCGTCTGTACAACCGTCTTCTATATCTAGACTAACGAGATCTCTCGTTATACAACCGTCTTCTATATCTAGAGTAACGAGATCCGTCTGTACAACCGTCTTCTATATCTAGACTAACGAGATCCGTCTGTACAACCGTTTTCTATATCTAGACTAACGAGGTACGTCGTTGGACAAACGTCTTCAATATCTAGACTAACGAGATCCGTCTGTACAACCGTCTTCTATATCTAGACTAACGGGATCCGTCTGTACAACCGTCTTCTATATCTAGACTAACGAGATCCGTCTGTACAACCGTCTTCTATATCTAGACTAATGAGATCCGTCTGTACAACCGTCTTCTATATCTAGACTAACGAGATCCGTCTGTACAACCGTCTTCTATATCTAGACTAACGAGATCTCTCGTTATACAACCGTCTTCTATATCTAGACTAACGAGATCCGTCTGTACAACCGTCTTCTATATCTAGACTAACGAGATCCGTCTGTACAACCGTCTTCTATATCTAGACTAACGAGATCTCTCGTTATACAACCGTCTTCTATATCTAGACTAACGGGATACGTCGTTGGACAAACGTCTTCTATATCTAGACTAACGAGATCCGTCTGTACAACCGTCTTCTATATCTAGACTAACGATATCTCTCGTTATACAACCGTCTTCTATATCTAGACTAACGGGATCCGTCTGTACAACCGTCTTCTATATCTAGACTAACGAGATCTCTCGTTATACAACCGTCTTCTATATCTAGACTAACGAGATCCGTCTGTACAACCGTCTTCTATATCTAGACTAACGAGATCCATCTGTACAACCGTCTTCTATATCTAGACTAAGGAGATCCGTCTGTACAACCGTCATCTATATCTAGACTAACGAGACCCGTCTGTACAACCGTCTTCTATATCTAGACTAACGAGATCCGTCTGTACAACCGTCTTCTATATCTAGACTAACGAGATCCGTCTGTACAACCGTCTTCTATATCTAGACTAACGAGATCTCTCGTTATACAACCGTCTTCTATATCTAGACTAACGAGATCCGTCTGTACAACCGTCTTCTATATCTAGACTAACGAGACCCGTCTGTGCAACCGTTTTCTATATCTAGACTAACGAGGTACGTCGTTGGACAAACGTCTTCAATATCTAGACTAACGAGATCAGTCTGTACAACCGTCTTCTATATCTAGACTAACGGGATCCGTCTGTACAACCGTCTTCTATATCTAGACTAACGAGATCCGTCTGTACAACCGTCTTCTATATCTAGACTAACGAGATCCGTCTGTACAACCGTTTTCTATATCTAGACTAACGAGATCCGTCTGTACAACCGTCTTCTATATCTAGACTAACGGGATCCGTCTGTACAACCGTCTTCTATATCTAGACTAACGAGATCTCTCGTTATACAACCGTCTTCTATATCTAGACTAACGGGATCCGTCTGTACAACCGTTTTCTATATCTAGACTAACGAGGTACGTCGTTGGACAAACGTCTTCAATATCTAGACTAACGAGATCCGTCTGTACAACCGTCTTCTATATCTAGACTAACGAGATCCGTCTGTACAACCGTCTTCTCTATCTAGACTCACGAGACCCGTCTGTACAACCTTCTTCTATATCTAGACTAACGAGATCCGTCTGTACAACCGTCATCTATATCTAGACTAACGAGACCCGTCTGTACAACCGTCTTCTATATCTAGACTAACGGGATACGTCGTTGGACAACCGTCTTCTATATCTAGACTAACGGGATACGTCGTTGGACAAACGTCTTCTATATCTAGACTAACGAGATCCGTCTGTACAACCGTCTTCTATATCTAGACTAACGAGATCCGTCTGTACAACCGTCTTCTATATCTAGACTAACGATATCTCTCGTTATACAACCGTCTTCTATATCTAGACTAACGGGATCCGTCTGTACAACCGTCTTCTATATCTAGACTAAGGAGATCCGTCTGTACAACCGTCATCTATATCTAGACTAACGAGACCCGTCTGTACAACCGTCTTCTATATCTAGACTAACGAGATCCGTCTGTACAACCGTCTTCTATACCTAGACTAACGAGATCCGTCTGTACAACCGTCTTCTATATCTAGACTAACGAGATCTCTCGTTATACAACCGTCTTCTATATCTAGACTAACGAGATCCGTCTGTACAACCGTCTTCTATATCTAGACTAACGAGATCCGTCTGTACAACCGTTTTCTATATCTAGACTAACGAGGTACGTCGTTGGACAAACGTCTTCAATATCTAGACTAACGAGATCCGTCTGTACAACCGTCTTCTATATCTAGACTAACGGGATCCGTCTGTA
Source organism: Andrena bicolor (assembly GCA_960531205.1). Taxonomy (NCBI): domain Eukaryota; kingdom Metazoa; phylum Arthropoda; class Insecta; order Hymenoptera; family Andrenidae; genus Andrena; species Andrena bicolor. The sequence continues at coordinate 254,755 of CAUIJW010000096.1, forward strand.
CAACCGTCTTCTATATCTAGACTAACGAGATCTCTCGTTATACAACCGTCTTCTATATCTAGACTAACGAGATCCGTCTGTACAACCGTCTTCTATATCTAGACTAACGAGATCCGTCTGTACAACCGTTTTCTATATCTAGACTAACGAGGTACGTCGTTGGACAAACGTCTTCAATATCTAGACTAACGAGATCCGTCTGTACAACCGTCTTCTATATCTAGACTAACGGGATCCGTCTGTACAACCGTCTTCTATATCTAGACTAACGAGATCTCTCGTTATACAACCGTCTTCTATATCTAGACTAACGAGATCCGTCTGTACAACCGTCTTCTATATCTAGACTAACGAGAACCGTCTGTACAACCGTTTTCTATATCTAGACTAACGAGGTACGTCGTTGGACAAACGTCTTCAATATCTAGACTAACGAGATCCGTCTGTACAACCGTCTTCTATATCTAGACTAACGGGATCCGTCTGTACAACCGTCTTCTATATCTAGACTAACGAGATCCGTCTGTACAACCGTCTTCTATATCTAGACTAATGAGATCCGTCTGTACAACCGTCTTCTATATCTAGACTAACGAGATCCGTCTGTACAACCGTCTTCTATATCTAGACTAACGAGATCTCTCGTTATACAACCGTCTTCTATATCTAGACTAACGAGATCCGTCTGTACAACCGTCTTCTATATCTAGACTAACGAGATCCGTCTGTACAACCGTCTTCTATATCTAGACTAACGAGATCTCTCGTTATACAACCGTCTTCTATATCTAGACTAAGGGGATACGTCGTTGGACAAACGTCTTCTATATCTAGACTAACGAGATCCGTCTGTACAACCGTCTTCTATATCTAGACTAACGAGATCCGTCTGTACAACCGTCTTCTATATCTAGACTAACGATATCTCTCGTTATACAACCGTCTTCTATATCTAGACTAACGGGATCCGTCTGTACAACCGTCTTCTATATCTAGACTAACGAGATCTCTCGTTATACAACCGTCTTCTATATCTAGACTAACGAGATCCGTCTGTACAACCGTCTTCTATATCTAGACTAACGAGATCCATCTGTACAACCGTCTTCTATATCTAGACTAAGGAGATCCGTCTGTACAACCGTCATCTATATCTAGACTAACAAGACCCGTCTGTACAACCGTCTTCTATATCTAGACTAACGAGATCCGTCTGCACAACCGTCTTCTATATCTAGACTAACGAGATCCGTCTGAACAACCGTCTTCTATATCTAGACTAACGAGATCCGTCTGTACAACCGCCTTCTATATCTAGACCAACGAGATACGTCGTTGTACAACCGTCTTCTATATCTAGACTAACGCGATCCGTCTGTACAACCGTTTTCTATATCGAGACTAACGAGATCCGTCTGTACAACCGTCTTCTATATCTAGACTAACGGGATACGACGTTGGACAAACGTCTTCTATATCTAGACTAACGAGATCCGTCTGTACAACCGTCTTCTATATCTAGACTAACGAGATCCGTCTGTACAACCGTTTTCTATATCTAGACTAACGAGATCCGTCTGTACAACCGTCTTCTATATCTAGACTAACGGGATCCGTCTGTACAACCGTCTTCTATATCTAGACTAACGAGATCTCTCGTTATACAACCGTCTTCTATATCTAGACTAACGAGATCCGTCTGTACAACCGTCTTCTATATCTAGACTAACGAGATCCGTCTGTACAACCGTTTTCTATATCTAGACTAACGAGGTACGTCGTTGGACAAACGTCTTCAATATCTAGACTAACGAGATCCGTCTGTACAACCGTCTTCTATATCTAGACTAACGGGATCCGTCTGTACAACCGTCTTCTATATCTAGACTAACGAGATCTCTCGTTATACAACCGTCTTCTATATCTAGAGTAACGAGATCCGTCTGTACAACCGTCTTCTATATCTAGACTAACGAGATCCGTCTGTACAACCGTTTTCTATATCTAGACTAACGAGGTACGTCGTTGGACAAACGTCTTCAATATCTAGACTAACGAGATCCGTCTGTACAACCGTCTTCTATATCTAGACTAACGGGATCCGTCTGTACAACCGTCTTCTATATCTAGACTAACGAGATCCGTCTGTACAACCGTCTTCTATATCTAGACTAATGAGATCCGTCTGTACAACCGTCTTCTATATCTAGACTAACGAGATCCGTCTGTACAACCGTCTTCTATATCTAGACTAACGAGATCTCTCGTTATACAACCGTCTTCTATATCTAGACTAACGAGATCCGTCTGTACAACCGTCTTCTATATCTAGACTAACGAGATCCGTCTGTACAACCGTCTTCTATATCTAGACTAACGAGATCTCTCGTTATACAACCGTCTTCTATATCTAGACTAACGGGATACGTCGTTGGACAAACGTCTTCTATATCTAGACTAACGAGATCCGTCTGTACAACCGTCTTCTATATCTAGACTAACGATATCTCTCGTTATACAACCGTCTTCTATATCTAGACTAACGGGATCCGTCTGTACAACCGTCTTCTATATCTAGACTAACGAGATCTCTCGTTATACAACCGTCTTCTATATCTAGACTAACGAGATCCGTCTGTACAACCGTCTTCTATATCTAGACTAACGAGATCCATCTGTACAACCGTCTTCTATATCTAGACTAAGGAGATCCGTCTGTACAACCGTCATCTATATCTAGACTAACGAGACCCGTCTGTACAACCGTCTTCTATATCTAGACTAACGAGATCCGTCTGTACAACCGTCTTCTATATCTAGACTAACGAGATCCGTCTGTACAACCGTCTTCTATATCTAGACTAACGAGATCTCTCGTTATACAACCGTCTTCTATATCTAGACTAACGAGATCCGTCTGTACAACCGTCTTCTATATCTAGACTAACGAGACCCGTCTGTGCAACCGTTTTCTATATCTAGACTAACGAGGTACGTCGTTGGACAAACGTCTTCAATATCTAGACTAACGAGATCCGTCTGTACAACCGTCTTCTATATCTAGACTAACGGGATCCGTCTGTACAACCGTTTTCTATATCTAGACTAACGAGGTACGTCGTTGGACAAACGTCTTCAATATCTAGACTAACGAGATCCGTCTGTACAACCGTCTTCTATATCTAGACTAACGAGATCCGTCTGTACAACCGTCTTCTCTATCTAGACTCACGAGACCCGTCTGTACAACCTTCTTCTATATCTAGACTAACGAGATCCGTCTGTACAACCGTCATCTATATCTAGACTAACGAGACCCGTCTGTACAACCGTCTTCTATATCTAGACTAACGGGATACGTCGTTGGACAACCGTCTTCTATATCTAGACTAACGGGATACGTCGTTGGACAAACGTCTTCTATATCTAGACTAACGAGATCCGTCTGTACAACCGTCTTCTATATCTAGACTAACGAGATCCGTCTGTACAACCGTCTTCTATATCTAGACTAACGATATCTCTCGTTATACAACCGTCTTCTATATCTAGACTAACGGGATCCGTCTGTACAACCGTCTTCTATATCTAGACTAAGGAGATCCGTCTGTACAACCGTCATCTATATCTAGACTAACGAGACCCGTCTGTACAACCGTCTTCTATATCTAGACTAACGAGATCCGTCTGTACAACCGTCTTCTATACCTAGACTAACGAGATCCGTCTGTACAACCGTCTTCTATATCTAGACTAACGAGATCCGTCTGTACAACCGTCTTCTATATCTAGACTAACGAGATCCGTCTGTACAACCGTTTTCTATATCTAGACTAACGAGGTACGTCGTTGGACAAACGTCTTCAATATCTAGACTAACGAGATCCGTCTGTACAACCGTCTTCTATATCTAGACTAACGGGATCCGTCTGTACAACCGTCTTCTATATCTAGACTAACGAGATCTCTCGTTATACAACCGTCTTCTATATCTAGACTAACGAGATCCGTCTGTACAACCGTCTTCTATATCTAGACTAACGAGATCCGTCTGTACAACCGTTTTCTATATCTAGACTAACGAGGTACGTCGTTGGACAAACGTCTTCAATATCTAGACTAACGAGATCCGTCTGTACAACCGTCTTCTATATCTAGACTAACGGGATCCGTCTGTACAACCGTCTTCTATATCTAGACTAACGAGATCCGTCTGTACAACCGTCTTCTATATCTAGACTAATGAGATCCGTCTGTACAACCGTCTTCTATATCTAGACTAACGAGATCCGTCTGTACAACCGTCTTCTATATCTAGACTAACGAGATCTCTCGTTATACAACCGTCTTCTATATCTAGACTAACGGGATCCGTCTGTACAACCGTCTTCTATATCTAGACTAAGGAGATCCGTCTGTACAACCGTCATCTATATCTAGACTAACGAGACCCGTCTGTACAACCGTCTTCTATATCTAGACTAACGAGATCCGTCTGTACAACCGTCTTCTATACCTAGACTAACGAGATCCGTCTGTACAACCGTCTTCTATATCTAGACTAACGAGATCTCTCGTTATACAACCGTCTTCTATATCTAGACTAACGAGATCCGTCTGTACAACCGTCTTCTATATCTAGACTAACGAGATCCGTCTGTACAACCGTTTTCTATATCTAGACTAACGAGGTACGTCGTTGGACAAACGTCTTCAATATCTAGACTAACGAGATCCGTCTGTACAACCGTCTTCTATATCTAGACTAACGGGATCCGTCTGTACAACCGTCTTCTATATCTAGACTAACGAGATCTCTCGTTATACAACCGTCTTCTATATCTAGACTAACGAGATCCGTCTGTACAACCGTCTTCTATATCTAGACTAACGAGATCCGTCTGTACAACCGTTTTCTATATCTAGACTAACGAGGTACGTCGTTGGACAAACGTCTTCAATATCTAGACTAACGAGATCCGTCTGTACAACCGTCTTCTATATCTAGACTAACGGGATCCGTCTGTACAACCGTCTTCTATATCTAGACTAACGAGATCTCTCGTTATACAACCGTCTTCTATATCTAGACTAACGAGATCCGTCTGTACAACCGTCTTCTATATCTAGACTAACGAGAACCGTCTGTACAACCGTTTTCTATATCTAGACTAACGAGGTACGTCGTTGGACAAACGTCTTCAATATCTAGACTAACGAGATCCGTCTGTACAACCGTCTTCTATATCTAGACTAACGGGATCCGTCTGTACAACCGTCTTCTATATCTAGACTAACGAGATCCGTCTGTACAACCGTCTTCTATATCTAGACTAATGAGATCCGTCTGTACAACCGTCTTCTATATCTAGACTAACGAGATCCGTCTGTACAACCGTCTTCTATATCTAGACTAACGAGATCTCTCGTTATACAACCGTCTTCTATATCTAGACTAACGAGATCCGTCTGTACAACCGTCTTCTATATCTAGACTAACGAGATCCGTCTGTACAACCGTCTTCTATATCTAGACTAACGAGATCTCTCGTTATACAACCGTCTTCTATATCTAGACTAAGGGGATACGTCGTTGGACAAACGTCTTCTATATCTAGACTAACGAGATCCGTCTGTACAACCGTCTTCTATATCTAGACTAACGAGATCCGTCTGTACAACCGTCTTCTATATCTAGACTAACGGGATCCGTCTGTACAACCGTCTTCTATATCTAGACTAACGAGATCTCTCGTTATACAACCGTCTTCTATATCTAGACTAACGAGATCCGTCTGTACAACCGTCTTCTATATCTAGACTAACGAGATCCATCTGTACAACCGTCTTCTATATCTAGACTAAGGAGATCCGTCTGTACAACCGTCATCTATATCTAGACTAACAAGACCCGTCTGTACAACCGTCTTCTATATCTAGACTAACGAGATCCGTCTGCACAACCGTCTTCTATATCTAGACTAACGAGATCCGTCTGAACAACCGTCTTCTATATCTAGACTAACGAGATCCGTCTGTACAACCGCCTTCTATATCTAGACCAACGAGATACGTCGTTGTACAACCGTCTTCTATATCTAGACTAACGCGATCCGTCTGTACAACCGTTTTCTATATCGAGACTAACGAGATCCGTCTGTACAACCGTCTTCTATATCTAGACTAACGGGATACGACGTTGGACAAACGTCTTCTATATCTAGACTAACGAGATCCGTCTGTACAACCGTCTTCTATATCTAGACTAACGAGATCCGTCTGTACAACCGTTTTCTATATCTAGACTAACGAGATCCGTCTGTACAACCGTCTTCTATATCTAGACTAACGGGATCCGTCTGTACAACCGTCTTCTATATCTAGACTAACGAGATCTCTCGTTATACAACCGTCTTCTATATCTAGACTAACGAGATCCGTCTGTACAACCGTCTTCTATATCTAGACTAACGAGATCCGTCTGTACAACCGTTTTCTATATCTAGACTAACGAGGTACGTCGTTGGACAAACGTCTTCAATATCTAGACTAACGAGATCCGTCTGTACAACCGTCTTCTATATCTAGACTAACGGGATCCGTCTGTACAACCGTCTTCTATATCTAGACTAACGAGATCTCTCGTTATACAACCGTCTTCTATATCTAGAGTAACGAGATCCGTCTGTACAACCGTCTTATATATCTAGACTAACGAGATCCGTCTGTACAACCGTTTTCTATATCTAGACTAACGAGGTACGTCGTTGGACAAACGTCTTCAATATCTAGACTAACGAGATCCGTCTGTACAACCGTCTTCTATATCTAGACTAACGGGATCCGTCTGTACAACCGTCTTCTATATCTAGACTAACGAGATCCGTCTGTACAACCGTCTTCTATATCTAGACTAATGAGATCCGTCTGTACAACCGTCTTCTATATCTAGACTAACGAGATCCGTCTGTACAACCGTCTTCTATATCTAGACTAACGAGATCTCTCGTTATACAACCGTCTTCTATATCTAGACTAACGAGATCCGTCTGTACAACCGTCTTCTATATCTAGACTAACGAGATCCGTCTGTACAACCGTCTTCTATATCTAGACTAACGAGATCTCTCGTTATACAACCGTCTTCTATATCTAGACTAACGGGATACGTCGTTGGACAAACGTCTTCTATATCTAGACTAACGAGATCCGTCTGTACAACCGTCTTCTATATCTAGACTAACGATATCTCTCGTTATACAACCGTCTTCTATATCTAGACTAACGGGATCCGTCTGTACAACCGTCTTCTATATCTAGACTAACGAGATCTCTCGTTATACAACCGTCTTCTATATCTAGACTAACGAGATCCGTCTGTACAACCGTCTTCTATATCTAGACGAACGAGATCCGTCTGTACAACCGTCTTCTATATCTAGACTAACGAGATCCATCTGTACAACCGTCTTCTATATCTAGACTAAGGAGATCCGTCTGTACAACCGTCATCTATATCTAGACTAACGAGACCCGTCTGTACAACCGTCTTCTATATCTAGACTAACGAGATCCGTCTGTACAACCGTCTTCTATATCTAGACTAACGAGATCCGTCTGTACAACCGTCTTCTATATCTAGACTAACGAGATCTCTCGTTATACAACCGTCTTCTATATCTAGACTAACGAGATCCGTCTGTACAACCGTCTTCTATATCTAGACTAACGAGACCCGTCTGTGCAACCGTTTTCTATATCTAGACTAACGAGGTACGTCGTTGGACAAACGTCTTCAATATCTAGACTAACGAGATCCGTCTGTACAACCGTCTTCTATATCTAGACTAACGGGATCCGTCTGTACAACCGTTTTCTATATCTAGACTAACGAGGTACGTCGTTGGACAAACGTCTTCAATATCTAGACTAACGAGATCCGTCTGTACAACCGTCTTCTATATCTAGACTAACGAGATCCGTCTGTACAACCGTCTTCTCTATCTAGACTCACGAGACCCGTCTGTACAACCTTCTTCTATATCTAGACTAACGAGATCCGTCTGTACAACCGTCATCTATATCTAGACTAACGAGACCCGTCTGTACAACCGTCTTCTATATCTAGACTAACGGGATACGTCGTTGGACAACCGTCTTCTATATCTAGACTAACGGGATACGTCGTTGGACAAACGTCTTCTATATCTAGACTAACGAGATCCGTCTGTACAACCGTCTTCTATATCTAGACTAACGAGATCCGTCTGTACAACCGTCTTCTATATCTAGACTAACGATATCTCTCGTTATACAACCGTCTTCTATATCTAGACTAACGGGATCCGTCTGTACAACCGTCTTCTATATCTAGACTAAGGAGATCCGTCTGTACAACCGTCATCTATATCTAGACTAACGAGACCCGTCTGTACAACCGTCTTCTATATCTAGACTAACGAGATCCGTCTGTACAACCGTCTTCTATACCTAGACTAACGAGATCCGTCTGTACAACCGTCTTCTATATCTAGACTAACGAGATCTCTCGTTATACAACCGTCTTCTATATCTAGACTAACGAGATCCGTCTGTACAACCGTCTTCTATATCTAGACTAACGAGATCCGTCTGTACAACCGTTTTCTATATCTAGACTAACGAGGTACGTCGTTGGACAAACGTCTTCAATATCTAGACTAACGAGATCCGTCTGTACAACCGTCTTCTATATCTAGACTAACGGGATCCGTCTGTACAACCGTCTTCTATATCTAGACTAACGAGATCTCTCGTTATACAACCGTCTTCTATATCTAGACTAACGAGATCCGTCTGTACAACCGTCTTCTATATCTAGACTAACGAGATCCGTCTGTACAACCGTTTTCTATATCTAGACTAACGAGGTACGTCGTTGGACAAACGTCTTCAATATCTAGACTAACGAGATCCGTCTGTACAACCGTCTTCTATATCTAGACTAACGGGATCCGTCTGTACAACCGTCTTCTATATCTAGACTAACGAGATCTCTCGTTATACAACCGTCTTCTATATCTAGACTAACGAGATCCGTCTGTACAACCGTCTTCTATATCTAGACTAACGAGAACCGTCTGTACAACCGTTTTCTATATCTAGACTAACGAGGTACGTCGTTGGACAAACGTCTTCAATATCTAGACTAACGAGATCCGTCTGTACAACCGTCTTCTATATCTAGACTAACGGGATCCGTCTGTACAACCGTCTTCTATATCTAGACTAACGAGATCCGTCTGTACAACCGTCTTCTATATCTAGACTAATGAGATCCGTCTGTACAACCGTCTTCTATATCTAGACTAACGAGATCCGTCTGTACAACCGTCTTCTATATCTAGACTAACGAGATCTCTCGTTATACAACCGTCTTCTATATCTAGACTAACGAGATCCGTCTGTACAACCGTCTTCTATATCTAGACTAACGAGATCCGTCTGTACAACCGTCTTCTATATCTAGACTAACGAGATCTCTCGTTATACAACCGTCTTCTATATCTAGACTAAGGGGATACGTCGTTGGACAAACGTCTTCTATATCTAGACTAACGAGATCCGTCTGTACAACCGTCTTCTATATCTAGACTAACGAGATCCGTCTGTACAACCGTCTTCTATATCTAGACTAACGATATCTCTCGTTATACAACCGTCTTCTATATCTAGACTAACGGGATCCGTCTGTACAACCGTCTTCTATATCTAGACTAACGAGATCTCTCGTTATACAACCGTCTTCTATATCTAGACTAACGAGATCCGTCTGTACAACCGTCTTCTATATCTAGACTAACGAGATCCATCTGTACAACCGTCTTCTATATCTAGACTAAGGAGATCCGTCTGTACAACCGTCATCTATATCTAGACTAACAAGACCCGTCTGTACAACCGTCTTCTATATCTAGACTAACGAGATCCGTCTGCACAACCGTCTTCTATATCTAGACTAACGAGATCCGTCTGAACAACCGTCTTCTATATCTAGACTAACGAGATCCGTCTGTACAACCGCCTTCTATATCTAGACCAACGAGATACGTCGTTGTACAACCGTCTTCTATATCTAGACTAACGCGATCCGTCTGTACAACCGTTTTCTATATCGAGACTAACGAGATCCGTCTGTACAACCGTCTTCTATATCTAGACTAACGGGATACGACGTTGGACAAACGTCTTCTATATCTAGACTAACGAGATCCGTCTGTACAACCGTCTTCTATATCTAGACTAACGAGATCCGTCTGTACAACCGTTTTCTATATCTAGACTAACGAGATCCGTCTGAACAACCGTCTTCTATATCTAGACTAACGAGATCCGTCTGTACAACCGTCTTCTATATCTAGACTAACGAGATCCGTCTGTACAACCGTCTTCTATATCTAGACTAACGAGATCCGTCTGTACAACCGTCTTCTATATCTAGACTAACGAGATCCGTCTGTACAACCGTCTTCTATATCTAGACTAACGAGATCTCTCGTTATACAACCGTCTTCTATATCTAGACTAACGGGATACGTCGTTGGACAAACGTCTTCTATATCTAGACTAACGAGATCCGTCTGTACAACCGTCTTCTATATCTAGACTAACGAGATCCGTCTGTACAACCGTCTTCTATATCTAGACTAACGATATCTCTCGTTATACAACCGTCTTCTATATCTAGACTAACGGGATCCGTCTGTACAACCGTCTTCTATATCTAGACTAATGAGATCCGTCTGTACAACCGTCTTCTATATCTAGACTAACGAGATCCGTCTGTACAACCGTCTTCTATATCTAGACTAACGAGATCTCTCGTTATTCAACCGTCTTCTATATCTAGACTAACGAGATCCGTCTGTACAACCGTCTTCTATATCTAGACTAACGAGATCCGTCTGTACAACCGTCTTCTATATCTAGACTAACGAGATCTCTCGTTATACAACCGTCTTCTATATCTAGACTAAGGGGATACGTCGTTGGACAAACGTCTTCTATAACTAGACTAACGAGATCCGTCTGTACAACCGTCTTCTATATCTAGACTAACGAGATCCGTCTGTACAACCGTCTTCTATATCTAGACTAACGATATCTCTCGTTATACAACCGTCTTCTATATCTAGACTAACGGGATCCGTCTGTACAACCGTCTTCTATATCTAGACTAACGAGATCTCTCGTTATACAACCGTCTTCTATATCTAGACTAACGAGATCCGTCTGTACAACCGTCTTCTATATCTAGACTAACGAGATCCATCTGTACAACCGTCTTCTATATCTAGACTAAGGAGATCCGTCTGTACAACCGTCATCTATATCTAGACTAACAAGACCCGTCTGTACAACCGTCTTCTATATCTAGACTAACGAGATCCGTCTGCACAACCGTCTTCTATATCTAGACTAACGAGATCCGTCTGAACAACCGTCTTCTATATCTAGACTAACGAGATCCGTCTGTACAACCGCCTTCTATATCTAGACCAACGAGATACGTCGTTGTACAACCGTCTTCTATATCTAGACTAACGCGATCCGTCTGTACAACCGTTTTCTATATCGAGACTAACGAGATCCGTCTGTACAACCGTCTTCTATATCTAGACTAACGGGATACGACGTTGGACAAACGTCTTCTATATCTAGACTAACGAGATCCGTCTGTACAACCGTCTTCTATATCTAGACTAACGAGATCCGTCTGTACAACCGTTTTCTATATCTAGACTAACGAGATCCGTCTGAACAACCGTCTTCTATATCTAGACTAACGAGATCCGTCTGTACAACCGTCTTCTATATCTAGACTAACGAGATCCGTCTGTACAACCGTCTTCTATATCTAGACTAACGAGATCCGTCTGTACAACCGTCTTCTATATCTAGACTAACGAGATCCGTCTGTACAACCGTCTTCTATATCTAGACTAACGAGATCTCTCGTTATACAACCGTCTTCTATATCTAGACTAACGGGATACGTCGTTGGACAAACGTCTTCTATATCTAGACTAACGAGATCCGTCTGTACAACCGTCTTCTATATCTAGACTAACGAGATCCGTCTGTACAACCGTCTTCTATATCTAGACTAACGATATCTCTCGTTATACAACCGTCTTCTATATCTAGACTAACGGGATCCGTCTGTACAACCGTCTTCTATATCTAGACTAACGAGATCTCTCGTTATACAACCGTCTTCTATATCTAGACTAACGAGATCCGTCTGTACAACCGCCTTCTATATCTAGACTAACGAGATTCATCTGTACAACCGTCTTCTATATCTAGACTAAGGAGATCCGTCTGTACAACCGTCTTCTATATCTAGACTAACGAGACCCGTCTGTACAACCGTCTTCTCTATCTAGACTCACGAGACCCGTCTGTACAACCTTCTTCTATATCTAGACTAACGAGATCCGTCTGTACAACCGTCTTCTATATCTAGACTAACGAGATCCGTCTGTACAACCGTCTTCTATATCTAGACTAGAGAGATCCGTCGGTACAACCGTCTTCTATATCTAGACTAACGAGATCCGTCTGTACAACCGTCTTCTATATCTAGACTAACGAGATCCGTCTGTACAACCGTCTTCTATATCTAGACTAATGAGATCCGTCTGTACAACCGTCTTCTATATCTAGACTAACGAGACCCGTCTGTACAACCGTCTTCTCTATCTAGACTCACGAGACCCGTCTGTACAACCTTCTTCTATATCTAGACTAACGAGATCCGTCTGTACAACCGTCATCTATATCTAGACTAACGACACCCGTCTGTACAACCGTCTTCTATATCTAGACTAACGGGATACGTCGTTGGACAACCGTCATCTATATCTAGACTAACAAGACCCGTCTGTACAACCGTCTTCTATATCTAGACTAACGAGATCCGTCTGCACAACCGTCTTCTATATCTAGACTAACGAGATCTGTCTGAACAACCGTCTTCTATATCTAGACTAACGAGATCCGTCTGTACAACCGCCTTCTATATCTAGACCAACGAGATACGTCGTTGTACAACCGTCATCTATATCTAGACTAACGAGACCCGTCTGTACAACCGTCTTCTATATCTAGACTAACGAGATCCGTCTGTACAACCGTCTTCTATATCTAGACTAACGAGATCCGTCTGTACAACCGTCTTCTATATCTAGCCTAACGAGATCTCTCGTTATACAACCGTCTTCTATATCTAGACTAACGAGATCCGTCTGTACAACCGTCTTCTATATCTAGACTAACGAGATCCGTCTGTACAACCGTTTTCTATATCTAGACTAACGAGATCCGTCTGTACAACCGTCTTCAATATCTAGACTAACGAGATCCGTCTGTACAACCGTCTTCTATATCTAGACTAACGAGATCCGTCTGTACAACCGTCTTCTATATCTAGACTAACGAGACCCGTCTGTACAACCGTCTTCTCTATCTAGACTCACGAGACCCGTCTGTACAACCTTCTTCTATATCTAGACTAACGAGATCCGTCTGTACAACCGTCATCTATATCTAGACTAACGAGACCCGTCTGTACAACCGTCTTCTATATCTAGACTAACGGGATACGTCGTTGGACAACCGTCTTCTATATCTAGACTAACGGGATACGTCGTTGGACAAACGTCTTCTATATCTAGACTAACGAGATCCGTCTGTACAACCGTCTTCTATATCTAGACTAACGAGATCCGTCTGTACAACCGTCTTCTATATCTAGACTAACGATATCTCTCGTTATACAACCGTCTTCTATATCTAGACTAACGGGATCCGTCTGTACAACCGTCTTCTATATCTAGACTAACGAGATCTCTCGTTATACAACCGTCTTCTATATCTAGACTAACGAGATCCGTCTGTACAACCGTCTTCCATATCTAGACTAACGAGATCCATCTGTACAACCGTCTTCTATATCTAGACTAAGGAGATCCGTCTGTACAACCGTCATCTATATCTAGACTAACGAGACCCGTCTGTACAACCGTCTTCTATATCTAGACTAACGAGACCCGTCTGTACCACCGTCTTCTCTATCTAGACTCACGAGACCCGTCTGTACAACCTTCTTCTATATCTAGACTAACGAGATCCGTCTGTACAACCGTCTTCTATATCTAGACTAAAGAGATCCGTCGGTACAACCGTCTTCTATATCTAGACTAACGAGATCCGTCTGTACAACCGTCTTCTATATCTAGACTAACGAGATCTCTCGTTATACAACCGTCTTCTATATCTAGACTAACGAGATCCGTCTGTACAACCGTCTTCTATATCTAGACTAACGAGATCCGTCTGTACAACCGTCTTCTATATCTAGACTAACGAGATCCGCCTGTACAACCGTCTTCTATATCTAGACTAACGAGATCCGTCTGTACAACCGTCTTCTATATCTAGACTAACGAGATCCGTCTGTACAACCGTCTTCTATATCTAGACTAACGAGATCCGTCTGTACAACCGTCTTCTATATCTAGACTAACGAGATCCATCTGTACAACCGTCTTCTATATCTAGACTAATGAGATCCGTCTGTACAACCGTCATCTATATCTAGACTAACGAGACCCGTCTGTACAACCGTCTTCTATATCTAGACTAACGGGATACGTCGTTGGACAAACGTCTTCTATATCTAGACTAACGAGATCCGTCTGTACAACCGTCTTCTATATCTAGACTAACGAGATCCGTCTGTACAACCGTCTTCTATATCTAGACTAACGAGATCCGTCTGTACAACCGTCTTCTATATCTAGACTAACGAGATCCGTCTGTACAACCGTCTTCTATATCTAGACTAACGGGATACGTCGTTATACAACCGTCTTCTATATCTAGACTAACGGGATACGTCGTTATACAACCGTCTTCTATATCTAGACTAACGAGATCCGTCTGTACAACCGTTTTCTATATCTAGACTAACGAGGTACGTCGTTGGACAAACGTCTTCAATATCTAGACTAACGAGATCCGTCTGTACAACCGTCTTCTATATCTAGACTAACGAGACCCGTCTGTACAACCGTCTTCTATATCTAGACTAACGGGATCCGTCTGTACAACCGTCTTCTATATCTAGACTAACGAGATCTCTCGTTATACAACCGTCTTCTATATCTAGACTAACGAGATCCGTCTGTACAACCGTCTTCTATATCTAGACTAACGAGATCCGTCTGTACAACCGTTTTCTATATCTAGACTAACGAGGTACGTCGTTGGACAAACGTCTTCAATATCTAGACTAACGAGATCCGTCTGTACAACCGTCTTCTATATCTAGACTAACGGGATCCGTCTGTACAACCGTCTTCTATATCTAGACTAACGAGATCCGTCTGTACAACCGTCTTCTATATCTAGACTAATGAGATCCGTCTGTACAACCGTCTTCTATATCTAGACTAACGAGATCCGTCTGTACAACCGTCTTCTATATCTAGACTAACGAGATCTCTCGTTATACAACCGTCTTCTATATCTAGACTAACGAGATCCGTCTGTACAACCGTCTTCTATATCTAGACTAACGAGATCCGTCTGTACAACCGTCTTCTATATCTAGACTAACGAGATCTCTCGTTATACAACCGTCTTCTATATCTAGACTAACGGGATACGTCGTTGGGCAAACGTCTTCTATATCTAGACTAACGAGACCCGTCTGTACAACCGTCTTCTCTATCTAGACTCACGAGACCCGTCTGTACAACCTTCTTCTATATCTAGACTAACGAGATCCGTCTGTACAACCGTCATCTATATCTAGACTAACGAGACCCGTCTGTACAACCGTCTTCTATATCTAGACTAACGAGATCCGTCTGTACAACCGTTTTCTATATCTAGACTAACGAGGTACGTCGTTGGACAAACGTCTTCAATATCTAGACTAACGAGATCCGTCTGTACAACCGTCTTCTATATCTAGACTAACGGGATCCGTCTGTACAACCGTCTTCTATATCTAGACTAACGAGATCTCTCGTTATACAACCGTCTTCTATATCTAGACTAACGAGATCCGTCTGTACAACCGTCTTCTATATCTAGACTAACGAGAACCGTCTGTACAACCGTTTTCTATATCTAGACTAACGAGGTACGTCGTTGGACAAACGTCTTCAATATCTAGACTAACGAGATCCGTCTGTACAACCGTCTTCTATATCTAGAATAACGGGATCCGTCTGTACAACCGTCTTCTATATCTAGACTAACGAGATCCGTCTGTACAACCGTCTTCTATATCTAGACTAATGAGATCCGTCTGTACAACCGTCTTCTATATCTAGACTAACGAGATCCGTCTGTACAACCGTCTTCTATATCTAGACTAACGAGATCTCTCGTTATACAACCGTCTTCTATATCTAGACTAACGAGATCCGTCTGTACAACCGTCTTCTATATCTAGACTAACGAGATCCGTCTGTACAACCGTCTTCTATATCTAGACTAACGAGATCTCTCGTTATACAACCGTCTTCTATATCTAGACTAACGGGATACGTCGTTGGACAAACGTCTTCTATATCAAGACTAACGAGATCCGTCTGTACAACCGTCTTCTATATCTAGACTAACGAGATCCGTCTGTACAACCGTCTTCTATATCTAGACTAACGATATCTCTCGTTATACAACCGTCTTCTATATCTAGACTAACGGGATCCGTCTGTACAACCGTCTTCTATATCTAGACTAACGAGATCTCTCGTTATACAACCGTCTTCTATATCTAGACTAACGAGATCCGTCTGTACAACCGTCTTCTATATCTAGACTAACGAGATCCATCTGTACAACCGTCTTCTATATCTAGACTATGGAGATCCGTCTGTACAACCGTCATCTATATCTAGACTAACAAGACCCGTCTGTACAACCGTCTTCTATATCTAGACTAACGAGATCCGTCTGCACAACCGTCTTCTATATCTAGACTAACGAGATCCGTCTGAACAACCGTCTTCTATATCTAGACTAACGAGATCCGTCTGTACAACCGCCTTCTATATCTAGACCAACGAGATACGTCGTTGTACAACCGTCTTCTATATCTAGACTAACGCGATCCGTCTGTACAACCGTTTTCTATATCGAGACTAACGAGATCCGTCTGTACAACCGTCTTCTATATCTAGACTAACGGGATACGACGCTGGACAAACGTCTTCTATATCTAGACTAACGAGATCCGTCTGTACAACCGTCTTCTATATCTAGACTAACGAGATCCGTCTGTACAACCGTTTTCTATATCTAGACTAACGAGATCCGTCTGAACAACCGTCTTCTATATCTAGACTAACGAGATCCGTCTGTACAACCGTCTTCTATATCTAGACTAACGAGATCCGTCTGTACAACCGTCTTCTATATCTAGACTAACGAGATCTCTCGTTATACAACCGTCTTCTATATCTAGACTAACGAGATCCGTCTGTACAACCGCCTTCTATATCTAGACTAACGAGATACGTCGTTGTACAACCATCTTCTATATCTAGACTAACGCGATCCGTCTGTACAACCGTCTTCTATATCTAGACTAACGAGAT
The DNA here is from genome assembly GCA_960531205.1 of Andrena bicolor. Taxonomy (NCBI): domain Eukaryota; kingdom Metazoa; phylum Arthropoda; class Insecta; order Hymenoptera; family Andrenidae; genus Andrena; species Andrena bicolor. The sequence goes on from CAUIJW010000096.1 coordinate 272,412, forward strand.
CCGTCTGTACAACCGTCTTCTATATCTAGACTAACGAGATCCGTCTGTACAACCGTCTTCTATATCTAGACTAACGAGATCCGTCTGAACAACCGTCTTCTATATCTAGACTAACGAGATCCGTCTGTACAACCGTCTTCTATATCTAGACTAACGAGATCCGTCTGTACAACCGTCTTCTATATCTAGACTAACGAGATCCGTCTGTACAACCGTCTTCTATATCTAGACTAACGGGATCCGTCTGTACAACCGTCTTCTACATCTAGACTAACGAGATCCGTCTGTACAACCGTTTTCTATATCTAGACTAACGAGGTACGTCGTTGGACAAACGTCTTCAATATCTAGACTAACGAGATCCGTCTGTACAACCGTCTTCTATATCTAGACTAACGGGATCCGTCTGTACAACCGTCTTCTATATCTAGACTAACGAGACCCGTCTGTACAACCGTCTTCTCTATCTAGACTCACGAGACCCGTCTGTACAACCTTCTTCTATATCTAGACTAACGAGATCCGTCTGTACAACCGTCATCTATATCTAGACTAACGACACCCGTCTGTACAACCGTCTTCTATATCTAGACTAACGAGATCCGTCTGTACAACCGTCTTCTATATCTAGACTAACGGGATACGTCGTTATACAACCGTCTTCTATATCTAGACTAACGGGATACGTCGTTATACAACCGTCTTCTATATCTAGACTAACGAGATCCGTCTGTACAACCGTTTTCTATATCTAGACTAACGAGGTACGTCGTTGGACAAACGTCTTCAATATCTAGACTAACGAGATCCGTCTGTACAACCGTCTTCTATATCTAGACTAACGAGACCCGTCTGTACAACCGTCTTCTATATCTAGACTAACGGGATCCGTCTGTACAACCGTCTTCTATATCTAGACTAACGAGATCTCTCGTTATACAACCGTCTTCTATATCTAGACTAACGAGATCCGTCTGTACAACCGTCTTCTATATCTAGACTAACGAGATCCGTCTGTACAACCGTTTTCTATATCTAGACTAACGAGGTACGTCGTTGGACAAACGTCTTCAATATCTAGACTAACGAGATCCGTCTGTACAACCGTCTTCTATATCTAGACTAACGGGATCCGTCTGTACAACCGTCTTCTATATCTAGACTAACGAGATCCGTCTGTACAACCGTCTTCTATATCTAGACTAATGAGATCCGTCTGTACAACCGTCTTCTACATCTAGACTAACGAGATCCGTCTGTACAACCGTCTTCTATATCTAGACTAACGAGATCTCTCGTTATACAACCGTCTTCTATATCTAGACTAACGAGATCCGTCTGTACAACCGTCTTCTATATCTAGACTAACGAGATCCGTCTGTACAACCGTCTTCTATATCTAGACTAACGAGATCTCTCGTTATACAACCGTCTTCTATATCTAGACTAACGGGATACGTCGTTGGGCAAACGTCTTCTATATCTAGACTAACGAGACCCGTCTGTACAACCGTCTTCTCTATCTAGACTCACGAGACCCGTCTGTACAACCTTCTTCTATATCTAGACTAACGAGATCCGTCTGTACAACCGTCATCTATATCTAGACTAACGAGACCCGTCTGTACAACCGTCTTCTATATCTAGACTAACGAGATCCGTCTGTACAACCGTTTTCTATATCTAGACTAACGAGGTACGTCGTTGGACAAACGTCTTCAATATCTAGACTAACGAGATCCGTCTGTACAACCGTCTTCTATATCTAGACTAACGGGATCCGTCTGTACAACCGTCTTCTATATCTAGACTAACGAGATCTCTCGTTATACAACCGTCTTCTATATCTAGACTAACGAGATCCGTCTGTACAACCGTCTTCTATATCTAGACTAACGAGAACCGTCTGTACAACCGTTTTCTATATCTAGACTAACGAGGTACGTCGTTGGACAAACGTCTTCAATATCTAGACTAACGAGATCCGTCTGTACAACCGTCTTCTATATCTAGAATAACGGGATCCGTCTGTACAACCGTCTTCTATATCTAGACTAACGAGATCCGTCTGTACAACCGTCTTCTATATCTAGACTAATGAGATCCGTCTGTACAACCGTCTTCTATATCTAGACTAACGAGATCCGTCTGTACAACCGTCTTCTATATCTAGACTAACGAGATCTCTCGTTATACAACCGTCTTCTATATCTAGACTAACGAGATCCGTCTGTACAACCGTCTTCTATATCTAGACTAACGAGATCCGTCTGTACAACCGTCTTCTATATCTAGACTAACGAGATCTCTCGTTATACAACCGTCTTCTATATCTAGACTAACGGGATACGTCGTTGGACAAACGTCTTCTATATCAAGACTAACGAGATCCGTCTGTACAACCGTCTTCTATATCTAGACTAACGAGATCCGTCTGTACAACCGTCTTCTATATCTAGACTAACGATATCTCTCGTTATACAACCGTCTTCTATATCTAGACTAACGGGATCCGTCTGTACAACCGTCTTCTATATCTAGACTAACGAGATCTCTCGTTATACAACCGTCTTCTATATCTAGACTAACGAGATCCGTCTGTACAACCGTCTTCTATATCTAGACTAACGAGATCCATCTGTACAACCGTCTTCTATATCTAGACTATGGAGATCCGTCTGTACAACCGTCATCTATATCTAGACTAACAAGACCCGTCTGTACAACCGTCTTCTATATCTAGACTAACGAGATCCGTCTGCACAACCGTCTTCTATATCTAGACTAACGAGATCCGTCTGAACAACCGTCTTCTATATCTAGACTAACGAGATCCGTCTGTACAACCGCCTTCTATATCTAGACCAACGAGATACGTCGTTGTACAACCGTCTTCTATATCTAGACTAACGCGATCCGTCTGTACAACCGTTTTCTATATCGAGACTAACGAGATCCGTCTGTACAACCGTCTTCTATATCTAGACTAACGGGATACGACGTTGGACAAACGTCTTCTATATCTAGACTAACGAGATCCGTCTGTACAACCGTCTTCTATATCTAGACTAACGAGATCCGTCTGTACAACCGTTTTCTATATCTAGACTAACGAGATCCGTCTGAACAACCGTCTTCTATATCTAGACTAACGAGATCCGTCTGTACAACCGTCTTCTATATCTAGACTAACGAGATCCGTCTGTACAACCGTCTTCTATATCTAGACTAACGAGATCTCTCGTTATACAACCGTCTTCTATATCTAGACTAACGAGATCCGTCTGTACAACCGCCTTCTATATCTAGACTAACGAGATACGTCGTTGTACAACCATCTTCTATATCTAGACTAACGCGATCCGTCTGTACAACCGTCTTCTATATCTAGACTAACGAGATCCGTCTGTACAACCGTCTTCTATATCTAGACTAACGAGATCCGTCTGTACAACCGTCTTCTATATCTAGACTAACGAGATCCGTCTGAACAACCGTCTTCTATATCTAGACTAACGAGATCCGTCTGTACAACCGTCTTCTATATCTAGACTAACGAGATCCGTCTGTACAACCGTCTTCTATATCTAGACTAACGAGATCCGTCTGTACAACCGTCTTCTATATCTAGACTAACGGGATCCGTCTGTACAACCGTCTTCTACATCTAGACTAACGAGATCCGTCTGTACAACCGTTTTCTATATCTAGACTAACGAGGTACGTCGTTGGACAAACGTCTTCAATATCTAGACTAACGAGATCCGTCTGTACAACCGTCTTCTATATCTAGACTAACGGGATCCGTCTGTACAACCGTCTTCTATATCTAGACTAACGAGACCCGTCTGTACAACCGTCTTCTCTATCTAGACTCACGAGACCCGTCTGTACAACCTTCTTCTATATCTAGACTAACGAGATCCGTCTGTACAACCGTCATCTATATCTAGACTAACGACACCCGTCTGTACAACCGTCTTCTATATCTAGACTAACGGGATACGTCGTTGGACAACCGTCATCTATATCTAGACTAACAAGACCCGTCTGTACAACCGTCTTCTATATCTAGACTAACGAGATCCGTCTGCACAACCGTCTTCTATATCTAGACTAACGAGATCTGTCTGAACAACCGTCTTCTATATCTAGACTAACGAGATCCGTCTGTACAACCGCCTTCTATATCTAGACCAACGAGATACGTCGTTGTACAACCGTCATCTATATCTAGACTAACGAGACCCGTCTGTACAACCGTCTTCTATATCTAGACTAACGAGATCCGTCTGTACAACCGTCTTCTATATCTAGACTAACGAGATCCGTCTGTACAACCGTCTTCTATATCTAGACTAACGAGATCTCTCGTTATACAACCGTCTTCTATATCTAGACTAACGAGATCCGTCTGTACAACCGTCTTCTATATCTAGACTAACGAGATCCGTCTGTACAACCGTTTTCTATATCTAGACTAACGAGATCCGTCTGTACAACCGTCTTCAATATCTAGACTAACGAGATCCGTCTGTACAACCGTCTTCTATATCTAGACTAACGAGATCCGTCTGTACAACCGTCTTCTATATCTAGACTAACGAGACCCGTCTGTACAACCGTCTTCTCTATCTAGACTCACGAGACCCGTCTGTACAACCTTCTTCTATATCTAGACTAACGAGATCCGTCTGTACAACCGTCATCTATATCTAGACTAACGAGACCCGTCTGTACAACCGTCTTCTATATCTAGACTAACGGGATACGTCGTTGGACAACCGTCTTCTATATCTAGACTAACGGGATACGTCGTTGGACAAACGTCTTCTATATCTAGACTAACGAGATCCGTCTGTACAACCGTCTTCTATATCTAGACTAACGAGATCCGTCTGTACAACCGTCTTCTATATCTAGACTAACGATATCTCTCGTTATACAACCGTCTTCTATATCTAGACTAACGGGATCCGTCTGTACAACCGTCTTCTATATCTAGACTAACGAGATCTCTCGTTATACAACCGTCTTCTATATCTAGACTAACGAGATCCGTCTGTACAACCGTCTTCTATATCTAGACTAACGAGATCCATCTGTACAACCGTCTTCTATATCTAGACTAAGGAGATCCGTCTGTACAACCGTCATCTATATCTAGACTAACGAGACCCGTCTGTACAACCGTCTTCTATATCTAGACTAACGAGACCCGTCTGTACAACCGTCTTCTCTATCTAGACTCACGAGACCCGTCTGTACAACCTTCTTCTATATCTAGACTAACGAGATCCGTCTGTACAACCGTCATCTATATCTAGACTAACGACACCCGTCTGTACAACCGTCTTCTATATCTAGACTAACGGGATACGTCGTTGGACAACCGTCATCTATATCTAGACTAACAACACCCGTCTGTACAACCGTCTTCTATATCTAGACTAACGAGATCCGTCTGCACAACCGTCTTCTATATCTAGACTAACGAGATCTGTCTGAACAACCGTCTTCTATATCTAGACTAACGAGATCCGTCTGTACAACCGCCTTCTATATCTAGACCAACGAGATACGTCGTTGTACAACCGTCATCTATATCTAGACTAACGAGACCCGTCTGTACAACCGTCTTCTATATCTAGACTAACGAGATCCGTCTGTACAACCGTCTTCTATATCTAGACTAACGAGATCCGTCTGTACAACCGTCTTCTATATCTAGACTAACGAGATCTCTCGTTATACAACCGTCTTCTATATCTAGACTAACGAGATCCGTCTGTACAACCGTCTTCTATATCTAGACTAACGAGATCCGTCTGTACAACCGTCTTCTATATCTAGACTAACGAGATCTCTCGTTATACAACCGTCTTCTATATCTAGACTAACGAGATCCGTCTGTACAACCGTCTTCTATATCTAGACTAACGAGATCCGTCTGTACAACCGTTTTCTATATCTAGACTAACGAGATCCGTCTGTACAACCGTCTTCAATATCTAGACTAACGAGATCCGTCTGTACAACCGTCTTCTATATCTAGACTAACGAGATCCGTCTGTACAACCGTCTTCTATATCTAGACTAACGAGACCCGTCTGTACAACCGTCTTCTCTATCTAGACTCACGAGACCCGTCTGTACAACCTTCTTCTATATCTAGACTAACGAGATCCGTCTGTACAACCGTCATCTATATCTAGACTAACGAGACCCGTCTGTACAACCGTCTTCTATATCTAGACTAACGGGATACGTCGTTGGACAACCGTCTTCTATATCTAGACTAACGGGATACGTCGTTGGACAAACGTCTTCTATATCTAGACTAACGAGATCCGTCTGTACAACCGTCTTCTATATCTAGACTAACGAGATCCGTCTGTACAACCGTCTTCTATATCTAGACTAACGATATCTCTCGTTATACAACCGTCTTCTATATCTAGACTAACGGGATCCGTCTGTACAACCGTCTTCTATATCTAGACTAACGAGATCTCTCGTTATACAACCGTCTTCTATATCTAGACTAACGAGATCCGTCTGTACAACCGTCTTCTATATCTAGACTAACGAGATCCATCTGTACAACCGTCTTCTATATCTAGACTAACGAGACCCGTCTGTACAACCGTCTTCTATATCTAGACTAACGGGATACGTCGTTGGACAACCGTCTTCTATATCTAGACTAACGGGATACGTCGTTGGACAAACGTCTTCTATATCTAGACTAACGAGATCCGTCTGTACAACCGTCTTCTATATCTAGACTAACGAGATCCGTCTGTACAACCGTCTTCTATATCTAGACTAACGATATCTCTCGTTATACAACCGTCTTCTATATCTAGACTAACGGGATCCGTCTGTACAACCGTCTTCTATATCTAGACTAACGAGATCTCTCGTTATACAACCGTCTTCTATATCTAGACTAACGAGATCCGTCTGTACAACCGTCTTCTATATCTAGACTAACGAGATCCATCTGTACAACCGTCTTCTATATCTAGACTAAGGAGATCCGTCTGTACAACCGTCATCTATATCTAGACTAACGAGACCCGTCTGTACAACCGTCTTCTATATCTAGACTAACGAGACCCGTCTGTACCACCGTCTTCTCTATCTAGACTCACGAGACCCGTCTGTACAACCTTCTTCTATATCTAGACTAACGAGATCCGTCTGTACAACCGTCTTCTATATCTAGACTAAAGAGATCCGTCGGTACAACCGTCTTCTATATCTAGACTAACGAGATCCGTCTGTACAACCGTCTTCTATATCTAGACTAACGAGATCTCTCGTTATACAACCGTCTTCTATATCTAGACTAACGAGATCCGTCTGTACAACCGTCTTCTATATCTAGACTAACGAGATCCGTCTGTACAACCGTCTTCTATATCTAGACTAACGAGATCCGCCTGTACAACCGTCTTCTATATCTAGACTAACGAGATCCGTCTGTACAACCGTCTTCTATATCTAGACTAACGAGATCCGTCTGTACAACCGTCTTCTATATCTAGACTAACGAGATCTCTCGTTATACAACCGTCTTCTATATCTAGACTAACGGGATACGTCGTTGGACAAACGTCTTCTATATCTAGACTAACGAGATCCGTCTGTACAACCGTCTTCTATATCTAGACTAACGATATCTCTCGTTATACAACCGTCTTCTATATCTAGACTAACGGGATCCGTCTGTACAACCGTCTTCTATATCTAGACTAACGAGATCTCTCGTTATACAACCGTCTTCTATATCTAGACTAACGAGATCCGTCTGTACAACCGTCTTCTATATCTAGACTAACGTGATCCGTCTGTACAACCGTCTTCTATATCTAGACTAACGATATCTCTCGTTATACAACCGTCTTCTATATCTAGACTAACGGGATCCGTCTGTACAACCGTCTTCTATATCTAGACTAACGGGATCCGTCTGTACAACCGTCTTCTATATCTAGACTAACGATATCCGTCTGTACAACCGTTTTCTATATCTAGACTAACGAGGTACGTCGTTGGACAAACGTCTTCAATATCTAGACTAACGAGATCCGTCTGTACAACCGTCTTCTATATCTAGACTAACGGGATCCGTCTGTACAACCGTCTTCAATATCTAGACTAACGAGATCCGTCTGTACAACCGTCTTCTATATCTAGACTAACGGGATCCGTCTGTACAACCGTCTTCTATATCTAGACTAACGAGATCCGTCTGTACAACCGTCTTCTATATCTAGACTAATGAGATCCGTCTGTACAACCGTCTTCTATATCTAGACTAACGAGATCCGTCTGTACAACCGTCTTCTATATCTAGACTAACGAGATCTCTCGTTATACAACCGTCTTCTATATCTAGACTAACGAGATCCGTCTGTACAACCGTCTTCTATATCTAGACTAACGAGATCCGTCTGTACAACCGTCTTCTATATCTAGACTAACGAGATCTCTCGTTATACAACCGTCTTCTATATCTAGACTAACGGGATACGTCGTTGGACAAACGTCTTCTATATCTAGACTAACGAGATCCGTCTGTACAACCGTCTTCTATATCTAGACTAACGAGATCCGTCTGTACAACCGTCTTCTATATCTAGACTAACGATATCTCTCGTTATACAACCGTCTTCTATATCTAGACTAACAGGATCCGTCTGTACAACCGTCATCTATATCTAGACTAACGAGACCCGTCTGTACAACCGTCTTCTATATCTAGACTAACGAGATCCGTCTGTACAACCGTTTTCTATATCTAGACTAACGAGGTACGTCGTTGGACAAACGTCTTCAATATCTAGACTAACGAGATCCGTCTGTACAAACGTCTTCTATATCTAGACTAACGGGATCCGTCTGTACAACCGTCTTCTATATCTAGACTAACGAGATCTCTCGTTATACAAACGTCTTCTATATCTAGACTAACGAGATCCGTCTGTACAACCGTCTTCTATATCTAGACTAACGAGATCCGTCTGTACAACCGTTTTCTATATCTAGACTAACGAGGTACGTCGTTGGACAAACGTCTTCAATATCTAGACTAACGAGATCCGTCTGTACAACCGTCATCTATATCTAGACTAACGAGACCCGTCTGTACAACCGTCTTCTATATCTAGACTAACGAGATCCGTCTGTACAACCGTCTTCTATATCTAGACTAACGAGATCCGTCTGTACAACCGTCTTCTATATCTAGACTAACGAGATCTCTCGTTATACAACCGTTTTCTATATCTAGACTAACGAGATCCGTCTGTACAACCGTCTTCTATATCTAGACTAACGAGATCCGTCTGTACAACCGTTTTCTATATCTAGACTAACGAGGTACGTCGTTGGACAAACGTCTTCAATATCTAGACTAACGAGATCCGTCTGTACAACCGTCTTCTATATCTAGACTAACGGGATCCGTCTGTACAACCGTCATCTATATCTAGACTAACGAGACCCGTCTGTACAACCGTCTTCTATATCTAGACTAACGAGATCCGTCTGTACAACCGTCTTCTATATCTAGACTAACGAGATCCGTCTGTACAACCGTCTTCTATATCTAGACTAACGAGATCTCTCGTTATACAACCGTCTTCTATATCTAGACTAACGAGATCCGTCTGTACAACCGTCTTCTATATCTAGACTAACGGGATCCGTCTGTACAACCGTCTTCTATATCTAGACTAACGAGATCTCTCGTTATACAACCGTCTTCTATATCTAGACTAACGAGATCCGTCTGTACAACCGTTTTCTATATCTAGACTAACGAGGTACGTCGTTGGACAAACGTCTTCAATATCTAGACTAACGAGATCCGTCTGTACAACCGTCTTCTATATCTAGACTAACGGGATCCGTCTGTACAACCGTCATCTATATCTAGACTAACGAGACCCGTCTGTACAACCGTCTTCTATATCTAGACTAACGAGATCCGTCTGTACAACCGTCTTCTATATCTAGACTAACGAGATCCGTCTGTACAACCGTCTTCTATATCTAGACTAACGAGATCTCTCGTTATACAACCGTCTTCTATATCTAGACTAACGAGATCCGTCTGTACAACCGTCTTCTATATCTAGACTAACGGGATCCGTCTGTACAACCGTCTTCAATATCTAGACTAACGATATCTCTCGTTATACAACCGTCTTCTATATCTAGACTAACGGGATCCGTCTGTACAACCGTCATCTATATCTAGACTAACGAGACCCGTCTGTACAACCGTCTTCTATATCTAGACTAACGAGATCCGTCTGTACAACCGTCTTCTATATCTAGACTAACGAGATCCGTCTGTACAACCGTCTTCTATATCTAGACTAACGAGATCTCTCGTTATACAACCGTCTTCTATATCTAGACTAACGAGATCCGTCTGTACAACCGTCTTCTATATCTAGACTAACGGGATCCGTCTGTACAACCGTCTTCTATATCTAGACTAACGAGATCTCTCGTTATACAACCGTCTTCTATATCTAGACTAACGAGATCCGTCTGTACAACCGTCTTCTATATCTAGACTAACGAGATCCGCCTGTACAACCGTTTTCTATATCTAGACTAACGAGGTACGTCGTTGGACAAACGTCTTCAATATCTAGACTAACGAGATCCGTCTGTACAACCGTCTTCTATATCTAGACTAACGGGATCCGTCTGTACAACCGTCTTCTATATCTAGACTAACGAGATCCGTCTGTACAACCGTCTTCTATATCTAGACTAATGAGATCCGTCTGTACAACCGTCTTCTATATCTAGACTAACGAGATCCGTCTGTACAACCGTCTTCTATATCTAGACTAACGAGATCTCTCGTTATACAACCGTCTTCTATATCTAGACTAACGAGATCCGTCTGTACAACCGTCTTCTATATCTAGACTAACGAGATCCGTCTGTACAACCGTCTTCTATATCTAGACTAACGAGATCTCTCGTTATACAACCGTCTTCTATATCTAGACTAACGGGATACGTCGTTGGACAAACGTCTTCTATATCTAGACTAACGAGATCCGTCTGTACAACCGTCTTCTATATCTAGACTAACGAGATCCGTCTGTACAACCGTCTTCTATATCTAGACTAACGATATCTCTCGTTATACAACCGTCTTCTATATCTAGACTAACGAGATCCGTCTGTACAACCGTCTTCTATATCTAGACTAACGAGATCCATCTGTACAACCGTCTTCTATATCTAGACTAAGGAGATCCGTCTGTACAACCGTCATCTATATCTAGACTAACAAGACCCGTCTGTACAACCGTCTTCTATATCTAGACTAACGAGATCCGTCTGCACAACCGTCTTCTATATCTAGACTAACGAGATCCGTCTGAACAACCGTCTTCTATATCTAGACTAACGAGATCCGTCTGTACAACCGCCTTCTATATCTAGACCAACGAGATACGTCGTTGTACAAACATCTTCTATATCTAGACTAACGCGATCCGTCTGTACAACCGTTTTCTATATCGAGACTAACGAGATCCGTCTGTACAACCGTCTTCTATATCTAGACTAACGGGATACGACGTTGGACAAACGTCTTCTATATCTAGACTAACGAGATCCGTCTGTACAACCGTTTTCTATATCCAGACTAACGAGGTACGTCGTTGGACAAACGTCTTCAATATCTAGACTAACGAGATCCGTCTGTACAACCGTCTTCTATATCTAGACTAACGGGATCCGTCTGTACAACCGTCTTCTATATCTAGACTAACGAGATCCGTCTGTACAACCGTCTTCTATATCTAGACTAAGGAGATCCGTCTGTACAACCGTCATCTATATCTAGACTAACGCGACCCGTCTGTACAACCGTCTTCTATATCTAGACTAACGAGATCTCTCGTTATACAACCGTCTTCTATATCTAGACTAACGAGATCCGTCTGTACAACCGCCTTCTATATCTAGACTAACGAGATACGTCGTTGTACAACCATCTTCTATATCTAGACTAACGCGATCCGTCTGTACAACCGTCTTCTATATCTAGACTAACGAGATCTCTCGTTATACAACCGTCTTCTATATCTAGACTAACGGGATACGTCGTTGGACAAACGTCTTCTATATCTAGACTAACGAGATCCGTCTGTACAACCGTCTTCTATATCTAGACTAACGAGATCCGTCTGTACAACCGTCTTCTATATCTAGACTAACGATATCTCTCGTTATACAACCGTCTTCTATATCTAGACTAACGGGATCCGTCTGTACAACCGTCTTCTATATCTAGACTAACGAGATCTCTCGTTATACAACCGTCTTCTATATCTAGACTAACGAGATCCGTCTGTACAACCGTCTTCTATATCTAGACTAACGAGATCCGTCTGTACAACCGTCTTCTATATCTAGACTAACGAGATCCGTCTGAACAACCGTCTTCTATATCTAGACTAACGAGATCCGTCTGTACAACCGTCTTCTATATCTAGACTAACGAGATCCGTCTGTACAACCGTCTTCTATATCTAGACTAACGAGATCCGTCTGTACAACCGTCTTCTATATCTAGACTAACGGGATCCGTCTGTACAACCGTCTTCTATATCTAGACTAACGAGATCTCTCGTTATACAACCGTCTTCTATATCTAGACTAACGAGATCCGTCTGTACAACCGTCTTCTATATCTAGACTAACGAGATCCGTCTGTACAACCGTTTTCTATATCTAGACTAACGAGGTACGTCGTTGGACAAACGTCTTCAATATCTAGACTAACGAGATCCGTCTGTACAACCGTCTTCTATATCTAGACTAACGAGATCTCTCGTTATACAACCGTCTTCTATATCTAGACTAACGAGATCCGTCTGTACAACCGTCTTCTATATCTAGACTAACGAGATCCGTCTGTACAACCGTCTTCTATATCTAGACTAACGAGATCCGTCTGTACAACCGTCTTCTATATCTAGACTAACGAGATCTCTCGTTATACAACCGTCTTCTATATCTAGACTAACGGGATACGTCGTTGGACAAACGTCTTCTATATCTAGACTAACGAGATCCGTCTGTACAACCGTCTTCTATATCTAGACTAACGAGATCCGTCTGTACAACCGTCTTCTATATCTAGACTAACGAGATCCGTCTGTACAACCGTCTTCTATATCTAGACTAACGAGATCTCTCGTTATACAACCGTCTTCTATATCTAGACTAACGAGATCCGTCTGTACAACCGTCTTCTATATCTAGACTAACGAGATCCATCTGTACAACCGTCTTCTATATCTAGACTAAGGAGATCCGTCTGTACAACCGTCATCTATATCTAGACTAACGAGACCCGTCTGTACAACCGTCTTCTATATCTAGACTAACGGGATACGTCGTTGGACAAACGTCTTCTATATCTAGACTAACGAGATCCGTCTGTACAACCGTCTTCTATATCTAGACTAACGAGATCCGTCTGTACAACCGTCTTCTATATCTAGGCTAACGATATCTCTCGTTATACAACCGTCTTCTATATCTAGACTAACGGGATCCGTCTGTACAACCGTCTTCTATATCTAGACTAACGAGATCTCTCGTTATACAACCGTCTTCTATATCTAGACTAACGAGATCCGTCTGTACAACCGTCTTCTATATCTAGACCAACGAGATCCATCTGTACAACCGTCTTCTATATCTAGACTAAGGAGATCCGTCTGTACAACCGTCATCTATATCTAGACTAACGAGACCCGTCTGTACAACCGTCTTCTATATCTTGACTAACGAGATCCGTCTGTACAACCGTCTTCTATATCTAGACTAACGAGATCCATCTGTACAACCGTCTTCTATATCTAGACTAAGGAGATCCGTCTGTACAACCGTCATCTATATCTAGACTAACGAGACCCGTCTGTACAACCGTCTTCTATATCTAGACTAACGAGATCCGTCTGTACAACCGTCTTCTATATCTAGACTAACGAGATCCGTCTGTACAACCGTCTTCTATATCTAGACTAACGAGATCCGTCTGTACAACCGTCTTCTATATCTAGACTAACGAGATCTCTCGTTATACAACCGTCTTCTATATCTAGACTAACGAGATCCGTCTGTACAACCGTCTTCTATATCTAGACTAACGAGATCCGTCTGTACAACCGTTTTCTATATCTAGACTAACGAGGTACGTCGTTGGACAAACGTCTTCAATATCTAGACTAACGAGATCCGTCTGTACAACCGTCTTCTATATCTAGACTAACGGGATCCGTCTGTACAACCGTCTTCTATATCTAGACTAACGAGATCTCTCGTTATACAACCGTCTTCTATATCTAGACTAACGAGATCCGTCTGTACAACCGCCTTCTATATCTAGACTAACGAGATCCGTCTGTACAACCGTTTTCTATATCTAGACTAACGAGGTACGTCGTTGGACAAACGTCTTCAATATCTAGACTAACGAGATCCGTCTGTACAACCGTCTTCTATATCTAGACTAACGGGATCCGTCTGTACAACCGTCTTCTATATCTAGACTAACGAGATCTCTCGTTATACAACCGTCTTCTATATCTAGACTAACGAGATCCGTCTGTACAACCGTCTTCTATATCTAGACTAACGAGATCCGTCTGTACAACCGTTTTCTATATCTAGACTAACGAGGTACGTCGTTGGACAAACGTCTTCAATATCTAGACTAACGAGATCCGTCTGTACAACCGTCTTCTATATCTAGACTAACGGGATCCGTCTGTACAACCGTCTTCTATATCTAGACTAACGAGATCCGTCCGTACAACCGTCTTCTATATCTAGACTAATGAGATCCGTCTGTACAACCGTCTTCTATATCTAGACTAACGAGATCCGTCTGTACAACCGTCTTCTATATCTAGACTAACGAGATCTCTCGTTATACAACCGTCTTCTATATCTAGACTAACGAGATCCGTCTGTACAACCGTCTTCTATATCTAGACTAACGAGATCCGTCTGTACAACCGTCTTCTATATCTAGACTAACGAGATCTCTCGTTATACAACCGTCTTCTATATCTAGACTAACGGGATACGTCGTTGGACAAACGTCTTCTATATCTAGACTAACGAGATCCGTCTGTACAACCGTCTTCTATATCTAGACTAACGAGATCCGTCTGTACAACCGTCTTCTATATCTAGACTAACGATATCTCTCGTTATACAACCGTCTTCTATATCTAGACTAACGGGATCCGTCTGTACAACCGTCTTCTATATCTAGACTAACGAGATCTCTCGTTATACAACCGTCTTCTATATCTAGACTAACGAGATCCGTCTGTACAACCGTCTTCTATATCTAGACTAACGAGATCCGTCTGTACAACCGTCTTCTATATCTAGACTAACGAGATCCGTCTGTACAACCGTCTTCTATATCTAGACTAACGAGATCCGTCTGTACAACCGTCTTCTATATCTAGACTAACGAGATCCGTCTGTACAACCGTCTTCTATATCTAGACTAACGAGATCCGTCTGTACAACCGTCTTCTATATCTAGACTAACGAGATCCGTCTGTACAACCGTCTTCTATATCTAGACTGACGAGATCTCCCGTTATACAACCGTCTTCTATATCTAGACTAACGAGGTACGTCGTTGGACAAACGTCTTCAATATCTAGACTAACGAGATCCGTCTGTACAACCGTCTTCTATATCTAGACTAACGGGATCCGTCTGTACAACCGTCTTCTATATCTAGACTAACGAGATCTCTCGTTATACAACCGTCTTCTATATCTAGACTAACGAGATCCGTCTGTACAACCGTCTTCTATATCTAGACTAACGAGATCCGTCTGTACAACCGTTTTCTATATCTAGACTAACGAGGTACGTCGTTGGACAAACGTCTTCAATATCTAGACTAACGAGATCCGTCTGTACAACCGTCTTCTATATCTAGACTAACGGGATCCGTCTGTACAACCGTCTTCTATATCTAGACTAACGAGATCTCTCGTTATACAACCGTCTTCTATATCTAGACTAACGAGATCCGTCTGTACAACCGTCTTCTATATCTAGACTAACGAGATCCGTCTGTACAACCGTTTTCTATATCTAGACTAACGAGGTACGTCGTTGGACAAACGTCTTCAATATCTAGACTAACGAGATCCGTCTGTACAACCGTCTTCTATATCTAGACTAACGGGATCCGTCTGTACAACCGTCTTCTATATCTAGACTAACGAGATCCGTCTGTACAACCGTCTTCTATATCTAGACTAATGAGATCCGTCTGTACAACCGTCTTCTATATCTAGACTAACGAGATCCGTCTGTACAACCGTCTTCTATATCTAGACTAACGAGATCTCTCGTTATACAACCGTCTTCTATATCTAGACTAACGAGATCCGTCTGTACAACCGTCTTCTATATCTAGACTAACGAGATCCGTCTGTACAACCGTCTTCTATATCTAGACTAACGAGATCTCTCGTTATACAACCGTCTTCTATATCTAGACTAACGGGATACGTCGTTGGACAAACGTCTTCTATATCTAGACTAACGAGATCCGTCTGTACATCCGTCTTCTATATCTAGACTAACGATATCTCTCGTTATACAACCGTCTTCTATATCTAGACTAACGGGATCCGTCTGTACAACCGTCTTCTATATCTAGACTAACGAGATCCGTCTGTACAACCGTCTTCTATATCTAGACTAACGAGATCTCTCGTTATACAACCGTCTTCTATATCTAGACTAACGAGATCCGTCTGTACAACCGTCTTCTATATCTAGACTAACGAGATCCGTCTGTACAACCGTTTTCTATATCTAGACTAACGAGGTACGTCGTTGGACAAACGTCTTCAATATCTAGACTAACGAGATCCGTCTGTACAACCGTCTTCTATATCTAGACTAATGAGATCCGTCTGTACAACCGTCTTCTATATCTAGACTAACGAGATCCGTCTGTACAACCGTCTTCTATATCTAGACTAACGAGATCTCTCGTTATACAACCGTCTTCTATATCTAGACTAACGAGATCCGTCTGTACAACCGTCTTCTATATCTAGACTAACGAGATCCGTCTGTACAACCGTCTTCTATATCTAGACTAACGAGATCCGTCTGTACAACCGTCTTCTATATCTAGACTAACGAGATCTCTCGTTATACAACCGTCTTCTATATCTAGACTAACGGGATACGTCGTTGGACAAACGTCTTCTATATCTAGACTAACGAGATCCGTCTGTACAACCGTCTTCTATATCTAGACTAACGAGATCCGTCTGTACAACCGTCTTCTATATCTAGACTAACGAGATCCGTCTGTACAACCGTCTTCTATATCTAGACTAACGAGATCTCTCGTTATACAACCGTCTTCTATATCTAGACTAACGAGATCCGTCTGTACAACCGTCTTCTATATCTAGACTAACGAGATCCATCTGTACAACCGTCTTCTATATCTAGACTAAGGAGATCCGTCTGTACAACCGTCATCTATATCTAGACTAACGAGACCCGTCTGTACAACCGTCTTCTATATCTAGACTAACGGGATACGTCGTTGGACAAACGTCTTCTATATCTAGACTAACGAGATCCGTCTGTACAACCGTCTTCTATATCTAGACTAACGAGATCCGTCTGTACAACCGTCTTCTATATCTAGGCTAACGATATCTCTCGTTATACAACCGTCTTCTATATCTAGACTAACGGGATCCGTCTGTACAACCGTCTTCTATATCTAGACTAACGAGATCTCTCGTTATACAACCGTCTTCTATATCTAGACTAACGAGATCCGTCTGTACAACCGTCTTCTATATCTAGACCAACGAGATCCATCTGTACAACCGTCTTCTATATCTAGACTAAGGAGATCCGTCTGTACAACCGTCATCTATATCTAGACTAACGAGACCCGTCTGTACAACCGTCTTCTATATCTTGACTAACGAGATCCGTCTGTACAACCGTCTTCTATATCTAGACTAACGAGATCCATCTGTACAACCGTCTTCTATATCTAGACTAAGGAGATCCGTCTGTACAACCGTCATCTATATCTAGACTAACGAGACCCGTCTGTACAACCGTCTTCTATATCTAGACTAACGAGATCCGTCTGTACAACCGTCTTCTATATCTAGACTAACGAGATCCGTCTGTACAACCGTCTTCTATATCTAGACTAACGAGATCCGTCTGTACAACCGTCTTCTATATCTAGACTAACGAGATCTCTCGTTATACAACCGTCTTCTATATCTAGACTAACGAGATCCGTCTGTACAACCGTCTTCTATATCTAGACTAACGAGATCCGTCTGTACAACCGTTTTCTATATCTAGACTAACGAGGTACGTCGTTGGACAAACGTCTTCAATATCTAGACTAACGAGATCCGTCTGTACAACCGTCTTCTATATCTAGACTAACGGGATCCGTCTGTACAACCGTCTTCTATATCTAGACTAACGAGATCTCTCGTTATACAACCGTCTTCTATATCTAGACTAACGAGATCCGTCTGTACAACCGCCTTCTATATCTAGACTAACGAGATCCGTCTGTACAACCGTTTTCTATATCTAGACTAACGAGGTACGTCGTTGGACAAACGTCTTCAATATCTAGACTAACGAGATCCGTCTGTACAACCGTCTTCTATATCTAGACTAACGGGATCCGTCTGTACAACCGTCTTCTATATCTAGACTAACGAGATCTCTCGTTATACAACCGTCTTCTATATCTAGACTAACGAGATCCGTCTGTACAACCGTCTTCTATATCTAGACTAACGAGATCCGTCTGTACAACCGTTTTCTATATCTAGACTAACGAGGTACGTCGTTGGACAAACGTCTTCAATATCTAGACTAACGAGATCCGTCTGTACAACCGTCTTCTATATCTAGACTAACGGGATCCGTCTGTACAACCGTCTTCTATATCTAGACTAACGAGATCCGTCCGTACAACCGTCTTCTATATCTAGACTAATGAGATCCGTCTGTACAACCGTCTTCTATATCTAGACTAACGAGATCCGTCTGTACAACCGTCTTCTATATCTAGACTAACGAGATCTCTCGTTATACAACCGTCTTCTATATCTAGACTAACGAGATCCGTCTGTACAACCGTCTTCTATATCTAGACTAACGAGATCCGTCTGTACAACCGTCTTCTATATCTAGACTAACGAGATCTCTCGTTATACAACCGTCTTCTATATCTAGACTAACGGGATACGTCGTTGGACAAACGTCTTCTATATCTAGACTAACGAGATCCGTCTGTACAACCGTCTTCTATATCTAGACTAACGAGATCCGTCTGTACAACCGTCTTCTATATCTAGACTAACGATATCTCTCGTTATACAACCGTCTTCTATATCTAGACTAACGGGATCCGTCTGTACAACCGTCTTCTATATCTAGACTAACGAGATCTCTCGTTATACAACCGTCTTCTATATCTAGACTAACGAGATCCGTCTGTACAACCGTCTTCTATATCTAGACTAACGAGATCCGTCTGTACAACCGTCTTCTATATCTAGACTAACGAGATCCGTCTGTACAACCGTCTTCTATATCTAGACTAACGAGATCCGTCTGTACAACCGTCTTCTATATCTAGACTAACGAGATCCGTCTGTACAACCGTCTTCTATATCTAGACTAACGAGATCCGTCTGTACAACCGTCTTCTATATCTAGACTAACGAGATCCGTCTGTACAACCGTCTTCTATATCTAGACTGACGAGATCTCCCGTTATACAACCGTCTTCTATATCTAGACTAACGAGGTACGTCGTTGGACAAACGTCTTCAATATCTAGACTAACGAGATCCGTCTGTACAACCGTCTTCTATATCTAGACTAACGGGATCCGTCTGTACAACCGTCTTCTATATCTAGACTAACGAGATCTCTCGTTATACAACCGTCTTCTATATCTAGACTAACGAGATCCGTCTGTACAACCGTCTTCTATATCTAGACTAACGAGATCCGTCTGTACAACCGTTTTCTATATCTAGACTAACGAGGTACGTCGTTGGACAAACGTCTTCAATATCTAGACTAACGAGATCCGTCTGTACAACCGTCTTCTATATCTAGACTAACGGGATCCGTCTGTACAACCGTCTTCTATATCTAGACTAACGAGATCTCTCGTTATACAACCGTCTTCTATATCTAGACTAACGAGATCCGTCTGTACAACCGTCTTCTATATCTAGACTAACGAGATCCGTCTGTACAACCGTTTTCTATATCTAGACTAACGAGGTACGTCGTTGGACAAACGTCTTCAATATCTAGACTAACGAGATCCGTCTGTACAACCGTCTTCTATATCTAGACTAACGGGATCCGTCTGTACAACCGTCTTCTATATCTAGACTAACGAGATCCGTCTGTACAACCGTCTTCTATATCTAGACTAATGAGATCCGTCTGTACAACCGTCTTCTATATCTAGACTAACGAGATCCGTCTGTACAACCGTCTTCTATATCTAGACTAACGAGATCTCTCGTTATACAACCGTCTTCTATATCTAGACTAACGAGATCCGTCTGTACAACCGTCTTCTATATCTAGACTAACGAGATCCGTCTGTACAACCGTCTTCTATATCTAGACTAACGAGATCTCTCGTTATACAACCGTCTTCTATATCTAGACTAACGGGATACGTCGTTGGACAAACGTCTTCTATATCTAGACTAACGAGATCCGTCTGTACATCCGTCTTCTATATCTAGACTAACGATATCTCTCGTTATACAACCGTCTTCTATATCTAGACTAACGGGATCCGTCTGTACAACCGTCTTCTATATCTAGACTAACGAGATCTCTCGTTATACAACCGTCTTCTATATCTAGACTAACGAGATCCGTCTGTACAACCGTCTTCTATATCTAGACTAACGAGATCCGTCTGTACAACCGTCTTCTATATCTAGACTAACGAGATCCGTCTGAACAACCGTCTTCTATATCTAGACTAACGAGATCCGTCTGTACAACCGTCTTCTATATCTAGACTAACGAGATCCGTCTGTACAACCGTCTTCTATATCTAGACTAACGAGATCCGTCTGTACAACCGTCTTCTATATCTAGACTAACGAGATCCGTCTGTACAACCGTCTTCTATATCTAGACTGACGAGATCTCTCGTTATACAACCGTCTTCTATATCTAGACTAACGAGGTACGTCGTTGGACAAACGTCTTCAATATCTAGACTAACGAGATCCGTCTGTACAACCGTCTTCTATATCTAGACTAACGGGATCCGTCTGTACAACCGTCTTCTATATCTAGACTAACGAGATCCGTCTGTACAACCGTCTTCTATATCTAGACTAATGAGATCCGTCTGTACAACCGTCTTCTATATCTAGACTAACGAGATCCGTCTGTACAACCGTCTTCTATATCTAGACTAACGAGATCTCTCGTTATACAACCGTCTTCTATATCTAGACTAACGAGATCCGTCTGTACAACCGTCTTCTATATCTAGACTAACGAGATCTCTCGTTATACAACCGTCTTCTATATCTAGACTAACGGGATACGTCGTTGGACAAACGTCTTCTATATCTAGACTAACGAGATCCGTCTGTACAACCGTCTTCTATATCTAGACTAACGAGATCCGTCTGTACAACCGTCTTCTATATCTAGACTAACGATATCTCTCGTTATACAACCGTCTTCTATATCTAGACTAAGGGGATCCGTCTGTACAACCGTCTTCTATATCTAGACTAACGAGATCTCTCGTTATACAACCGTCTTCTATATCTAGACTAACGAGATCCGTCTGTACAACCGTCTTCTATATCTAGACTAACGAGATCCATCTGTACAACCGTCTTCTATATCTAGACTAAGGAGATCCGTCTGTACAACCGTCATCTATATCTAGACTAACGAGACCCGTCTGTACAACCGTCTTCTATATCTAGACTAACGAGATCCGTCTGTACAACCGCCTTCTATATCTAGACTAACGAGATACGTCGTTGTACAACCATCTTCTATATCTAGACTAACGCGATCCGTCTGTACAACCGTCTTCTATATCTAGACTAACGAGATCTCTCGTTATACTGTCACGTCCCGGGTGAGGTCTTTGGGGACGTGGACAATGGGGAAGGAAGAATACAGGCGCGAATCGGGAATCCAGCACCTTGAGGTTTTGAGGGACTCAGGCGCGAATATTAAATCCGTCACACTGAGGGGTTTTGAGAGGGACTCAGGCGCGAATAATAAATCCGTCACACTGAGATTTTTGAGAGGAACGTAGGCGCGAATATTGAATCCGTCACACTAGGATTTGGAGGACTCAGGCGCGAATATTAAATCCGTCACGCTGAGAGTTTTGAGGGAAAGCCAGGCGCGAATATTTAATCCGTCACACTGTGGGTTTGAAAGGAGGTAGGCGCGAATATTGAATCCGTCACACTAGGATTTGAGGGACTCAGCCGCGAATATTAAATCCGTCACGCTGAGAGTTTTGAGGGAGTTCAGGCGCGAATCTTGAATCCTTCACACTGAGGGTTTTGAGGGAAGGCCAGGCGCGAATATTTAATCCGTCACTCTGAGGTTTGAGAGGAACTTAGGCGCGAATATTTAATCCGTCACTCTAATCGACCAGGGAAGGTAAATGTATATTTAGAGAACACCCGTTACGACACTTCGTATTTGTTTTGGTTTGTATAAATAGGATTTACCGTTGCATTTGTGTAAAAGAAACCACGTTTAGTTCTTCTGTATATTGCACGACTCATGCAGTAATGTTTGTAAACACTGGGCGCGCTCTCGCGAATCAGCTGTTGCGGCAGCTTGGTTTCGTTAAGAATCTTTATGACTTGAGGATTCACACAATAATTCGAAACGTGATAGAAAACAAAGCGGTTTATTAACTTTGTTGATGCGGTTATTATAATTATGCGGTGCTTTTAGCATTGACACTTAACATTTATAATATGTATTATGACATGTATATGTATGGACATGAGGTACAATATATAAGTTATAGAACGAAATAACTTTAATAATGATCGTTAATAATATAAAGGAATAAGATCGCAGTAAGCGGTTATTAGACAAAGATATAGATATAAAATAAGCGTTAATGAAAGAACAGTATAATATGAAAGTAATATGAATAATAATACGATTGCATTAAGCAATAAATGAAATAATAATACGATTGCATTAAGCAATAAATGAAATAATAATACGATTGCATTAAGCAATAAATGAAATAATAGTAACAAATAGTATGAAGATGATATGCAGAGTAATATAAGATAATTATAAATGCTTACAATCGTTGTCGTAGAGCACTGATTTTAAAGTTTAACACTTGTTAAAATATACTTTGAACATATTTGTCAAAAGTTCTGCGATGAAAGAGCGATGAAAGAGAGCGAGGCCTCGCAGGACCTCGTATTTATGTAATTTCACAGGAGTATTGCGGGGGTACGCGCGGTAAAGACCTTGACACATTTCGGAATAAGACGCAGTATGATTTCCGGGGTTTTTATAAACGGTATGGCTATTAATAGCCATATTTTGTGTCACGTACGCCAAATGCGTCGTAATTAGGCTTCTAGGGTTTTTATGAACGGTATTGGAGATACTCAACTCTTCGATTGGATTTTAGGTGTTTGATAGGAAAGGGGTTAGAGTGTTTGGGCTCTGTTGTGACGTAGAGAGGGGATTGAGACGTGGTCTCGATTTAAGAGGGATTTATAACGAGGGACTTGTTTGAATTCGTTTTTAGAGGGAGTGATTCGTGCCTTGCAGGACGAATAGGCGAAGAGGGTTTTGAAACGATCATCTCGTGATGGGGACCGCTAAGGTACATCAGCGAGGTGGAGGTTTGTGTTGATCATCTTGTGTTGTTGACCGCTAAGGTGCAACATCAAGGTGATCGGCTATTGAGGAGATGGTGTAGGAGTTGAGTTTGATAGAGTGAATTTGAGGTTTATGGAATAAGAAACGCGCGAAAAATCGTGGGACGTCACAATACAACCGTCTTCTATATCTAGACTAACGAGATCCGTCTGTACAACCGCCTTCTATATCTAGACTAACGAGATCCGTCTGCACAACCGTCTTCTATATCTAGACTAACGAGATCCGTCTGTACAACCGTCTTTTATATCTAGACGAACGAGATCCGTCTGCACAACCGTCTTCTATATCTAGACTAACGAGATCCGTCTGAACAACCGTCTTCTATATCTAGACTAACGAGATCCGTCTGTACAACCGCCTTCTATATCTAGACTAACGAGATACGTCGTTGTACAACCATCTTCTATATCTAGACTAACGCGATCCGTCTGTACAACCGTCTTCTATATCTAGACTAACGAGATCCGTCTGTACAACCGTCTTCTATATCTAGACTAACGAGATCCGTCTGTACAACCGTTTTCTATATCTAGACTAACGAGATCCGTCTGAACAACCGTCTTCTATATCTAGACTAACGAGATCCGTCTGTACAACCGTCTTCTATATCTAGACTAACGAGATCCGTCTGTACAACCGTCTTCTATATCTAGACTAACGAGATCTCTCGTTATACAACCGTCTTCTATATCTAGACTAACGAGATCCGTCTGTACAACCGCCTTCTATATCTAGACTAACGAGATCCGTCTGCACAACCGTCTTCTATATCTAGACTAACGAGATCGGTCTGTACAACCGTCTTTTATATCTAGACGAACGAGATCCGTCTGCACAACCGTCTTCTATATCTAGACTAACGAGATCCGTCTGAACAACCGTCTTCTATATCTAGACTAACGAGATCCGTCTGTACAACCGCCTTCTATATCTAGACTAACGAGATACGTCGTTGTACAACCATCTCCTATATCTAGACTAACGCGATCCGTCTGTACAACCGTCTTCTATATCTAGACTAACGAGATCCGTCTGTACAACCGTCTTCTATATCTAGACTAACGAGATCCGTCTGTACAACCGTCTTCTATATCTAGACTAACGAGATCCGTCTGAACAACCGTCTTCTATATCTAGACTAACGAGATCCGTCTGTACAACCGTCTTCTATATCTAGACTAACGGGATCCGTCTGTACAACCGTCTTCTATATCTAGACTAACGAGATCCGTCTGTACAACCGTCTTCTATATCTAGACTAATGAGATCCGTCTGTACAACCGTCTTCTATATCTAGACTAACGAGACCCGTCTGTACAACCGTCTTCTCTATCTAGACTCACGAGACCCGTCTGTACAACCTTCTTCTATATCTAGACTAACGAGATCCGTCTGTACAACCGTCTTCTATATCTAGACTAAAGAGATCCGTCGGTACAACCGTCTTCTATATCTAGACTAACGAGATCCGTCTGTACAACCGTCTTCTATATCTAGACTAACGAGATCTCTCGTTATACAACCGTCTTCTATATCTAGACTAACGAGATCCGTCTGTACAACCGTCTTCTATATCTAGACTAACGAGATCCATCTGTACAACCGTCTTCTATATCTAGACTAATGAGATCCGTCTGTACAACCGTCATCTATATCTAGACTAACGAGACCCGTCTGTACAACCGTCTTCTATATCTAGACTAACGGGATACGTCGTTGGACAAACGTCTTCTATATCTAGACTAACGAGATCCGTCTGTACAACCGTCTTCTATATCTAGACTAACAAGATCCGTCTGTACAACCGTCTTCTATATCTAGACTAACGAGATCCGTCTGTACAACCGTCTTCTATATCTAGACTAACGAGATCCGTCTGTACAACCGTCTTCTATATCTAGACTAACGGGATACGTCGTTGGACAAACGTCTTCTATATCTAGACTAACGAGATCCGTCTGTACAACCGTCTTCTATATCTAGACTAACGAGATCCGTCTGTACAACCGTCTTCTATATCTAGACTAACGAGATCCGTCTGTACAAACGTCTTCTATATCTAGACTAACGAGATCCGTCTGTACAACCGTCGTCTATATCTAGACTAACGAGATCCGTCTGTACAACCGTCTTCTATATCTAGACTAACGAGATCCGTCTGTACAACCGTCTTCTATATCTAGACTAACGAGATCTCTCGTTATACAACCGTCTTCTATATCTAGACTAACGAGATCCGTCTGTACAACCGCCTTCTATATCTAGACTAACGAGATCCGTCTGCACAACCGTCATCTATATCTAGACTAACGAGATCCGTCTGTACAACCGTCTTTTATATCTAGACTAACGAGATCCGTCTGCACAACCGTCTTCTATATCGAGACTAACGAGATCCGTCTGTACAAACGTCTTCTATATCAAGACTAACGAGATCCGTCTGTACAACCGTCTTCTATATCTAGACTAACGAGATCCGTCTGTACAACCGTCTTCTATATCTAGACTAACGAGATCCGTCTGAACAACCGTCTTCTATATCTAGACTAACGAGATCCGTCTGTACAACCGTCTTCTATATCTAGACTAACGAGATCCGTCTGTACAACCGTCTTCTATATCTAGACTAACGAGATCCGTCTGTACAACCGTCTTCTATATCTAGACTAACGAGATCCGTCTGTACAACCGTCTTCTATATCTAGACTAACGAGATCTCTCGTTATACAACCGTCTTCTATATCTAGACTAACGGGATACGTCGTTGGACAAACGTCTTCTATATCTAGACTAACGAGATCCGTCTGTACAACCGTCTTCTATATCTAGACTAACGAGATCCGTCAGTACAACCGTCTTCTATATCTAGACTAACGAGATCTCTCGTTATACAACCGTCTTCTATATCTAGACTAACGAGATCCGTCTGTACAACCGCCTTCTATATCTAGACTAACGAGATCCGTCTGCACAACCGTCTTCTATATCTAGACTAACGAGATCCGTCTGTACAACCGTCTTCTATATCTAGACTAACGAGATCTCTCGTTATACAACCGTCTTCTATATCTAGACTAAGGGGATACGTCGTTGGACAAACGTCTTCTATATCTAGACTAACGAGATCCGTCTGTACAACCGTCTTCTATATCTAGACTAACGAGATCCGTCTGTACAACCGTCTTCTATATCTAGACTAACGATATCTCTCGTTATACAACCGTCTTCTATATCTAGACTAACGGGATCCGTCTGTACAACCGTCTTCTATATCTAGACTAACGAGATCTCTCGTTATACAACCGTCTTTTATATCTAGACGAACGAGATCCGTCTGCACAACCGTCTTCTATATCTAGACTAACGAGATCCGTCTGAACAACCGTCTTCTATATCTAGACTAACGAGATCCGTCTGTACAACCGCCTTCTATATCTAGACTAACGAGATACGTCGTTGTACAACCATCTTCTATATCTAGACTAACGCGATCCGTCTGTACAACCGTCTTCTATATCTAGACTAACGAGATCCGTCTGTACAACCGTCTTCTATATCTAGACTAACGAGATCCGTCTGTACAACCGTCTTCTATATCTAGACTAACGAGATCCGTCTGAACAACCGTCTTCTATATCTAGACTAACGAGATCCGTCTGTACAACCGTCTTCTATATCTAGACTAACGAGATCCGTCTGTACAACCGTCATCTATATCTAGACTAACGAGATCCGTCTGTACAACCGTCTTCTATATCTAGACTAACGAGATCCGTCTGTACAACCGTTTTCTATATCGAGACTAACGAGATCCGTCTGTACAACCGTCTTCTATATCTAGACTAACGGGATACGACGTTGGACAAACGTCTTCTATATCTAGACTAACGAGATCCGTCTGTACAACCGTCTTCTATATCTAGACTAACGAGATCCGTCTGTACAACCGTCTTCTATATCTAGACTAACGAGATCCGTCTGAACAACCGTCTTCTATATCTAGACTAACGAGATCCGTCTGTACAACCGTCTTCTATATCTAGACTAACGAGATCCGTCTGTACAACCGTCTTCTATATCTAGACTAACGAGATCCGTCTGTACAACCGTCTTCTATATCTAGACTAACGAGATCCGTCTGTACAACCGTCTTCTATATCTAGACTAACGAGATCCGTCTGTACAACCGTCTTCTATATCTAGACTGACGAGATCTCTCGTTATACAACCGTCTTCTATATCTAGACGAACGGGATACGTCGTTGGACAAACGTCTTCTATATCTAGACTAACGAGATCCGTCTGTACAACCGTCTTCTATATCTAGACTAACGAGATCCGTCTGTACAACCGTCTTCTATATCTAGACTAACGATATCTCTCGTTATACAACCGTCTTCTATATCTAGACTAACGGGATCCGTCTGTACAACCGTCTTCTATATCTAGACTAACGAGATCTCTCGTTATACAACCGTCTTCTATATCTAGACTAACGAGATCCGTCTGTACAACCGCCTTCTATATCTAGACTAACGAGATCCATCTGTACAACCGTCTTCTATATCTAGACTAACGAGATCCGTCTGTACAACCGTCTTCTATATCTAGACTAAGGAGATCCGTCTGTACAACCGTCTTCTATATCTAGACTAACGAGACCCGTCTGTACAACCGTCTTCTCTATCTAGACTCACAAGACCCGTCTGTACAACCTTCTTCTATATCTAGACTAACGAGATCCGTCTGTACAACCGTCTTCTATATCTAGACTAAAGAGATCCGTCGGTACAACCGTCTTCTATATCTAGACTAACGAGATCCGTCTGTACAACCGTCTTCTATATCTAGACTAACGAGATCCGTCTGTACAACCGTCTTCTATATCTAGACTAACGAGATCCATCTGTACAACCGTCTTCTATATCTAGACTAATGAGATCCGTCTGTACAACCGTCATCTATATCTACACTAACGAGACCCGTCTGTACAACCGTCTTCTATATCTAGACTAACGGGATACGTCGTTGGACAAACGTCTTCTATATCTAGACTAACGAGATCCGTCTGTACAACCGTCTTCTATATCTAGACTAACGAGATCCGTCTGTACAACCGTTTTCTATATCTAGACTAACGAGGTACGTCGTTGGACAAACGTCTTCAATATCTAGACTCACGAGATCCGTCTGTACAACCGTCTTCTATATCTAGACTAACGGGATCCGTCTGTACAACCGTCTTCTATATCTAGACTAACGAGATCCGTCTGTACAACCGTCTTCTATATCTAGACTAATGAGATCCGTCTGTACAACCGTCTTCTATATCTAGACTAACGAGACCCGTCTGTACAACCGTCTTCTCTATCTAGACTCACGAGACCCGTCTGTACAACCTTCTTCTATATCTAGACTAACGAGATCCGTCTGTACAACCGTCTTCTATATCTAGACTAAAGAGATCCGTCGGTACAACCGTCTTCTATATCTAGACTAACGAGATCCGTCTGTACAACCGTCTTCTATATCTAGACTGACGAGATCTCTCGTTATACAACCGTCTTCTATATCTAGACTAACGAGATCCGTCTGTACAACCGTCTTCTATATCTAGACTAACGAGATCCATCTGTACAACCGTCTTCTATATCTAGACTAATGAGATCCGTCTGTACAACCGTCATCTATATCTAGACTAACGAGACCCGTCTGTACAACCGTCTTCTATATCTAGACTAACGGGATACGTCGTTGGACAAACGTCTTCTATATCTAGACTAACGAGATCCGTCTGTACAACCGTCTTCTATATCTAGACTAACAAGATCCGTCTGTACAACCGTCTTCTATATCTAGACTAACGAGATCCGTCTGAACAACCGTCTTCTATATCTAGACTAACGAGATCCGTCTGTACAACCGTCTTCTATATCTAGACTAACGGGATCCGTCTGTACAACCGTCTTCTATATCTAGACTAACGAGATCCGTCTGTACAACCGTCTTCTATATCTAGACTAATGAGATCCGTCTGTACAACCGTCTTCTATATCTAGACTAACGAGACCCGTCTGTACAACCGTCTTCTCTATCTAGACTCACGAGACCCGTCTGTACAACCTTCTTCTATATCTAGACTAACGAGATCCGTCTGTACAACCGTCTTCTATATCTAGACTAAAGAGATCCGTCGGTACAACCGTCTTCTATATCTAGACTAACGAGATCCGTCTGTACAACCGTCTTCTATATCTAGACTAACGAGATCTCTCGTTATACAACCGTCTTCTATATCTAGACTAACGAGATCCGTCTGTACAACCGTCTTCTATATCTAGACTAACGAGATCCATCTGTACAACCGTCTTCTATATCTAGACTAATGAGATCCGTCTGTACAACCGTCATCTATATCTAGACTAACGAGACCCGTCTGTACAACCGTCTTCTATATCTAGACTAACGGGATACGTCGTTGGACAAACGTCTTCTATATCTAGACTAACGAGATCCGTCTGTACAACCGTCTTCTATATCTAGACTAACAAGATCCGTCTGTACAACCGTCTTCTATATCTAGACTAACGAGATCCGTCTGTACAACCGTCTTCTATATCTAGACTAACGAGATCCGTCTGTACAACCGTCTTCTATATCTAGACTAACGGGATACGTCGTTGGACAAACGTCTTCTATATCTAGACTAACGAGATCCGTCTGTACAACCGTCTTCTATATCTAGACTAACGAGATCCGTCTGTACAACCGTCTTCTATATCTAGACTAACGAGATCCGTCTGTACAAACGTCTTCTATATCTAGACTAACGAGATCCGTCTGTACAACCGTCGTCTATATCTAGACTAACGAGATCCGTCTGTACAACCGTCTTCTATATCTAGACTAACGAGATCCGTCTGTACAACCGTCTTCTATATCTAGACTAACGAGATCTCTCGTTATACAACCGTCTTCTATATCTAGACTAACGAGATCCGTCTGTACAACCGCCTTCTATATCTAGACTAACGAGATCCGTCTGCACAACCGTCATCTATATCTAGACTAACGAGATCCGTCTGTACAACCGTCTTTTATATCTAGACTAACGAGATCCGTCTGCACAACCGTCTTCTATATCGAGACTAACGAGATCCGTCTGTACAAACGTCTTCTATATCAAGACTAACGAGATCCGTCTGTACAACCGTCTTCTATATCTAGACTAACGAGATCCGTCTGTACAACCGTCTTCTATATCTAGACTAACGAGATCCGTCTGAACAACCGTCTTCTATATCTAGACTAACGAGATCCGTCTGTACAACCGTCTTCTATATCTAGACTAACGAGATCCGTCTGTACAACCGTCTTCTATATCTAGACTAACGAGATCCGTCTGTACAACCGTCTTCTATATCTAGACTAACGAGATCCGTCTGTACAACCGTCTTCTATATCTAGACTAACGAGATCTCTCGTTATACAACCGTCTTCTATATCTAGACTAACGGGATACGTCGTTGGACAAACGTCTTCTATATCTAGACTAACGAGATCCGTCTGTACAACCGTCTTCTATATCTAGACTAACGAGATCCGTCAGTACAACCGTCTTCTATATCTAGACTAACGAGATCTCTCGTTATACAACCGTCTTCTATATCTAGACTAACGAGATCCGTCTGTACAACCGCCTTCTATATCTAGACTAACGAGATCCGTCTGCACAACCGTCTTCTATATCAAGACTAACGAGATCCGTCTGTACAACCGTCTTTTATATCTAGACGAACGAGATCCGTCTGCACAACCGTCTTCTATATCTAGACTAACGAGATCCGTCTGTACAACCGTCTTCTATATCTAGACTAACGAGATCCATCTGTACAACCGTCTTCTATATCTAGACTAATGAGATCCGTCTGTACAACCGTCATCTATATCTAGACTAACGAGACCCGTCTGTACAACCGTCTTCTATATCTAGACTAACGAGATCCGTCTGCACAACCGTCTTCTATATCTAGACTAACGAGATCTCTCGTTATACAACCGTCTTTTATATCTAGACGAACGAGATCCGTCTGCACAACCGTCTTCTATATCTAGACTAACGAGATCCGTCTGAACAACCGTCTTCTATATCTAGACTAACGAGATCCGTCTGTACAACCGCCTTCTATATCTAGACTAACGAGATACGTCGTTGTACAACCATCTTCTATATCTAGACTAACGCGATCCGTCTGTACAACCGTCTTCTATATCTAGACTAACGAGATCCGTCTGTACAACCGTCTTCTATATCTAGACTAACGAGATCCGTCTGTACAACCGTCTTCTATATCTAGACTAACGAGATCCGTCTGAACAACCGTCTTCTATATCTAGACTAACGAGATCCGTCTGTACAACCGTCTTCTATATCTAGACTAACGAGATCCGTCTGTACAACCGTCATCTATATCTAGACTAACGAGATCCGTCTGTACAACCGTCTTCTATATCTAGACTAACGAGATCCGTCTGTACAACCGTTTTCTATATCGAGACTAACGAGATCCGTCTGTACAACCGTCTTCTATATCTAGACTAACGGGATACGACGTTGGACAAACGTCTTCTATATCTAGACTAACGAGATCCGTCTGTACAACCGTCTTCTATATCTAGACTAACGAGATCCGTCTGTACAACCGTCTTCTATATCTAGACTAACGAGATCCGTCTGAACAACCGTCTTCTATATCTAGACTAACGAGATCCGTCTGTACAACCGTCTTCTATATCTAGACTAACGAGATCCGTCTGTACAACCGTCTTCTATATCTAGACTAACGAGATCCGTCTGTACAACCGTCTTCTATATCTAGACTAACGAGATCCGTCTGTACAACCGTCTTCTATATCTAGACTAACGAGATCCGTCTGTACAACCGTCTTCTATATCTAGACTGACGAGATCTCTCGTTATACAACCGTCTTCTATATCTAGACGAACGGGATACGTCGTTGGACAAACGTCTTCTATATCTAGACTAACGAGATCCGTCTGTACAACCGTCTTCTATATCTAGACTAACGAGATCCGTCTGTACAACCGTCTTCTATATCTAGACTAACGATATCTCTCGTTATACAACCGTCTTCTATATCTAGACTAACGGGATCCGTCTGTACAACCGTCTTCTATATCTAGACTAACGAGATCTCTCGTTATACAACCGTCTTCTATATCTAGACTAACGAGATCCGTCTGTACAACCGCCTTCTATATCTAGACTAACGAGATCCATCTGTACAACCGTCTTCTATATCTAGACTAACGAGATCCGTCTGTACAACCGTCTTCTATATCTAGACTAAGGAGATCCGTCTGTACAACCGTCTTCTATATCTAGACTAACGAGACCCGTCTGTACAACCGTCTTCTCTATCTAGACTCACAAGACCCGTCTGTACAACCTTCTTCTATATCTAGACTAACGAGATCCGTCTGTACAACCGTCTTCTATATCTAGACTAAAGAGATCCGTCGGTACAACCGTCTTCTATATCTAGACTAACGAGATCCGTCTGTACAACCGTCTTCTATATCTAGACTAACGAGATCCGTCTGTACAACCGTCTTCTATATCTAGACTAACGAGATCCATCTGTACAACCGTCTTCTATATCTAGACTAATGAGATCCGTCTGTACAACCGTCATCTATATCTACACTAACGAGACCCGTCTGTACAACCGTCTTCTATATCTAGACTAACGGGATACGTCGTTGGACAAACGTCTTCTATATCTAGACTAACGAGATCCGTCTGTACAACCGTCTTCTATATCTAGACTAACGAGATCCGTCTGTACAACCGTTTTCTATATCTAGACTAACGAGGTACGTCGTTGGACAAACGTCTTCAATATCTAGACTCACGAGATCCGTCTGTACAACCGTCTTCTATATCTAGACTAACGGGATCCGTCTGTACAACCGTCTTCTATATCTAGACTAACGAGATCCGTCTGTACAACCGTCTTCTATATCTAGACTAATGAGATCCGTCTGTACAACCGTCTTCTATATCTAGACTAACGAGACCCGTCTGTACAACCGTCTTCTCTATCTAGACTCACGAGACCCGTCTGTACAACCTTCTTCTATATCTAGACTAACGAGATCCGTCTGTACAACCGTCTTCTATATCTAGACTAAAGAGATCCGTCGGTACAACCGTCTTCTATATCTAGACTAACGAGATCCGTCTGTACAACCGTCTTCTATATCTAGACTGACGAGATCTCTCGTTATACAACCGTCTTCTATATCTAGACTAACGAGATCCGTCTGTACAACCGTCTTCTATATCTAGACTAACGAGATCCATCTGTACAACCGTCTTCTATATCTAGACTAATGAGATCCGTCTGTACAACCGTCATCTATATCTAGACTAACGAGACCCGTCTGTACAACCGTCTTCTATATCTAGACTAACGGGATACGTCGTTGGACAAACGTCTTCTATATCTAGACTAACGAGATCCGTCTGTACAACCGTCTTCTATATCTAGACTAACAAGATCCGTCTGTACAACCGTCTTCTATATCTAGACTAACGAGATCCGTCTGAACAACCGTCTTCTATATCTAGACTAACGAGATCCGTCTGTACAACCGTCTTCTATATCTAGACTAACGGGATCCGTCTGTACAACCGTCTTCTATATCTAGACTAACGAGATCCGTCTGTACAACCGTCTTCTATATCTAGACTAATGAGATCCGTCTGTACAACCGTCTTCTATATCTAGACTAACGAGACCCGTCTGTACAACCGTCTTCTCTATCTAGACTCACGAGACCCGTCTGTACAACCTTCTTCTATATCTAGACTAACGAGATCCGTCTGTACAACCGTCTTCTATATCTAGACTAAAGAGATCCGTCGGTACAACCGTCTTCTATATCTAGACTAACGAGATCCGTCTGTACAACCGTCTTCTATATCTAGACTAACGAGATCTCTCGTTATACAACCGTCTTCTATATCTAGACTAACGAGATCCGTCTGTACAACCGTCTTCTATATCTAGACTAACGAGATCCATCTGTACAACCGTCTTCTATATCTAGACTAATGAGATCCGTCTGTACAACCGTCATCTATATCTAGACTAACGAGACCCGTCTGTACAACCGTCTTCTATATCTAGACTAACGGGATACGTCGTTGGACAAACGTCTTCTATATCTAGACTAACGAGATCCGTCTGTACAACCGTCTTCTATATCTAGACTAACAAGATCCGTCTGTACAACCGTCTTCTATATCTAGACTAACGAGATCCGTCTGTACAACCGTCTTCTATATCTAGACTAACGAGATCCGTCTGTACAACCGTCTTCTATATCTAGACTAACGGGATACGTCGTTGGACAAACGTCTTCTATATCTAGACTAACGAGATCCGTCTGTACAACCGTCTTCTATATCTAGACTAACGAGATCCGTCTGTACAACCGTCTTCTATATCTAGACTAACGAGATCCGTCTGTACAAACGTCTTCTATATCTAGACTAACGAGATCCGTCTGTACAACCGTCGTCTATATCTAGACTAACGAGATCCGTCTGTACAACCGTCTTCTATATCTAGACTAACGAGATCCGTCTGTACAACCGTCTTCTATATCTAGACTAACGAGATCTCTCGTTATACAACCGTCTTCTATATCTAGACTAACGAGATCCGTCTGTACAACCGCCTTCTATATCTAGACTAACGAGATCCGTCTGCACAACCGTCATCTATATCTAGACTAACGAGATCCGTCTGTACAACCGTCTTTTATATCTAGACTAACGAGATCCGTCTGCACAACCGTCTTCTATATCGAGACTAACGAGATCCGTCTGTACAAACGTCTTCTATATCAAGACTAACGAGATCCGTCTGTACAACCGTCTTCTATATCTAGACTAACGAGATCCGTCTGTACAACCGTCTTCTATATCTAGACTAACGAGATCCGTCTGAACAACCGTCTTCTATATCTAGACTAACGAGATCCGTCTGTACAACCGTCTTCTATATCTAGACTAACGAGATCCGTCTGTACAACCGTCTTCTATATCTAGACTAACGAGATCCGTCTGTACAACCGTCTTCTATATCTAGACTAACGAGATCCGTCTGTACAACCGTCTTCTATATCTAGACTAACGAGATCTCTCGTTATACAACCGTCTTCTATATCTAGACTAACGGGATACGTCGTTGGACAAACGTCTTCTATATCTAGACTAACGAGATCCGTCTGTACAACCGTCTTCTATATCTAGACTAACGAGATCCGTCAGTACAACCGTCTTCTATATCTAGACTAACGAGATCTCTCGTTATACAACCGTCTTCTATATCTAGACTAACGAGATCCGTCTGTACAACCGCCTTCTATATCTAGACTAACGAGATCCGTCTGCACAACCGTCTTCTATATCAAGACTAACGAGATCCGTCTGTACAACCGTCTTTTATATCTAGACGAACGAGATCCGTCTGCACAACCGTCTTCTATATCTAGACTAACGAGATCCGTCTGTACAACCGTCTTCTATATCTAGACTAACGAGATCCATCTGTACAACCGTCTTCTATATCTAGACTAATGAGATCCGTCTGTACAACCGTCATCTATATCTAGACTAACGAGACCCGTCTGTACAACCGTCTTCTATATCTAGACTAACGAGATCCGTCTGCACAACCGTCTTCTATATCTAGACTAACGAGATCTCTCGTTATACAACCGTCTTTTATATCTAGACGAACGAGATCCGTCTGCACAACCGTCTTCTATATCTAGACTAACGAGATCCGTCTGAACAACCGTCTTCTATATCTAGACTAACGAGATCCGTCTGTACAACCGCCTTCTATATCTAGACTAACGAGATACGTCGTTGTACAACCATCTTCTATATCTAGACTAACGCGATCCGTCTGTACAACCGTCTTCTATATCTAGACTAACGAGATCCGTCTGTACAACCGTCTTCTATATCTAGACTAACGAGATCCGTCTGTACAACCGTCTTCTATATCTAGACTAACGAGATCCGTCTGAACAACCGTCTTCTATATCTAGACTAACGAGATCCGTCTGTACAACCGTCTTCTATATCTAGACTAACGAGATCCGTCTGTACAACCGTCATCTATATCTAGACTAACGAGATCCGTCTGTACAACCGTCTTCTATATCTAGACTAACGAGATCCGTCTGTACAACCGTTTTCTATATCGAGACTAACGAGATCCGTCTGTACAACCGTCTTCTATATCTAGACTAACGGGATACGACGTTGGACAAACGTCTTCTATATCTAGACTAACGAGATCCGTCTGTACAACCGTCTTCTATATCTAGACTAACGAGATCCGTCTGTACAACCGTCTTCTATATCTAGACTAACGAGATCCGTCTGAACAACCGTCTTCTATATCTAGACTAACGAGATCCGTCTGTACAACCGTCTTCTATATCTAGACTAACGAGATCCGTCTGTACAACCGTCTTCTATATCTAGACTAACGAGATCCGTCTGTACAACCGTCTTCTATATCTAGACTAACGAGATCCGTCTGTACAACCGTCTTCTATATCTAGACTAACGAGATCCGTCTGTACAACCGTCTTCTATATCTAGACTGACGAGATCTCTCGTTATACAACCGTCTTCTATATCTAGACGAACGGGATACGTCGTTGGACAAACGTCTTCTATATCTAGACTAACGAGATCCGTCTGTACAACCGTCTTCTATATCTAGACTAACGAGATCCGTCTGTACAACCGTCTTCTATATCTAGACTAACGATATCTCTCGTTATACAACCGTCTTCTATATCTAGACTAACGGGATCCGTCTGTACAACCGTCTTCTATATCTAGACTAACGAGATCTCTCGTTATACAACCGTCTTCTATATCTAGACTAACGAGATCCGTCTGTACAACCGCCTTCTATATCTAGACTAACGAGATCCATCTGTACAACCGTCTTCTATATCTAGACTAACGAGATCCGTCTGTACAACCGTCTTCTATATCTAGACTAAGGAGATCCGTCTGTACAACCGTCTTCTATATCTAGACTAACGAGACCCGTCTGTACAACCGTCTTCTCTATCTAGACTCACAAGACCCGTCTGTACAACCTTCTTCTATATCTAGACTAACGAGATCCGTCTGTACAACCGTCTTCTATATCTAGACTAAAGAGATCCGTCGGTACAACCGTCTTCTATATCTAGACTAACGAGATCCGTCTGTACAACCGTCTTCTATATCTAGACTAACGAGATCCGTCTGTACAACCGTCTTCTATATCTAGACTAACGAGATCCATCTGTACAACCGTCTTCTATATCTAGACTAATGAGATCCGTCTGTACAACCGTCATCTATATCTACACTAACGAGACCCGTCTGTACAACCGTCTTCTATATCTAGACTAACGGGATACGTCGTTGGACAAACGTCTTCTATATCTAGACTAACGAGATCCGTCTGTACAACCGTCTTCTATATCTAGACTAACGAGATCCGTCTGTACAACCGTTTTCTATATCTAGACTAACGAGGTACGTCGTTGGACAAACGTCTTCAATATCTAGACTCACGAGATCCGTCTGTACAACCGTCTTCTATATCTAGACTAACGGGATCCGTCTGTACAACCGTCTTCTATATCTAGACTAACGAGATCCGTCTGTACAACCGTCTTCTATATCTAGACTAATGAGATCCGTCTGTACAACCGTCTTCTATATCTAGACTAACGAGACCCGTCTGTACAACCGTCTTCTCTATCTAGACTCACGAGACCCGTCTGTACAACCTTCTTCTATATCTAGACTAACGAGATCCGTCTGTACAACCGTCTTCTATATCTAGACTAAAGAGATCCGTCGGTACAACCGTCTTCTATATCTAGACTAACGAGATCCGTCTGTACAACCGTCTTCTATATCTAGACTGACGAGATCTCTCGTTATACAACCGTCTTCTATATCTAGACTAACGAGATCCGTCTGTACAACCGTCTTCTATATCTAGACTAACGAGATCCATCTGTACAACCGTCTTCTATATCTAGACTAATGAGATCCGTCTGTACAACCGTCATCTATATCTAGACTAACGAGACCCGTCTGTACAACCGTCTTCTATATCTAGACTAACGGGATACGTCGTTGGACAAACGTCTTCTATATCTAGACTAACGAGATCCGTCTGTACAACCGTCTTCTATATCTAGACTAACAAGATCCGTCTGTACAACCGTCTTCTATATCTAGACTAACGAGATCCGTCTGTACAACCGTCTTCTATATCTAGACTAACGAGATCCGTCTGTACAACCGTCTTCTATATCTAGACTAACGGGATACGTCGTTGGACAAACGTCTTCTATATCTAGACTAACGAGATCCGTCTGTACAACCGTCTTCTATATCTAGACTAACAAGATCCGTCTGTACAACCGTCTTCTATATCTAGACTAACGAGATCCGTCTGTACAACCGTCTTCTATATCTAGACTAATAAGATCCGTCTGTACAACCGTCTTCTATATCTAGACTAACGAGACCCGTCTGTACAACCGTCTTCTCTATCTAGACTCACGAGACCCGTCTGTACAACCTTCTTCTATATCTAGACTAACGAGATCCGTCTGTACAACCATCTTCTATATCTAGACTAAAGAGATCCGTCGGTACAACCGTCTTCTATATCTAGACTAACGAGATCCGTCTGTACAACCGTCTTCTATATCTAGACTAACGAGATCTCTCGTTATACAACCGTCTTCTATATCTAGACTAACGAGATCCGTCTGTACAACCGTCTTCTATATCTAGACTAACGAGATCCATCTGTACAACCGTCTTCTATATCTAGACTAATGAGATCCGTCTGTACAACCGTCATCTATATCTAGACTAACGAGACCCGTCTGTACAACCGTCTTCTATATCTAGACTAACGGGATACGTCGTTGGACAAACGTCTTCTATATCTAGACTAACGAGATCCGTCTGTACAACCGTCTTCTATATCTAGACTAACAAGATCCGTCTGTACAACCGTCTTCTATATCTAGACTAACGAGATCCGTCTGTACAACCGTCTTCTATATCTAGACTAACGAGATCCGTCTGTACAACCGTCTTCTATATCTAGACTAACGGGATACGTCGTTGGACAAACGTCTTCTATATCTAGTCTAACGAGATCCGTCTGTACAACCGTCTTCTATATCTAGACTAACGAGATCCGTCTGTACAACCGTCTTCTATATCTAGACTAACGAGATCCGTCTGTACAAACGTCTTCTATATCTAGACTAACGAGATCCGTCTGTACAACCGTCTTCTATATCTAGACTAACGAGATCCGTCTGTACAACCGTCTTCTATATCTAGACTAACGAGATCCGTCTGTACAACCGTCTTCTATATCTAGACTAACGAGATCTCTCGTTATACAACCGTCTTCTATATCTAGACTAACGAGATCCGTCTGTACAACCGCCTTCTATATCTAGACTAACGAGATCCGTCTGCACAACCGTCTTCTATATCTAGACTAACGAGATCCGTCTGTACAACCGTCTTTTATATCTAGACTAACGAGATCCGTCTGCACAACCGTCTTCTATATCGAGACTAACGAGATCCGTCTGTACAAACGTCTTCTATATCAAGACTAACGAGATCCGTCTGTACAACCGTCTTCTATATCTAGACTAACGAGATCCGTCTGTACAACCGTCTTCTATATCTAGACTAACGAGATCCGTCTGAACAACCGTCTTCTATATCTAGACTAACGAGATCCGTCTGTACAACCGTCTTCT
The DNA here is from genome assembly GCA_960531205.1 of Andrena bicolor. Taxonomy (NCBI): domain Eukaryota; kingdom Metazoa; phylum Arthropoda; class Insecta; order Hymenoptera; family Andrenidae; genus Andrena; species Andrena bicolor. The sequence continues at coordinate 313,429 of CAUIJW010000096.1, forward strand.
ATATCTAGACTAACGAGATCCGTCTGTACAACCGTCTTCTATATCTAGACTAACGAGATCCGTCTGTACAACCGTCTTCTATATCTAGACTAACGAGATCCGTCTGTACAACCGTCTTCTATATCTAGACTAACGAGATCCGTCTGTACAACCGTCTTCTATATCTAGACTAACGAGATCCGTCTGTACAACCGTCTTCTATATCTAGACTAACGAGATCCGTCTGTACAACCGTCTTCTATATCTAGACTAACGAGATCTCTCGTTATACAACCGTCTTCTATATCTAGACTAACGGGATACGTCGTTGGACAAACGTCTTCTATATCTAGACTAACGAGATCCGTCTGTACAACCGTCTTCTATATCTAGACTAACGAGATCCGTCTGTACAACCGTCTTCTATATCTAGACTAACGGGATACGTCGTTGGACAAACGTCTTCTATATCTAGACTAACGAGATCCGTCTGTACAACCGTCTTCTATATCTAGACTAACGAGATCCGTCGGTACAACCGTCTTCTATATCTAGACTAACGAGATCCGTCTGTACAACCGTCTTCTATATCTAGACTAACGAGATCTCTCGTTATACAACCGTCTTCTATATCTAGACTAACGAGATCCGTCTGTACAACCGTCTTCTATATCTAGACTAACGAGATCCATCTGTACAACCGTCTTCTATATCTAGACTAATGAGATCCGTCTGTACAACCGTCATCTATATCTAGACTAACGAGACCCGTCTGTACAACCGTCTTCTATATCTAGACTAACGAGATCCGTCTGTACAACCGTCTTCTATATCTAGACTAACGAGATCCGTCTGCACAACCGTCTTCTATATCTAGACTAACGAGATCTCTCGTTATACAACCGTCTTCTATATCTAGACTAACGAGATCCGTCTGTACAACCGCCTTCTATATCTAGACTAACGAGATCCGTCTGCACAACCGTCTTCTATATCAAGACTAACGAGATCCGTCTGTACAACCGTCTTTTATATCTAGACTAACAAGATCCGTCTGTACAACCGTCTTCTATATCTAGACTAACGAGATCCGTCTGTACAACCGTCTTCTATATCTAGACTAACGAGATCCGTCTGCACAACCGTCTTCTATATCTAGACTAACGAGATCTCTCGTTATACAACCGTCTTCTATATCTAGACTAACGAGATCCGTCTGTACAACCGCCTTCTATATCTAGACTAACGAGATCCGTCTGCACAACCGTCTTCTATATCAAGACTAACGAGATCCGTCTGTACAACCGTCTTTTATATCTAGACGAACGAGATCCGTCTGCACAACCGTCTTCTATATCTAGACTAACGAGATCCGTCTGAACAACCGTCTTCTATATCTAGACTAACGAGATCCGTCTGTACAACCGCCTTCTATATCTAGACTAACGAGATACGTCGTTGTACAACCATCTTCTACATCTACCCTAACGCGATCCGTCTGTACAACCGTCTTCTATATCTAGACTAACGAGATCCGTCTGTACAACCGTCTTCTATATCTAGACTAACGAGATCCGTCTGTACAACCGTCTTCTATATCTAGACTAACGAGATCCGTCTGAACAACCGTCTTCTATATCTAGACTAACGAGATCCGTCTGTACAACCGTCTTCTATATCTAGACTAACGAGATCCGTCTGTACAACCGTCTTCTATATCTAGACTAACGAGATCCGTCTGTACAACCGTCTTCTATATCTAGACTAACGAGATCCGTCTGTACAACCGTCTTCTATATCTAGACTAACGAGATCCGTCTGTACAACCGTCTTCTATATCTAGACTAACGAGATCTCTCGTTATACAACCGTCTTCTATATCTAGACTAACGGGATACGTCGTTGGTCAAACGTCTTCTATATCTAAACTAACGAGATCCGTCTGTACAACCGTCTTCTATATCTAGACTAACGAGATCCGTCTGTACAACCGTCTTCTATATCTAGACTAACGATATCTCACGTTATACAACCGTCTTCTATATCTAGACTAACGGGATCCGTCTGTACAACCGTCTTCTATATCTAGACTAACGATATCTCTCGTTATACAACCGTCTTCTATATCTAGACTAACGAGATCCGTCTGTACAACCGTCTTCTATATCTAGACTAACGAGATCCGTCTGTACAACCGTCTTCTATATCTAGACTAACGAGATCTCTCGTTATACAACCGTCTTCTATATCTAGACTAACGAGATCCGTCTGTACAACCGTCTTCTATATCTAGACTAACGAGATCTCTCGTTATACAACCGTCTTCTATATCTAGACTAACGGGATACGTCGTTGGACAAACGTCTTCTATATCTAGACTAACGAGATCCGTCTGTACAACCGTCTTCTATATCTAGACTAACGAGATCCGTCTGTACAACCGTTTTCTATATCTAGACTAACGAGGTACGTCGTTGGAGAAACGTCTTCAATATCTAGACTAACGAGATCCGTCTGTACAACCGTCTTCTATATCTAGACTAACGAGATCCGTCTGTACAACCGTCTTCTATATCTAGACTAACGAGATCCGTCTGTACAACCGTCTTCTATATCTAGACTAACGATATCTCACGTTATACAACCGTCTTCTATATCTAGACTAACGGGATCCGTCTGTACAACCGTCTTCTATATCTAGACTAACGATATCTCTCGTTATACAACCGTCTTCTATATCTAGACTAACGAGATCCGTCTGTACAACCGTCTTCTATATCTAGACTAACGAGATCCGTCTGTACAACCGTCTTCTATATCTAGACTAACGAGATCCGTCTGTACAACCGTCTTCTATATCTAGACTAACGAGATCCGTCTGTACAACCGTCTTCTATATCTAGACTAACGAGATCTCTCGTTATACAACCGTCTTCTATATCTAGACTAACGGGATACGTCGTTGGACAAACGTCTTCTATATCTAGACTAACGAGATCCGTCTGTACAACCGTCTTCTATATCTAGACTAACGAGATCCGTCTGTACAACCGTTTTCTATATCTAGACTAACGAGGTACGTCGTTGGAGAAACGTCTTCAATATCTAGACTAACGAGATCCGTCTGTACAACCGTCTTCTATATCTAGACTAACGAGATCCGTCTGTACAACCGTCTTCTATATCTAGACTAACGAGATCTCTCGTTATACAACCGTCTTCTATATCTAGACTAACGGGATACGTCGTTGGACAAACGTCTTCTATATCTAGACTAACGAGATCCGTCTGTACAACCGTCTTCTATATCTAGACTAACGAGATCCGTCTGTACAACCGTCTTCTATATCTAGACTAACGATATCTCTCGTTATACAACCGTCTTCTATATCTAGACTAACGAGATCCGTCTGTACAACCGTCTTCTATATCTAGACTAACGAGATCCGTCTGTACAACCGTCTTCTATATCTAGACTAACGAGATCTCTCGTTATACAACCGTCTTCTATATCTAGACTAACGGGATACGTCGTTGGACAAACGTCTTCTATATCTAGACTAACGAGATCCGTCTGTACAACCGTCTTCTATATCTAGACTAACGATATCTCTCGTTATACCACCGTCTTCTATATCTAGACTAACGGGATCCGTCTGTACAACCGTCTTCTATATCTAGACTAACGAGATCTCTCGTTATACAACCGTCTTCTATATCTAGACTAACGAGATCCGTCTGTACAACCGTCTTCTATATCTAGACTAACGAGATCCATCTGTACAACCGTCTTCTATATCTAGACTAAGGAGATCCGTCTGTACAACCGTCATCTATATCTAGACTAACGAGACCCGTCTGTACAACCGTCTTCTATATCTAGACTAACGAGATCCGTCTGTACAACCGTCATCTATATCTAGACTAACGAGATCCGTCTGTACAACCGTCTTCTATATCTAGACTAACGAGGTCTCTCATTATACAACCGTCTTCTATATCTAGACTAACGAGATCCGTCTGAACAACCGTCTTCTATATCTAGACTAACGAGATCCGTCTGTACAACCGCCTTCTATATCTAGACTAACGAGATACGTCGTTGTACAACCATCTTCTATATCTAGACTAACGCGATCCGTCTGTACAACCGTTTTCTATATCGAGACTAACGAGATCCGTCTGTACAACCGTCTTCTATATCTAGACTAACGGGATACGACGTTGGACAAACGTCTTCTATATCTAGACTAACGAGATCCGTCTGTACAACCGTCTTCTATATCTAGACTAACGAGATCCGTCTGTACAACCGTTTTCTATATCTAGACTAACGAGATCCGTCTGAACAACCGTCTTCTATATCTAGACTAACGAGATCCGTCTGTACAACCGTCTTCTATATCTAGACTAACGAGATCCGTCTGTACAACCGTCTTCTATATCTAGACTAACGAGATCTCTCGTTATACAACCGTCTTCTATATCTAGACTAACGAGATCCGTCTGTACAACCGCCTTCTATATCTAGACTAACGAGATCCGTCTGCACAACCGTCTTCTATATCTAGACTAACGAGATCCGTCTGTACAACCGTCTTTTATATCTAGACGAACGAGATCCGTCTGCACAACCGTCTTCTATATCTAGACTAACGAGATCCGTCTGAACAACCGTCTTCTATATCTAGACTAACGAGATCCGTCTGTACAACCGTCTTCTATATCTAGACTAACGAGATCCGTCTGTACAACCGTCTTCTATATCTAGACTAACGAGATCCGTCTGTACAACCGTCTTCTATATCTAGACTAACGAGATCCGTCTGTACAACCGTCTTCTATATCTAGACTAACGAGATCCGTCTGTACAACCGTCTTCTATATCTAGACTAACGAGATCTCTCGTTATACAACCGTCTTCTATATCTAGACTAACGGGATACGTCGTTGGACAAACGTCTTCTATATCTAGACTAACGAGATCCGTCTGTACAACCGTCTTCTATATCTAGACTAACGAGATCCGTCTGTACAACCGTCTTCTATATCTAGACTAACGATATCTCTCGTTATACAACCGTCTTCTATATCTAGACTAACGGGATCCGTCTGTACAACCGTCTTCTATATCTAGACTAACGAGATCTCTCGTTATACAACCGTCTTCTATATCTAGACTAACGAGATCCGTCTGAACAACCGTCTTCTATATCTAGACTAACGAGATCCATCTGTACAACCGTCTTCTATATCTAGACTAAGGAGATCCGTCTGTACAACCGTCATCTATATCTAGACTAACGAGACCCGTCTGTACAACCGTCTTCTATATCTAGACTAACGAGATCCGTCTGTACAACCGTCTTCTATATCTAGACTAACGAGATCCGTCTGTACAACCGTCTTCTATATCTAGACTAACGAGATCCGTCTGTACAACCGTCTTCTATATCTAGACTAACGAGATCTCTCGTTATACAACCGTCTTCTATATCTAGACTAACGAGATCCGTCTGTACAACCGTCTTCTATATCTAGACTAACGAGATCCGTCTGTACAACCGTTTTCAATATCTAGACTAACGAGGTACGTCGTTGGACAAACGTCTTCAATATCTAGACTAACGAGATCCGTCTGTACAACCGTCTTGTATATCTAGACTAACGGGATCCATCTGTACAACCGTCTTCTATATCTAGACTAACGAGATCTCTCGTTATACAACCGTCTTCTATATCTAGACTAACGAGATCCGTCTGTACAACCGTCTTCTATATCTAGACTAACGAGATCCGTCTGTACAACCGTTTTCTATATCTAGACTAACGAGGTACGTCGTTGGACAAACGTCTTCAATATCTAGACTAACGAGATCCGTCTGTACAACCGTCTTCTATATCTAGACTAACGGGATCCGTCTGTACAACCGTCTTCTATATCTAGACTAACGAGATCTCTCGTTATACAACCGTCTTCTATATCTAGACTAACGAGATCCGTCTGTACAACCGTCTTCTATATCTAGACTAACGAGATCCGTCTGTACAACCGTTTTCTATATCTAGACTAACGAGGTACGTCGTTGGACAAACGTCTTCAATATCTAGACTAACGAGATCCGTCTGTACAACCGTCTTCTATATCTAGACTAACGGGATCCGTCTGTACAACCGTCTTCTATATCTAGACTAACGAGATCCGTCTGTACAACCGTCTTCTATATCTAGACTAATGAGATCCGTCTGTACAACCGTCTTCTATATCTAGACTAACGAGATCCGTCTGTACAACCGTCTTCTATATCTAGACTAACGAGATCTCTCGTTATACAACCGTCTTCTATATCTAGACTAACGAGATCCGTCTGTACAACCGTTTTCTATATCTAGACTAACGAGGTACGTCGTTGGACAAACGTCTTCAATATCTAGACTAACGAGATCCGTCTGTACAACCGTCTTCTATATCTAGACTAACGGGATCCGTCTGTACAACCGTCTTCTATATCTAGACTAACGAGATCTCTCGTTATACAACCGTCTTCTATATCTAGACTAACGAGATCCGTCTGTACAACCGTCTTCTATATCTAGACTAACGAGATCCGTCTGTACAACCGTTTTCTATATCTAGACTAACGAGGTACGTCGTTGGAGAAACGTCTTCAATATCTAGACTAACGAGATCCGTCTGTACAACCGTCTTCTATATCTAGACTAACGGGATCCGTCTGTACAACCGTCTTCTATATCTAGACTAACGAGATCTCTCGTTATACAACCGCCTTCTATATCTAGACTAACGAGATCCGTCGTGACAACCGTCTTCTATATCTAGACTAACGAGATCCGTCTGTACAACCGTCTTCTATATCTAGACTAACGAGATCCGTCTGTACAACCGTCTTCTATATCTAGACTAACGAGATCTCTCGTTATACAACCGTCTTCTATATCTAGACTAACGAGATCCGTCTGTACAACCGTCTTCTATATCTAGACTAACGAGATCCGTCTGTACAACCGTTTTCTATATCTAGACTAACGAGGTACGTCGTTGGACAAACGTCTTCAATATCTAGACTAACGAGATCCGTCTGTACAACCGTCTTCTATATCTAGACTAACGGGATCCGTCTGTACAACCGTCTTCTATATCTAGACTAACGAGATCTCTCGTTATACAACCGTCTTCTATATCTAGACTAACGAGATCCGTCTGTACAACCGTCTTCTATATCTAGACTAACGAGATCTCTCGTTATACAACCGTCTTCTATATCTAGACTAACGGGATACGTCGTTGGACAAACGTCTTCTATATCTAGACTAACGAGATCCGTCTGTACAACCGTCTTCTATATCTAGACTAACGGGATACGACGTTGGACAAACGTCTTCTATATCTAGACTAACGAGATCCGTCTGTACAACCGTCTTCTATATCTAGACTAACGAGATCCATCTGTACAACCGTCTTCTATATCTAGACTAAGGAGATCCGTCTGTACAACCGTCTTCTATATCTAGACTAACGAGATCCGTCTGTACAACCGTCTTCTATATCTAGACTAACGAGATCTCTCGTTATACAACCGTCTTCTATATCTAGACTAACGAGATCCGTCTGTACAACCGTCTTCTATATCTAGACTAACGAGATCCGTCTGTACAACCGTTTTCTATATCTAGACTAACGAGGTACGTCGTTGGACAAACGTCTTCAATATCTAGACTAACGAGATCCGTCTGTACAACCGTCTTCTATATCTAGACTAACGGGATCCGTCTGTACAACCGTCTTCTATATCTAGACTAACGAGATCTCTCGTTATACAACCGTCTTCTATATCTAGACTAACGAGATCCGTCTGTACAACCGTCTTCTATATCTAGACTAACGAGATCTCTCGTTATACAACCGTCTTCTATATCTAGACTAACGGGATACGTCGTTGGACAAACGTCTTCTATATCTAGACTAACGAGATCCGTCTGTACAACCGTCTTCTATATCTAGACTAACGGGATACGACGTTGGACAAACGTCTTCTATATCTAGACTAACGAGATCCGTCTGTACAACCGTCTTCTATATCTAGACTAACGAGATCCATCTGTACAACCGTCTTCTATATCTAGACTAAGGAGATCCGTCTGTACAACCGTCATATATATCTAGACTAACGAGACCCGTCTGTACAACCGTCTTCTATATCTAGACTAACGAGATCCGTCTGTACAACCGTCATCTATATCTAGACTAACGAGATCCGTCTGTACAACCGTCTTCTATATCTAGACTAACGAGGTCTCTCATTATACAACCGTCTTCTATATCTAGACTAACGAGATCCGTCTGAACAACCGTCTTCTATATCTAGACTAACGAGATCCGTCTGTACAACCGCCTTCTATATCTAGACTAACGAGATACGTCGTTGTACAACCATCTTCTATATCTAGACTAACGCGATCCGTCTGTACAACCGTTTTCTATATCGAGACTAACGAGATCCGTCTGTACAACCGTCTTCTATATCTAGATTAACGGGATACGACGTTGGACAAACGTCTTCTATATCTAGACTAACGAGATCCGTCTGTACAACCGTCTTCTATATCTAGACTAACGAGATCCGTCTGTACAACCGTTTTCTATATCTAGACTAACGAGATCCGTCTGAACAACCGTCTTCTATATCTAGACTAACGAGATCCGTCTGTACAACCGTCTTCTATATCTAGACTAACGAGATCCGTCTGTACAACCGTCTTCTATATCTAGACTAACGAGATCTCTCGTTATACAACCGTCTTCTATATCTAGACTAACGAGATCCGTCTGTACAACCGCCTTCTATATCTAGACTAACGAGATCCGTCTGCACAACCGTCTTCTATATCTAGACTAACGAGATCCGTCTGTACAACCGTCTTTTATATCTAGACGAACGAGATCCGTCTGCACAACCGTCTTCTATATCTAGACTAACGAGATCCGTCTGAACAACCGTCTTCTATATCTAGACTAACGAGATCCGTCTGTACAACCGTCTTCTATATCTAGACTAACGAGATCCGTCTGTACAACCGTCTTCTATATCTAGACTAACGAGATCCGTCTGTACAACCGTCTTCTATATCTAGACTAACGAGATCCGTCTGTACAACCGTCTTCTATATCTAGACTAACGAGATCCGTCTGTACAACCGTCTTCTATATCTAGACTAACGAGATCTCTCGTTATACAACCGTCTTCTATATCTAGACTAACGGGATACGTCGTTGGACAAACGTCTTCTATATCTAGACTAACGAGATCCGTCTGTACAACCGTCTTCTATATCTAGACTAACGAGATCCGTCTGTACAACCGTCTTCTATATCTAGACTAACGATATCTCTCGTTATACAACCGTCTTCTATATCTAGACTAACGGGATCCGTCTGTACAACCGTCTTCTATATCTAGACTAACGAGATCTCTCGTTATACAACCGTCTTCTATATCTAGACTAACGAGATCCGTCTGTACAACCGTCTTCTATATCTAGACTAACGAGATCCATCTGTACAACCGTCTTCTATATCTAGACTAAGGAGATCCGTCTGTACAACCGTCATCTATATCTAGACTAACGAGACCCGTCTGTACAACCGTCTTCTATATCTAGACTAACGAGATCCGTCTGTACAACCGTCTTCTATATCTAGACTAACGAGATCCGTCTGTACAACCGTCTTCTATATCTAGACTAACGAGATCCGTCTGTACAACCGTCTTCTATATCTAGACTAACGAGATCTCTCGTTATACAACCGTCTTCAATATCTAGACTAACGAGATCCGTCTGTACAACCGTCTTCTATATCTAGACTAACGAGATCCGTCTGTACAACCGTTTTCAATATCTAGACTAACGAGGTACGTCGTTGGACAAACGTCTTCAATATCTAGACTAACGAGATCCGTCTGTACAACCGTCTTCTATATCTAGACTAACGGGATCCATCTGTACAACCGTCTTCTATATCTAGACTAACGAGATCTCTCGTTATACAACCGTCTTCTATATCTAGACTAACGAGATCCGTCTGTACAACCGTCTTCTATATCTAGACTAACGAGATCCGTCTGTACAACCGTTTTCTATATCTAGACTAACGAGGTACGTCGTTGGACAAACGTCTTCAATATCTAGACTAACGAGATCCGTCTGTACAACCGTCTTCTATATCTAGACTAACGGGATCCGTCTGTACAACCGTCTTCTATATCTAGACTAACGAGATCTCTCGTTATACAACCGTCTTCTATATCTAGACTAACGAGATCCGTCTGTACAACCGTCTTCTATATCTAGACTAACGAGATCCGTCTGTACAACCGTTTTCTATATCTAGACTAACGAGGTACGTCGTTGGACAAACGTCTTCAATATCTAGACTAACGAGATCCGTCTGTACAACCGTCTTCTATATCTAGACTAACGGGATCCGTCTGTACAACCGTCTTCTATATCTAGACTAACGAGATCCGTCTGTACAACCGTCTTCTATATCTAGACTAACGAGATCTCTCGTTATACAACCGTCTTCTATATCTAGACTAACGAGATCCGTCTGTACAACCGTCTTCTATATCTAGACTAACGAGATCCATCTGTACAACCGTCTTCTATATCTAGACTAAGGAGATCCGTCTGTACAACCGTCATCTATATCTAGACTAACGAGACCCGTCTGTACAACCGTCTTCTATATCTAGACTAACGAGATCCGTCTGTACAACCGTCTTCTATATCTAGACTAACGAGATCCGTCTGTACAACCGTCTTCTATATCTAGACTAACGAGATCCGTCTGTACAACCGTCTTCTATATCTAGACTAACGAGATCTCTCGTTATACAACCGTCTTCTATATCTAGACTAACGAGATCCGTCTGTACAACCGTCTTCTATATCTAGACTAACGAGATCCGTCTGTACAACCGTTTTCAATATCTAGACTAACGAGGTACGTCGTTGGACAAACGTCTTCAATATCTAGACTAACGAGATCCGTCTGTACAACCGTCTTCTATATCTAGACTAACGGGATCCATCTGTACAACCGTCTTCTATATCTAGACTAACGAGATCTCTCGTTATACAACCGTCTTCTATATCTAGACTAACGAGATCCGTCTGTACAACCGTCTTCTATATCTAGACTAACGAGATCCGTCTGTACAACCGTTTTCTATATCTAGACTAACGAGGTACGTCGTTGGACAAACGTCTTCAATATCTAGACTAACGAGATCCGTCTGTACAACCGTCTTCTATATCTAGACTAACGGGATCCGTCTGTACAACCGTCTTCTATATCTAGACTAACGAGATCTCTCGTTATACAACCGTCTTCTATATCTAGACTAACGAGATCCGTCTGTACAACCGTCTTCTATATCTAGACTAACGAGATCCGTCTGTACAACCGTTTTCTATATCTAGACTAACGAGGTACGTCGTTGGACAAACGTCTTCAATATCTAGACTAACGAGATCCGTCTGTACAACCGTCTTCTATATCTAGACTAACGAGATCCGTCTGTACAACCGTCTTCTATATCTAGACTAATGAGATCCGTCTGTACAACCGTCTTCTATATCTAGACTAACGAGATCCGTCTGTACAACCGTCTTCTATATCTAGACTAACGAGATCTCTCGTTATACAACCGTCTTCTATATCTAGACTAACGAGATCTCTCGTTATACAACCGTCTTCTATATCTAGACTAACGAGATCCGTCTGTACAACCGTTTTCTATATCTAGACTAACGAGGTACGTCGTTGGACAAACGTCTTCAATATCTAGACTAACGAGATCCGTCTGTACAACCGTCTTCTATATCTAGACTAACGGGATCCGTCTGTACAACCGTCTTCTATATCTAGACTAACGAGATCTCTCGTTATACAACCGTGTTCTATATCTAGACTAACGAGATCCGTCTGTACAACCGTCTTCTATATCTAGACTAACGAGATCCGTCTGTACAACCGTTTTCTATATCTAGACTAACGAGGTACGTCGTTGGAGAAACGTCTTCAATATCTAGACTAACGAGATCCGTCTGTACAACCGTCTTCTATATCTAGACTAACGGGATCCGTCTGTACAACCGTCTTCTATATCTAGACTAACGAGATCTCTCGTTATACAACCGTCTTCTATATCTAGACTAACGAGATCCGTCTGTACAACCGTCTTCTATATCAAGACTAACGAGATCCGTCTGTACAACCGTCTTCTATATCTAGACTAACGAGATCTCTCGTTATACAACCGTCTTCTATATCTAGACTAACGAGATCCGTCTGTACAACCGTCTTCTATATCTAGACTAACGAGACCCGTCTGTACAACCGTTTTCTATATCTAGACTAACGAGGTACGTCGTTGGACAAACGTCTTCAATATCTAGACTAACGAGATCCGTCTGTACAACCGTCTTCTATATCTAGACTAACGGGATCCGTCTGTACAACCGTCTTCTATATCTAGACTAACGAGATCTCTCGTTATACAACCGTCTTCTATATCTAGACTAACGAGATCCGTCTGTACAACCGTCTTCTATATCTAGACTAACGAGATCTCTCGTTATACAACCGTCTTCTATATCTAGACTAACGGGATACGTCGTTGGACAAACGTCTTCTATATCTAGACTAACGAGATCCGTCTGTACAACCGTCTTCTATATCTAGACTAACGAGATCCGTCTGTACAACCGTCTTCTATATCTAGACTAACGGGATACGACGTTGGACAAACGTCTTCTATATCTAGACTAACGAGATCCGTCTGTACAACCGTCTTCTATATCTAGACTAACGAGATCCGTCTGTACAACCGTTTTCTATATCTAGACTAACGAGATCCGTCTGAACAATCGTCTTCTATATCTAGACTAACGAGATCCGTCTGTACAACCGTCTTCTATATCTAGACTAACGAGATCCGTCTGTACAACCGTCTTCTATATCTAGACTAACGAGATCTCTCGTTATACAACCGTCTTCTATATCTAGACTAACGAGATCTCTCGTTATACAACCGTCTTCTATATCTAGACTAACGAGATCCGTCTGTACAACCGTCTTCTATATCTAGACTAACGAGATCCATCTGTACAACCGTCTTCTATATCTAGACTAAGGAGATCCGTCTGTACAACCGTCATCTATATCTAGACTAACGAGACCCGTCTGTACAACCGTCTTCTATATCTAGACTAACGAGATCCGTCTGCACAACCGTCTTCTATATCTAGACTAACGAGATCCGTCTGAACAACCGTCTTCTATATCTAGACTAACGAGATCCGTCTGTACAACCGCCTTCTATATCTAGACTAACGAGATACGTCGTTGTACAACCATCTTCTATATCTAGACTAACGCGATCCGTCTGTACAACCGTTTTCTATATCGAGACTAACGAGATCCGTCTGTACAACCGTCTTCTATATCTAGACTAACGGGATACGTCGTTGGACAAACGTCTTCTATATCTAGACTAACGAGATCCGTCTGTACAACCGTCTTCTATATCTAGACTAACGAGATCCGTCTGTACAACCGTCTTCTATATCTAGACTAACGATATCTCTCGTTATACAACCGTCTTCTATATCTAGACTAACGGGATCCGTCTGTACAACCGTCTTCTATATCTAGACTAACGGGATCCGTCTGTACAACCGTCTTCTATATCTAGACTAACGAGATCTCTCGTTATACAACCGTCTTCTATATCTAGACTAACGAGATCCGTCTGTACAACCGTCTTCTATATCTAGACTAACGAGATCCGTCTGTACAACCGTCATCTATATCTAGACTAACGAGACCCGTCTGTACAACCGTCTTCTATATCTAGACTAACGAGATCCGTCTGCACAACCGTCTTCTATATCTAGACTAACGAGATCCGTCTGAACAACCGTCTTCTATATCTAGACTAACGAGATCCGTCTGTACAACCGCCTTCTATATCTAGACTAACGAGATACGTCGTTGTACAACCATCTTCTATATCTAGACTAACGCGATCCGTCTGTACAACCGTTTTCTATATCGAGACTAACGAGATCCGTCTGTACAACCGTCTTCTATATCTAGACTAACGGGATACGACGTTGGACAAACGTCTTCTATATCTAGACTAACGAGATCCGTCTGTACAACCGTCTTCTATATCTAGACTAACGAGATCCGTCTGTACAACCGTTTTCTATATCTAGACTAACGAGATCCGTCTGAACAACCGTCTTCTATATCTAGACTAACGCGATCCGTCTGTACAACCGTTTTCTATATCGAGACTAACGAGATCCGTCTGTACAACCGTCTTCTATATCTAGACTAACGGGATACGACGTTGGACAAACGTCTTCAATATCTAGACTAACGAGATCCGTCTGTACAACCGTCTTCTATATCTAGACTAACGGGATCCGTCTTTACAACCGTCTTCTATATCTAGACTAACGAGATCTCTCGTTATACAACCGTCTTCTATATCTAGACTAACGAGATCCGTCTGTACAACCGTCTTCTAATCTAGACTAACGAGATCCGTCTGTACAACCGTTTTCTATATCTAGACTAACGAGGTACGTCGTTGGAGAAACGTCTTCAATATCTAGACTAACGAGATCCGTCTGTACAACCGTCTTCTATATCTAGACTAACGGGATCCGTCTGTACAACCGTCTTCTATATCTAGACTAACGAGATCTCTCGTTATACAACCGTCTTCTATATCTAGACTAACGAGATCCGTCTGTACAACCGTCTTCTATATCTAGACTAACGAGATCCGTCTGTACAACCGTCTTCTATATCTAGACTAACGAGATCTCTCGTTATACAACCGTCTTCTATATCTAGACTAACGAGATCCGTCTGTACAACCGTCTTCTATATCTAGACTAACGAGATCCGTCTGTACAACCGTTTTCTATATCTAGACTAACGAGGTACGTCGTTGGACAAACGTCTTCAATATCTAGACTAACGAGATCCGTCTGTACAACCGTCTTCTATATCTAGACTAACGGGATCCGTCTGTTCAACCGTCTTCTATATCTAGACTAACGAGATCTCTCGTTATACAACCGTCTTCTATATCTAGACTAACGCGATCCGTCTGTACAACCGTCTTCTATATCTAGACTAACGAGATCTCTCGTTATACAACCGTCTTCTATATCTAGACTAACGAGATCCGTCTGTACAACCGTCTTCTATACCTAGACTAACGAGATCCGTCTGTACAACCGTCTTCTATATCTAGACTAACGAGATCCGTCTGTACAACCGTCTTCTATATCTAGACTAACGAGATCTCTCGTTATACAACCGTCTTCTATATCTAGACCAACGGGATACGTCGTTGGACAAACGTCTTCTATATCTAGACTAACGAGATCCGTCTGTACAACCGTCTTCTATATCTAGACTAACGAGATCCGTCTGTACAACCGTCTTCTATATCTAGACTAACGAGATCCGTCTGTACAACCGTTTTCTATATCTAGACTAACGAGGTACGTCGTTGGAGAAACGTCTTCAATATCTAGACTAACGAGATCCGTCTGTACAACCGTCTTCTATATCTAGACTAACGGGATCCGTCTGTACAACCGTCTTCTATATCTAGACTAACGAGATCTCTCGTTATACAACCGTCTTCTATATCTAGACTAACGAGATCCGTCTGTACAACCGTCTTCTATATCTAGACTAACGAGATCCGTCTGTACAACCGTCTTCTATATCTAGACTAACGAGATCTCTCGTTATACAACCGTCTTCTATATCTAGACTAACGAGATCCGTCTGTACAACCGTCTTCTATATCTAGACTAACGAGACCCGTCTGTACAACCGTTTTCTATATCTAGACTAACGAGGTACGTCGTTGGACAAACGTCTTCAATATCTAGACTAACGAGATCCGTCTGTACAACCGTCTTCTATATCTAGACTAACGGGATCCGTCTGTACAACCGTCTTCTATATCTAGACTAACGAGATCTCTCGTTATACAACCGTCTTCTATATCTAGACTAACGAGATCCGTCTGTACAACCGTCTTCTATATCTAGACTAACGAGATCTCTCGTTATACAACCGTCTTCTATATCTAGACTAACGGGATACGTCGTTGGACAAACGTCTTCTATATCTAGACTAACGAGATCCGTCTGTACAACCGTCTTCTATATCTAGACTAACGAGATCCGTCTGTACAACCGTCTTCTATATCTAGACTAACGGGATACGACGTTGGACAAACGTCTTCTATATCTAGACTAACGAGATCCGTCTGTACAACCGTCTTCTATATCTAGACTAACGAGATCCGTCTGTACAACCGTTTTCTATATCTAGACTAACGAGATCCGTCTGAACAATCGTCTTCTATATCTAGACTAACGAGATCCGTCTGTACAACCGTCTTCTATATCTAGACTAACGAGATCCGTCTGTACAACCGTCTTCTATATCTAGACTAACGAGATCTCTCGTTATACAACCGTCTTCTATATCTAGACTAACGAGATCTCTCGTTATACAACCGTCTTCTATATCTAGACTAACGAGATCCGTCTGTACAACCGTCTTCTATATCTAGACTAACGAGATCCATCTGTACAACCGTCTTCTATATCTAGACTAAGGAGATCCGTCTGTACAACCGTCATCTATATCTAGACTAACGAGACCCGTCTGTACAACCGTCTTCTATATCTAGACTAACGAGATCCGTCTGCACAACCGTCTTCTATATCTAGACTAACGAGATCCGTCTGAACAACCGTCTTCTATATCTAGACTAACGAGATCCGTCTGTACAACCGCCTTCTATATCTAGACTAACGAGATACGTCGTTGTACAACCATCTTCTATATCTAGACTAACGCGATCCGTCTGTACAACCGTTTTCTATATCGAGACTAACGAGATCCGTCTGTACAACCGTCTTCTATATCTAGACTAACGGGATACGTCGTTGGACAAACGTCTTCTATATCTAGACTAACGAGATCCGTCTGTACAACCGTCTTCTATATCTAGACTAACGAGATCCGTCTGTACAACCGTCTTCTATATCTAGACTAACGATATCTCTCGTTATACAACCGTCTTCTATATCTAGACTAACGGGATCCGTCTGTACAACCGTCTTCTATATCTAGACTAACGGGATCCGTCTGTACAACCGTCTTCTATATCTAGACTAACGAGATCTCTCGTTATACAACCGTCTTCTATATCTAGACTAACGAGATCCGTCTGTACAACCGTCTTCTATATCTAGACTAACGAGATCCGTCTGTACAACCGTCATCTATATCTAGACTAACGAGACCCGTCTGTACAACCGTCTTCTATATCTAGACTAACGAGATCCGTCTGCACAACCGTCTTCTATATCTAGACTAACGAGATCCGTCTGAACAACCGTCTTCTATATCTAGACTAACGAGATCCGTCTGTACAACCGCCTTCTATATCTAGACTAACGAGATACGCCGTTGTACAACCATCTTCTATATCTAGACTAACGCGATCCGTCTGTACAACCGTTTTCTATATCGAGACTAACGAGATCCGTCTGTACAACCGTCTTCTATATCTAGACTAACGGGATACGACGTTGGACAAACGTCTTCTATATCTAGACTAACGAGATCCGTCTGTACAACCGTCTTCTATATCTAGACTAACGAGATCCGTCTGTACAACCGTTTTCTATATCTAGACTAACGAGATCCGTCTGAACAACCGTCTTCTATATCTAGACTAACGCGATCCGTCTGTACAACCGTTTTCTATATCGAGACTAACGAGATCCGTCTGTACAACCGTCTTCTATATCTAGACTAACGGGATACGACGTTGGACAAACGTCTTCAATATCTAGACTAACGAGATCCGTCTGTACAACCGTCTTCTATATCTAGACTAACGGGATCCGTCTTTACAACCGTCTTCTATATCTAGACTAACGAGATCTCTCGTTATACAACCGTCTTCTATATCTAGACTAACGAGATCCGTCTGTACAACCGTCTTCTAATCTAGACTAACGAGATCCGTCTGTACAACCGTTTTCTATATCTAGACTAACGAGGTACGTCGTTGGAGAAACGTCTTCAATATCTAGACTAACGAGATCCGTCTGTACAACCGTCTTCTATATCTAGACTAACGGGATCCGTCTGTACAACCGTCTTCTATATCTAGACTAACGAGATCTCTCGTTATACAACCGTCTTCTATATCTAGACTAACGAGATCCGTCTGTACAACCGTCTTCTATATCTAGACTAACGAGATCCGTCTGTACAACCGTCTTCTATATCTAGACTAACGAGATCTCTCGTTATACAACCGTCTTCTATATCTAGACTAACGAGATCCGTCTGTACAACCGTCTTCTATATCTAGACTAACGAGATCCGTCTGTACAACCGTTTTCTATATCTAGACTAACGAGGTACGTCGTTGGACAAACGTCTTCAATATCTAGACTAACGAGATCCGTCTGTACAACCGTCTTCTATATCTAGACTAACGGGATCCGTCTGTTCAACCGTCTTCTATATCTAGACTAACGAGATCTCTCGTTATACAACCGTCTTCTATATCTAGACTAACGCGATCCGTCTGTACAACCGTCTTCTATATCTAGACTAACGAGATCTCTCGTTATACAACCGTCTTCTATATCTAGACTAACGAGATCCGTCTGTACAACCGTCTTCTATACCTAGACTAACGAGATCCGTCTGTACAACCGTCTTCTATATCTAGACTAACGAGATCCGTCTGTACAACCGTCTTCTATATCTAGACTAACGAGATCTCTCGTTATACAACCGTCTTCTATATCTAGACCAACGGGATACGTCGTTGGACAAACGTCTTCTATATCTAGACTAACGAGATCCGTCTGTACAACCGTCTTCTATATCTAGACTAACGAGATCCGTCTGTACAACCGTCTTCTATATCTAGACTAACGATATCTCTCGTTATACAACCGTCTTCTATATCTAGACTAACGGGATCCGTCTGTACAACCGTCTTCTATATCTAGACTAACGAGATCTCTCGTTATACAACCGTCATCTATATCTAGACTAACGAGACCCGTCTGTACAACCGTCTTCTATATCTAGACTAACGAGATCCGTCTGCACAACCGTCTTCTATATCTAGACTAACGAGATCCGTCTGAACAACCGTCTTCTATATCTAGACTAACGAGATCCGTCTGTACAACCGCCTTCTATATCTAGACTAACGAGATACGTCGTTGTACAACCATCTTCTATATCTAGACTAACGCGATCCGTCTGTACAACCGTTTTCTATATCGAGACTAACGAGATCCGTCTGTACAACCGTCTTCTATATCTAGACTAACGGGATACGACGTTGGACAAACGTCTTCTATATCTAGACTAACGAGATCCGTCTGTACAACCGTCTTCTATATCTAGACTAACGAGATCCGTCTGTACAACCGTTTTCTATATCTAGACTAACGAGATCCGTCTGAACAACCGTCTTCTATATCTAGACTAACGAGATCCGTCTGTACAACCGTCTTCTATATCTAGACTAACGAGATCCGTCTGTACAACCGTCTTCTATATCTAGACTAACGAGATCCGTCTGTACAACCGCCTTCTATATCTAGACTAACGAGATACGTCGTTGTACAACCATCTTCTATATCTAGACTAACGAGATCTCTCGTTATACAACCGTCTTCTATATCTAGACTAACGAGATCCGTCTGTACAACCGCCTTCTATATCTAGACTAACGAGATCCGTCTGCACAACCGTCTTCTATATCTAGACTAACGAGATCCGTCTGTACAACCGTCTTTTATATCTAGACGAACGAGATCCGTCTGCACAACCGTCTTCTATATCTAGACTAACGAGATCCGTCTGAACAACCGTCTTCTATATCTAGACTAACGAGATCTCTCGTTATACAACCGTCTTCTATATCTAGACTAACGGGATACGTCGTTGGACAAACGTCTTCTATATCTAGACTAACGAGATCCGTCTGTACAACCGTCTTCTATATCTAGACTAACGAGATCCGTCTGTACAACCGTCTTCTATATCTAGACTAACGATATCTCTCGTTATACAACCGTCTTCTATATCTAGACTAACGGGATCCGTCTGTACAACCGTCTTCTATATCTAGACTAACGAGATCTCTCGTTATACAACCGTCTTCTATATCTAGACTAACGAGATCCGTCTGTACAACCGCCTTCTATATCTAGACTAACGAGATCCATCTGTACAACCGTCTTCTATATCTAGACTAAGGAGATCCGTCTGTACAACCGTCATCTATATCTAGACTAACGAGACCCGTCTGTACAACCGTCTTCTATATCTAGACTAACGAGATCCATCTGTACAACCGTCTTCTATATCTAGACTAATGAGATCCGTCTGTACAACCGTCATCTATATCTAGACTAACGGGACCCGTCTGTACAACCGTCTTCTATATCTAGACTAACGAGATCTCTCGTTATACAACCCTCTTCTATATCTAGACTAACGAGATCCGTCTGTACAACCGTCTTCTATATCTAGACTAACGAGATCCGTCTGTACAACCGTCTTCTATATCTAGACTAACGAGGTCCGTCTGTACAACCGTCTTCTATATCTAGACTAACGAGATCCATCTGTACAACCGTCTTCTATATCTAGACTAACGAGATCCGTCTGTACAACCGTCTTCTATATCTAGACTAACGAGATCCGTCTGTACAACCGTCTTCTATATCTAGACTAACGAGATCCGTCTGTACAACCGTCTTCTATATCTAGACTAACGAGATCCGTCTGTACAACCGTCTTCTATAACTAGACTAACGAGATCCGTCTGTACAACCGTCTTCTATAACTAGACTAACGAGATCCATCTGTACAACCGTCTTCTATATCTAGACTAACGAGATCCGTCTGTACAACCGTCTTCTATATCTAGACTAACGAGATCCGTCTGTACAACCGTCTTCTATATCTAGACTAACGAGATCCGTCTGTACAACCGTCTTCTATATCTAGACTAACGAGATCCGTCTGTACAACCGTCTTCTATATCTAGACTAACGAGATCTCTCGTTATACAACCGTCTTCTATATCTAGACTAACGAGATCCGTCTGTACAACCGTCTTCTATATCTAGACTAACGAGATCCGTCTGTACAACCGTCTTCTATATCTAGACTAACGAGATCTCTCGTTATACAACCGTCTTCTATATCTAGACTAACGAGATCCGTCTGTACAACCGTCTTCTATATCTAGACTAACGAGATCCGTCTGTACAACCGTTTTCTATATCTAGACTAACGAGGTACGTCGTTGGACAAACGTCTTCAATATCTAGACTAACGAGATCCGTCTGTACAACCGTCTTCTATATCTAGACTAACGGGATCCGTCTGTTCAACCGTCTTCTATATCTAGACTAACGAGATCTCTCGTTATACAACCGTCTTCTATATCTAGACTAACGCGATCCGTCTGTACAACCGTCTTCTATATCTAGACTAACGAGATCTCTCGTTATACAACCGTCTTCTATATCTAGACTAACGAGATCCGTCTGTACAACCGTCTTCTATACCTAGACTAACGAGATCCGTCTGTACAACCGTCTTCTATATCTAGACTAACGAGATCCGTCTGTACAACCGTCTTCTATATCTAGACTAACGAGATCTCTCGTTATACAACCGTCTTCTATATCTAGACCAACGGGATACGTCGTTGGACAAACGTCTTCTATATCTAGACTAACGAGATCCGTCTGTACAACCGTCTTCTATATCTAGACTAACGAGATCCGTCTGTACAACCGTCTTCTATATCTAGACTAACGAGATCTCTCGTTATACAACCGTCTTCTATATCTAGACTAACGAGATCCGTCTGTACAACCGTCTTCTATATCTAGACTAACGAGATCCGTCTGTACAACCGTCTTCTATATCTAGACTAACGAGATCTCTCGTTATACAACCGTCTTCTATATCTAGACTAACGAGATCCGTCTGTACAACCGTCTTCTATATCTAGACTAACGAGATCCGTCTGTACAACCGTTTTCTATATCTAGACTAACGAGGTACGTCGTTGGACAAACGTCTTCAATATCTAGACTAACGAGATCCGTCTGTACAACCGTCTTCTATATCTAGACTAACGGGATCCGTCTGTTCAACCGTCTTCTATATCTAGACTAACGAGATCTCTCGTTATACAACCGTCTTCTATATCTAGACTAACGCGATCCGTCTGTACAACCGTCTTCTATATCTAGACTAACGAGATCTCTCGTTATACAACCGTCTTCTATATCTAGACTAACGAGATCCGTCTGTACAACCGTCTTCTATACCTAGACTAACGAGATCCGTCTGTACAACCGTCTTCTATATCTAGACTAACGAGATCCGTCTGTACAACCGTCTTCTATATCTAGACTAACGAGATCTCTCGTTATACAACCGTCTTCTATATCTAGACCAACGGGATACGTCGTTGGACAAACGTCTTCTATATCTAGACTAACGAGATCCGTCTGTACAACCGTCTTCTATATCTAGACTAACGAGATCCGTCTGTACAACCGTCTTCTATATCTAGACTAACGATATCTCTCGTTATACAACCGTCTTCTATATCTAGACTAACGGGATCCGTCTGTACAACCGTCTTCTATATCTAGACTAACGAGATCTCTCGTTATACAACCGTCATCTATATCTAGACTAACGAGACCCGTCTGTACAACCGTCTTCTATATCTAGACTAACGAGATCCGTCTGCACAACCGTCTTCTATATCTAGACTAACGAGATCCGTCTGAACAACCGTCTTCTATATCTAGACTAACGAGATCCGTCTGTACAACCGCCTTCTATATCTAGACTAACGAGATACGTCGTTGTACAACCATCTTCTATATCTAGACTAACGCGATCCGTCTGTACAACCGTTTTCTATATCGAGACTAACGAGATCCGTCTGTACAACCGTCTTCTATATCTAGACTAACGGGATACGACGTTGGACAAACGTCTTCTATATCTAGACTAACGAGATCCGTCTGTACAACCGTCTTCTATATCTAGACTAACGAGATCCGTCTGTACAACCGTTTTCTATATCTAGACTAACGAGATCCGTCTGAACAACCGTCTTCTATATCTAGACTAACGAGATCCGTCTGTACAACCGTCTTCTATATCTAGACTAACGAGATCCGTCTGTACAACCGTCTTCTATATCTAGACTAACGAGATCCGTCTGTACAACCGCCTTCTATATCTAGACTAACGAGATACGTCGTTGTACAACCATCTTCTATATCTAGACTAACGAGATCTCTCGTTATACAACCGTCTTCTATATCTAGACTAACGAGATCCGTCTGTACAACCGCCTTCTATATCTAGACTAACGAGATCCGTCTGCACAACCGTCTTCTATATCTAGACTAACGAGATCCGTCTGTACAACCGTCTTTTATATCTAGACGAACGAGATCCGTCTGCACAACCGTCTTCTATATCTAGACTAACGAGATCCGTCTGAACAACCGTCTTCTATATCTAGACTAACGAGATCCGTCTGTACAACCGCCTTCTATATCTAGACTAACGAGATACGTCGTTGTACAACCATCTTCTATATCTAGACTAACGCGATCCGTCTGTACAACCGTTTTCTATATCGAGACTAACGAGATCCGTCTGTACAACCGTCTTCTATATCTAGACTAACGGGATACGACGTTGGACAAACGTCTTCTATATCTAGACTAACGAGATCCGTCTGTACAACCGTCTTCTATATCTAGACTAACGAGATCCGTCTGTACAACCGTTTTCTATATCTAGACTAACGAGATCCGTCTGAACAACCGTCTTCTATATCTAGACTAACGAGATCCGTCTGTACAACCGTCTTCTATATCTAGACTAACGAGATCCGTCTGTACAACCGTCTTCTATATCTAGACTAACGAGATCCGTCTGTACAACCGCCTTCTATATCTAGACTAACGAGATACGTCGTTGTACAACCATCTTCTATATCTAGACTAACGAGATCTCTCGTTATACAACCGTCTTCTATATCTAGACTAACGAGATCCGTCTGCACAACCGTCTTCTATATCTAGACTAACGAGATCCGTCTGAACAACCGTCTTCTATATCTAGACTAACGAGATCTCTCGTTATACAACCGTCTTCTATATCTAGACTAACGGGATACGTCGTTGGACAAACGTCTTCTATATCTAGACTAACGAGATCCGTCTGTACAACCGTCTTCTATATCTAGACTAACGAGATCCGTCTGTACAACCGTCTTCTATATCTAGACTAACGATATCTCTCGTTATACAACCGTCTTCTATATCTAGACTAACGGGATCCGTCTGTACAACCGTCTTCTATATCTAGACTAACGAGATCTCTCGTTATACAACCGTCTTCTATATCTAGACTAACGAGATCCGTCTGTACAACCGCCTTCTATATCTAGACTAACGAGATCCATCTGTACAACCGTCTTCTATATCTAGACTAAGGAGATCCGTCTGTACAACCGTCATCTATATCTAGACTAACGAGACCCGTCTGTACAACCGTCTTCTATATCTAGACTAACGAGATCCATCTGTACAACCGTCTTCTATATCTAGACTAATGAGATCCGTCTGTACAACCGTCATCTATATCTAGACTAACGGGACCCGTCTGTACAACCGTCTTCTATATCTAGACTAACGAGATCTCTCGTTATACAACCCTCTTCTATATCTAGACTAACGAGATCCGTCTGTACAACCGTCTTCTATATCTAGACTAACGAGATCCGTCTGTACAACCGTCTTCTATATCTAGACTAACGAGATCCATCTGTACAACCGTCTTCTATATCTAGACTAATGAGATCCGTCTGTACAACCGTCATCTATATCTAGACTAACGGGACCCGTCTGTACAACCGTCTTCTATATCTAGACTAACGAGATCTCTCGTTATACAACCCTCTTCTATATCTAGACTAACGAGATCCGTCTGTACAACCGTCTTCTATATCTAGACTAACGAGATCCGTCTGTACAACCGTCTTCTATATCTAGACTAACGAGGTCCGTCTGTACAACCGTCTTCTATATCTAGACTAACGAGATCCATCTGTACAACCGTCTTCTATATCTAGACTAACGAGATCCGTCTGTACAACCGTCTTCTATATCTAGACTAACGAGATCCGTCTGTACAACCGTCTTCTATATCTAGACTAACGAGATCCGTCTGTACAACCGTCTTCTATATCTAGACTAACGAGATCCGTCTGTACAACCGTCTTCTATAACTAGACTAACGAGATCCGTCTGTACAACCGTCTTCTATAACTAGACTAACGAGATCCATCTGTACAACCGTCTTCTATATCTAGACTAACGAGATCCGTCTGTACAACCGTCTTCTATATCTAGACTAACGAGATCCGTCTGTACAACCGTCTTCTATATCTAGACTAACGAGATCCGTCTGTACAACCGTCTTCTATATCTAGACTAACGAGATCCGTCTGTACAACCGTCTTCTATATCTAGACTAACGAGATCTCTCGTTATACAACCGTCTTCTATATCTAGACTAACGAGATCCGTCTGTACAACCGTCTTCTATATCTAGACTAACGAGATCCGTCTGTACAACCGTCTTCTATATCTAGACTAACGAGATCTCTCGTTATACAACCGTCTTCTATATCTAGACTAACGAGATCCGTCTGTACAACCGTCTTCTATATCTAGACTAACGAGATCCGTCTGTACAACCGTTTTCTATATCTAGACTAACGAGGTACGTCGTTGGACAAACGTCTTCAATATCTAGACTAACGAGATCCGTCTGTACAACCGTCTTCTATATCTAGACTAACGGGATCCGTCTGTTCAACCGTCTTCTATATCTAGACTAACGAGATCTCTCGTTATACAACCGTCTTCTATATCTAGACTAACGCGATCCGTCTGTACAACCGTCTTCTATATCTAGACTAACGAGATCTCTCGTTATACAACCGTCTTCTATATCTAGACTAACGAGATCCGTCTGTACAACCGTCTTCTATACCTAGACTAACGAGATCCGTCTGTACAACCGTCTTCTATATCTAGACTAACGAGATCCGTCTGTACAACCGTCTTCTATATCTAGACTAACGAGATCTCTCGTTATACAACCGTCTTCTATATCTAGACCAACGGGATACGTCGTTGGACAAACGTCTTCTATATCTAGACTAACGAGATCCGTCTGTACAACCGTCTTCTATATCTAGACTAACGAGATCCGTCTGTACAACCGTCTTCTATATCTAGACTAACGAGATCTCTCGTTATACAACCGTCTTCTATATCTAGACTAACGAGATCCGTCTGTACAACCGTCTTCTATATCTAGACTAACGAGATCCGTCTGTACAACCGTCTTCTATATCTAGACTAACGAGATCTCTCGTTATACAACCGTCTTCTATATCTAGACTAACGAGATCCGTCTGTACAACCGTCTTCTATATCTAGACTAACGAGATCCGTCTGTACAACCGTTTTCTATATCTAGACTAACGAGGTACGTCGTTGGACAAACGTCTTCAATATCTAGACTAACGAGATCCGTCTGTACAACCGTCTTCTATATCTAGACTAACGGGATCCGTCTGTTCAACCGTCTTCTATATCTAGACTAACGAGATCTCTCGTTATACAACCGTCTTCTATATCTAGACTAACGCGATCCGTCTGTACAACCGTCTTCTATATCTAGACTAACGAGATCTCTCGTTATACAACCGTCTTCTATATCTAGACTAACGAGATCCGTCTGTACAACCGTCTTCTATACCTAGACTAACGAGATCCGTCTGTACAACCGTCTTCTATATCTAGACTAACGAGATCCGTCTGTACAACCGTCTTCTATATCTAGACTAACGAGATCTCTCGTTATACAACCGTCTTCTATATCTAGACCAACGGGATACGTCGTTGGACAAACGTCTTCTATATCTAGACTAACGAGATCCGTCTGTACAACCGTCTTCTATATCTAGACTAACGAGATCCGTCTGTACAACCGTCTTCTATATCTAGACTAACGATATCTCTCGTTATACAACCGTCTTCTATATCTAGACTAACGGGATCCGTCTGTACAACCGTCTTCTATATCTAGACTAACGAGATCTCTCGTTATACAACCGTCATCTATATCTAGACTAACGAGACCCGTCTGTACAACCGTCTTCTATATCTAGACTAACGAGATCCGTCTGCACAACCGTCTTCTATATCTAGACTAACGAGATCCGTCTGAACAACCGTCTTCTATATCTAGACTAACGAGATCCGTCTGTACAACCGCCTTCTATATCTAGACAAACGAGATACGTCGTTGTACAACCATCTTCTATATCTAGACTAACGCGATCCGTCTGTACAACCGTTTTCTATATCGAGACTAACGAGATCCGTCTGTACAACCGTCTTCTATATCTAGACTAACGGGATACGACGTTGGACAAACGTCTTCTATATCTAGACTAACGAGATCCGTCTGTACAACCGTCTTCTATATCTAGACTAACGAGATCCGTCTGTACAACCGTTTTCTATATCTAGACTAACGAGATCCGTCTGAACAACCGTCTTCTATATCTAGACTAACGAGATCCGTCTGTACAACCGTCTTCTATATCTAGACTAACGAGATCCGTCTGTACAACCGTCTTCTATATCTAGACTAACGAGATCCGTCTGTACAACCGCCTTCTATATCTAGACTAACGAGATACGTCGTTGTACAACCATCTTCTATATCTAGACTAACGAGATCTCTCGTTATACAACCGTCTTCTATATCTAGACTAACGAGATCCGTCTGTACAACCGCCTTCTATATCTAGACTAACGAGATCCGTCTGCACAACCGTCTTCTATATCTAGACTAACGAGATCCGTCTGTACAACCGTCTTTTATATCTAGACGAACGAGATCCGTCTGCACAACCGTCTTCTATATCTAGACTAACGAGATCCGTCTGAACAACCGTCTTCTATATCTAGACTAACGAGATCCGTCTGTACAACCGCCTTCTATATCTAGACTAACGAGATACGTCGTTGTACAACCATCTTCTATATCTAGACTAACGCGATCCGTCTGTACAACCGTTTTCTATATCGAGACTAACGAGATCCGTCTGTACAACCGTCTTCTATATCTAGACTAACGGGATACGACGTTGGACAAACGTCTTCTATATCTAGACTAACGAGATCCGTCTGTACAACCGTCTTCTATATCTAGACTAACGAGATCCGTCTGTACAACCGTTTTCTATATCTAGACTAACGAGATCCGTCTGAACAACCGTCTTCTATATCTAGACTAACGAGATCCGTCTGTACAACCGTCTTCTATATCTAGACTAACGAGATCCGTCTGTACAACCGTCTTCTATATCTAGACTAACGAGATCCGTCTGTACAACCGCCTTCTATATCTAGACTAACGAGATACGTCGTTGTACAACCATCTTCTATATCTAGACAAACGAGATCTCTCGTTATACAACCGTCTTCTATATCTAGACTAACGAGATCCGTCTGTACAACCGCCTTCTATATCTAGACTAACGAGATCCGTCTGCACAACCGTCTTCTATATCTAGACTAACGAGATCCGTCTGTACAACCGTCTTTTATATCTAGACGAACGAGATCCGTCTGCACAACCGTCTTCTATATCTAGACTAACGAGATCCGTCTGAACAACCGTCTTCTATATCTAGACTAACGAGATCTCTCGTTATACAACCGTCTTCTATATCTAGACTAACGGGATACGTCGTTGGACAAACGTCTTCTATATCTAGACTAACGAGATCCGTCTGTACAACCGTCTTCTATATCTAGACTAACGAGATCCGTCTGTACAACCGTCTTCTATATCTAGACTAACGATATCTCTCGTTATACAACCGTCTTCTATATCTAGACTAACGGGATCCGTCTGTACAACCGTCTTCTATATCTAGACTAACGAGATCTCTCGTTATACAACCGTCTTCTATATCTAGACTAACGAGATCCGTCTGTACAACCGCCTTCTATATCTAGACTAACGAGATCCATCTGTACAACCGTCTTCTATATCTAGACTAAGGAGATCCGTCTGTACAACCGTCATCTATATCTAGACTAACGAGACCCGTCTGTACAACCGTCTTCTATATCTAGACTAACGAGATCCATCTGTACAACCGTCTTCTATATCTAGACTAATGAGATCCGTCTGTACAACCGTCATCTATATCTAGACTAACGGGACCCGTCTGTACAACCGTCTTCTATATCTAGACTAACGAGATCTCTCGTTATACAACCCTCTTCTATATCTAGACTAACGAGATCCGTCTGTACAACCGTCTTCTATATCTAGACTAACGAGATCCGTCTGTACAACCGTCTTCTATATCTAGACTAACGAGGTCCGTCTGTACAACCGTCTTCTATATCTAGACTAACGAGATCCATCTGTACAACCGTCTTCTATATCTAGACTAACGAGATCCGTCTGTACAACCGTCTTCTATATCTAGACTAACGAGATCCGTCTGTACAACCGTCTTCTATATCTAGACTAACGAGATCCGTCTGTACAACCGTCTTCTATATCTAGACTAACGAGATCCGTCTGTACAACCGTCTTCTATAACTAGACTAACGAGATCCGTCTGTACAACCGTCTTCTATAACTAGACTAACGAGATCCATCTGTACAACCGTCTTCTATATCTAGACTAACGAGATCCGTCTGTACAACCGTCTTCTATATCTAGACTAACGAGATCCGTCTGTACAACCGTCTTCTATATCTAGACTAACGAGATCCGTCTGTACAACCGTCTTCTATATCTAGACTAACGAGATCCGTCTGTACAACCGTCTTCTATATCTAGACTAACGAGATCTCTCGTTATACAACCGTCTTCTATATCTAGACTAACGGGATACGTCGTTGGACAAACGTCTTCTATATCTAGACTAACGAGATCCGTCTGTACAACCGTCTTCTATATCTAGACTAACGAGATCCGTCTGTACAACCGTCTTCTATATCTAGACTAACGAGATCCGTCTGTACAACCGTCTTCTATATCTAGACTAACGAGATCCGTCTGTACAACCGTCTTCTATATCTAGACTAACGAGATCCGTCTGTACAACCGTCTTCTATATCTAGACTAACGAGATCCGTCTGTACAACCGTCTTTTATATCTAGACGAACGAGATCCGTCTGCACAACCGTCTTCTATATCTAGACTAACGAGATCCGTCTGAACAACCGTCTTCTATATCTAGACTAACGAGATCCGTCTGTACAACCGCCTTCTATATCTAGACTAACGAGATCCGTCTGCACAACCGTCTTCTATATCTAGACTAACGAGATCCGTCTGTACAACCGTCTTTTATATCTAGACGAACGAGATCCGTCTGCACAACCGTCTTCTATATCTAGACTAACGAGATCCGTCTGAACAACCGTCTTCTATATCTAGACTAACGAGATCCGTCTGTACAACCGCCTTCTATATCTAGACTAACGAGATCTCTCGTTATACAACCGTCTTCTATATCTAGACTAACGAGATCCGTCTGTACAACCGCCTTCTATATCTAGACTAACGAGATCCGTCTGCACAACCGTCTTCTATATCTAGACTAACGAGATCCGTCTGTACAACCGTCTTTTATATCTAGACGAACGAGATCCGTCTGCACAACCGTCTTCTATATCTAGACTAACGAGATCCGTCTGAACAACCGTCTTCTATATCTAGACTAACGAGATCCGTCTGTACAACCGCCTTCTATATCTAGACTAACGAGATCCGTCTGTACAACCGTCTTCTATATCTAGACTAACGAGATCCGTCTGTACAACCGTCTTCTATATCTAGACTAACGAGATCCGTCTGTACAACCGCCTTCTATATCTAGACTAACGAGATACGTCGTTGGACAAACGTCTTCTATATCTAGACTAACGAGATCCGTCTGTACAACCGTCTTCTATATCTAGACTAACGAGATCCGTCTGTACAACCGTCTTTTATATCTAGACTAACGAGATCCGTCTGTACAACCGTCTTCTATAACTAGACTAACGAGATCCGTCTGTACAACCGTCTTCTATAACTAGACTAACGAGATCCATCTGTACAACCGTCTTCTATATCTAGACTAACGAGATCCGTCTGTACAACCGTCTTCTATATCTAGACTAACGAGATCCGTCTGTACAACCGTCTTCTATATCTAGACTAACGAGATCCGTCTGTACAACCGTCTTCTATATCTAGACTAACGAGATCCGTCTGTACAACCGTCTTCTATATCTAGACTAACGAGATCTCTCGTTATACAACCGTCTTCTATATCTAGACTAACGGGATACGTCGTTGGACAAACGTCTTCTATATCTAGACTAACGAGATCCGTCTGTACAACCGTCTTCTATATCTAGACTAACGAGATCCGTCTGTACAACCGTCTTCTATATCTAGACTAACGAGATCCGTCTGTACAACCGTCTTCTATATCTAGACTAACGAGATCCGTCTGTACAACCGTCTTCTATATCTAGACTAACGAGATCCGTCTGTACAACCGTCTTCTATATCTAGACTAACGAGATCCGTCTGTACAACCGTCTTTTATATCTAGACGAACGAGATCCGTCTGCACAACCGTCTTCTATATCTAGACTAACGAGATCCGTCTGAACAACCGTCTTCTATATCTAGACTAACGAGATCCGTCTGTACAACCGCCTTCTATATCTAGACTAACGAGATCCGTCTGCACAACCGTCTTCTATATCTAGACTAACGAGATCCGTCTGTACAACCGTCTTTTATATCTAGACGAACGAGATCCGTCTGCACAACCGTCTTCTATATCTAGACTAACGAGATCCGTCTGAACAACCGTCTTCTATATCTAGACTAACGAGATCCGTCTGTACAACCGCCTTCTATATCTAGACTAACGAGATCTCTCGTTATACAACCGTCTTCTATATCTAGACTAACGAGATCCGTCTGTACAACCGCCTTCTATATCTAGACTAACGAGATCCGTCTGCACAACCGTCTTCTATATCTAGACTAACGAGATCCGTCTGTACAACCGTCTTTTATATCTAGACGAACGAGATCCGTCTGCACAACCGTCTTCTATATCTAGACTAACGAGATCCGTCTGAACAACCGTCTTCTATATCTAGACTAACGAGATCCGTCTGTACAACCGCCTTCTATATCTAGACTAACGAGATCCGTCTGTACAACCGTCTTCTATATCTAGACTAACGAGATCCGTCTGTACAACCGTCTTCTATATCTAGACTAACGAGATCCGTCTGTACAACCGCCTTCTATATCTAGACTAACGAGATACGTCGTTGTACAACCATCTTCTATATCTAGACTAACGAGATCTCTCGTTATACAACCGTCTTCTATATCTAGACTAACGAGATCCGTCTGTACAACCGCCTTCTATATCTAGACTAACGAGATCCGTCTGCACAACCGTCTTCTATATCTAGACTAACGAGATCCGTCTGTACAACCGTCTTTTATATCTAGACGAACGAGATCCGTCTGCACAACCGTCTTCTATATCTAGACTAACGAGATCCGTCTGAACAACCGTCTTCTATATCTAGACTAACGAGATCCGTCTGTACAACCGCCTTCTATATCTAGACTAACGAGATCCGTCTGTACAACCGTCTTCTATAACTAGACTAACGAGATCCATCTGTACAACCGTCTTCTATATCTAGACTAACGAGATCCGTCTGAACAACCGTCTTCTATACCTAGACTAACGAGATCCGTCTGTACAACCGTCTTCTATAACTAGACTAACGAGATCCATCTGTACAACCGTCTTCTATATCTAGACTAACGCGATCCGTCTGTACAACCGTCTTCTATATCTAGACTAACGAGATCCGTCTGTACAACCGTCTTCTATATCTAGACTAACGAGATCCGTCTGTACAACCGTCTTCTATATCTAGACTAACGAGATCCGTCTGAACAACCGTCTTCTATACCTAGACTAACGAGATCCGTCTGTACAACCGTCTTCTATATCTAGACTAACGAGATCCGTCTGTACAACCGTCTTCTATATCTAGACTAACGAGATCCGTCTGTACAACCGTCTTCTATATCTAGACTAACGAGATCCGTCTGTACAACCGTCTTCTATATCTAGACTAACGAGATCCGTCTGTACAACCGTCTTCTATATCTAGACTAACGAGATCTCTCGTTATACAACCGTCTTCTATATCTAGACTAACGGGATACGTCGTTGGACAAACGTCTTCTATATCTAGACTAACGAGATCCGTCTGTACAACCGTCTTCTATATCTAGACTAACGAGATCCGTCTGTACAACCGTCTTCTATATCTAGACTAACGATATCTCTCGTTATACAACCGTCTTCTATATCTAGACTAACGGGATCCGTCTGTACAACCGTCTTCTATATCTAGACTAACGAGATCTCTCGTTATACAACCGTCTTCTATATCTAGACTAACGAGATCCGTCTGTACAACCGCCTTCTATATCTAGACTAACGAGATCCATCTGTACAACCGTCTTCTATATCTAGACTAAGGAGATCCGTCTGTACAACCGTCATCTATATCTAGACTAACGAGACCCGTCTGTACAACCGTCTTCTATATCTAGACTAACGAGATCCATCTGTACAACCGTCTTCTATATCTAGACTAATGAGATCCGTCTGTACAACCGTCATCTATATCTAGACTAACGGGACCCGTCTGTACAACCGTCTTCTATATCTAGACTAACGAGATCTCTCGTTATACAACCCTCTTCTATATCTAGACTAACGAGATCCGTCTGTACAACCGTCTTCTATATCTAGACTAACGAGATCCGTCTGTACAACCGTCTTCTATATCTAGACTAACGAGGTCCGTCTGTACAACCGTCTTCTATATCTAGACTAACGAGATCCATCTGTACAACCGTCTTCTATATCTAGACTAACGAGATCCGTCTGTACAACCGTCTTCTATATCTAGACTAACGAGATCCGTCTGTACAACCGTCTTCTATATCTAGACTAACGAGATCCGTCTGTACAACCGTCTTCTATATCTAGACTAACGAGATCCGTCTGTACAACCGTCTTCTATAACTAGACTAACGAGATCCGTCTGTACAACCGTCTTCTATAACTAGACTAACGAGATCCATCTGTACAACCGTCTTCTATATCTAGACTAACGAGATCCGTCTGTACAACCGTCTTCTATATCTAGACTAACGAGATCCGTCTGTACAACCGTCTTCTATATCTAGACTAACGAGATCCGTCTGTACAACCGTCTTCTATATCTAGACTAACGAGATCCGTCTGTACAACCGTCTTCTATATCTAGACTAACGAGATCTCTCGTTATACAACCGTCTTCTATATCTAGACTAACGGGATACGTCGTTGGACAAACGTCTTCTATATCTAGACTAACGAGATCCGTCTGTACAACCGTCTTCTATATCTAGACTAACGAGATCCGTCTGTACAACCGTCTTCTATATCTAGACTAACGAGATCCGTCTGTACAACCGTCTTCTATATCTAGACTAACGAGATCCGTCTGTACAACCGTCTTCTATATCTAGACTAACGAGATCCGTCTGTACAACCGTCTTCTATATCTAGACTAACGAGATCCGTCTGTACAACCGTCTTTTATATCTAGACGAACGAGATCCTTCTGCACAACCGTCTTCTATATCTAGACTAACGAGATCCGTCTGAACAACCGTCTTCTATATCTAGACTAACGAGATCCGTCTGTACAACCGCCTTCTATATCTAGACTAACGAGATCCGTCTGCACAACCGTCTTCTATATCTAGACTAACGAGATCCGTCTGTACAACCGTCTTTTATATCTAGACGAACGAGATCCGTCTGCACAACCGTCTTCTATATCTAGACTAACGAGATCCGTCTGAACAACCGTCTTCTATATCTAGACTAACGAGATCCGTCTGTACAACCGCCTTCTATATCTAGACTAACGAGATCTCTCGTTATACAACCGTCTTCTATATCTAGACTAACGAGATCCGTCTGTACAACCGCCTTCTATATCTAGACTAACGAGATCCGTCTGCACAACCGTCTTCTATATCTAGACTAACGAGATCCGTCTGTACAACCGTCTTTTATATCTAGACGAACGAGATCCGTCTGCACAACCGTCTTCTATATCTAGACTAACGAGATCCGTCTGAACAACCGTCTTCTATATCTAGACTAACGAGATCCGTCTGTACAACCGCCTTCTATATCTAGACTAACGAGATACGTCGTTGTACAACCATCTTCTATATCTAGACTAACGGGATCCGTCTGTACAACCGTCTTCTATATCTAGACTAACGAGATCTCTCGTTATACAACCGTCTTCTATATCTAGACTAACGAGATCCGTCTGTACAACCGTCTTCTAT
The DNA here is from genome assembly GCA_960531205.1 of Andrena bicolor. Classification (NCBI taxonomy): domain Eukaryota; kingdom Metazoa; phylum Arthropoda; class Insecta; order Hymenoptera; family Andrenidae; genus Andrena; species Andrena bicolor. The sequence goes on from CAUIJW010000096.1 coordinate 349,237, forward strand.
ATCTAGACTAACGAGATCCGTCTGTACAACCGTCATCTATATCTAGACTAACGAGACCCGTCTGTACAACCGTCTTCTATATCTAGACTAACGAGATCCGTCTGCACAACCGTCTTCTATATCTAGACTAACGAGATCCGTCTGAACAACCGTCTTCTATATCTAGACTAACGAGATCTCTCGTTATACAACCGTCTTCTATATCTAGACTAACGAGATCCGTCTGTACAACCGTCTTCTATATCTAGACTAACGAGATCTCTCGTTATACAACCGTCTTCTATATCTAGACTAACGAGATCCGTCTGTACAACCGTCTTCTATATCTAGACTAACGAGATCCGTCTGTACAACCGTCATCTATATCTAGACTAACGAGACCCGTCTGTACAACCGTCTTCTATATCTAGACTAACGAGATCCGTCTGCACAACCGTCTTCTATATCTAGACTAACGAGATCCGTCTGAACAACCGTCTTCTATATCTAGACTAACGAGATCCGTCTGTACAACCGCCTTCTATATCTAGACTAACGAGATACGTCGTTGTACAACCATCTTCTATATCTAGACTAACGCGATCCGTCTGTACAACCGTTTTCTATATCGAGACTAACGAGATCCGTCTGTACAACCGTCTTCTATATCTAGACTAACGGGATACGACGTTGGACAAACGTCTTCTATATCTAGACTAACGAGATCCGTCTGTACAACCGTCTTCTATATCTAGACTAACGAGATCCGTCTGTACAACCGTTTTCTATATCTAGACTAACGAGATCCGTCTGAACAACCGTCTTCTATATCTAGACTAACGCGATCCGTCTGTACAACCGTTTTCTATATCGAGACTAACGAGATCCGTCTGTACAACCGTCTTCTATATCTAGACTAACGGGATACGACGTTGGACAAACGTCTTCAATATCTAGACTAACGAGATCCGTCTGTACAACCGTCTTCTATATCTAGACTAACGGGATCCGTCTTTACAACCGTCTTCTATATCTAGACTAACGAGATCCGTCTGTACAACCGCCTTCTATATCTAGACTAACGAGATCCGTCTGCACAACCGTCTTCTATATCTAGACTAACGAGATCCGTCTGTACAACCGTCTTTTATATCTAGACGAACGAGATCCGTCTGCACAACCGTCTTCTATATCTAGACTAACGAGATCCGTCTGAACAACCGTCTTCTATATCTAGACTAACGAGATCCGTCTGTACAACCGCCTTCTATATCTAGACTAACGAGATCTCTCGTTATACAACCGTCTTCTATATCTAGACTAACGAGATCCGTCTGTACAACCGCCTTCTATATCTAGACTAACGAGATCCGTCTGCACAACCGTCTTCTATATCTAGACTAACGAGATCCGTCTGTACAACCGTCTTTTATATCTAGACGAACGAGATCCGTCTGCACAACCGTCTTCTATATCTAGACTAACGAGATCCGTCTGAACAACCGTCTTCTATATCTAGACTAACGAGATCCGTCTGTACAACCGCCTTCTATATCTAGACTAACGAGATCCGTCTGTACAACCGTCTTCTATATCTAGACTAACGAGATCCGTCTGTACAACCGTCTTCTATATCTAGACTAACGAGATCCGTCTGTACAACCGCCTTCTATATCTAGACTAACGAGATACGTCGTTGTACAACCATCTTCTATATCTAGACTAACGAGATCTCTCGTTATACAACCGTCTTCTATATCTAGACTAACGAGATCCGTCTGTACAACCGCCTTCTATATCTAGACTAACGAGATCCGTCTGCACAACCGTCTTCTATATCTAGACTAACGAGATCCGTCTGTACAACCGTCTTTTATATCTAGACGAACGAGATCCGTCTGCACAACCGTCTTCTATATCTAGACTAACGAGATCCGTCTGAACAACCGTCTTCTATATCTAGACTAACGAGATCCGTCTGTACAACCGCCTTCTATATCTAGACTAACGAGATCCGTCTGTACAACCGTCTTCTATAACTAGACTAACGAGATCCATCTGTACAACCGTCTTCTATATCTAGACTAACGAGATCCGTCTGAACAACCGTCTTCTATACCTAGACTAACGAGATCCGTCTGTACAACCGTCTTCTATAACTAGACTAACGAGATCCATCTGTACAACCGTCTTCTATATCTAGACTAACGCGATCCGTCTGTACAACCGTCTTCTATATCTAGACTAACGAGATCCGTCTGTACAACCGTCTTCTATATCTAGACTAACGAGATCCGTCTGTACAACCGTCTTCTATATCTAGACTAACGAGATCCGTCTGAACAACCGTCTTCTATACCTAGACTAACGAGATCCGTCTGTACAACCGTCTTCTATATCTAGACTAACGAGATCCGTCTGTACAACCGTCTTCTATATCTAGACTAACGAGATCCGTCTGTACAACCGTCTTCTATATCTAGACTAACGAGATCCGTCTGTACAACCGTCTTCTATATCTAGACTAACGAGATCCGTCTGTACAACCGTCTTCTATATCTAGACTAACGAGATCTCTCGTTATACAACCGTCTTCTATATCTAGACTAACGGGATACGTCGTTGGACAAACGTCTTCTATATCTAGACTAACGAGATCCGTCTGTACAACCGTCTTCTATATCTAGACTAACGAGATCCGTCTGTACAACCGTCTTCTATATCTAGACTAACGATATCTCTCGTTATACAACCGTCTTCTATATCTAGACTAACGGGATCCGTCTGTACAACCGTCTTCTATATCTAGACTAACGAGATCTCTCGTTATACAACCGTCTTCTATATCTAGACTAACGAGATCCGTCTGTACAACCGCCTTCTATATCTAGACTAACGAGATCCATCTGTACAACCGTCTTCTATATCTAGACTAAGGAGATCCGTCTGTACAACCGTCATCTATATCTAGACTAACGAGACCCGTCTGTACAACCGTCTTCTATATCTAGACTAACGAGATCCATCTGTACAACCGTCTTCTATATCTAGACTAATGAGATCCGTCTGTACAACCGTCATCTATATCTAGACTAACGGGACCCGTCTGTACAACCGTCTTCTATATCTAGACTAACGAGATCTCTCGTTATACAACCCTCTTCTATATCTAGACTAACGAGATCCGTCTGTACAACCGTCTTCTATATCTAGACTAACGAGATCCGTCTGTACAACCGTCTTCTATATCTAGACTAACGAGGTCCGTCTGTACAACCGTCTTCTATATCTAGACTAACGAGATCCATCTGTACAACCGTCTTCTATATCTAGACTAACGAGATCCGTCTGTACAACCGTCTTCTATATCTAGACTAACGAGATCCGTCTGTACAACCGTCTTCTATATCTAGACTAACGAGATCCGTCTGTACAACCGTCTTCTATATCTAGACTAACGAGATCCGTCTGTACAACCGTCTTCTATAACTAGACTAACGAGATCCGTCTGTACAACCGTCTTCTATAACTAGACTAACGAGATCCATCTGTACAACCGTCTTCTATATCTAGACTAACGAGATCCGTCTGTACAACCGTCTTCTATATCTAGACTAACGAGATCCGTCTGTACAACCGTCTTCTATATCTAGACTAACGAGATCCGTCTGTACAACCGTCTTCTATATCTAGACTAACGAGATCCGTCTGTACAACCGTCTTCTATATCTAGACTAACGAGATCTCTCGTTATACAACCGTCTTCTATATCTAGACTAACGGGATACGTCGTTGGACAAACGTCTTCTATATCTAGACTAACGAGATCCGTCTGTACAACCGTCTTCTATATCTAGACTAACGAGATCCGTCTGTACAACCGTCTTCTATATCTAGACTAACGAGATCCGTCTGTACAACCGTCTTCTATATCTAGACTAACGAGATCCGTCTGTACAACCGTCTTCTATATCTAGACTAACGAGATCCGTCTGTACAACCGTCTTCTATATCTAGACTAACGAGATCCGTCTGTACAACCGTCTTTTATATCTAGACGAACGAGATCCTTCTGCACAACCGTCTTCTATATCTAGACTAACGAGATCCGTCTGAACAACCGTCTTCTATATCTAGACTAACGAGATCCGTCTGTACAACCGCCTTCTATATCTAGACTAACGAGATCCGTCTGCACAACCGTCTTCTATATCTAGACTAACGAGATCCGTCTGTACAACCGTCTTTTATATCTAGACGAACGAGATCCGTCTGCACAACCGTCTTCTATATCTAGACTAACGAGATCCGTCTGAACAACCGTCTTCTATATCTAGACTAACGAGATCCGTCTGTACAACCGCCTTCTATATCTAGACTAACGAGATCTCTCGTTATACAACCGTCTTCTATATCTAGACTAACGAGATCCGTCTGTACAACCGCCTTCTATATCTAGACTAACGAGATCCGTCTGCACAACCGTCTTCTATATCTAGACTAACGAGATCCGTCTGTACAACCGTCTTTTATATCTAGACGAACGAGATCCGTCTGCACAACCGTCTTCTATATCTAGACTAACGAGATCCGTCTGAACAACCGTCTTCTATATCTAGACTAACGAGATCCGTCTGTACAACCGCCTTCTATATCTAGACTAACGAGATACGTCGTTGTACAACCATCTTCTATATCTAGACTAACGGGATCCGTCTGTACAACCGTCTTCTATATCTAGACTAACGAGATCTCTCGTTATACAACCGTCTTCTATATCTAGACTAACGAGATCCGTCTGTACAACCGTCTTCTATATCTAGACTAACGAGATCCGTCTGTACAACCGTCATCTATATCTAGACTAACGAGACCCGTCTGTACAACCGTCTTCTATATCTAGACTAACGAGATCCGTCTGCACAACCGTCTTCTATATCTAGACTAACGAGATCCGTCTGAACAACCGTCTTCTATATCTAGACTAACGAGATCTCTCGTTATACAACCGTCTTCTATATCTAGACTAACGAGATCCGTCTGTACAACCGTCTTCTATATCTAGACTAACGAGATCTCTCGTTATACAACCGTCTTCTATATCTAGACTAACGAGATCCGTCTGTACAACCGTCTTCTATATCTAGACTAACGAGATCCGTCTGTACAACCGTCATCTATATCTAGACTAACGAGACCCGTCTGTACAACCGTCTTCTATATCTAGACTAACGAGATCCGTCTGCACAACCGTCTTCTATATCTAGACTAACGAGATCCGTCTGAACAACCGTCTTCTATATCTAGACTAACGAGATCCGTCTGTACAACCGCCTTCTATATCTAGACTAACGAGATACGTCGTTGTACAACCATCTTCTATATCTAGACTAACGCGATCCGTCTGTACAACCGTTTTCTATATCGAGACTAACGAGATCCGTCTGTACAACCGTCTTCTATATCTAGACTAACGGGATACGACGTTGGACAAACGTCTTCTATATCTAGACTAACGAGATCCGTCTGTACAACCGTCTTCTATATCTAGACTAACGAGATCCGTCTGTACAACCGTTTTCTATATCTAGACTAACGAGATCCGTCTGAACAACCGTCTTCTATATCTAGACTAACGCGATCCGTCTGTACAACCGTTTTCTATATCGAGACTAACGAGATCCGTCTGTACAACCGTCTTCTATATCTAGACTAACGGGATACGACGTTGGACAAACGTCTTCAATATCTAGACTAACGAGATCCGTCTGTACAACCGTCTTCTATATCTAGACTAACGGGATCCGTCTTTACAACCGTCTTCTATATCTAGACTAACGAGATCTCTCGTTATACAACCGTCTTCTATATCTAGACTAACGAGATCCGTCTGTACAACCGTCTTCTAATCTAGACTAACGAGATCCGTCTGTACAACCGTTTTCTATATCTAGACTAACGAGGTACGTCGTTGGAGAAACGTCTTCAATATCTAGACTAACGAGATCCGTCTGTACAACCGTCTTCTATATCTAGACTAACGGGATCCGTCTGTACAACCGTCTTCTATATCTAGACTAACGAGATCTCTCGTTATACAACCGTCTTCTATATCTAGACTAACGAGATCCGTCTGTACAACCGTCTTCTATATCTAGACTAACGAGATCCGTCTGTACAACCGTCTTCTATATCTAGACTAACGAGATCTCTCGTTATACAACCGTCTTCTATATCTAGACTAACGAGATCCGTCTGTACAACCGTCTTCTATATCTAGACTAACGAGATCCGTCTGTACAACCGTTTTCTATATCTAGACTAACGAGGTACGTCGTTGGACAAACGTCTTCAATATCTAGACTAACGAGATCCGTCTGTACAACCGTCTTCTATATCTAGACTAACGGGATCCGTCTGTTCAACCGTCTTCTATATCTAGACTAACGAGATCTCTCGTTATACAACCGTCTTCTATATCTAGACTAACGCGATCCGTCTGTACAACCGTCTTCTATATCTAGACTAACGAGATCTCTCGTTATACAACCGTCTTCTATATCTAGACTAACGAGATCCGTCTGTACAACCGTCTTCTATACCTAGACTAACGAGATCCGTCTGTACAACCGTCTTCTATATCTAGACTAACGAGATCCGTCTGTACAACCGTCTTCTATATCTAGACTAACGAGATCTCTCGTTATACAACCGTCTTCTATATCTAGACCAACGGGATACGTCGTTGGACAAACGTCTTCTATATCTAGACTAACGAGATCCGTCTGTACAACCGTCTTCTATATCTAGACTAACGAGATCCGTCTGTACAACCGTCTTCTATATCTAGACTAACGATATCTCTCGTTATACAACCGTCTTCTATATCTAGACTAACGGGATCCGTCTGTACAACCGTCTTCTATATCTAGACTAACGAGATCTCTCGTTATACAACCGTCATCTATATCTAGACTAACGAGACCCGTCTGTACAACCGTCTTCTATATCTAGACTAACGAGATCCGTCTGCACAACCGTCTTCTATATCTAGACTAACGAGATCCGTCTGAACAACCGTCTTCTATATCTAGACTAACGAGATCCGTCTGTACAACCGCCTTCTATATCTAGACTAACGAGATACGTCGTTGTACAACCATCTTCTATATCTAGACTAACGCGATCCGTCTGTACAACCGTTTTCTATATCGAGACTAACGAGATCCGTCTGTACAACCGTCTTCTATATCTAGACTAACGGGATACGACGTTGGACAAACGTCTTCTATATCTAGACTAACGAGATCCGTCTGTACAACCGTCTTCTATATCTAGACTAACGAGATCCGTCTGTACAACCGTTTTCTATATCTAGACTAACGAGATCCGTCTGAACAACCGTCTTCTATATCTAGACTAACGAGATCCGTCTGTACAACCGTCTTCTATATCTAGACTAACGAGATCCGTCTGTACAACCGTCTTCTATATCTAGACTAACGAGATCCGTCTGTACAACCGCCTTCTATATCTAGACTAACGAGATACGTCGTTGTACAACCATCTTCTATATCTAGACTAACGAGATCTCTCGTTATACAACCGTCTTCTATATCTAGACTAACGAGATCCGTCTGTACAACCGCCTTCTATATCTAGACTAACGAGATCCGTCTGCACAACCGTCTTCTATATCTAGACTAACGAGATCCGTCTGTACAACCGTCTTTTATATCTAGACGAACGAGATCCGTCTGCACAACCGTCTTCTATATCTAGACTAACGAGATCCGTCTGAACAACCGTCTTCTATATCTAGACTAACGAGATCTCTCGTTATACAACCGTCTTCTATATCTAGACTAACGGGATACGTCGTTGGACAAACGTCTTCTATATCTAGACTAACGAGATCCGTCTGTACAACCGTCTTCTATATCTAGACTAACGAGATCCGTCTGTACAACCGTCTTCTATATCTAGACTAACGATATCTCTCGTTATACAACCGTCTTCTATATCTAGACTAACGGGATCCGTCTGTACAACCGTCTTCTATATCTAGACTAACGAGATCTCTCGTTATACAACCGTCTTCTATATCTAGACTAACGAGATCCGTCTGTACAACCGCCTTCTATATCTAGACTAACGAGATCCATCTGTACAACCGTCTTCTATATCTAGACTAACGAGATCCATCTGTACAACCGTCTTCTATATCTAGACTAATGAGATCCGTCTGTACAACCGTCATCTATATCTAGACTAACGGGACCCGTCTGTACAACCGTCTTCTATATCTAGACTAACGAGATCTCTCGTTATACAACCCTCTTCTATATCTAGACTAACGAGATCCGTCTGTACAACCGTCTTCTATATCTAGACTAACGAGATCCGTCTGTACAACCGTCTTCTATATCTAGACTAACGAGGTCCGTCTGTACAACCGTCTTCTATATCTAGACTAACGAGATCCATCTGTACAACCGTCTTCTATATCTAGACTAACGAGATCCGTCTGTACAACCGTCTTCTATATCTAGACTAACGAGATCCGTCTGTACAACCGTCTTCTATATCTAGACTAACGAGATCCGTCTGTACAACCGTCTTCTATATCTAGACTAACGAGATCCGTCTGTACAACCGTCTTCTATAACTAGACTAACGAGATCCGTCTGTACAACCGTCTTCTATAACTAGACTAACGAGATCCATCTGTACAACCGTCTTCTATATCTAGACTAACGAGATCCGTCTGTACAACCGTCTTCTATATCTAGACTAACGAGATCCGTCTGTACAACCGTCTTCTATATCTAGACTAACGAGATCCGTCTGTACAACCGTCTTCTATATCTAGACTAACGAGATCCGTCTGTACAACCGTCTTCTATATCTAGACTAACGAGATCTCTCGTTATACAACCGTCTTCTATATCTAGACTAACGAGATCCGTCTGTACAACCGTCTTCTATATCTAGACTAACGAGATCCGTCTGTACAACCGTCTTCTATATCTAGACTAACGAGATCTCTCGTTATACAACCGTCTTCTATATCTAGACTAACGAGATCCGTCTGTACAACCGTCTTCTATATCTAGACTAACGAGATCCGTCTGTACAACCGTTTTCTATATCTAGACTAACGAGGTACGTCGTTGGACAAACGTCTTCAATATCTAGACTAACGAGATCCGTCTGTACAACCGTCTTCTATATCTAGACTAACGGGATCCGTCTGTTCAACCGTCTTCTATATCTAGACTAACGAGATCTCTCGTTATACAACCGTCTTCTATATCTAGACTAACGCGATCCGTCTGTACAACCGTCTTCTATATCTAGACTAACGAGATCTCTCGTTATACAACCGTCTTCTATATCTAGACTAACGAGATCCGTCTGTACAACCGTCTTCTATACCTAGACTAACGAGATCCGTCTGTACAACCGTCTTCTATATCTAGACTAACGAGATCCGTCTGTACAACCGTCTTCTATATCTAGACTAACGAGATCCGTCTGAACAACCGTCTTCTATACCTAGACTAACGAGATCCGTCTGTACAACCGTCTTCTATAACTAGACTAACGAGATCCATCTGTACAACCGTCTTCTATATCTAGACTAACGCGATCCGTCTGTACAACCGTCTTCTATATCTAGACTAACGAGATCCGTCTGTACAACCGTCTTCTATATCTAGACTAACGAGATCCGTCTGTACAACCGTCTTCTATATCTAGACTAACGAGATCCGTCTGAACAACCGTCTTCTATACCTAGACTAACGAGATCCGTCTGTACAACCGTCTTCTATATCTAGACTAACGAGATCCGTCTGTACAACCGTCTTCTATATCTAGACTAACGAGATCCGTCTGTACAACCGTCTTCTATATCTAGACTAACGAGATCCGTCTGTACAACCGTCTTCTATATCTAGACTAACGAGATCCGTCTGTACAACCGTCTTCTATATCTAGACTAACGAGATCTCTCGTTATACAACCGTCTTCTATATCTAGACTAACGGGATACGTCGTTGGACAAACGTCTTCTATATCTAGACTAACGAGATCCGTCTGTACAACCGTCTTCTATATCTAGACTAACGAGATCCGTCTGTACAACCGTCTTCTATATCTAGACTAACGATATCTCTCGTTATACAACCGTCTTCTATATCTAGACTAACGGGATCCGTCTGTACAACCGTCTTCTATATCTAGACTAACGAGATCTCTCGTTATACAACCGTCTTCTATATCTAGACTAACGAGATCCGTCTGTACAACCGCCTTCTATATCTAGACTAACGAGATCCATCTGTACAACCGTCTTCTATATCTAGACTAAGGAGATCCGTCTGTACAACCGTCATCTATATCTAGACTAACGAGACCCGTCTGTACAACCGTCTTCTATATCTAGACTAACGAGATCCATCTGTACAACCGTCTTCTATATCTAGACTAATGAGATCCGTCTGTACAACCGTCATCTATATCTAGACTAACGGGACCCGTCTGTACAACCGTCTTCTATATCTAGACTAACGAGATCTCTCGTTATACAACCCTCTTCTATATCTAGACTAACGAGATCCGTCTGTACAACCGTCTTCTATATCTAGACTAACGAGATCCGTCTGTACAACCGTCTTCTATATCTAGACTAACGAGGTCCGTCTGTACAACCGTCTTCTATATCTAGACTAACGAGATCCATCTGTACAACCGTCTTCTATATCTAGACTAACGAGATCCGTCTGTACAACCGTCTTCTATATCTAGACTAACGAGATCCGTCTGTACAACCGTCTTCTATATCTAGACTAACGAGATCCGTCTGTACAACCGTCTTCTATATCTAGACTAACGAGATCCGTCTGTACAACCGTCTTCTATAACTAGACTAACGAGATCCGTCTGTACAACCGTCTTCTATAACTAGACTAACGAGATCCATCTGTACAACCGTCTTCTATATCTAGACTAACGAGATCCGTCTGTACAACCGTCTTCTATATCTAGACTAACGAGATCCGTCTGTACAACCGTCTTCTATATCTAGACTAACGAGATCCGTCTGTACAACCGTCTTCTATATCTAGACTAACGAGATCCGTCTGTACAACCGTCTTCTATATCTAGACTAACGAGATCTCTCGTTATACAACCGTCTTCTATATCTAGACTAACGGGATACGTCGTTGGACAAACGTCTTCTATATCTAGACTAACGAGATCCGTCTGTACAACCGTCTTCTATATCTAGACTAACGAGATCCGTCTGTACAACCGTCTTCTATATCTAGACTAACGAGATCCGTCTGTACAACCGTCTTCTATATCTAGACTAACGAGATCCGTCTGTACAACCGTCTTCTATATCTAGACTAACGAGATCCGTCTGTACAACCGTCTTCTATATCTAGACTAACGAGATCCGTCTGTACAACCGTCTTTTATATCTAGACGAACGAGATCCTTCTGCACAACCGTCTTCTATATCTAGACTAACGAGATCCGTCTGAACAACCGTCTTCTATATCTAGACTAACGAGATCCGTCTGTACAACCGCCTTCTATATCTAGACTAACGAGATCCGTCTGCACAACCGTCTTCTATATCTAGACTAACGAGATCCGTCTGTACAACCGTCTTTTATATCTAGACGAACGAGATCCGTCTGCACAACCGTCTTCTATATCTAGACTAACGAGATCCGTCTGAACAACCGTCTTCTATATCTAGACTAACGAGATCCGTCTGTACAACCGCCTTCTATATCTAGACTAACGAGATCTCTCGTTATACAACCGTCTTCTATATCTAGACTAACGAGATCCGTCTGTACAACCGCCTTCTATATCTAGACTAACGAGATCCGTCTGCACAACCGTCTTCTATATCTAGACTAACGAGATCCGTCTGTACAACCGTCTTTTATATCTAGACGAACGAGATCCGTCTGCACAACCGTCTTCTATATCTAGACTAACGAGATCCGTCTGAACAACCGTCTTCTATATCTAGACTAACGAGATCCGTCTGTACAACCGCCTTCTATATCTAGACTAACGAGATACGTCGTTGTACAACCATCTTCTATATCTAGACTAACGGGATCCGTCTGTACAACCGTCTTCTATATCTAGACTAACGAGATCTCTCGTTATACAACCGTCTTCTATATCTAGACTAACGAGATCCGTCTGTACAACCGTCTTCTATATCTAGACTAACGAGATCCGTCTGTACAACCGTCATCTATATCTAGACTAACGAGACCCGTCTGTACAACCGTCTTCTATATCTAGACTAACGAGATCCGTCTGCACAACCGTCTTCTATATCTAGACTAACGAGATCCGTCTGAACAACCGTCTTCTATATCTAGACTAACGAGATCTCTCGTTATACAACCGTCTTCTATATCTAGACTAACGAGATCCGTCTGTACAACCGTCTTCTATATCTAGACTAACGAGATCTCTCGTTATACAACCGTCTTCTATATCTAGACTAACGAGATCCGTCTGTACAACCGTCTTCTATATCTAGACTAACGAGATCCGTCTGTACAACCGTCATCTATATCTAGACTAACGAGACCCGTCTGTACAACCGTCTTCTATATCTAGACTAACGAGATCCGTCTGCACAACCGTCTTCTATATCTAGACTAACGAGATCCGTCTGAACAACCGTCTTCTATATCTAGACTAACGAGATCCGTCTGTACAACCGCCTTCTATATCTAGACTAACGAGATACGTCGTTGTACAACCATCTTCTATATCTAGACTAACGCGATCCGTCTGTACAACCGTTTTCTATATCGAGACTAACGAGATCCGTCTGTACAACCGTCTTCTATATCTAGACTAACGGGATACGACGTTGGACAAACGTCTTCTATATCTAGACTAACGAGATCCGTCTGTACAACCGTCTTCTATATCTAGACTAACGAGATCCGTCTGTACAACCGTTTTCTATATCTAGACTAACGAGATCCGTCTGAACAACCGTCTTCTATATCTAGACTAACGCGATCCGTCTGTACAACCGTTTTCTATATCGAGACTAACGAGATCCGTCTGTACAACCGTCTTCTATATCTAGACTAACGGGATACGACGTTGGACAAACGTCTTCAATATCTAGACTAACGAGATCCGTCTGTACAACCGTCTTCTATATCTAGACTAACGGGATCCGTCTTTACAACCGTCTTCTATATCTAGACTAACGAGATCTCTCGTTATACAACCGTCTTCTATATCTAGACTAACGAGATCCGTCTGTACAACCGTCTTCTAATCTAGACTAACGAGATCCGTCTGTACAACCGTTTTCTATATCTAGACTAACGAGGTACGTCGTTGGAGAAACGTCTTCAATATCTAGACTAACGAGATCCGTCTGTACAACCGTCTTCTATATCTAGACTAACGGGATCCGTCTGTACAACCGTCTTCTATATCTAGACTAACGAGATCTCTCGTTATACAACCGTCTTCTATATCTAGACTAACGAGATCCGTCTGTACAACCGTCTTCTATATCTAGACTAACGAGATCCGTCTGTACAACCGTCTTCTATATCTAGACTAACGAGATCTCTCGTTATACAACCGTCTTCTATATCTAGACTAACGAGATCCGTCTGTACAACCGTCTTCTATATCTAGACTAACGAGATCCGTCTGTACAACCGTTTTCTATATCTAGACTAACGAGGTACGTCGTTGGACAAACGTCTTCAATATCTAGACTAACGAGATCCGTCTGTACAACCGTCTTCTATATCTAGACTAACGGGATCCGTCTGTTCAACCGTCTTCTATATCTAGACTAACGAGATCTCTCGTTATACAACCGTCTTCTATATCTAGACTAACGCGATCCGTCTGTACAACCGTCTTCTATATCTAGACTAACGAGATCTCTCGTTATACAACCGTCTTCTATATCTAGACTAACGAGATCCGTCTGTACAACCGTCTTCTATACCTAGACTAACGAGATCCGTCTGTACAACCGTCTTCTATATCTAGACTAACGAGATCCGTCTGTACAACCGTCTTCTATATCTAGACTAACGAGATCTCTCGTTATACAACCGTCTTCTATATCTAGACCAACGGGATACGTCGTTGGACAAACGTCTTCTATATCTAGACTAACGAGATCCGTCTGTACAACCGTCTTCTATATCTAGACTAACGAGATCCGTCTGTACAACCGTCTTCTATATCTAGACTAACGATATCTCTCGTTATACAACCGTCTTCTATATCTAGACTAACGGGATCCGTCTGTACAACCGTCTTCTATATCTAGACTAACGAGATCTCTCGTTATACAACCGTCATCTATATCTAGACTAACGAGACCCGTCTGTACAACCGTCTTCTATATCTAGACTAACGAGATCCGTCTGCACAACCGTCTTCTATATCTAGACTAACGAGATCCGTCTGAACAACCGTCTTCTATATCTAGACTAACGAGATCCGTCTGTACAACCGCCTTCTATATCTAGACTAACGAGATACGTCGTTGTACAACCATCTTCTATATCTAGACTAACGCGATCCGTCTGTACAACCGTTTTCTATATCGAGACTAACGAGATCCGTCTGTACAACCGTCTTCTATATCTAGACTAACGGGATACGACGTTGGACAAACGTCTTCTATATCTAGACTAACGAGATCCGTCTGTACAACCGTCTTCTATATCTAGACTAACGAGATCCGTCTGTACAACCGTTTTCTATATCTAGACTAACGAGATCCGTCTGAACAACCGTCTTCTATATCTAGACTAACGAGATCCGTCTGTACAACCGTCTTCTATATCTAGACTAACGAGATCCGTCTGTACAACCGTCTTCTATATCTAGACTAACGAGATCCGTCTGTACAACCGCCTTCTATATCTAGACTAACGAGATACGTCGTTGTACAACCATCTTCTATATCTAGACTAACGAGATCTCTCGTTATACAACCGTCTTCTATATCTAGACTAACGAGATCCGTCTGTACAACCGCCTTCTATATCTAGACTAACGAGATCCGTCTGCACAACCGTCTTCTATATCTAGACTAACGAGATCCGTCTGTACAACCGTCTTTTATATCTAGACGAACGAGATCCGTCTGCACAACCGTCTTCTATATCTAGACTAACGAGATCCGTCTGAACAACCGTCTTCTATATCTAGACTAACGAGATCTCTCGTTATACAACCGTCTTCTATATCTAGACTAACGGGATACGTCGTTGGACAAACGTCTTCTATATCTAGACTAACGAGATCCGTCTGTACAACCGTCTTCTATATCTAGACTAACGAGATCCGTCTGTACAACCGTCTTCTATATCTAGACTAACGATATCTCTCGTTATACAACCGTCTTCTATATCTAGACTAACGGGATCCGTCTGTACAACCGTCTTCTATATCTAGACTAACGAGATCTCTCGTTATACAACCGTCTTCTATATCTAGACTAACGAGATCCGTCTGTACAACCGCCTTCTATATCTAGACTAACGAGATCCATCTGTACAACCGTCTTCTATATCTAGACTAAGGAGATCCGTCTGTACAACCGTCATCTATATCTAGACTAACGAGACCCGTCTGTACAACCGTCTTCTATATCTAGACTAACGAGATCCATCTGTACAACCGTCTTCTATATCTAGACTAATGAGATCCGTCTGTACAACCGTCATCTATATCTAGACTAACGGGACCCGTCTGTACAACCGTCTTCTATATCTAGACTAACGAGATCTCTCGTTATACAACCCTCTTCTATATCTAGACTAACGAGATCCGTCTGTACAACCGTCTTCTATATCTAGACTAACGAGATCCGTCTGTACAACCGTCTTCTATATCTAGACTAACGAGGTCCGTCTGTACAACCGTCTTCTATATCTAGACTAACGAGATCCATCTGTACAACCGTCTTCTATATCTAGACTAACGAGATCCGTCTGTACAACCGTCTTCTATATCTAGACTAACGAGATCCGTCTGTACAACCGTCTTCTATATCTAGACTAACGAGATCCGTCTGTACAACCGTCTTCTATATCTAGACTAACGAGATCCGTCTGTACAACCGTCTTCTATAACTAGACTAACGAGATCCGTCTGTACAACCGTCTTCTATAACTAGACTAACGAGATCCATCTGTACAACCGTCTTCTATATCTAGACTAACGAGATCCGTCTGTACAACCGTCTTCTATATCTAGACTAACGAGATCCGTCTGTACAACCGTCTTCTATATCTAGACTAACGAGATCCGTCTGTACAACCGTCTTCTATATCTAGACTAACGAGATCCGTCTGTACAACCGTCTTCTATATCTAGACTAACGAGATCTCTCGTTATACAACCGTCTTCTATATCTAGACTAACGAGATCCGTCTGTACAACCGTCTTCTATATCTAGACTAACGAGATCCGTCTGTACAACCGTCTTCTATATCTAGACTAACGAGATCTCTCGTTATACAACCGTCTTCTATATCTAGACTAACGAGATCCGTCTGTACAACCGTCTTCTATATCTAGACTAACGAGATCCGTCTGTACAACCGTTTTCTATATCTAGACTAACGAGGTACGTCGTTGGACAAACGTCTTCAATATCTAGACTAACGAGATCCGTCTGTACAACCGTCTTCTATATCTAGACTAACGGGATCCGTCTGTTCAACCGTCTTCTATATCTAGACTAACGAGATCTCTCGTTATACAACCGTCTTCTATATCTAGACTAACGCGATCCGTCTGTACAACCGTCTTCTATATCTAGACTAACGAGATCTCTCGTTATACAACCGTCTTCTATATCTAGACTAACGAGATCCGTCTGTACAACCGTCTTCTATACCTAGACTAACGAGATCCGTCTGTACAACCGTCTTCTATATCTAGACTAACGAGATCCGTCTGTACAACCGTCTTCTATATCTAGACTAACGAGATCTCTCGTTATACAACCGTCTTCTATATCTAGACCAACGGGATACGTCGTTGGACAAACGTCTTCTATATCTAGACTAACGAGATCCGTCTGTACAACCGTCTTCTATATCTAGACTAACGAGATCCGTCTGTACAACCGTCTTCTATATCTAGACTAACGAGATCTCTCGTTATACAACCGTCTTCTATATCTAGACTAACGAGATCCGTCTGTACAACCGTCTTCTATATCTAGACTAACGAGATCCGTCTGTACAACCGTCTTCTATATCTAGACTAACGAGATCTCTCGTTATACAACCGTCTTCTATATCTAGACTAACGAGATCCGTCTGTACAACCGTCTTCTATATCTAGACTAACGAGATCCGTCTGTACAACCGTTTTCTATATCTAGACTAACGAGGTACGTCGTTGGACAAACGTCTTCAATATCTAGACTAACGAGATCCGTCTGTACAACCGTCTTCTATATCTAGACTAACGGGATCCGTCTGTTCAACCGTCTTCTATATCTAGACTAACGAGATCTCTCGTTATACAACCGTCTTCTATATCTAGACTAACGCGATCCGTCTGTACAACCGTCTTCTATATCTAGACTAACGAGATCTCTCGTTATACAACCGTCTTCTATATCTAGACTAACGAGATCCGTCTGTACAACCGTCTTCTATACCTAGACTAACGAGATCCGTCTGTACAACCGTCTTCTATATCTAGACTAACGAGATCCGTCTGTACAACCGTCTTCTATATCTAGACTAACGAGATCTCTCGTTATACAACCGTCTTCTATATCTAGACCAACGGGATACGTCGTTGGACAAACGTCTTCTATATCTAGACTAACGAGATCCGTCTGTACAACCGTCTTCTATATCTAGACTAACGAGATCCGTCTGTACAACCGTCTTCTATATCTAGACTAACGATATCTCTCGTTATACAACCGTCTTCTATATCTAGACTAACGGGATCCGTCTGTACAACCGTCTTCTATATCTAGACTAACGAGATCTCTCGTTATACAACCGTCATCTATATCTAGACTAACGAGACCCGTCTGTACAACCGTCTTCTATATCTAGACTAACGAGATCCGTCTGCACAACCGTCTTCTATATCTAGACTAACGAGATCCGTCTGAACAACCGTCTTCTATATCTAGACT
This sequence comes from Andrena bicolor, assembly GCA_960531205.1. Classification (NCBI taxonomy): domain Eukaryota; kingdom Metazoa; phylum Arthropoda; class Insecta; order Hymenoptera; family Andrenidae; genus Andrena; species Andrena bicolor. The sequence continues at coordinate 367,442 of CAUIJW010000096.1, forward strand.
AACGAGATCCGTCTGTACAACCGCCTTCTATATCTAGACTAACGAGATACGTCGTTGTACAACCATCTTCTATATCTAGACTAACGCGATCCGTCTGTACAACCGTTTTCTATATCGAGACTAACGAGATCCGTCTGTACAACCGTCTTCTATATCTAGACTAACGGGATACGACGTTGGACAAACGTCTTCTATATCTAGACTAACGAGATCCGTCTGTACAACCGTCTTCTATATCTAGACTAACGAGATCCGTCTGTACAACCGTTTTCTATATCTAGACTAACGAGATCCGTCTGAACAACCGTCTTCTATATCTAGACTAACGAGATCCGTCTGTACAACCGTCTTCTATATCTAGACTAACGAGATCCGTCTGTACAACCGTCTTCTATATCTAGACTAACGAGATCCGTCTGTACAACCGCCTTCTATATCTAGACTAACGAGATACGTCGTTGTACAACCATCTTCTATATCTAGACTAACGAGATCTCTCGTTATACAACCGTCTTCTATATCTAGACTAACGAGATCCGTCTGTACAACCGCCTTCTATATCTAGACTAACGAGATCCGTCTGCACAACCGTCTTCTATATCTAGACTAACGAGATCCGTCTGTACAACCGTCTTTTATATCTAGACGAACGAGATCCGTCTGCACAACCGTCTTCTATATCTAGACTAACGAGATCCGTCTGAACAACCGTCTTCTATATCTAGACTAACGAGATCTCTCGTTATACAACCGTCTTCTATATCTAGACTAACGGGATACGTCGTTGGACAAACGTCTTCTATATCTAGACTAACGAGATCCGTCTGTACAACCGTCTTCTATATCTAGACTAACGAGATCCGTCTGTACAACCGTCTTCTATATCTAGACTAACGATATCTCTCGTTATACAACCGTCTTCTATATCTAGACTAACGGGATCCGTCTGTACAACCGTCTTCTATATCTAGACTAACGAGATCTCTCGTTATACAACCGTCTTCTATATCTAGACTAACGAGATCCGTCTGTACAACCGCCTTCTATATCTAGACTAACGAGATCCATCTGTACAACCGTCTTCTATATCTAGACTAAGGAGATCCGTCTGTACAACCGTCATCTATATCTAGACTAACGAGACCCGTCTGTACAACCGTCTTCTATATCTAGACTAACGAGATCCATCTGTACAACCGTCTTCTATATCTAGACTAATGAGATCCGTCTGTACAACCGTCATCTATATCTAGACTAACGGGACCCGTCTGTACAACCGTCTTCTATATCTAGACTAACGAGATCTCTCGTTATACAACCCTCTTCTATATCTAGACTAACGAGATCCGTCTGTACAACCGTCTTCTATATCTAGACTAACGAGATCCGTCTGTACAACCGTCTTCTATATCTAGACTAACGAGGTCCGTCTGTACAACCGTCTTCTATATCTAGACTAACGAGATCCATCTGTACAACCGTCTTCTATATCTAGACTAACGAGATCCGTCTGTACAACCGTCTTCTATATCTAGACTAACGAGATCCGTCTGTACAACCGTCTTCTATATCTAGACTAACGAGATCCGTCTGTACAACCGTCTTCTATATCTAGACTAACGAGATCCGTCTGTACAACCGTCTTCTATAACTAGACTAACGAGATCCGTCTGTACAACCGTCTTCTATAACTAGACTAACGAGATCCATCTGTACAACCGTCTTCTATATCTAGACTAACGAGATCCGTCTGTACAACCGTCTTCTATATCTAGACTAACGAGATCCGTCTGTACAACCGTCTTCTATATCTAGACTAACGAGATCCGTCTGTACAACCGTCTTCTATATCTAGACTAACGAGATCCGTCTGTACAACCGTCTTCTATATCTAGACTAACGAGATCTCTCGTTATACAACCGTCTTCTATATCTAGACTAACGGGATACGTCGTTGGACAAACGTCTTCTATATCTAGACTAACGAGATCCGTCTGTACAACCGTCTTCTATATCTAGACTAACGAGATCCGTCTGTACAACCGTCTTCTATATCTAGACTAACGAGATCCGTCTGTACAACCGTCTTCTATATCTAGACTAACGAGATCCGTCTGTACAACCGTCTTCTATATCTAGACTAACGAGATCCGTCTGTACAACCGTCTTCTATATCTAGACTAACGAGATCCGTCTGTACAACCGTCTTTTATATCTAGACGAACGAGATCCGTCTGCACAACCGTCTTCTATATCTAGACTAACGAGATCCGTCTGAACAACCGTCTTCTATATCTAGACTAACGAGATCCGTCTGTACAACCGCCTTCTATATCTAGACTAACGAGATCCGTCTGCACAACCGTCTTCTATATCTAGACTAACGAGATCCGTCTGTACAACCGTCTTTTATATCTAGACGAACGAGATCCGTCTGCACAACCGTCTTCTATATCTAGACTAACGAGATCCGTCTGAACAACCGTCTTCTATATCTAGACTAACGAGATCCGTCTGTACAACCGCCTTCTATATCTAGACTAACGAGATCTCTCGTTATACAACCGTCTTCTATATCTAGACTAACGAGATCCGTCTGTACAACCGCCTTCTATAACTAGACTAACGAGATCCGTCTGCACAACCGTCTTCTATATCTAGACTAACGAGATCCGTCTGTACAACCGTCTTTTATATCTAGACGAACGAGATCCGTCTGCACAACCGTCTTCTATATCTAGACTAACGAGATCCGTCTGAACAACCGTCTTCTATATCTAGACTAACGAGATCCGTCTGTACAACCGCCTTCTATATCTAGACTAACGAGATCCGTCTGTACAACCGTCTTCTATATCTAGACTAACGAGATCCGTCTGTACAACCGTCTTCTATATCTAGACTAACGAGATCCGTCTGTACAACCGCCTTCTATATCTAGACTAACGAGATACGTCGTTGGACAAACGTCTTCTATATCTAGACTAACGAGATCCGTCTGTACAACCGTCTTCTATATCTAGACTAACGAGATCCGTCTGTACAACCGTCTTTTATATCTAGACTAACGAGATCCGTCTGTACAACCGTCTTCTATAACTAGACTAACGAGATCCGTCTGTACAACCGTCTTCTATAACTAGACTAACGAGATCCATCTGTACAACCGTCTTCTATATCTAGACTAACGAGATCCGTCTGTACAACCGTCTTCTATATCTAGACTAACGAGATCCGTCTGTACAACCGTCTTCTATATCTAGACTAACGAGATCCGTCTGTACAACCGTCTTCTATATCTAGACTAACGAGATCCGTCTGTACAACCGTCTTCTATATCTAGACTAACGAGATCTCTCGTTATACAACCGTCTTCTATATCTAGACTAACGGGATACGTCGTTGGACAAACGTCTTCTATATCTAGACTAACGAGATCCGTCTGTACAACCGTCTTCTATATCTAGACTAACGAGATCCGTCTGTACAACCGTCTTCTATATCTAGACTAACGAGATCCGTCTGTACAACCGTCTTCTATATCTAGACTAACGAGATCCGTCTGTACAACCGTCTTCTATATCTAGACTAACGAGATCCGTCTGTACAACCGTCTTCTATATCTAGACTAACGAGATCCGTCTGTACAACCGTCTTTTATATCTAGACGAACGAGATCCGTCTGCACAACCGTCTTCTATATCTAGACTAACGAGATCCGTCTGAACAACCGTCTTCTATATCTAGACTAACGAGATCCGTCTGTACAACCGCCTTCTATATCTAGACTAACGAGATCCGTCTGCACAACCGTCTTCTATATCTAGACTAACGAGATCCGTCTGTACAACCGTCTTTTATATCTAGACGAACGAGATCCGTCTGCACAACCGTCTTCTATATCTAGACTAACGAGATCCGTCTGAACAACCGTCTTCTATATCTAGACTAACGAGATCCGTCTGTACAACCGCCTTCTATATCTAGACTAACGAGATCTCTCGTTATACAACCGTCTTCTATATCTAGACTAACGAGATCCGTCTGTACAACCGCCTTCTATATCTAGACTAACGAGATCCGTCTGCACAACCGTCTTCTATATCTAGACTAACGAGATCCGTCTGTACAACCGTCTTTTATATCTAGACGAACGAGATCCGTCTGCACAACCGTCTTCTATATCTAGACTAACGAGATCCGTCTGAACAACCGTCTTCTATATCTAGACTAACGAGATCCGTCTGTACAACCGCCTTCTATATCTAGACTAACGAGATCCGTCTGTACAACCGTCTTCTATATCTAGACTAACGAGATCCGTCTGTACAACCGTCTTCTATATCTAGACTAACGAGATCCGTCTGTACAACCGCCTTCTATATCTAGACTAACGAGATACGTCGTTGTACAACCATCTTCTATATCTAGACTAACGAGATCTCTCGTTATACAACCGTCTTCTATATCTAGACTAACGAGATCCGTCTGTACAACCGCCTTCTATATCTAGACTAACGAGATCCGTCTGCACAACCGTCTTCTATATCTAGACTAACGAGATCCGTCTGTACAACCGTCTTTTATATCTAGACGAACGAGATCCGTCTGCACAACCGTCTTCTATATCTAGACTAACGAGATCCGTCTGAACAACCGTCTTCTATATCTAGACTAACGAGATCCGTCTGTACAACCGCCTTCTATATCTAGACTAACGAGATCCGTCTGTACAACCGTCTTCTATAACTAGACTAACGAGATCCATCTGTACAACCGTCTTCTATATCTAGACTAACGAGATCCGTCTGAACAACCGTCTTCTATACCTAGACTAACGAGATCCGTCTGTACAACCGTCTTCTATAACTAGACTAACGAGATCCATCTGTACAACCGTCTTCTATATCTAGACTAACGCGATCCGTCTGTACAACCGTCTTCTATATCTAGACTAACGAGATCCGTCTGTACAACCGTCTTCTATATCTAGACTAACGAGATCCGTCTGTACAACCGTCTTCTATATCTAGACTAACGAGATCCGTCTGAACAACCGTCTTCTATACCTAGACTAACGAGATCCGTCTGTACAACCGTCTTCTATATCTAGACTAACGAGATCCGTCTGTACAACCGTCTTCTATATCTAGACTAACGAGATCCGTCTGTACAACCGTCTTCTATATCTAGACTAACGAGATCCGTCTGTACAACCGTCTTCTATATCTAGACTAACGAGATCCGTCTGTACAACCGTCTTCTATATCTAGACTAACGAGATCTCTCGTTATACAACCGTCTTCTATATCTAGACTAACGGGATACGTCGTTGGACAAACGTCTTCTATATCTAGACTAACGAGATCCGTCTGTACAACCGTCTTCTATATCTAGACTAACGAGATCCGTCTGTACAACCGTCTTCTATATCTAGACTAACGATATCTCTCGTTATACAACCGTCTTCTATATCTAGACTAACGGGATCCGTCTGTACAACCGTCTTCTATATCTAGACTAACGAGATCTCTCGTTATACAACCGTCTTCTATATCTAGACTAACGAGATCCGTCTGTACAACCGCCTTCTATATCTAGACTAACGAGATCCATCTGTACAACCGTCTTCTATATCTAGACTAAGGAGATCCGTCTGTACAACCGTCATCTATATCTAGACTAACGAGACCCGTCTGTACAACCGTCTTCTATATCTAGACTAACGAGATCCATCTGTACAACCGTCTTCTATATCTAGACTAATGAGATCCGTCTGTACAACCGTCATCTATATCTAGACTAACGGGACCCGTCTGTACAACCGTCTTCTATATCTAGACTAACGAGATCTCTCGTTATACAACCCTCTTCTATATCTAGACTAACGAGATCCGTCTGTACAACCGTCTTCTATATCTAGACTAACGAGATCCGTCTGTACAACCGTCTTCTATATCTAGACTAACGAGGTCCGTCTGTACAACCGTCTTCTATATCTAGACTAACGAGATCCATCTGTACAACCGTCTTCTATATCTAGACTAACGAGATCCGTCTGTACAACCGTCTTCTATATCTAGACTAACGAGATCCGTCTGTACAACCGTCTTCTATATCTAGACTAACGAGATCCGTCTGTACAACCGTCTTCTATATCTAGACTAACGAGATCCGTCTGTACAACCGTCTTCTATAACTAGACTAACGAGATCCGTCTGTACAACCGTCTTCTATAACTAGACTAACGAGATCCATCTGTACAACCGTCTTCTATATCTAGACTAACGAGATCCGTCTGTACAACCGTCTTCTATATCTAGACTAACGAGATCCGTCTGTACAACCGTCTTCTATATCTAGACTAACGAGATCCGTCTGTACAACCGTCTTCTATATCTAGACTAACGAGATCCGTCTGTACAACCGTCTTCTATATCTAGACTAACGAGATCTCTCGTTATACAACCGTCTTCTATATCTAGACTAACGGGATACGTCGTTGGACAAACGTCTTCTATATCTAGACTAACGAGATCCGTCTGTACAACCGTCTTCTATATCTAGACTAACGAGATCCGTCTGTACAACCGTCTTCTATATCTAGACTAACGAGATCCGTCTGTACAACCGTCTTCTATATCTAGACTAACGAGATCCGTCTGTACAACCGTCTTCTATATCTAGACTAACGAGATCCGTCTGTACAACCGTCTTCTATATCTAGACTAACGAGATCCGTCTGTACAACCGTCTTTTATATCTAGACGAACGAGATCCTTCTGCACAACCGTCTTCTATATCTAGACTAACGAGATCCGTCTGAACAACCGTCTTCTATATCTAGACTAACGAGATCCGTCTGTACAACCGCCTTCTATATCTAGACTAACGAGATCCGTCTGCACAACCGTCTTCTATATCTAGACTAACGAGATCCGTCTGTACAACCGTCTTTTATATCTAGACGAACGAGATCCGTCTGCACAACCGTCTTCTATATCTAGACTAACGAGATCCGTCTGAACAACCGTCTTCTATATCTAGACTAACGAGATCCGTCTGTACAACCGCCTTCTATATCTAGACTAACGAGATCTCTCGTTATACAACCGTCTTCTATATCTAGACTAACGAGATCCGTCTGTACAACCGCCTTCTATATCTAGACTAACGAGATCCGTCTGCACAACCGTCTTCTATATCTAGACTAACGAGATCCGTCTGTACAACCGTCTTTTATATCTAGACGAACGAGATCCGTCTGCACAACCGTCTTCTATATCTAGACTAACGAGATCCGTCTGAACAACCGTCTTCTATATCTAGACTAACGAGATCCGTCTGTACAACCGCCTTCTATATCTAGACTAACGAGATACGTCGTTGTACAACCATCTTCTATATCTAGACTAACGGGATCCGTCTGTACAACCGTCTTCTATATCTAGACTAACGAGATCTCTCGTTATACAACCGTCTTCTATATCTAGACTAACGAGATCCGTCTGTACAACCGTCTTCTATATCTAGACTAACGAGATCCATCTGTACAACCGTCTTCTATATCTAGACTAAGGAGATCCGTCTGTACAACCGTCATCTATATCTAGACTAACGAGACCCGTCTGTACAACCGTCTTCTATATCTAGACTAACGAGATCCGTCTGTACAACCGCCTTCTATATCTAGACTAACGAGATATGTCGTTGTACAACCATCTTCTATATCTAGACTAACGCGATCCGTCTGTACAACCGTCTTCTATATCTAGACTAACGAGATCTCTCGTTATACAACCGTCTTCTATATCTAGACTAACGAGATCCGTCTGTACAACCGCCTTCTATATCTAGACTAACGAGATCCGTCTGCACAACCGTCTTCTATATCTAGACTAACGAGATCCGTCTGTACAACCGTCTTTTATATCTAGACGAACGAGATCCGTCTGCACAACCGTCTTCTATATCTAGACTAACGAGATCCGTCTGAACAACCGTCTTCTATATCTAGACTAACGAGATCCGTCTGTACAACCGCCTTCTATATCTAGACTAACGAGATACGTCGTTGTACAACCATCTTCTATATCTAGACTAACGCGATCCGTCTGTACAACCGTCTTCTATATCTAGACTAACGAGATCCGTCTGTACAACCGTCTTCTATATCTAGACTAACGAGATCTCTCGTTATACAACCGTCTTCTATATCTAGACTAACGGGATACGTCGTTGGACAAACGTCTTCTATATCTAAACTAACGAGATCCGTCTGTACAACCGTCTTCTATATCTAGACTAACGAGATCCGTCTGTACAACCGTCTTCTATATCTAGACTAACGATATCTCACGTTATACAACCGTCTTCTATATCTAGACTAACGGGATCCGTCTGTACAACCGTCTTCTATATCTAGACTAACGAGATCTCTCGTTATACAACCGTCTTCTATATCTAGACTAACGAGATCCGTCTGTACAACCGCCTTCTATATCTAGACTAACGAGATCCATCTGTACAACCGTCTTCTATATCTAGACTAAGGAGATCCGTCTGTACAACCGTCATCTATATCTAGACTAACGAGACCCGTCTGTACAACCGTCTTCTATATCTAGACTAACGAGATCCATCTGTACAACCGTCTTCTATATCTAGACTAATGAGATCCGTCTGTACAACCGTCATCTATATCTAGACTAACGAGACCCGTCTGTACAACCGTCTTCTATATCTAGACTAACGAGATCTCTCGTTATACAACCCTCTTCTATATCTAGACTAACGAGATCCGTCTGTACAACCGTCTTCTATATCTAGACTAACGAGATCCGTCTGTACAACCGTCTTCTATATCTAGACTAACGAGATCCGTCTGTACAACCGTCTTCTATATCTAGACTAACGAGATCCGTCTGTACAACCGTCTTCTATATCTAGACTAACGAGATCCGTCTGTACAACCGTCTTCTATATCTAGACTAACGAGATCCGTCTGTACAACCGTCTTCTATATCTAGACTAACGAGATCCGTCTGTACAACCGTCTTCTATATCTAGACTAACGAGATCCGTCTGTACAACCGTCTTCTATATCTAGACTAACGAGATCTCTCGTTATACAACCGTCTTCTATATCTAGACTAACGGGATACGTCGTTGGACAAACCGTCTTCTATATCTAGACTAACGAGATCCGTCTGTACAACCGTCTTCTATATCTAGACTAACGAGATCCGTCTGTACAACCGTCTTCTATATCTAGACTAACGATATCTCTCGTTATACCACCGTCTTCTATATCTAGACTAACGGGATCCGTCTGTACAACCGTCTTCTATATCTAGACTAACGGGATCCGTCTGTACAACCGTCTTCTATATCTAGACTAACGAGATCTCTCGTTATACAACCGTCTTCTATATCTAGACTAACGAGATCCGTCTGTACAACCGTCTTCTATATCTAGACTAACGAGATCCGTCTGTACAACCGTCTTCTATATCTAGACTAACGATATCTCTCGTTATACAACCGTCTTCTATATCTAGACTAACGAGATCCGTCTGTACAACCGTCTTCTATATCTAGACTAACGATATCTCTCGTTATACAACCGTCTTCTATATCTAGACTAACGAGATCCGTCTGTACAACCGTTTTCTATATCTAGACTAACGAGATCCGTCTGAACAACCGTCTTCTATATCTAGACTAACGAGATCCGTCTGTACAACCGTCTTCTATATCTAGACTAACGAGATCCGTCTGTACAACCGTCTTCTATATCTAGACTAACGAGATCTCTCGTTATACAACCGTCTTCTATATCTAGACTAACGAGATCCGTCTGTACAACCGCCTTCTATATCTAGACTAACGAGATCCGTCTGCACAACCGTCTTCTATATCAAGACTAACGAGATCCGTCTGTACAACCGTCTTTTATATCTAGACGAACGAGATCCGTCTGCACAACCGTCTTCTATATCTAGACTAACGAGATCCGTCTGAACAACCGTCTTCTATATCTAGACTAACGAGATCCGTCTGTACAACCGCCTTCTATATCTAGACTAACGAGATACGTCGTTGTACAACCATCTTCTATATCTAGACTAACGCGATCCGTCTGTACAACCGTTTTCTATATCGAGTCTAACGAGATCCGTCTGTACAAACGTCTTCTATATCAAGACTAACGAGATCCGTCTGTACAACCGTCTTCTATATCTAGACTAACGAGATCCGTCTGTACAACCGTCTTCTATATCTAGACTAACGAGATCCGTCTGAACAACCGTCTTCTATATCTAGACTAACGAGATCCGTCTGTACAACCGTCTTCTATATCTAGACTAACGAGATCCGTCTGTACAACCGTCTTCTATATCTAGACTAACGAGATCCGTCTGTACAACCGTCTTCTATATCTAGACTAACGAGATCCGTCTGTACAACCGTCTTCTATATCTAGACTAACGAGATCTCTCGTTATACAACCGTCTTCTATATCTAGACTAACGGGATACGTCGTTGGACAAACGTCTTCTATATCTAGACTAACGAGATCCGTCTGTACAACCGTCTTCTATATCTAGACTAACGAGATCCGTCTGTACAACCGTCTTCTATATCTAGACTAACGAGATCCGTCTGTACAACCGTTTTCTATATCTAGACTAACGAGATCCGTCTGAACAACCGTCTTCTATATCTAGACTAACGAGATCCGTCTGTACAACCGTCTTCTATATCTAGACTAACGAGATCCGTCTGTACAACCGTCTTCTATATCTAGACTAACGAGATCTCTCGTTATACAACCGTCTTCTATATCTAGACTAACGAGATCCGTCTGTACAACCGCCTTCTATATCTAGACTAACGAGATCCGTCTGCACAACCGTCTTCTATATCAAGACTAACGAGATCCGTCTGTACAACCGTCTTTTATATCTAGACGAACGAGATCCGTCTGCACAACCGTCTTCTATATCTAGACTAACGAGATCCGTCTGAACAACCGTCTTCTATATCTAGACTAACGAGATCCGTCTGTACAACCGCCTTCTATATCTAGACTAACGAGATACGTCGTTGTACAACCATCTTCTACATCTACACTAACGCGATCCGTCTGTACAACCGTCTTCAATATCTAGACTAACGAGATCCGTCTGTACAACCGTCTTCTATATCTAGACTAACGAGATCCGTCTGTACAACCGTCTTCTATATCTAGACTAACGAGATCCGTCTGAACAACCGTCTTCTATATCTAGACTAACGAGATCCGTCTGTACAACCGTCTTCTATATCTAGACTAACGAGATCCGTCTGTACAACCGTCTTCTATATCTAGACTAACGAGATCCGTCTGTACAACCGTCTTCTATATCTAGACTAACGAGATCCGTCTGTACAACCGTCTTCTATATCTAGACTAACGAGATCCGTCTGTACAACCGTCTTCTATATCTAGACTAACGAGATCTCTCGTTATACAACCGTCTTCTATATCTAGACTAACGGGATACGTCGTTGGACAAACGTCTTCTATATCTAAACTAACGAGATCCGTCTGTACAACCGTCTTCTATATCTAGACTAACGAGATCCGTCTGTACAACCGTCTTCTATATCTAGACTAACGATATCTCACGTTATACAACCGTCTTCTATATCTAGACTAACGGGATCCGTCTGTACAACCGTCTTCTATATCTAGACTAACGAGATCTCTCGTTATACAACCGTCTTCTATATCTAGACTAACGAGATCCGTCTGTACAACCGCCTTCTATATCTAGACTAACGAGATCCATCTGTACAACCGTCTTCTATATCTAGACTAAGGAGATCCGTCTGTACAACCGTCATCTATATCTAGACTAACGAGACCCGTCTGTACAACCGTCTTCTATATCTAGACTAACGAGATCCATCTGTACAACCGTCTTCTATATCTAGACTAATGAGATCCGTCTGTACAACCGTCATCTATATCTAGACTAACGAGACCCGTCTGTACAACCGTCTTCTATATCTAGACTAACGAGATCTCTCGTTATACAACCGTCTTCTATATCTAGACTAACGGGATACGTCGTTGGACAAACGTCTTCTATATCTAGACTAACGAGATCCGTCTGTACAACCGTCTTCTATATCTAGACTAACGAGATCTCTCGTTATACAACCGTCTTCTATATCTAGACTAACGGGATACGTCGTTGGACAAACGTCTTCTATATCTAGACTAACGAGATCCGTCTGTACAACCGTCTTCTATATCTAGACTAACGAGATCCGTCTGTACAACCGTCTTCTATATCTAGACTAACGATATCTCTCGTTATACCACCGTCTTCTATATCTAGACTAACGGGATCCGTCTGTACAACCGTCTTCTATATCTAGACTAACGGGATCCGTCTGTACAACCGTCTTCTATATCTAGACTAACGAGATCTCTCGTTATACAACCGTCTTCTATATCTAGACTAACGAGATCCGTCTGTACAACCGTCTTCTATATCTAGACTAACGAGATCCGTCTGTACAACCGTCTTCTATATCTAGACTAACGAGATCCGTCTGTACAACCGTCTTCTATATCTAGACTAACGATATCTCTCGTTATACAAACGTCTTCTATATCTAGACTAACGAGATCCGTCTGTACAACCGTCTTCTATATCTAGACTAACGAGATCCGTCTGTACAACCGTCTTCTATATCTAGACTAACGAGATCCGTCTGTACAACCGTTTTCTATATCTAGACTAACGAGATCCGTCTGAACAACCGTCTTCTATATCTAGACTAACGAGATCCGTCTGTACAACCGTCTTCTATATCTAGACTAACGAGATCCGTCTGTACAACCGTCTTCTATATCTAGACTAACGAGATCTCTCGTTATACAACCGTCTTCTATATCTAGACTAACGAGATCCGTCTGTACAACCGCCTTCTATATCTAGACTAACGAGATCCGTCTGCACAACCGTCTTCTATATCAAGACTAACGAGATCCGTCTGTACAACCGTCTTTTATATCTAGACGAACGAGATCCGTCTGCACAACCGTCTTCTATATCTAGACTAACGAGATCCGTCTGAACAACCGTCTTCTATATCTAGACTAACGAGATCCGTCTGTACAACCGCCTTCTATATCTAGACTAACGAGATACGTCGTTGTACAACCATCTTCTATATCTAGACTAACGCGATCCGTCTGTACAACCGTTTTCTATATCGAGTCTAACGAGATCCGTCTGTACAAACGTCTTCTATATCAAGACTAACGAGATCCGTCTGTACAACCGTCTTCTATATCTAGACTAACGAGATCCGTCTGTACAACCGTCTTCTATATCTAGACTAACGAGATCCGTCTGAACAACCGTCTTCTATATCTAGACTAACGAGATCCGTCTGTACAACCGTCTTCTATATCTAGACTAACGAGATCCGTCTGTACAACCGTCTTCTATATCTAGACTAACGAGATCCGTCTGTACAACCGTCTTCTATATCTAGACTAACGAGATCCGTCTGTACAACCGTCTTCTATATCTAGACTAACGAGATCTCTCGTTATACAACCGTCTTCTATATCTAGACTAACGAGATCCGTCTGTACAACCGCCTTCTATATCTAGACTAACGAGATCCGTCTGCACAACCGTCTTCTATATCAAGACTAACGAGATCCGTCTGTACAACCGTCTTTTATATCTAGACGAACGAGATCCGTCTGCACAACCGTCTTCTATATCTAGACTAACGAGATCCGTCTGAACAACCGTCTTCTATATCTAGACTAACGAGATCCGTCTGTACAACCGCCTTCTATATCTAGACTAACGAGATACGTCGTTGTACAACCATCTTCTACATCTACACTAACGCGATCCGTCTGTACAACCGTCTTCAATATCTAGACTAACGAGATCCGTCTGTACAACCGTCTTCTATATCTAGACTAACGAGATCCGTCTGTACAACCGTCTTCTATATCTAGACTAACGAGATCCGTCTGAACAACCGTCTTCTATATCTAGACTAACGAGATCCGTCTGTACAACCGTCTTCTATATCTAGACTAACGAGATCCGTCTGTACAACCGTCTTCTATATCTAGACTAACGAGATCCGTCTGTACAACCGTCTTCTATATCTAGACTAACGAGATCCGTCTGTACAACCGTCTTCTATATCTAGACTAACGAGATCCGTCTGTACAACCGTCTTCTATATCTAGACTAACGAGATCTCTCGTTATACAACCGTCTTCTATATCTAGACTAACGGGATACGTCGTTGGACAAACGTCTTCTATATCTAAACTAACGAGATCCGTCTGTACAACCGTCTTCTATATCTAGACTAACGAGATCCGTCTGTACAACCGTCTTCTATATCTAGACTAACGATATCTCACGTTATACAACCGTCTTCTATATCTAGACTAACGGGATCCGTCTGTACAACCGTCTTCTATATCTAGACTAACGAGATCTCTCGTTATACAACCGTCTTCTATATCTAGACTAACGAGATCCGTCTGTACAACCGCCTTCTATATCTAGACTAACGAGATCCATCTGTACAACCGTCTTCTATATCTAGACTAAGGAGATCCGTCTGTACAACCGTCATCTATATCTAGACTAACGAGACCCGTCTGTACAACCGTCTTCTATATCTAGACTAACGAGATCCATCTGTACAACCGTCTTCTATATCTAGACTAATGAGATCCGTCTGTACAACCGTCATCTATATCTAGACTAACGAGACCCGTCTGTACAACCGTCTTCTATATCTAGACTAACGAGATCTCTCGTTATACAACCGTCTTCTATATCTAGACTAACGGTATACGTCGTTGGACAAACGTCTTCTATATCTAGACTAACGAGATCCGTCTGTACAACCGTCTTCTATATCTAGACTAACGAGATCTCTCGTTATACAACCGTCTTCTATATCTAGACTAACGGGATACGTCGTTGGACAAACGTCTTCTATATCTAGACTAACGAGATCCGTCTGTACAACCGTCTTCTATATCTAGACTAACGAGATCCGTCTGTACAACCGTCTTCTATATCTAGACTAACGATATCTCTCGTTATACCACCGTCTTCTATATCTAGACTAACGGGATCCGTCTGTACAACCGTCTTCTATATCTAGACTAACGGGATCCGTCTGTACAACCGTCTTCTATATCTAGACTAACGAGATCTCTCGTTATACAACCGTCTTCTATATCTAGACTAACGAGATCCGTCTGTACAACCGTCTTCTATATCTAGACTAACGAGATCCGTCTGTACAACCGTCTTCTATATCTAGACTAACGATATCTCTCGTTATACAAACGTCTTCTATATCTAGACTAACGAGATCCGTCTGTACAACCGTCTTCTATATCTAGACTAACGAGATCCGTCTGTACAACCGTCTTCTATATCTAGACTAACGAGATCCGTCTGTACAACCGTTTTCTATATCTAGACTAACGAGATCCGTCTGAACAACCGTCTTCTATATCTAGACTAACGAGATCCGTCTGTACAACCGTCTTCTATATCTAGACTAACGAGATCCGTCTGTACAACCGTCTTCTATATCTAGACTAACGAGATCTCTCGTTATACAACCGTCTTCTATATCTAGACTAACGAGATCCGTCTGTACAACCGCCTTCTATATCTAGACTAACGAGATCCGTCTGCACAACCGTCTTCTATATCAAGACTAACGAGATCCGTCTGTACAACCGTCTTTTATATCTAGACGAACGAGATCCGTCTGCACAACCGTCTTCTATATCTAGACTAACGAGATCCGTCTGAACAACCGTCTTCTATATCTAGACTAACGAGATCCGTCTGTACAACCGCCTTCTATATCTAGACTAACGAGATACGTCGTTGTACAACCATCTTCTATATCTAGACTAACGCGATCCGTCTGTACAACCGTTTTCTATATCGAGTCTAACGAGATCCGTCTGTACAAACGTCTTCTATATCAAGACTAACGAGATCCGTCTGTACAACCGTCTTCTATATCTAGACTAACGAGATCCGTCTGTACAACCGTCTTCTATATCTAGACTAACGAGATCCGTCTGAACAACCGTCTTCTATATCTAGACTAACGAGATCCGTCTGTACAACCGTCTTCTATATCTAGACTAACGAGATCCGTCTGTACAACCGTCTTCTATATCTAGACTAACGAGATCCGTCTGTACAACCGTCTTCTATATCTAGACTAACGAGATCCGTCTGTACAACCGTCTTCTATATCTAGACTAACGAGATCTCTCGTTATACAACCGTCTTCTATATCTAGACTAACGGGATACGTCGTTGGACAAACGTCTTCTATATCTAGACTAACGAGATCCGTCTGTACAACCGTCTTCTATATCTAGACTAACGAGATCCGTCTGTACAACCGTCTTCTATATCTAGACTAACGAGATCCGTCTGTACAACCGTTTTCTATATCTAGACTAACGAGATCCGTCTGAACAACCGTCTTCTATATCTAGACTAACGAGATCCGTCTGTACAACCGTCTTCTATATCTAGACTAACGAGATCCGTCTGTACAACCGTCTTCTATATCTAGACTAACGAGATCTCTCGTTATACAACCGTCTTCTATATCTAGACTAACGAGATCCGTCTGTACAACCGCCTTCTATATCTAGACTAACGAGATCCGTCTGCACAACCGTCTTCTATATCAAGACTAACGAGATCCGTCTGTACAACCGTCTTTTATATCTAGACGAACGAGATCCGTCTGCACAACCGTCTTCTATATCTAGACTAACGAGATCCGTCTGAACAACCGTCTTCTATATCTAGACTAACGAGATCCGTCTGTACAACCGCCTTCTATATCTAGACTAACGAGATACGTCGTTGTACAACCATCTTCTACATCTACACTAACGCGATCCGTCTGTACAACCGTCTTCTATATCTAGACTAACGAGATCCGTCTGTACAACCGTCTTCTATATCTAGACTAACGAGATCCGTCTGTACAACCGTCTTCTATATCTAGACTAACGAGATCCGTCTGAACAACCGTCTTCTATATCTAGACTAACGAGATCCGTCTGTACAACCGTCTTCTATATCTAGACTAACGAGATCCGTCTGTACAACCGTCTTCTATATCTAGACTAACGAGATCCGTCTGTACAACCGTCTTCTATATCTAGACTAACGAGATCCGTCTGTACAACCGTCTTCTATATCTAGACTAACGAGATCCGTCTGTACAACCGTCTTCTATATCTAGACTAACGAGATCCGTCTGTACAACCGTCTTCTATATCTAGACTAACGAGATCCGTCTGTACAACCGTCTTCTATATCTAGACTAACGAGATCTCTCGTTATACAACCGTCTTCTATATCTAGACTAACGGGATACGTCGTTGGACAAACGTCTTCTATATCTAGACTAACGAGATCCGTCTGTACAACCGTCTTCTATATCTAGACTAACGATATCTCTCGTTATACCACCGTCTTCTATATCTAGACTAACGGGATCCGTCTGTACAACCGTCTTCTATATCTAGACTAACGGGATCCGTCTGTACAACCGTCTTCTATATCTAGACTAACGAGATCTCTCGTTATACAACCGTCTTCTATATCTAGACTAACGAGATCCGTCTGTACAACCGTCTTCTATATCTAGACTAACGAGATCCGTCTGTACAACCGTCTTCTATATCTAGACTAACGATATCTCTCGTTATACAACCGTCTTCTATATCTAGACTAACGAGATCCGTCTGTACAACCGTCTTCTATATCTAGACTAACGAGATCCGTCTGTACAACCGTCTTCTATATCTAGACTAACGAGATCCGTCTGTACAACCGTTTTCTATATCTAGACTAACGAGATCCGTTTGAACAACCGTCTTCTATATCTAGACTAACGAGATCCGTCTGTACAACCGTCTTCTATATCTAGACTAACGAGATCCGTCTGTACAACCGTCTTCTATATCTAGACTAACGAGATCTCTCGTTATACAACCGTCTTCTATATCTAGACTAACGAGATCCGTCTGTACAACCGCCTTCTATATCTAGACTAACGAGATCCGTCTGCACAACCGTCTTCTATATCAAGACTAACGAGATCCGTCTGTACAACCGTCTTTTATATCTAGACGAACGAGATCCGTCTGCACAACCGTCTTCTATATCTAGACTAACGAGATCCGTCTGAACAACCGTCTTCTATATCTAGACTAACGAGATCCGTCTGAACAACCGTCTTCTATATCTAGACTAACGAGATCCGTCTGTACAACCGCCTTCTATATCTAGACTAACGAGATACGTCGTTGTACAACCATCTTCTATATCTAGACTAACGCGATCCGTCTGTACAACCGTTTTCTATATCGAGACTAACGAGATCCGTCTGTACAACCGTCTTCTATATCAAGAATAACGGGATACGACGTTGGACAAACGTCTTCTATATCTAGACTAACGAGATCCGTCTGTACAACCGTCTTCTATATCTAGACTAACGAGATAAGTCTGTACAACCGTTTTCTATATCTAGACTAACGAGATCCGTCTGAACAACCGTCTTCTATATCTAGACTAAAGAGATCCGTCTGTACAACCGTCTTCTATATCTAGACTAACGAGATCCGTCTGTACAACCGTCTTCTATATCTAGACTAACGAGATCCGTCTGTACAACCGTCTTCTATATCTAGACTAACGAGATCCGTCTGTACAACTGTCTTCTATATCTAGACTAACGAGATCCGTCTGTACAACCGTCTTCTATATCTAGACTAACGAGATCTCTCGTTATACAACCGTCTTCTATATCTAGACTAACGGGATACGTCGTTGGACAAACGTCTTCTATATCTAGACTAACGAGATCCGTCTGTACAACCGTCTTCTATATCTAGACTAACGAGATCCGCCTGTACAACCGTCTTCTATATCTAGACTAACGATATCTCTCGTTATACAACCGTCTTCTATATCTAGACTAACGGGATCCGTCTGTACAACCGTCTTCTATATCTAGACTAACGAGATCTCTCGTTATACAACCGTCTTCTATATCTAGACTAACGAGATCCGTCTGTACAACCGTCTTCTATATCTAGACTAACGAGATCCATCTGTACAACCGTCTTCTATATCTAGACTAAGGAGATCCGTCTGTACAACCGTCATCTATATCTAGACTAACGAGACCCGTCTGTACAACCGTCTTCTATATCTAGACTAACGAGATCCGTCTGTACAACCGTCTTCTATATCTAGACTAACGAGATCCGTCTGTACAACCGTTTTCTATATCTAGACTAACGAGGTACGTCGTTGGACAAACGTCTTCAATATCTAGACTAACGAGATCCGTCTGTACAACCGTCTTCTATATCTAGACTAACGGGATCCGTCTGTAGAACCGTCTTCTATATCTAGACTAACGAGATCTCTCGTTATACAACCGTCTTCTATATCTAGACTAACGAGATCCGTCTGTACAACCGTCTTCTATATCTAGACTAACGAGATCCGTCTGTACAACCGTTTTCTATATCTAGACTAACGAGGTACGTCGTTGGACAAACGTCTTCAATATCTAGACTAACGAGATCCGTCTGTACAACCGTCTTCTATATCTAGACTAACGGGATCCGTCTGTACAACCGTCTTCTATATCTAGACTAACGAGATCCGTCTGTACAACCGTCTTCTATATCTAGACTAACGAGATCTCTCGTTATACAACCGTCTTCTATATCTAGACTAACGAGATCCGTCTGCACAACCGTCTTCTATATCAAGACTAACGAGATCCGTCTGTACAACCGTCTTTTATATCTAGACGAACGAGATCCGTCTGCACAACCGTCTTCTATATCTAGACTAACGAGATCCGTCTGAACAACCGTCTTCTATATCTAGACTAACGAGATCCGTCTGTACAACCGCCTTCTATATCTAGACTAACGAGATACGTCGTTGTACAACCATCTTCTATATCTAGACTAACGCGATCCGTCTGTACAACCGTTTTCTATATCGAGTCTAACGAGATCCGTCTGTACAAACGTCTTCTATATCAAGACTAACGAGATCCGTCTGTACAACCGTCTTCTATATCTAGACTAACGAGATCCGTCTGTACAACCGTCTTCTATATCTAGACTAACGAGATCCGTCTGAACAACCGTCTTCTATATCTAGACTAACGAGATCCGTCTGTACAACCGTCTTCTATATCTAGACTAACGAGATCCGTCTGTACAACCGTCTTCTATATCTAGACTAACGAGATCCGTCTGTACAACCGTCTTCTATATCTAGACTAACGAGATCCGTCTGTACAACCGTCTTCTATATCTAGACTAACGAGATCTCTCGTTATACAACCGTCTTCTATATCTAGACTAACGAGATCCGTCTGTACAACCGCCTTCTATATCTAGACTAACGAGATCCGTCTGCACAACCGTCTTCTATATCAAGACTAACGAGATCCGTCTGTACAACCGTCTTTTATATCTAGACGAACGAGATCCGTCTGCACAACCGTCTTCTATATCTAGACTAACGAGATCCGTCTGAACAACCGTCTTCTATATCTAGACTAACGAGATCCGTCTGTACAACCGCCTTCTATATCTAGACTAACGAGATACGTCGTTGTACAACCATCTTCTACATCTACACTAACGCGATCCGTCTGTACAACCGTCTTCAATATCTAGACTAACGAGATCCGTCTGTACAACCGTCTTCTATATCTAGACTAACGAGATCCGTCTGTACAACCGTCTTCTATATCTAGACTAACGAGATCCGTCTGAACAACCGTCTTCTATATCTAGACTAACGAGATCCGTCTGTACAACCGTCTTCTATATCTAGACTAACGAGATCCGTCTGTACAACCGTCTTCTATATCTAGACTAACGAGATCCGTCTGTACAACCGTCTTCTATATCTAGACTAACGAGATCCGTCTGTACAACCGTCTTCTATATCTAGACTAACGAGATCCGTCTGTACAACCGTCTTCTATATCTAGACTAACGAGATCTCTCGTTATACAACCGTCTTCTATATCTAGACTAACGGGATACGTCGTTGGACAAACGTCTTCTATATCTAAACTAACGAGATCCGTCTGTACAACCGTCTTCTATATCTAGACTAACGAGATCCGTCTGTACAACCGTCTTCTATATCTAGACTAACGATATCTCACGTTATACAACCGTCTTCTATATCTAGACTAACGGGATCCGTCTGTACAACCGTCTTCTATATCTAGACTAACGAGATCTCTCGTTATACAACCGTCTTCTATATCTAGACTAACGAGATCTCTCGTTATACAACCGTCTTCTATATCTAGACTAACGAGATCCGTCTGTACAACCGCCTTCTATATCTAGACTAACGAGATCCATCTGTACAACCGTCTTCTATATCTAGACTAAGGAGATCCGTCTGTACAACCGTCATCTATATCTAGACTAACGAGACCCGTCTGTACAACCGTCTTCTATATCTAGACTAACGAGATCCATCTGTACAACCGTCTTCTATATCTAGACTAATGAGATCCGTCTGTACAACCGTCATCTATATCTAGACTAACGAGACCCGTCTGTACAACCGTCTTCTATATCTAGACTAACGAGATCTCTCGTTATACAACCGTCTTCTATATCTAGACTAACGGTATACGTCGTTGGACAAACGTCTTCTATATCTAGACTAACGAGATCCGTCTGTACAACCGTCTTCTATATCTAGACTAACGAGATCTCTCGTTATACAACCGTCTTCTATATCTAGACTAACGGGATACGTCGTTGGACAAACGTCTTCTATATCTAGACTAACGAGATCCGTCTGTACAACCGTCTTCTATATCTAGACTAACGAGATCCGTCTGTACAACCGTCTTCTATATCTAGACTAACGATATCTCTCGTTATACCACCGTCTTCTATATCTAGACTAACGGGATCCGTCTGTACAACCGTCTTCTATATCTAGACTAACGGGATCCGTCTGTACAACCGTCTTCTATATCTAGACTAACGAGATCTCTCGTTATACAACCGTCTTCTATATCTAGACTAACGAGATCCGTCTGTACAACCGTCTTCTATATCTAGACTAACGAGATCCGTCTGTACAACCGTCTTCTATATCTAGACTAACGATATCTCTCGTTATACAAACGTCTTCTATATCTAGACTAACGAGATCCGTCTGTACAACCGTCTTCTATATCTAGACTAACGAGATCCGTCTGTACAACCGTCTTCTATATCTAGACTAACGAGATCCGTCTGTACAACCGTTTTCTATATCTAGACTAACGAGATCCGTCTGAACAACCGTCTTCTATATCTAGACTAACGAGATCCGTCTGTACAACCGTCTTCTATATCTAGACTAACGAGATCCGTCTGTACAACCGTCTTCTATATCTAGACTAACGAGATCTCTCGTTATACAACCGTCTTCTATATCTAGACTAACGAGATCCGTCTGTACAACCGCCTTCTATATCTAGACTAACGAGATCCGTCTGCACAACCGTCTTCTATATCAAGACTAACGAGATCCGTCTGTACAACCGTCTTTTATATCTAGACGAACGAGATCCGTCTGCACAACCGTCTTCTATATCTAGACTAACGAGATCCGTCTGAACAACCGTCTTCTATATCTAGACTAACGAGATCCGTCTGTACAACCGCCTTCTATATCTAGACTAACGAGATACGTCGTTGTACAACCATCTTCTATATCTAGACTAACGCGATCCGTCTGTACAACCGTTTTCTATATCGAGTCTAACGAGATCCGTCTGTACAAACGTCTTCTATATCAAGACTAACGAGATCCGTCTGTACAACCGTCTTCTATATCTAGACTAACGAGATCCGTCTGTACAACCGTCTTCTATATCTAGACTAACGAGATCCGTCTGAACAACCGTCTTCTATATCTAGACTAACGAGATCCGTCTGTACAACCGTCTTCTATATCTAGACTAACGAGATCCGTCTGTACAACCGTCTTCTATATCTAGACTAACGAGATCCGTCTGTACAACCGTCTTCTATATCTAGACTAACGAGATCCGTCTGTACAACCGTCTTCTATATCTAGACTAACGAGATCTCTCGTTATACAACCGTCTTCTATATCTAGACTAACGGGATACGTCGTTGGACAAACGTCTTCTATATCTAGACTAACGAGATCCGTCTGTACAACCGTCTTCTATATCTAGACTAACGAGATCCGTCTGTACAACCGTCTTCTATATCTAGACTAACGAGATCCGTCTGTACAACCGTTTTCTATATCTAGACTAACGAGATCCGTCTGAACAACCGTCTTCTATATCTAGACTAACGAGATCCGTCTGTACAACCGTCTTCTATATCTAGACTAACGAGATCCGTCTGTACAACCGTCTTCTATATCTAGACTAACGAGATCTCTCGTTATACAACCGTCTTCTATATCTAGACTAACGAGATCCGTCTGTACAACCGCCTTCTATATCTAGACTAACGAGATCCGTCTGCACAACCGTCTTCTATATCAAGACTAACGAGATCCGTCTGTACAACCGTCTTTTATATCTAGACGAACGAGATCCGTCTGCACAACCGTCTTCTATATCTAGACTAACGAGATCCGTCTGAACAACCGTCTTCTATATCTAGACTAACGAGATCCGTCTGTACAACCGCCTTCTATATCTAGACTAACGAGATACGTCGTTGTACAACCATCTTCTACATCTACACTAACGCGATCCGTCTGTACAACCGTCTTCTATATCTAGACTAACGAGATCCGTCTGTACAACCGTCTTCTATATCTAGACTAACGAGATCCGTCTGTACAACCGTCTTCTATATCTAGACTAACGAGATCCGTCTGAACAACCGTCTTCTATATCTAGACTAACGAGATCCGTCTGTACAACCGTCTTCTATATCTAGACTAACGAGATCCGTCTGTACAACCGTCTTCTATATCTAGACTAACGAGATCCGTCTGTACAACCGTCTTCTATATCTAGACTAACGAGATCCGTCTGTACAACCGTCTTCTATATCTAGACTAACGAGATCCGTCTGTACAACCGTCTTCTATATCTAGACTAACGAGATCCGTCTGTACAACCGTCTTCTATATCTAGACTAACGAGATCCGTCTGTACAACCGTCTTCTATATCTAGACTAACGAGATCTCTCGTTATACAACCGTCTTCTATATCTAGACTAACGGGATACGTCGTTGGACAAACGTCTTCTATATCTAGACTAACGAGATCCGTCTGTACAACCGTCTTCTATATCTAGACTAACGATATCTCTCGTTATACCACCGTCTTCTATATCTAGACTAACGGGATCCGTCTGTACAACCGTCTTCTATATCTAGACTAACGGGATCCGTCTGTACAACCGTCTTCTATATCTAGACTAACGAGATCTCTCGTTATACAACCGTCTTCTATATCTAGACTAACGAGATCCGTCTGTACAACCGTCTTCTATATCTAGACTAACGAGATCCGTCTGTACAACCGTCTTCTATATCTAGACTAACGATATCTCTCGTTATACAACCGTCTTCTATATCTAGACTAACGAGATCCGTCTGTACAACCGTCTTCTATATCTAGACTAACGAGATCCGTCTGTACAACCGTCTTCTATATCTAGACTAACGAGATCCGTCTGTACAACCGTTTTCTATATCTAGACTAACGAGATCCGTCTGAACAACCGTCTTCTATATCTAGACTAACGAGATCCGTCTGTACAACCGTCTTCTATATCTAGACTAACGAGATCCGTCTGTACAACCGTCTTCTATATCTAGACTAACGAGATCTCTCGTTATACAACCGTCTTCTATATCTAGACTAACGAGATCCGTCTGTACAACCGCCTTCTATATCTAGACTAACGAGATCCGTCTGCACAACCGTCTTCTATATCAAGACTAACGAGATCCGTCTGTACAACCGTCTTTTATATCTAGACGAACGAGATCCGTCTGCACAACCGTCTTCTATATCTAGACTAACGAGATCCGTCTGAACAACCGTCTTCTATATCTAGACTAACGAGATCCGTCTGAACAACCGTCTTCTATATCTAGACTAACGAGATCCGTCTGTACAACCGCCTTCTATATCTAGACTAACGAGATACGTCGTTGTACAACCATCTTCTATATCTAGACTAACGCGATCCGTCTGTACAACCGTTTTCTATATCGAGACTAACGAGATCCGTCTGTACAACCGTCTTCTATATCTAGAATAACGGGATACGACGTTGGACAAACGTCTTCTATATCTAGACTAACGAGATCCGTCTGTACAACCGTCTTCTATATCTAGACTAACGAGATAAGTCTGTACAACCGTTTTCTATATCTAGACTAACGAGATCCGTCTGAACAACCGTCTTCTATATCTAGACTAACGAGATCCGTCTGTACAACCGTCTTCTATATCTAGACTAACGAGATCCGTCTGTACAACCGTCTTCTATATCTAGACTAACGAGATCCGTCTGTACAACCGTCTTCTATATCTAGACTAACGAGATCCGTCTGTACAACCGTCTTCTATATCTAGACTAACGAGATCCGTCTGTACAACCGTCTTCTATATCTAGACTAACGAGGTCTCTCGTTATACAACCGTCTTCTATATCTAGACTAACGGGATACGTCGTTGGACAAACGTCTTCTATATCTAGACTAACGAGATCCGTCTGTACAACCGTCTTCTATATCTAGACTAACGAGATCCGTCTGTACAACCGTCTTCTATATCTAGACTAACGATATCTCTCGTTATACAACCGTCTTCTATATCTAGACTAACGGGATCCGTCTGTACAACCGTCTTCTATATCTAGACTAACGAGATCTCTCGTTATACAACCGTCTTCTATATCTAGACTAACGAGATCCGTCTGTACAACCGTCTTCTATATCTAGACTAACGAGATCCATCTGTACAACCGTCTTCTATATCTAGACTAAGGAGATCCGTCTGTACAACCGTCATCTATATCTAGACTAACGAGACCCGTCTGTACAACCGTCTTCTATATCTAGACTAACGAGATCCGTCTGTACAACCGTCTTCTATATCTAGACTAACGAGATCCGTCTGTACAACCGTTTTCTATATCTAGACTAACGAGGTACGTCGTTGGACAAACGTCTTCAATATCTAGACTAACGAGATCCGTCTGTACAACCGTCTTCTATATCTAGACTAACGGGATCCGTCTGTAGAACCGTCTTCTATATCTAGACTAACGAGATCTCTCGTTATACAACCGTCTTCTATATCTAGACTAACGAGATCCGTCTGTACAACCGTCTTCTATATCTAGACTAACGAGATCCGTCTGTACAACCGTTTTCTATATCTAGACTAACGAGGTACGTCGTTGGACAAACGTCTTCAATATCTAGACTAACGAGATCCGTCTGTACAACCGTCTTCTATATCTAGACTAACGGGATCCGTCTGTACAACCGTCTTCTATATCTAGACTAACGAGATCCGTCTGTACAACCGTCTTCTATATCTAGACTAACGAGATCTCTCGTTATACAACCGTCTTCTATATCTAGACTAACGAGATCCGTCTGTACAACCGTTTTCTATATCCAGACTAACGAGGTACGTCGTTGGACAAACGTCTTCAATATCTAGACTAACGAGATCCGTCTGTACAACCGTCTTCTATATCTAGACTAACGGGATCCGTCTGTACAACCGTCTTCTATATCTAGACTAACGAGATCTCTCGTTATACAACCGTCTTCTATATCTAGACTAACGAGATCTCTCGTTATACAACCGTCTTCTATATCTAGACTAACGAGATCCGTCTGTACAACCGTCTTCTATATCTAGACTAACGAGATCCGTCTGTACAACCGTTTTCTATATCTAGACTAACGAGGTACGTCGTTGGAGAAACGTCTTCAATATCTAGACTAACGAGATCCGTCTGTACAACCGTCTTCTATATCTAGACTAACGGGATCCGTCTGTACAACCGTCTTCTATATCTAGACTAACGAGATCTCTCGTTATACAACCGTCTTCTATATCTAGACTAACGAGATCCGTCTGTACAACCGTCTTCTATATCTAGACTAACGAGATCCGTCTGTACAACCGTCTTCTATATCTAGACTAACGATATCTCTCGTTATACAACCGTCTTCTATATCTAGACTAACGAGATCCGTCTGTACAACCGTCTTCTATATCTAGACTAACGAGATCCGTATGTACAACCGTCTTCTATATCTAGACTAACGAGATCTCTCGTTATACAACCGTCTTCTATATCTAGACTAACGGGATACGTCGTTGGACAAACGTCTTCTATATCTAGACTAACGAGATCCGTCTGTACAACCGTCTTCTATATCTAGACTAACGAGATCCGTCTGTACAACCGTTTTCTATATCTAGACTAACGAGGTACGTCGTTGGAGAAACGTCTTCAATATCTAGACTAACGAGATCCGTCTGTACAACCGTCTTCTATATCTAGACTAACGAGATCCGTCTGTACAACCGTCTTCTATATCTAGACTAACGAGATCTCTCGTTATACAACCGTCTTCTATATCTAGACTAACGGGATACGTCGTTGGACAAACGTCTTCTATATCTAGACTAACGAGATCCGTCTGTACAACCGTCTTCTATATCTAGACTAACGAGATCCGTCTGTACAACCGTCTTCTATATCTAGACTAACGATATCTCTCGTTATACAACCGTCTTCTATATCTAGACTAACGAGATCCGTCTGTACAACCGTCTTCTATATCTAGACTAACGAGATCCGTCTGTACAACCGTCTTCTATATCTAGACTAACGAGGTCTCTCGTTATACAACCGTCTTCTATATCTAGACTAACGGGATACGTCGTTGGACAAACGTCTTCTATATCTAGACTAACGAGATCCGTCTGTACAACCGTCTTCTATATCTAGACTAACGAGATCCGTCTGTACAACCGTCTTCTATATCTAGACTAACGATATCTCTCGTTATACAACCGTCTTCTATATCTAGACTAACGGGATCCGTCTGTACAACCGTCTTCTATATCTAGACTAACGAGATCTCTCGTTATACAACCGTCTTCTATATCTAGACTAACGAGATCCGTCTGTACAACCGTCTTCTATATCTAGACTAACGAGATCCATCTGTACAACCGTCTTCTATATCTAGACTAAGGAGATCCGTCTGTACAACCGTCATCTATATCTAGACTAACGAGACCCGTCTGTACAACCGTCTTCTATATCTAGACTAACGAGATCCGTCTGTACAACCGTCTTCTATATCTAGACTAACGAGATCCGTCTGTACAACCGTTTTCTATATCTAGACTAACGAGGTACGTCGTTGGACAAACGTCTTCAATATCTAGACTAACGAGATCCGTCTGTACAACCGTCTTCTATATCTAGACTAACGGGATCCGTCTGTAGAACCGTCTTCTATATCTAGACTAACGAGATCTCTCGTTATACAACCGTCTTCTATATCTAGACTAACGAGATCCGTCTGTACAACCGTCTTCTATATCTAGACTAACGAGATCCGTCTGTACAACCGTCTTCTATATCTAGACTAACGAGATCCGTCTGTACAACCGTCTTCTATATCTAGACTAACGAGATCCGTCTGTACAACCGTCTTCTATATCTAGACTAACGAGATCCGTCTGTACAACCGTTTTCTATATCTAGACTAACGAGATCCGTCTGTACAACCGTCTTCTATATCTAGACTAACGAGATCCATCTGTACAACCGTCTTCTATATCTAGACTAACGAGATCCGTCTGTACAACCGTCTTCTATATCTAGACTAACGAGATCCGTCTGTACAACCGTCTTCTATATCTAGACTAACGAGATCCGTCTGTACAACCGTCTTCTATATCTAGACTAACGAGATCCGTCTGTACAACCGTCTTCTATATCTAGACTAACGAGATCTCTCGTTATACAACCGTCTTCTATATCTAGACTAACGGGATACGTCGTTGGACAAACGTCTTCTATATCTAGACTAACGAGATCCGTCTGTACAACCGTCTTCTATATCTAGACTAACGAGATCCGTCTGTACAACCGTCTTCTATATCTAGACTAACGATATCTCTCGTTATACAACCGTCTTCTATATCTAGACTAACGAGACCCGTCTGTACAACCGTCTTCTATATCTAGACTAACGAGATCCGTCTGCACAACCGTCTTCTATATCTAGACTAACGAGATCCGTCTGAACAACCGTCTTCTATATCTAGACTAACGAGATCCGTCTGTACAACCGCCTTCTATATCTAGACTAACGAGATACGTCGTTGTACAACCATCTTCTATATCTAGACTAACGCGATCCGTCTGTACAACCGCCTTCTATATCTAGACTAACGAGATCCGTCTGCACAACCGTCTTCTATATCTAGACTAACGAGATCCGTCTGTACAACCGTCTTTTATATCTAGACGAACGAGATCCGTCTGCACAACCGTCTTCTATATCTAGACTAACGAGATCCGTCTGAACAACCGTCTTCTATATCTAGACTAACGAGATCCGTCTGTACAACCGCCTTCTATATCTAGACTAACGAGATACGTCGTTGTACAACCATCTTCTATATCTAGACTAACGCGATCCGTCTGTACAACCGTCTTCTATATCTAGACTAACGAGATCCGTCTGTACAACCGTCTTCTATATCTAGACTAACGAGATCCGTCTGTACAACCGTCTTCTATATCTAGACTGACGAGATCTCTCGTTATACAACCGTCTTCTATATCTAGACTAACGAGGTACGTCGTTGGACAAACGTCTTCAATATCTAGACTAACGAGATCCGTCTGTACAACCGTCTTCTATATCTAGACTAACGGGATCCGTCTGTACAACCGTCTTCTATATCTAGACTAACGAGATCCGTCTGTACAACCGTCTTCTATATCTAGACTAACGAGATCTCTCGTTATACAACCGTCTTCTATATCTAGACTAACGAGATCCGTCTGTACAACCGTCTTCTATATCTAGACTAACGAGATCCGTCTGTACAACCGTTTTCTATATCTAGACTAACGAGGTACGTCGTTGGACAAACGTCTTCAATATCTAGACTAACGAGATCCGTCTGTACAACCGTCTTCTATATCTAGACTAACGGGATCCGTCTGTACAACCGTCTTCTATATCTAGACTAACGAGATCTCTCGTTATACAACCGTCTTCTATATCTAGACTAACGAGATCCGTCTGTACAACCGTCTTCTATATCTAGACTAACGAGATCTCTCGTTATACAACCGTCTTCTATATCTAGACTAACGGGATACGTCGTTGGACAAACGTCTTCTATATCTAGACTAACGAGATCCGTCTGTACAACCGTCTTCTATATCTAGACTAACGAGATCCGTCTGTACAACCGTCTTCTATATCTAGACTAACGGGATACGACGTTGGACAAACGTCTTCTATATCTAGACTAACGAGATCCGTCTGTACAACCGTCTTCTATATCTAGACTAACGAGATCCGTCTGTACAACCGTTTTCTATATCTAGACTAACGAGATCCGTCTGAACAATCGTCTTCTATATCTAGACTAACGAGATCCGTCTGTACAACCGTCTTCTATATCTAGACTAACGAGATCCGTCTGTACAACCGTCTTCTATATCTAGACTAACGAGATCTCTCGTTATACAACCGTCTTCTATATCTAGACTAACGAGATCTCTCGTTATACAACCGTCTTCTATATCTAGACTAACGAGATCCGTCTGTACAACCGTCTTCTATATCTAGACTAACGAGATCCATCTGTACAACCGTCTTCTATATCTAGACTAAGGAGATCCGTCTGTACAACCGTCATCTATATCTAGACTAACGAGACCCGTCTGTACAACCGTCTTCTATATCTAGACTAACGAGATCCGTCTGCACAACCGTCTTCTATATCTAGACTAACGAGATCCGTCTGAACAACCGTCTTCTATATCTAGACTAACGAGATCCGTCTGTACAACCGCCTTCTATATCTAGACTAACGAGATACGTCGTTGTACAACCATCTTCTATATCTAGACTAACGCGATCCGTCTGTACAACCGTTTTCTATATCGAGACTAACGAGATCCGTCTGTACAACCGTCTTCTATATCTAGACTAACGGGATACGTCGTTGGACAAACGTCTTCTATATCTAGACTAACGAGATCCGTCTGTACAACCGTCTTCTATATCTAGACTAACGAGATCCGTCTGTACAACCGTCTTCTATATCTAGACTAACGATATCTCTCGTTATACAACCGTCTTCTATATCTAGACTAACGGGATACGTCGTTGTACAACCATCTTCTATATCTAGACTAACGCGATCCGTCTGTACAACCGTTTTCTATATCGAGACTAACGAGATCCGTCTGTACAACCGTCTTCTATATCTAGACTAACGGGATACGACGTTGGACAATCGTCTTCTATATCTAGACTAACGAGATCCGTCTGTACAACCGTCATCTATATCTAGACTAACGAGACCCGTCTGAACAACCGTCTTCTATATCTAGACTAACGAGATCCGTCTGTACAACCGTCTTCTATATCTAGACTAACGAGATCCGTCTGTACAACCGTCATCTATATCTAGACTAACGAGACCCGTCTGTACAACCGTCTTCTATATCTAGACTAACGAGATCCGTCTGCACAACCGTCTTCTATATCTAGACTAACGAGATCCGTCTGAACAACCGTCTTCTATATCTAGACTAACGAGATCCGTCTGTACAACCGCCTTCTATATCTAGACTAACGAGATACGTCGTTGTACAACCATCTTCTATATCTAGACTAACGCGATCCGTCTGTACAACCGTTTTCTATATCGAGACTAACGAGATCCGTCTGTACAACCGTCTTCTATATCTAGACTAACGGGATACGACGTTGGACAATCGTCTTCTATATCTAGACTAACGAGATCCGTCTGTACAACCGTCTTCTATATCTAGACTAACGAGATCCGTCTGTACAACCGTTTTCTATATCTAGACTAACGAGATCCGTCTGAACAACCGTCTTCTATATCTAGACTAACGCGATCCGTCTGTACAACCGTTTTCTATATCGAGACTAACGAGATCCGTCTGTACAACCGTCTTCTATATCTAGACTAACGAGATCTCTCGTTATACAACCGTCTTCTATATCTAGACTAACGCGATCCGTCTGTACAACCGTCTTCTATATCTAGACTAACGAGATCTCTCGTTATACAACCGTCTTCTATATCTAGACTAACGAGATCCGTCTGTACAACCGTCTTCTATATCTAGACTAACGAGATCCGTCTGTACAACCGTCTTCTATATCTAGACTAACGAGATCTCTCGTTATACAACCGTCTTCTATATCTAGACTAACGAGATCCGTCTGTACAACCGTCTTCTATATCTAGACTAACGAGATCCGTCTGTACAACCGTTTTCTATATCTAGACTAACGAGGTACGTCGTTGGACAAACGTCTTCAATATCTAGACTAACGAGATCCGTCTGTACAACCGTCTTCTAATCTAGACTAACGAGATCCGTCTGTACAACCGTTTTCTATATCTAGACTAACGAGGTACGTCGTTGGAGAAACGTCTTCAATATCTAGACTAACGAGATCCGTCTGTACAACCGTCTTCTATATCTAGACTAACGGGATCCGTCTGTACAACCGTCTTCTATATCTAGACTAACGAGATCTCTCGTTATACAACCGTCTTCTATATCTAGACTAACGAGATCCGTCTGTACAACCGTCTTCTATATCTAGACTAACGAGATCCGTCTGTACAACCGTCTTCTATATCTAGACTAACGAGATCTCTCGTTATACAACCGTCTTCTATATCTAGACTAACGAGATCCGTCTGTACAACCGTCTTCTATATCTAGACTAACGAGATCCGTCTGTACAACCGTTTTCTATATCTAGACTAACGAGGTACGTCGTTGGACAAACGTCTTCAATATCTAGACTAACGAGATCCGTCTGTACAACCGTCTTCTAATCTAGACTAACGAGATCCGTCTGTACAACCGTCTTCTATATCTAGACTAACG
The DNA here is from genome assembly GCA_960531205.1 of Andrena bicolor. Classification (NCBI taxonomy): domain Eukaryota; kingdom Metazoa; phylum Arthropoda; class Insecta; order Hymenoptera; family Andrenidae; genus Andrena; species Andrena bicolor. Next base: position 400,807 of record CAUIJW010000096.1, read on the forward strand.
AGATCCGTCTGTACAACCGTCTTCTATATCTAGACTAACGAGATCCGTCTGTACAACCGTTTTCTATATCTAGACTAACGAGGTACGTCGTTGGACAAACGTCTTCAATATCTAGACTAACGAGATCCGTCTGTACAACCGTCTTCTAATCTAGACTAACGAGATCCGTCTGTACAACCGTTTTCTATATCTAGACTAACGAGGTACGTCGTTGGAGAAACGTCTTCAATATCTAGACTAACGAGATCCGTCTGTACAACCGTCTTCTATATCTAGACTAACGGGATCCGTCTGTACAACCGTCTTCTATATCTAGACTAACGAGATCTCTCGTTATACAACCGTCTTCTATATCTAGACTAACGAGATCCGTCTGTACAACCGTCTTCTATATCTAGACTAACGAGATCCGTCTGTACAACCGTCTTCTATATCTAGACTAACGAGATCTCTCGTTATACAACCGTCTTCTATATCTAGACTAACGAGATCCGTCTGTACAACCGTCTTCTATATCTAGACTAACGAGATCCGTCTGTACAACCGTTTTCTATATCTAGACTAACGAGGTACGTCGTTGGACAAACGTCTTCAATATCTAGACTAACGAGATCCGTCTGTACAACCGTCTTCTAATCTAGACTAACGAGATCCGTCTGTACAACCGTTTTCTATATCTAGACTAACGAGGTACGTCTGTACAACCGTCTTCTAATCTAGACTAACGCGATCCGTCTGTACAACCGTTTTCTATATCGAGACTAACGAGATCCGTCTGTACAACCGTCTTCTATATCTAGACTAACGAGATCTCTCGTTATACAACCGTCTTCTATATCTAGACTAACGCGATCCGTCTGTACAACCGTCTTCTATATCTAGACTAACGAGATCTCTCGTTATACAACCGTCTTCTATATCTAGACTAACGAGATCCGTCTGTACAACCGTCTTCTATATCTAGACTAACGAGATCCGTCTGTACAACCGTCTTCTATATCTAGACTAACGAGATCTCTCGTTATACAACCGTCTTCAATATCTAGACTAACGAGATCCGTCTGTACAACCGTCTTCTATATCTAGACTAACGGGATCCGTCTTTACAACCGTCTTCTATATCTAGACTAACGAGATCTCTCGTTATACAACCGTCTTCTATATCTAGACTAACGAGATCCGTCTGTACAACCGTCTTCTAATCTAGACTAACGAGATCCGTCTGTACAACCGTTTTCTATATCGAGACTATCGAGGTACGTCGTTGGAGAAACGTCTTCAATATCTAGACTAACGAGATCCGTCTGTACAACCGTCTTCTATATCTAGACTAACGGGATCCGTCTGTACAACCGTCTTCTATATCTAGACTAACGAGATCTCTCGTTATACAACCGTCTTCTATATCTAGACTAACGAGATCCGTCTGTACAACCGTCTTCTATATCTAGACTAACGAGATCCGTCTGTACAACCGTCTTCTATATCTAGACTAACGAGATCTCTCGTTATACAACCGTCTTCTATATCTAGACTAACGAGATCCGTCTGTACAACCGTCTTCTATACCTAGACTAACGAGATCCGTCTGTACAACCGTTTTCTATATCTAGACTAACGAGGTACGTCGTTGGACAAACGTCTTCAATATCTAGACTAACGAGATCCGTCTGTACAACCGTCTTCTATATCTAGACTAACGGGATCCGTCTGTTCAACCGTCTTCTATATCTAGACTAACGAGATCTCTCGTTATACAACCGTCTTCTATATCTAGACTAACGCGATCCGTCTGTACAACCGTCTTCTATATCTAGACTAACGAGATCTCTCGTTATACAACCGTCTTCTATATCTAGACTAACGAGATCCGTCTGTACAACCGTCTTCTATATCTAGACTAACGAGATCCGTCTGTACAACCGTCTTCTATATCTAGACTAACGAGATCCGTCTGTACAACCGTCTTCTATATCTAGACTAACGAGATCTCTCGTTATACAACCGTCTTCTATATCTAGACCAACGGGATACGTCGTTGGACAAACGTCTTCTATATCTAGACTAACGAGATCCGTCTGTACAACCGTCTTCTATATCTAGACTAACGAGATCCGTCTGTACAACCGTCTTCTATATCTAGACTAACGATATCTCTCGTTATACAACCGTCTTCTATATCTAGACTAACGGGATCCGTCTGTACAACCGTCTTCTATATCTAGACTAACGAGATCTCTCGTTATACAACCGTCTTCTATATCTAGACTAACGAGACCCGTCTGTACAACCGTCTTCTATATCTAGATTAACGAGATCCGTCTGCACAACCGTCTTCTATATCTAGACTAACGAGATCCGTCTGAACAACCGTCTTCTATATCTAGACTAACGAGATCCGTCTGTACAACCGCCTTCTATATCTAGACTAACGAGATACGTCGTTGTACAACCATCTTCTATATCTAGACTAACGCGATCCGTCTGTACAACCGTTTTCTATATCGAGACTAACGAGATCCGTCTGTACAACCGTCTTCTATATCTAGACTAACGGGATACGACGTTGGACAAACGTCTTCTATATCTAGACTAACGAGATCCGTCTGTACAACCGTCTTCTATATCTAGACTAACGAGATCCGTCTGTACAACCGTTTTCTATATCTAGACTAACGAGATCCGTCTGAACAACCGTCTTCTATATCTAGACTAACGAGATCCGTCTGTACAACCGTCTTCTATATCTAGACTAACGAGATCCGTCTGTACAACCGTCTTCTATATCTAGACTAACGAGATCCGTCTGTACAACCGCCTTCTATATCTAGACTAACGAGATACGTCGTTGTACAACCATCTTCTATATCTAGACTAACGAGATCTCTCGTTATACAACCGTCTTCTATATCTAGACTAACGAGATCCGTCTGTACAACCGCCTTCTATATCTAGACTAACGAGATCCGTCTGCACAACCGTCTTCTATATCTAGACTAACGAGATCCGTCTGTACAACCGTCTTTTATATCTAGACGAACGAGATCCGTCTGCACAACCGTCTTCTATATCTAGACTAACGAGATCCGTCTGAACAACCGTCTTCTATATCTAGACTAACGAGATCCGTCTGTACAACCGCCTTCTATATCTAGACTAACGAGATACGTCGTTGTACAACCATCTTCTATATCTAGACTAACGCGATCCGTCTGTACAACCGTCTTCTATATCTAGACTAACGAGATCCGTCTGTACAACCGTCTTCTATATCTAGACTAACGAGATCCGTCTGTACAACCGTTTTCTATATCGAGACTAACGAGATCCGTCTGTACAACCGTCTTCTATATCTAGACTAACGGGATACGACGTTGGACAACCGTCTTCTATATCTAGACTAACGAGATCCGTCTGTACAACCGTCTTCTATATCTAGACTAACGAGATCCGTCTGTACAACCGTCTTCTATATCTAGACTAACGAGATCCGTCTGTACAACCGTCTTCTATATCTAGACTAACGAGATGTCTCGTTATACAACCGTCTTCTATATCTAGACCAACGGGATACGTCGTTGGACAAACGTCTTCTATATCTAGACTAACGAGATCCGTCTGTACAACCGTCTTCTATATCTAGACTAACGAGATCCGTCTGTACAACCGTCTTCTATATCTAGACTAACGATATCTCTCGTTATACAACCGTCTTCTATATCTAGACTAACGGGATCCGTCTGTACAACCGTCTTCTATATCTAGACTAACGAGATCTCTCGTTATACAACCGTCTTCTATATCTAGACTAACGAGACCCGTCTGTACAACCGTCTTCTATATCTAGACTAACGAGATCCGTCTGCACAACCGTCTTCTATATCTAGACTAACGAGATCCGTCTGAACAACCGTCTTCTATATCTAGACTAACGAGATCCGTCTGTACAACCGCCTTCTATATCTAGACTAACGAGATACGTCGTTGTACAACCATCTTCTATATCTAGACTAACGCGATCCGTCTGTACAACCGTTTTCTATATCGAGACTAACGAGATCCGTCTGTACAACCGTCTTCTATATCTAGACTAACGGGATACGACGTTGGACAAACGTCTTCTATATCTAGACTAACGAGATCCGTCTGTACAACCGTCTTCTATATCTAGACTAACGAGATCCGTCTGTACAACCGTTTTCTATATCTAGACTAACGAGATCCGTCTGAACAACCGTCTTCTATATCTAGACTAACGAGATCCGTCTGTACAACCGTCTTCTATATCTAGACTAACGAGATCCGTCTGTACAACCGTCTTCTATATCTAGACTAACGAGATCCGTCTGTACAACCGCCTTCTATATCTAGACTAACGAGATACGTCGTTGTACAACCATCTTCTATATCTAGACTAACGAGATCTCTCGTTATACAACCGTCTTCTATATCTAGACTAACGAGATCCGTCTGTACAACCGCCTTCTATATCTAGACTAACGAGATCCGTCTGCACAACCGTCTTCTATATCTAGACTAACGAGATCCGTCTGTACAACCGTCTTTTATATCTAGACGAACGAGATCCGTCTGCACAACCGTCTTCTATATCTAGACTAACGAGATCCGTCTGAACAACCGTCTTCTATATCTAGACTAACGAGATCCGTCTGTACAACCGCCTTCTATATCTAGACTAACGAGATACGTCGTTGTACAACCATCTTCTATATCTAGACTAACGCGATCCGTCTGTACAACCGTCTTCTATATCTAGACTAACGAGATCCGTCTGTACAACCGTCTTCTATATCTAGACTAACGAGATCCGTCTGTACAACCGTCTTCTATATCTAGACTAACGAGATCCGTCTGAACAACAGTCTTCTATACCTAGACTAACGAGATCCGTCTGTACAACAGTCTTCTATACCTAGACTAACGAGATCCGTCTGTACAACCGTCTTCTATATCTAGACTAACGAGATCCGTCTGTACAACCGTCTTCTATATCTAGACTAACGGGATCCGTCTGTACAACCGTCTTCTATATCTAGACTAACGAGATCTCTCGTTATACAACCGTCTTCTATATCTAGACTAACGAGACCCGTCTGTACAACCGTCTTCTATATCTAGATTAACGAGATCCGTCTGCACAACCGTCTTCTATATCTAGACTAACGAGATCCGTCTGAACAACCGTCTTCTATATCTAGACTAACGAGATCCGTCTGTACAACCGCCTTCTATATCTAGACTAACGAGATACGTCGTTGTACAACCATCTTCTATATCTAGACTAACGCGATCCGTCTGTACAACCGTTTTCTATATCGAGACTAACGAGATCCGTCTGTACAACCGTCTTCTATATCTAGACTAACGGGATACGACGTTGGACAAACGTCTTCTATATCTAGACTAACGAGATCCGTCTGTACAACCGTCTTCTATATCTAGACTAACGAGATCCGTCTGTACAACCGTTTTCTATATCTAGACTAACGAGATCCGTCTGAACAACCGTCTTCTATATCTAGACTAACGAGATCCGTCTGTACAACCGTCTTCTATATCTAGACTAACGAGATCCGTCTGTACAACCGTCTTCTATATCTAGACTAACGAGATCCGTCTGTACAACCGCCTTCTATATCTAGACTAACGAGATACGTCGTTGTACAACCATCTTCTATATCTAGACTAACGAGATCTCTCGTTATACAACCGTCTTCTATATCTAGACTAACGAGATCCGTCTGTACAACCGCCTTCTATATCTAGACTAACGAGATCCGTCTGCACAACCGTCTTCTATATCTAGACTAACGAGATCCGTCTGTACAACCGTCTTTTATATCTAGACGAACGAGATCCGTCTGCACAACCGTCTTCTATATCTAGACTAACGAGATCCGTCTGAACAACCGTCTTCTATATCTAGACTAACGAGATCCGTCTGTACAACCGCCTTCTATATCTAGACTAACGAGATACGTCGTTGTACAACCATCTTCTATATCTAGACTAACGCGATCCGTCTGTACAACCGTCTTCTATATCTAGACTAACGAGATCCGTCTGTACAACCGTCTTCTATATCTAGACTAACGAGATCCGTCTGTACAACCGTTTTCTATATCGAGACTAACGAGATCCGTCTGTACAACCGTCTTCTATATCTAGACTAACGGGATACGACGTTGGACAACCGTCTTCTATATCTAGACTAACGAGATCCGTCTGTACAACCGTCTTCTATATCTAGACTAACGAGATCCGTCTGTACAACCGTCTTCTATATCTAGACTAACGAGATCCGTCTGTACAACCGTCTTCTATATCTAGACTAACGAGATCTCTCGTTATACAACCGTCTTCTATATCTAGACCAACGGGATACGTCGTTGGACAAACGTCTTCTATATCTAGACTAACGAGATCCGTCTGTACAACCGTCTTCTATATCTAGACTAACGAGATCCGTCTGTACAACCGTCTTCTATATCTAGACTAACGATATCTCTCGTTATACAACCGTCTTCTATATCTAGACTAACGGGATCCGTCTGTACAACCGTCTTCTATATCTAGACTAACGAGATCTCTCGTTATACAACCGTCTTCTATATCTAGACTAACGAGACCCGTCTGTACAACCGTCTTCTATATCTAGACTAACGAGATCCGTCTGCACAACCGTCTTCTATATCTAGACTAACGAGATCCGTCTGAACAACCGTCTTCTATATCTAGACTAACGAGATCCGTCTGTACAACCGCCTTCTATATCTAGACTAACGAGATACGTCGTTGTACAACCATCTTCTATATCTAGACTAACGCGATCCGTCTGTACAACCGTTTTCTATATCGAGACTAACGAGATCCGTCTGTACAACCGTCTTCTATATCTAGACTAACGGGATACGACGTTGGACAAACGTCTTCTATATCTAGACTAACGAGATCCGTCTGTACAACCGTCTTCTATATCTAGACTAACGAGATCCGTCTGTACAACCGTTTTCTATATCTAGACTAACGAGATCCGTCTGAACAACCGTCTTCTATATCTAGACTAACGAGATCCGTCTGTACAACCGTCTTCTATATCTAGACTAACGAGATCCGTCTGTACAACCGTCTTCTATATCTAGACTAACGAGATCCGTCTGTACAACCGCCTTCTATATCTAGACTAACGAGATACGTCGTTGTACAACCATCTTCTATATCTAGACTAACGAGATCTCTCGTTATACAACCGTCTTCTATATCTAGACTAACGAGATCCGTCTGTACAACCGCCTTCTATATCTAGACTAACGAGATCCGTCTGCACAACCGTCTTCTATATCTAGACTAACGAGATCCGTCTGTACAACCGTCTTTTATATCTAGACGAACGAGATCCGTCTGCACAACCGTCTTCTATATCTAGACTAACGAGATCCGTCTGAACAACCGTCTTCTATATCTAGACTAACGAGATCCGTCTGTACAACCGCCTTCTATATCTAGACTAACGAGATACGTCGTTGTACAACCATCTTCTATATCTAGACTAACGCGATCCGTCTGTACAACCGTCTTCTATATCTAGACTAACGAGATCCGTCTGTACAACCGTCTTCTATATCTAGACTAACGATATCTCTCGTTATACAACCGTCTTCTATATCTAGACTAACGGGATCCGTCTGTACAACCGTCTTCTATATCTAGACTAACGAGACCCGTCTGTACAACCGTCTTCTATATCTAGACTAACGAGATCCGTCTGTACAACCGTCTTCTATATCTAGACTAACGAGATCCGTCTGTACAACCGTCTTCTATATCTAGACTAACGAGATCCGTCTGTACAACCGTCTTCTATATCTAGACTAACGAGATCCGTCTGTACAACCGTTTTCTATATCTAGACTAACGAGATCCGTCTGAACAATCGTCTTCTATATCTAGACTAACGAGATCCGTCTGTACAACCGTCTTCTATATCTAGACTAACGAGATCCGTCTGTACAACCGTCTTCTATATCTAGACTAACGAGATCTCTCGTTATACAACCGTCTTCTATATCTAGACTAACGGGATCCGTCTGTACAACCGTCTTCTATATCTAGACTAACGAGATCTCTCGTTATACAACCGTCTTCTATATCTAGACTAACGAGACCCGTCTGTACAACCGTCTTCTATATCTAGACTAACGAGATCCGTCTGCACAACCGTCTTCTATATCTAGACTAACGAGATCCGTCTGAACAACCGTCTTCTATATCTAGACTAACGAGATCCGTCTGTACAACCGCCTTCTATATCTAGACTAACGAGATACGTCGTTGTACAACCATCTTCTATATCTAGACTAACGCGATCCGTCTGTACAACCGTTTTCTATATCGAGACTAACGAGATCCGTCTGTACAACCGTCTTCTATATCTAGACTAACGGGATACGACGTTGGACAAACGTCTTCTATATCTAGACTAACGAGATCCGTCTGTACAACCGTCTTCTATATCTAGACTAACGAGATCCGTCTGTACAACCGTTTTCTATATCTAGACTAACGAGATCCGTCTGAACAACCGTCTTCTATATCTAGACTAACGAGATCCGTCTGTACAACCGTCTTCTATATCTAGACTAACGAGATCCGTCTGTACAACCGTCTTCTATATCTAGACTAACGAGATCCGTCTGTACAACCGCCTTCTATATCTAGACTAACGAGATACGTCGTTGTACAACCATCTTCTATATCTAGACTAACGAGATCTCTCGTTATACAACCGTCTTCTATATCTAGACTAACGAGATCCGTCTGTACAACCGCCTTCTATATCTAGACTAACGAGATCCGTCTGCACAACCGTCTTCTATATCTAGACTAACGAGATCCGTCTGTACAACCGTCTTTTATATCTAGACGAACGAGATCCGTCTGCACAACCGTCTTCTATATCTAGACTAACGAGATCCGTCTGAACAACCGTCTTCTATATCTAGACTAACGAGATCCGTCTGTACAACCGCCTTCTATATCTAGACTAACGAGATACGTCGTTGTACAACCATCTTCTATATCTAGACTAACGCGATCCGTCTGTACAACCGTCTTCTATATCTAGACTAACGAGATCCGTCTGTACAACCGTCTTCTATATCTAGACTAACGAGATCCGTCTGTACAACCGTCTTCTATATCTAGACTAACGAGATCCGTCTGAACAACAGTCTTCTATACCTAGACTAACGAGATCCGTCTGTACAACAGTCTTCTATACCTAGACTAACGAGATCCGTCTGTACAACCGTCTTCTATATCTAGACTAACGAGATCCGTCTGTACAACCGTCTTCTATATCTAGACTAACGGGATCCGTCTGTACAACCGTCTTCTATATCTAGACTAACGAGATCTCTCGTTATACAACCGTCTTCTATATCTAGACTAACGAGACCCGTCTGTACAACCGTCTTCTATATCTAGATTAACGAGATCCGTCTGCACAACCGTCTTCTATATCTAGACTAACGAGATCCGTCTGAACAACCGTCTTCTATATCTAGACTAACGAGATCCGTCTGTACAACCGCCTTCTATATCTAGACTAACGAGATACGTCGTTGTACAACCATCTTCTATATCTAGACTAACGCGATCCGTCTGTACAACCGTTTTCTATATCGAGACTAACGAGATCCGTCTGTACAACCGTCTTCTATATCTAGACTAACGGGATACGACGTTGGACAAACGTCTTCTATATCTAGACTAACGAGATCCGTCTGTACAACCGTCTTCTATATCTAGACTAACGAGATCCGTCTGTACAACCGTTTTCTATATCTAGACTAACGAGATCCGTCTGAACAACCGTCTTCTATATCTAGACTAACGAGATCCGTCTGTACAACCGTCTTCTATATCTAGACTAACGAGATCCGTCTGTACAACCGTCTTCTATATCTAGACTAACGAGATCCGTCTGTACAACCGCCTTCTATATCTAGACTAACGAGATACGTCGTTGTACAACCATCTTCTATATCTAGACTAACGAGATCTCTCGTTATACAACCGTCTTCTATATCTAGACTAACGAGATCCGTCTGTACAACCGCCTTCTATATCTAGACTAACGAGATCCGTCTGCACAACCGTCTTCTATATCTAGACTAACGAGATCCGTCTGTACAACCGTCTTTTATATCTAGACGAACGAGATCCGTCTGCACAACCGTCTTCTATATCTAGACTAACGAGATCCGTCTGAACAACCGTCTTCTATATCTAGACTAACGAGATCCGTCTGTACAACCGCCTTCTATATCTAGACTAACGAGATACGTCGTTGTACAACCATCTTCTATATCTAGACTAACGCGATCCGTCTGTACAACCGTCTTCTATATCTAGACTAACGAGATCCGTCTGTACAACCGTCTTCTATATCTAGACTAACGAGATCCGTCTGTACAACCGTTTTCTATATCGAGACTAACGAGATCCGTCTGTACAACCGTCTTCTATATCTAGACTAACGGGATACGACGTTGGACAACCGTCTTCTATATCTAGACTAACGAGATCCGTCTGTACAACCGTCTTCTATATCTAGACTAACGAGATCCGTCTGTACAACCGTCTTCTATATCTAGACTAACGAGATCCGTCTGTACAACCGTCTTCTATATCTAGACTAACGAGATCTCTCGTTATACAACCGTCTTCTATATCTAGACCAACGGGATACGTCGTTGGACAAACGTCTTCTATATCTAGACTAACGAGATCCGTCTGTACAACCGTCTTCTATATCTAGACTAACGAGATCCGTCTGTACAACCGTCTTCTATATCTAGACTAACGATATCTCTCGTTATACAACCGTCTTCTATATCTAGACTAACGGGATCCGTCTGTACAACCGTCTTCTATATCTAGACTAACGAGATCTCTCGTTATACAACCGTCTTCTATATCTAGACTAACGAGACCCGTCTGTACAACCGTCTTCTATATCTAGACTAACGAGATCCGTCTGCACAACCGTCTTCTATATCTAGACTAACGAGATCCGTCTGAACAACCGTCTTCTATATCTAGACTAACGAGATCCGTCTGTACAACCGCCTTCTATATCTAGACTAACGAGATACGTCGTTGTACAACCATCTTCTATATCTAGACTAACGCGATCCGTCTGTACAACCGTTTTCTATATCGAGACTAACGAGATCCGTCTGTACAACCGTCTTCTATATCTAGACTAACGGGATACGACGTTGGACAAACGTCTTCTATATCTAGACTAACGAGATCCGTCTGTACAACCGTCTTCTATATCTAGACTAACGAGATCCGTCTGTACAACCGTTTTCTATATCTAGACTAACGAGATCCGTCTGAACAACCGTCTTCTATATCTAGACTAACGAGATCCGTCTGTACAACCGTCTTCTATATCTAGACTAACGAGATCCGTCTGTACAACCGTCTTCTATATCTAGACTAACGAGATCCGTCTGTACAACCGCCTTCTATATCTAGACTAACGAGATACGTCGTTGTACAACCATCTTCTATATCTAGACTAACGAGATCTCTCGTTATACAACCGTCTTCTATATCTAGACTAACGAGATCCGTCTGTACAACCGCCTTCTATATCTAGACTAACGAGATCCGTCTGCACAACCGTCTTCTATATCTAGACTAACGAGATCCGTCTGTACAACCGTCTTTTATATCTAGACGAACGAGATCCGTCTGCACAACCGTCTTCTATATCTAGACTAACGAGATCCGTCTGAACAACCGTCTTCTATATCTAGACTAACGAGATCCGTCTGTACAACCGCCTTCTATATCTAGACTAACGAGATACGTCGTTGTACAACCATCTTCTATATCTAGACTAACGCGATCCGTCTGTACAACCGTCTTCTATATCTAGACTAACGAGATCCGTCTGTACAACCGTCTTCTATATCTAGACTAACGATATCTCTCGTTATACAACCGTCTTCTATATCTAGACTAACGGGATCCGTCTGTACAACCGTCTTCTATATCTAGACTAACGAGACCCGTCTGTACAACCGTCTTCTATATCTAGACTAACGAGATCCGTCTGTACAACCGTCTTCTATATCTAGACTAACGAGATCCGTCTGTACAACCGTCTTCTATATCTAGACTAACGAGATCCGTCTGTACAACCGTCTTCTATATCTAGACTAACGAGATCCGTCTGTACAACCGTTTTCTATATCTAGACTAACGAGATCCGTCTGAACAATCGTCTTCTATATCTAGACTAACGAGATCCGTCTGTACAACCGTCTTCTATATCTAGACTAACGAGATCCGTCTGTACAACCGTCTTCTATATCTAGACTAACGAGATCTCTCGTTATACAACCGTCTTCTATATCTAGACTAACGAGATCTCTCGTTATACAACCGTCTTCTATATCTAGACTAACGAGATCCGTCTGTACAACCGTCTTCTATATCTAGACTAACGAGATCCATCTGTACAACCGTCTTCTATATCTAGACTAAGGAGATCCGTCTGTACAACCGTCATCTATATCTAGACTAACGAGACCCGTCTGTACAACCGTCTTCTATATCTAGACTAACGAGATCCGTCTGCACAACCGTCTTCTATATCTAGACTAACGAGATCCGTCTGAACAACCGTCTTCTATATCTAGACTAACGAGATCCGTCTGTACAACCGCCTTCTATATCTAGACTAACGAGATACGTCGTTGTACAACCATCTTCTATATCTAGACTAACGCGATCCGTCTGTACAACCGTTTTCTATATCGAGACTAACGAGATCCGTCTGTACAACCGTCTTCTATATCTAGACTAACGGGATACGTCGTTGGACAAACGTCTTCTATATCTAGACTAACGAGATCCGTCTGTACAACCGTCTTCTATATCTAGACTAACGAGATCCGTCTGTACAACCGTCTTCTATATCTAGACTAACGATATCTCTCGTTATACAACCGTCTTCTATATCTAGACTAACGGGATCCGTCTGTACAACCGTCTTCTATATCTAGACTAACGAGATCTCTCGTTATACAACCGTCTTCTATATCTAGACTAACGAGATCCGTCTGTACAACCGTCTTCTATATCTAGACTAACGAGATCCGTCTGTACAACCGTCATCTATATCTAGACTAACGAGACCCGTCTGTACAACCGTCTTCTATATCTAGACTAACGAGATCCGTCTGCACAACCGTCTTCTATATCTAGACTAACGAGATCCGTCTGAACAACCGTCTTCTATATCTAGACTAACGAGATCCGTCTGTACAACCGCCTTCTATATCTAGACTAACGAGATACGTCGTTGTACAACCATCTTCTATATCTAGACTAACGCGATCCGTCTGTACAACCGTTTTCTATATCGAGACTAACGAGATCCGTCTGTACAACCGTCTTCTATATCTAGACTAACGGGATACGACGTTGGACAAACGTCTTCTATATCTAGACTAACGAGATCCGTCTGTACAACCGTCTTCTATATCTAGACTAACGAGATCCGTCTGTACAACCGTTTTCTATATCTAGACTAACGAGATCCGTCTGAACAACCGTCTTCTATATCTAGACTAACGCGATCCGTCTGTACAACCGTTTTTTATATCGAGACTAACGAGATCCGTCTGTACAACCGTCTTCTATATCTAGACTAACGAGATCTCTCGTTATACAACCGTCTTCTATATCTAGACTAACGCGATCCGTCTGTACAACCGTCTTCTATATCTAGACTAACGAGATCTCTCGTTATACAACCGTCTTCTATATCTAGACTAACGAGATCCGTCTGTACAACCGTCTTCTATATCTAGACTAACGAGATCCGTCTGTACAACCGTCTTCTATATCTAGACTAACGAGATCTCTCGTTATACAACCGTCTTCTATATCTAGACTAACGAGATCCGTCTGTACAACCGTCTTCTATATCTAGACTAACGAGATCCGTCTGTACAACCGTTTTCTATATCTAGACTAACGAGGTACGTCGTTGGACAGACGTCTTCAATATCTAGACTAACGAGATCCGTCTGTACAACCGTCTTCTAATCTAGACTAACGAGATCCGTCTGTACAACCGTTTTCTATATCTAGACTAACGAGGTACGTCGTTGGAGAAACGTCTTCAATATCTAGACTAACGAGATCCGTCTGTACAACCGTCTTCTATATCTAGACTAACGGGATCCGTCTGTACAACCGTCTTCTATATCTAGACTAACGAGATCTCTCGTTATACAACCGTCTTCTATATCTAGACTAACGAGATCCGTCTGTACAACCGTCTTCTATATCTAGACTAACGAGATCCGTCTGTACAACCGTCTTCTATATCTAGACTAACGAGATCTCTCGTTATACAACCGTCTTCTATATCTAGACTAACGAGATCCGTCTGTACAACCGTCTTCTATATCTAGACTAACGAGATCCGTCTGTACAACCGTTTTCTATATCTAGACTAACGAGGTACTTCGTTGGACAAACGTCTTCAATATCTAGACTAACGAGATCCGTCTGTACAACCGTCTTCTAATCTAGACTAACGAGATCCGTCTGTACAACCGTTTTCTATATCTAGACTAACGAGGTACGTCGTTGGAGAAACGTCTTCAATATCTAGACTAACGAGATCCGTCTGTACAACCGTCTTCTATATCTAGACTAACGGGATCCGTCTGTACAACCGTCTTCTATATCTAGACTAACGAGATCTCTCGTTATACAACCGTCTTCTATATCTAGACTAACGAGATCCGTCTGTACAACCGTCTTCTATATCTAGACTAACGAGATCCGTCTGTACAACCGTCTTCTATATCTAGACTAACGAGATCTCTCGTTATACAACCGTCTTCTATATCTAGACTAACGAGATCCGTCTGTACAACCGTCTTCTATATCTAGACTAACGAGATCCGTCTGTACAACCGTTTTCTATATCTAGACTAACGAGGTACGTCGTTGGACAAACGTCTTCAATATCTAGACTAACGAGATCCGTCTGTACAACCGTCTTCTAATCTAGACTAACGAGATCCGTCTGTACAACCGTTTTCTATATCTAGACTAACGAGGTACGTCTGTACAACCGTCTTCTAATCTAGACTAACGCGATCCGTCTGTACAACCGTTTTCTATATCGAGACTAACGAGATCCGTCTGTACAACCGTCTTCTATATCTAGACTAACGAGATCTCTCGTTATACAACCGTCTTCTATATCTAGACTAACGCGATCCGTCTGTACAACCGTCTTCTATATCTAGACTAACGAGATCTCTCGTTATACAACCGTCTTCTATATCTAGACTAACGAGATCCGTCTGTACAACCGTCTTCTATATCTAGACTAACGAGATCCGTCTGTACAACCGTCTTCTATATCTAGACTAACGAGATCTCTCGTTATACAACCGTCTTCAATATCTAGACTAACGAGATCCGTCTGTACAACCGTCTTCTATATCTAGACTAACGGGATCCGTCTTTACAACCGTCTTCTATATCTAGACTAACGAGATCTCTCGTTATACAACCGTCTTCTATATCTAGACTAACGAGATCCGTCTGTACAACCGTCTTCTAATCTAGACTAACGAGATCCGTCTGTACAACCGTTTTCTATATCTAGACTAACGAGGTACGTCGTTGGAGAAACGTCTTCAATATCTAGACTAACGAGATCCGTCTGTACAACCGTCTTCTATATCTAGACTAACGGGATCCGTCTGTACAACCGTCTTCTATATCTAGACTAACGAGATCTCTCGTTATACAACCGTCTTCTATATCTAGACTAACGAGATCCGTCTGTACAACCGTCTTCTATATCTAGACTAACGAGATCCGTCTGTACAACCGTCTTCTATATCTAGACTAACGAGATCTCTCGTTATACAACCGTCTTCTATATCTAGACTAACGAGATCCGTCTGTACAACCGTCTTCTATATCTAGACTAACGAGATCCGTCTGTACAACCGTTTTCTATATCTAGACTAACGAGGTACGTCGTTGGACAAACGTCTTCAATATCTAGACTAACGAGATCCGTCTGTACAACCGTCTTCTATATCTAGACTAACGGGATCCGTCTGTTCAACCGTCTTCTATATCTAGACTAACGAGATCTCTCGTTATACAACCGTCTTCTATATCTAGACTAACGCGATCCGTCTGTACAACCGTCTTCTATATCTAGACTAACGAGATCTCTCGTTATACAACCGTCTTCTATATCTAGACTAACGAGATCCGTCTGTACAACCGTCTTCTATATCTAGACTAACGAGATCCGTCTGTACAACCGTCTTCTATATCTAGACTAACGAGATCCGTCTGTACAACCGTCTTCTATATCTAGACTAACGAGATCTCTCGTTATACAACCGTCTTCTATATCTAGACCAACGGGATACGTCGTTGGACAAACGTCTTCTATATCTAGACTAACGAGATCCGTCTGTACAACCGTCTTCTATATCTAGACTAACGAGATCCGTCTGTACAACCGTCTTCTATATCTAGACTAACGATATCTCTCGTTATACAACCGTCTTCTATATCTAGACTAACGGGATCCGTCTGTACAACCGTCTTCTATATCTAGACTAACGAGATCTCTCGTTATACAACCGTCTTCTATATCTAGACTAACGAGACCCGTCTGTACAACCGTCTTCTATATCTAGACTAACGAGATCCGTCTGCACAACCGTCTTCTATATCTAGACTAACGAGATCCGTCTGAACAACCGTCTTCTATATCTAGACTAACGAGATCCGTCTGTACAACCGCCTTCTATATCTAGACTAACGAGATACGTCGTTGTACAACCATCTTCTATATCTAGACTAACGCGATCCGTCTGTACAACCGTTTTCTATATCGAGACTAACGAGATCCGTCTGTACAACCGTCTTCTATATCTAGACTAACGGGATACGACGTTGGACAAACGTCTTCTATATCTAGACTAACGAGATCCGTCTGTACAACCGTCTTCTATATCTAGACTAACGAGATCCGTCTGTACAACCGTTTTCTATATCTAGACTAACGAGATCCGTCTGAACAACCGTCTTCTATATCTAGACTAACGAGATCCGTCTGTACAACCGTCTTCTATATCTAGACTAACGAGATCCGTCTGTACAACCGTCTTCTATATCTAGACTAACGAGATCCGTCTGTACAACCGCCTTCTATATCTAGACTAACGAGATACGTCGTTGTACAACCATCTTCTATATCTAGACTAACGAGATCTCTCGTTATACAACCGTCTTCTATATCTAGACTAACGAGATCCGTCTGTACAACCGCCTTCTATATCTAGACTAACGAGATCCGTCTGCACAACCGTCTTCTATATCTAGACTAACGAGATCCGTCTGTACAACCGTCTTTTATATCTAGACGAACGAGATCCGTCTGCACAACCGTCTTCTATATCTAGACTAACGAGATCCGTCTGAACAACCGTCTTCTATATCTAGACTAACGAGATCCGTCTGTACAACCGCCTTCTATATCTAGACTAACGAGATACGTCGTTGTACAACCATCTTCTATATCTAGACTAACGCGATCCGTCTGTACAACCGTCTTCTATATCTAGACTAACGAGATCCGTCTGTACAACCGTCTTCTATATCTAGACTAACGAGATCCGTCTGTACAACCGTCTTCTATATCTAGACTAACGAGATCCGTCTGAACAACAGTCTTCTATACCTAGACTAACGAGATCCGTCTGTACAACCGTCTTCTATATCTAGACTAACGAGATCCGTCTGTACAACCGTCTTCTATATCTAGACTAACGAGATCCGTCTGTACAACCGTCTTCTATATCTAGACTAACGAGATCCGTCTGTACAACCGTCTTCTATATCTAGACTAACGAGATCCGTCTGTACAACCGTCTTCTATATCTAGACTAACGAGATCTCTCGTTATACAACCGTCTTCTATATCTAGACTAACGGGATACGTCGTTGGACAAACGTCTTCTATATCTAGACTAACGAGATCCGTCTGTACAACCGTCTTCTATATCTAGACTAACGAGATCCGTCTGTACAACCGTCTTCTATATCTAGACTAACGATATCTCTCGTTATACAACCGTCTTCTATATCTAGACTAACGGGATCCGTCTGTACAACCGTCTTCTATATCTAGACTAACGAGATCTCTCGTTATACAACCGTCTTCTATATCTAGACTAACGAGATCCGTCTGTACAACCGCCTTCTATATCTAGACTAACGAGATCCATCTGTACAACCGTCTTCTATATCTAGACTAAGGAGATCCGTCTGTACAACCGTCATCTATATCTAGACTAACGAGACCCGTCTGTACAACCGTCTTCTATATCTAGACTAACGAGATCCATCTGTACAACCGTCTTCTATATCTAGACTAATGAGATCCGTCTGTACAACCGTCATCTATATCTAGACTAACGGGACCCGTCTGTACAACCGTCTTCTATATCTAGACTAACGAGATCTCTCGTTATACAACCCTCTTCTATATCTAGACTAACGAGATCCGTCTGTACAACCGTCTTCTATATCTAGACTAACGAGATCCGTCTGTACAACCGTCTTCTATATCTAGACTAACGAGGTCCGTCTGTACAACCGTCTTCTATATCTAGACTAACGAGATCCATCTGTACAACCGTCTTCTATATCTAGACTAATGAGATCCGTCTGTACAACCGTCATCTATATCTAGACTAACGGGACCCGTCTGTACAACCGTCTTCTATATCTAGACTAACGAGATCTCTCGTTATACAACCGTCTTCTATATCTAGACTAACGGGATACGTCGTTGGACAAACGTCTTCTATATCTAGACTAACGAGATCCGTCTGTACAACCGTCTTCTATATCTAGACTAACGAGATCCGTCTGTACAACCGTCTTCTATATCTAGACTAACGAGATCCGTCTGTACAACCGCCTTCTATATCTAGACTAACGAGATCCATCTGTACAACCGTCTTCTATATCTAGACTAAGGAGATCCGTCTGTACAACCGTCATCTATATCTAGACTAACGAGACCCGTCTGTACAACCGTCTTCTATATCTAGACTAACGAGATCCATCTGTACAACCGTCTTCTATATCTAGACTAATGAGATCCGTCTGTACAACCGTCATCTATATCTAGACTAACGGGACCCGTCTGTACAACCGTCATCTATATCTAGACTAACGGGACCCGTCTGTACAACCGTCTTCTATATCTAGACTAACGAGATCTCTCGTTATACAACCCTCTTCTATATCTAGACTAACGAGATCCGTCTGTACAACCGTCTTCTATATCTAGACTAACGAGATCCGTCTGTACAACCGTCTTCTATATCTAGACTAACGAGATCCGTCTGTACAACCGTCTTCTATATCTAGACTAACGAGATCCGTCTGTACAACCGTCTTCTATATCTAGACTAACGAGATCCGTCTGTACAACCGTCTTCTATATCTAGACTAACGAGATCCGTCTGTACAACCGTCTTCTATATCTAGACTAACGAGATCCGTCTGTACAACCGTCTTCTATATCTAGACTAACGAGATCCGTCTGTACAACCGTCTTTTATATCTAGACGAACGAGATCCGTCTGCACAACCGTCTTCTATATCTAGACTAACGAGATCCGTCTGAACAACCGTCTTCTATATCTAGACTAACGAGATCCGTCTGTACAACCGCCTTCTATATCTAGACTAACGAGATCCGTCTGCACAACCGTCTTCTATATCTAGACTAACGAGATCCGTCTGTACAACCGTCTTCTATATCTAGACTAACGAGATCCGTCTGTACAACCGCCTTCTATATCTAGACTAACGAGATACGTCGTTGTACAACCATCTTCTATATCTAGACTAACGGGATCCGTCTGTACAACCGTCTTCTATATCTAGACTAACGAGATCTCTCGTTATACAACCGTCTTCTATATCTAGACTAACGAGATCCGTCTGTACAACCGTCTTCTATATCTAGACTAACGAGATCCATCTGTACAACCGTCTTCTATATCTAGACTAAGGAGATCCGTCTGTACAACCGTCATCTATATCTAGACTAACGAGACCCGTCTGTACAACCGTCTTCTATATCTAGACTAACGAGATCCGTCTGTACAACCGCCTTCTATATCTAGACTAACGAGATACGTCGTTGTACAACCATCTTCTATATCTAGACTAACGCGATCCGTCTGTACAACCGTCTTCTATATCTAGACTAACGAGATCTCTCGTTATACAACCGTCTTCTATATCTAGACTAACGAGATCCGTCTGTACAACCGCCTTCTATATCTAGACTAACGAGATCCGTCTGCACAACCGTCTTCTATATCTAGACTAACGAGATCCGTCTGTACAACCGTCTTTTATATCTAGACGAACGAGATCCGTCTGCACAACCGTCTTCTATATCTAGACTAACGAGATCCGTCTGAACAACCGTCTTCTATATCTAGACTAACGAGATCCGTCTGTACAACCGCCTTCTATATCTAGACTAACGAGATACGTCGTTGTACAACCATCTTCTATATCTAGACTAACGCGATCCGTCTGTACAACCGTCTTCTATATCTAGACTAACGAGATCCGTCTGTACAACCGTCTTCTATATCTAGACTAACGAGATCTCTCGTTATACAACCGTCTTCTATATCTAGACTAACGGGATACGTCGTTGGACAAACGTCTTCTATATCTAAACTAACGAGATCCGTCTGTACAACCGTCTTCTATATCTAGACTAACGAGATCCGTCTGTACAACCGTCTTCTATATCTAGACTAACGATATCTCACGTTATACAACCGTCTTCTATATCTAGACTAACGGGATCCGTCTGTACAACCGTCTTCTATATCTAGACTAACGAGATCTCTCGTTATACAACCGTCTTCTATATCTAGACTAACGAGATCCGTCTGTACAACCGACTTCTATATCTAGACTAACGAGATCCATCTGTACAACCGTCTTCTATATCTAGACTAAGGAGATCCGTCTGTACAACCGTCATCTATATCTAGACTAACGAGACCCGTCTGTACAACCGTCTTCTATATCTAGACTAACGAGATCCATCTGTACAACCGTCTTCTATATCTAGACTAATGAGATCCGTCTGTACAACCGTCATCTATATCTAGACTAACGAGACCCGTCTGTACAACCGTCTTCTATATCTAGACTAACGAGATCTCTCGTTATACAACCCTCTTCTATATCTAGACTAACGAGATCCGTCTGTACAACCGTCTTCTATATCTAGACTAACGAGATCCGTCTGTACAACCGTCTTCTATATCTAGACTAACGAGATCCGTCTGTACAACCGTCTTCTATATCTAGACTAACGAGATCCGTCTGTACAACCGTCTTCTATATCTAGACTAACGAGATCCGTCTGTACAACCGTCTTCTATATCTAGACTAACGAGATCCGTCTGTACAACCGTCTTCTATATCTAGACTAACGAGATCCGTCTGTACAACCGTCTTCTATATCTAGACTAACGAGATCCGTCTGTACAACCGTCTTCTATATCTAGACTAACGAGATCTCTCGTTATACAACCGTCTTCTATATCTAGACTAACGGGATACGTCGTTGGACAAACCGTCTTCTATATCTAGACTAACGAGATCCGTCTGTACAACCGTCTTCTATATCTAGACTAACGATATCTCTCGTTATACCACCGTCTTCTATATCTAGACTAACGGGATCCGTCTGTACAACCGTCTTCTATATCTAGACTAACGGGATCCGTCTGTACAACCGTCTTCTATATCTAGACTAACGAGATCTCTCGTTATACAACCGTCTTCTATATCTAGACTAACGAGATCCGTCTGTACAACCGTCTTCTATATCTAGACTAACGAGATCCGTCTGTACAACCGTCTTCTATATCTAGACTAACGATATCTCTCGTTATACAACCGTCTTCTATATCTAGACTAACGAGATCCGTCTGTACAACCGTCTTCTATATCTAGACTAACGAGATCCGTCTGTACAACCGTCTTCTATATCTAGACTAACGAGATCCGTCTGTACAACCGTTTTCTATATCTAGACTAACGAGATCCGTCTGAACAACCGTCTTCTATATCTAGACTAACGAGATCCGTCTGTACAACCGTCTTCTATATCTAGACTAACGAGATCCGTCTGTACAACCGTCTTCTATATCTAGACTAACGAGATCTCTCGTTATACAACCGTCTTCTATATCTAGACTAACGAGATCCGTCTGTACAACCGCCTTCTATATCTAGACTAACGAGATCCGTCTGCACAACCGTCTTCTATATCAAGACTAACGAGATCCGTCTGTACAACCGTCTTTTATATCTAGACGAACGAGATCCGTCTGCACAACCGTCTTCTATATCTAGACTAACGAGATCCGTCTGAACAACCGTCTTCTATATCTAGACTAACGAGATCCGTCTGTACAACCGCCTTCTATATCTAGACTAACGAGATACGTCGTTGTACAACCATCTTCTATATCTAGACTAACGCGATCCGTCTGTACAACCGTTTTCTATATCGAGTCTAACGAGATCCGTCTGTACAAACGTCTTCTATATCAAGACTAACGAGATCCGTCTGTACAACCGTCTTCTATATCTAGACTAACGAGATCCGTCTGTACAACCGTCTTCTATATCTAGACTAACGAGATCCGTCTGAACAACCGTCTTCTATATCTAGACTAACGAGATCCGTCTGTACAACCGTCTTCTATATCTAGACTAACGAGATCCGTCTGTACAACCGTCTTCTATATCTAGACTAACGAGATCCGTCTGTACAACCGTCTTCTATATCTAGACTAACGAGATCCGTCTGTACAACCGTCTTCTATATCTAGACTAACGAGATCTCTCGTTATACAACCGTCTTCTATATCTAGACTAACGGGATACGTCGTTGGACAAACGTCTTCTATATCTAGACTAACGAGATCCGTCTGTACAACCGTCTTCTATATCTAGACTAACGAGATCCGTCTGTACAACCGTCTTCTATATCTAGACTAACGAGATCCGTCTGTACAACCGTTTTCTATATCTAGACTAACGAGATCCGTCTGAACAACCGTCTTCTATATCTAGACTAACGAGATCCGTCTGTACAACCGTCTTCTATATCTAGACTAACGAGATCCGTCTGTACAACCGTCTTCTATATCTAGACTAACGAGATCTCTCGTTATACAACCGTCTTCTATATCTAGACTAACGAGATCCGTCTGTACAACCGCCTTCTATATCTAGACTAACGAGATCCGTCTGCACAACCGTCTTCTATATCAAGACTAACGAGATCCGTCTGTACAACCGTCTTCTATATCTAGACTAACGATATCTCTCGTTATACCACCGTCTTCTATATCTAGACTAACGGGATCCGTCTGTACAACCGTCTTCTATATCTAGACTAACGGGATCCGTCTGTACAACCGTCTTCTATATCTAGACTAACGAGATCTCTCGTTATACAACCGTCTTCTATATCTAGACTAACGCGATCCGTCTGTACAACCGTCTTCAATATCTAGACTAACGAGATCCGTCTGTACAACCGTCTTCTATATCTAGACTAACGAGATCCGTCTGTACAACCGTCTTCTATATCTAGACTAACGAGATCCGTCTGAACAACCGTCTTCTATATCTAGACTAACGAGATCCGTCTGTACAACCGTCTTCTATATCTAGACTAACGAGATCCGTCTGTACAACCGTCTTCTATATCTAGACTAACGAGATCCGTCTGTACAACCGTCTTCTATATCTAGACTAACGAGATCCGTCTGTACAACCGTCTTCTATATCTAGACTAACGAGATCTCTCGTTATACAACCGTCTTCTATATCTAGACTAACGGGATACGTCGTTGGACAAACGTCTTCTATATCTAAACTAACGAGATCCGTCTGTACAACCGTCTTCTATATCTAGACTAACGAGATCCGTCTGTACAACCGTCTTCTATATCTAGACTAACGATATCTCACGTTATACAACCGTCTTCTATATCTAGACTAACGGGATCCGTCTGTACAACCGTCTTCTATATCTAGACTAACGAGATCTCTCGTTATACAACCGTCTTCTATATCTAGACTAACGAGATCCGTCTGTACAACCGCCTTCTATATCTAGACTAACGAGATCCATCTGTACAACCGTCTTCTATATCTAGACTAAGGAGATCCGTCTGTACAACCGTCATCTATATCTAGACTAACGAGACCCGTCTGTACAACCGTCTTCTATATCTAGACTAACGAGATCCATCTGTACAACCGTCTTCTATATCTAGACTAATGAGATCCGTCTGTACAACCGTCATCTATATCTAGACTAACGAGACCCGTCTGTACAACCGTCTTCTATATCTAGACTAACGAGATCTCTCGTTATACAACCGTCTTCTATATCTAGACTAACGGGATACGTCGTTGGACAAACGTCTTCTATATCTAGACTAACGAGATCCGTCTGTACAACCGTCTTCTATATCTAGACTAACGAGATCTCTCGTTATACAACCGTCTTCTATATCTAGACTAACGGGATACGTCGTTGGACAAACGTCTTCTATATCTAGACTAACGAGATCCGTCTGTACAACCGTCTTCTATATCTAGACTAACGAGATCCGTCTGTACAACCGTCTTCTATATCTAGACTAACGATATCTCTCGTTATACCACCGTCTTCTATATCTAGACTAACGGGATCCGTCTGTACAACCGTCTTCTATATCTAGACTAACGGGATCCGTCTGTACAACCGTCTTCTATATCTAGACTAACGAGATCTCTCGTTATACAACCGTCTTCTATATCTAGACTAACGAGATCCGTCTGTACAACCGTCTTCTATATCTAGACTAACGAGATCCGTCTGTACAACCGTCTTCTATATCTAGACTAACGATATCTCTCGTTATACAAACGTCTTCTATATCTAGACTAACGAGATCCGTCTGTACAACCGTCTTCTATATCTAGACTAACGAGATCCGTCTGTACAACCGTCTTCTATATCTAGACTAACGAGATCCGTCTGTACAACCGTTTTCTATATCTAGACTAACGAGATCCGTCTGAACAACCGTCTTCTATATCTAGACTAACGAGATCCGTCTGAACAACCGTCTTCTATATCTAGACTAACGAGATCCGTCTGTACAACCGCCTTCTATATCTAGACTAACGAGATACGTCGTTGTACAACCATCTTCTATATCTAGACTAACGCGATCCGTCTGTACAACCGTTTTCTATATCGAGTCTAACGAGATCCGTCTGTACAAACGTCTTCTATATCAAGACTAACGAGATCCGTCTGTACAACCGTCTTCTATATCTAGACTAACGAGATCCGTCTGTACAACCGTCTTCTATATCTAGACTAACGAGATCCGTCTGAACAACCGTCTTCTATATCTAGACTAACGAGATCCGTCTGTACAACCGTCTTCTATATCTAGACTAACGAGATCCATCTGTACAACCGTCTTCTATATCTAGACTAACGAGATCCGTCTGTACAACCGTCTTCTATATCTAGACTAACGAGATCCGTCTGTACAACCGTCTTCTATATCTAGACTAACGAGATCTCTCGTTATACAACCGTCTTCTATATCTAGACTAACGGGATCCGTCTGTACAACCGTCTTCTATATCTAGACTAACGAGATCTCTCGTTATACAACCGTCTTCTATATCTAGACTAACGAGATCCGTCTGTACAACCGACTTCTATATCTAGACTAACGAGATCCATCTGTACAACCGTCTTCTATATCTAGACTAAGGAGATCCGTCTGTACAACCGTCATCTATATCTAGACTAACGAGACCCGTCTGTACAACCGTCTTCTATATCTAGACTAACGAGATCCATCTGTACAACCGTCTTCTATATCTAGACTAATGAGATCCGTCTGTACAACCGTCATCTATATCTAGACTAACGAGACCCGTCTGTACAACCGTCTTCTATATCTAGACTAACGAGATCTCTCGTTATACAACCCTCTTCTATATCTAGACTAACGAGATCCGTCTGTACAACCGTCTTCTATATCTAGACTAACGAGATCCGTCTGTACAACCGTCTTCTATATCTAGACTAACGAGATCCGTCTGTACAACCGTCTTCTATATCTAGACTAACGAGATCCGTCTGTACAACCGTCTTCTATATCTAGACTAACGAGATCCGTCTGTACAACCGTCTTCTATATCTAGACTAACGAGATCTCTCGTTATACAACCGTCTTCTATATCTAGACTAACGGGATACGTCGTTGGACAAACCGTCTTCTATATCTAGACTAACGAGATCCGTCTGTACAACCGTCTTCTATATCTAGACTAACGAGATCCGTCTGTACAACCGTCTTCTATATCTAGACTAACGATATCTCTCGTTATACAACCGTCTTCTATATCTAGACTAACGAGATCCGTCTGTACAACCGTCTTCTATATCTAGACTAACGAGATCCGTCTGTACAACCGTCTTCTATATCTAGACTAACGAGATCCGTCTGTACAACCGTTTTCTATATCTAGACTAACGAGATCCGTCTGAACAACCGTCTTCTATATCTAGACTAACGAGATCCGTCTGTACAACCGTCTTCTATATCTAGACTAACGAGATCCGTCTGTACAACCGTCTTCTATATCTAGACTAACGAGATCTCTCGTTATACAACCGTCTTCTATATCTAGACTAACGAGATCCGTCTGTACAACCGCCTTCTATATCTAGACTAACGAGATCCGTCTGCACAACCGTCTTCTATATCAAGACTAACGAGATCCGTCTGTACAACCGTCTTTTATATCTAGACGAACGAGATCCGTCTGCACAACCGTCTTCTATATCTAGACTAACGAGATCCGTCTGAACAACCGTCTTCTATATCTAGACTAACGAGATCCGTCTGTACAACCGCCTTCTATATCTAGACTAACGAGATACGTCGTTGTACAACCATCTTCTATATCTAGACTAACGCGATCCGTCTGTACAACCGTTTTCTATATCGAGTCTAACGAGATCCGTCTGTACAACCGTCTTCTATATCTAGACTAAGGAGATCCGTCTGTACAACCGTCATCTATATCTAGACTAACGAGACCCGTCTGTACAACCGTCTTCTATATCTAGACTAACGAGATCCATCTGTACAACCGTCTTCTATATCTAGACTAATGAGATCCGTCTGTACAACCGTCATCTATATCTAGACTAACGAGACCCGTCTGTACAACCGTCTTCTATATCTAGACTAACGAGATCTCTCGTTATACAACCCTCTTCTATATCTAGACTAACGAGATCCGTCTGTACAACCGTCTTCTATATCTAGACTAACGAGATCCGTCTGTACAACCGTCTTCTATATCTAGACTAACGAGATCCGTCTGTACAACCGTCTTCTATATCTAGACTAACGAGATCCGTCTGTACAACCGTCTTCTATATCTAGACTAACGAGATCCGTCTGTACAACCGTCTTCTATATCTAGACTAACGAGATCTCTCGTTATACAACCGTCTTCTATATCTAGACTAACGGGATACGTCGTTGGACAAACCGTCTTCTATATCTAGACTAACGAGATCCGTCTGTACAACCGTCTTCTATATCTAGACTAACGAGATCCGTCTGTACAACCGTCTTCTATATCTAGACTAACGATATCTCTCGTTATACAACCGTCTTCTATATCTAGACTAACGAGATCCGTCTGTACAACCGTCTTCTATATCTAGACTAACGAGATCCGTCTGTACAACCGTCTTCTATATCTAGACTAACGAGATCCGTCTGTACAACCGTTTTCTATATCTAGACTAACGAGATCCGTCTGAACAACCGTCTTCTATATCTAGACTAACGAGATCCGTCTGTACAACCGTCTTCTATATCTAGACTAACGAGATCCGTCTGTACAACCGTCTTCTATATCTAGACTAACGAGATCTCTCGTTATACAACCGTCTTCTATATCTAGACTAACGAGATCCGTCTGTACAACCGCCTTCTATATCTAGACTAACGAGATCCGTCTGCACAACCGTCTTCTATATCAAGACTAACGAGATCCGTCTGTACAACCGTCTTTTATATCTAGACGAACGAGATCCGTCTGCACAACCGTCTTCTATATCTAGACTAACGAGATCCGTCTGAACAACCGTCTTCTATATCTAGACTAACGAGATCCGTCTGTACAACCGCCTTCTATATCTAGACTAACGAGATACGTCGTTGTACAACCATCTTCTATATCTAGACTAACGCGATCCGTCTGTACAACCGTTTTCTATATCGAGTCTAACGAGATCCGTCTGTACAAACGTCTTCTATATCAAGACTAACGAGATCCGTCTGTACAACCGTCTTCTATATCTAGACTAACGAGATCCGTCTGTACAACCGTCTTCTATATCTAGACTAACGAGATCCGTCTGAACAACCGTCTTCTATATCTAGACTAACGAGATCCGTCTGTACAACCGTCTTCTATATCTAGACTAACGAGATCCGTCTGTACAACCGTCTTCTATATCTAGACTAACGAGATCCGTCTGTACAACCGTCTTCTATATCTAGACTAACGAGATCCGTCTGTACAACCGTCTTCTATATCTAGACTAACGAGATCTCTCGTTATACAACCGTCTTCTATATCTAGACTAACGGGATACGTCGTTGGACAAACGTCTTCTATATCTAGACTAACGAGATCCGTCTGTACAACCGTCTTCTATATCTAGACTAACGAGATCCGTCTGTACAACCGTCTTCTATATCTAGACTAACGAGATCCGTCTGTACAACCGTTTTCTATATCTAGACTAACGAGATCCGTCTGAACAACCGTCTTCTATATCTAGACTAACGAGATCCGTCTGTACAACCGTCTTCTATATCTAGACTAACGAGATCCGTCTGTACAACCGTCTTCTATATCTAGACTAACGAGATCTCTCGTTATACAACCGTCTTCTATATCTAGACTAACGAGATCCGTCTGTACAACCGCCTTCTATATCTAGACTAACGAGATCCGTCTGCACAACCGTCTTCTATATCAAGACTAACGAGATCCGTCTGTACAACCGTCTTCTATATCTAGACTAACGATATCTCTCGTTATACCACCGTCTTCTATATCTAGACTAACGGGATCCGTCTGTACAACCGTCTTCTATATCTAGACTAACGGGATCCGTCTGTACAACCGTCTTCTATATCTAGACTAACGAGATCTCTCGTTATACAACCGTCTTCTATATCTAGACTAACGCGATCCGTCTGTACAACCGTCTTCAATATCTAGACTAACGAGATCCGTCTGTACAACCGTCTTCTATATCTAGACTAACGAGATCCGTCTGTACAACCGTCTTCTATATCTAGACTAACGAGATCCGTCTGAACAACCGTCTTCTATATCTAGACTAACGAGATCCGTCTGTACAACCGTCTTCTATATCTAGACTAACGAGATCCGTCTGTACAACCGTCTTCTATATCTAGACTAACGAGATCCGTCTGTACAACCGTCTTCTATATCTAGACTAACGAGATCCGTCTGTACAACCGTCTTCTATATCTAGACTAACGAGATCTCTCGTTATACAACCGTCTTCTATATCTAGACTAACGGGATACGTCGTTGGACAAACGTCTTCTATATCTAAACTAACGAGATCCGTCTGTACAACCGTCTTCTATATCTAGACTAACGAGATCCGTCTGTACAACCGTCTTCTATATCTAGACTAACGATATCTCACGTTATACAACCGTCTTCTATATCTAGACTAACGGGATCCGTCTGTACAACCGTCTTCTATATCTAGACTAACGAGATCTCTCGTTATACAACCGTCTTCTATATCTAGACTAACGAGATCCGTCTGTACAACCGCCTTCTATATCTAGACTAACGAGATCCATCTGTACAACCGTCTTCTATATCTAGACTAAGGAGATCCGTCTGTACAACCGTCATCTATATCTAGACTAACGAGACCCGTCTGTACAACCGTCTTCTATATCTAGACTAACGAGATCCATCTGTACAACCGTCTTCTATATCTAGACTAATGAGATCCGTCTGTACAACCGTCATCTATATCTAGACTAACGAGACCCGTCTGTACAACCGTCTTCTATATCTAGACTAACGAGATCTCTCGTTATACAACCGTCTTCTATATCTAGACTAACGGGATACGTCGTTGGACAAACGTCTTCTATATCTAGACTAACGAGATCCGTCTGTACAACCGTCTTCTATATCTAGACTAACGAGATCTCTCGTTATACAACCGTCTTCTATATCTAGACTAACGGGATACGTCGTTGGACAAACGTCTTCTATATCTAGACTAACGAGATCCGTCTGTACAACCGTCTTCTATATCTAGACTAACGAGATCCGTCTGTACAACCGTCTTCTATATCTAGACTAACGATATCTCTCGTTATACCACCGTCTTCTATATCTAGACTAACGGGATCCGTCTGTACAACCGTCTTCTATATCTAGACTAACGGGATCCGTCTGTACAACCGTCTTCTATATCTAGACTAACGAGATCTCTCGTTATACAACCGTCTTCTATATCTAGACTAACGAGATCCGTCTGTACAACCGTCTTCTATATCTAGACTAACGAGATCCGTCTGTACAACCGTCTTCTATATCTAGACTAACGATATCTCTCGTTATACAAACGTCTTCTATATCTAGACTAACGAGATCCGTCTGTACAACCGTCTTCTATATCTAGACTAACGAGATCCGTCTGTACAACCGTCTTCTATATCTAGACTAACGAGATCCGTCTGTACAACCGTTTTCTATATCTAGACTAACGAGATCCGTCTGAACAACCGTCTTCTATATCTAGACTAACGAGATCCGTCTGAACAACCGTCTTCTATATCTAGACTAACGAGATCCGTCTGTACAACCGCCTTCTATATCTAGACTAACGAGATACGTCGTTGTACAACCATCTTCTATATCTAGACTAACGCGATCCGTCTGTACAACCGTTTTCTATATCGAGTCTAACGAGATCCGTCTGTACAAACGTCTTCTATATCAAGACTAACGAGATCCGTCTGTACAACCGTCTTCTATATCTAGACTAACGAGATCCGTCTGTACAACCGTCTTCTATATCTAGACTAACGAGATCCGTCTGAACAACCGTCTTCTATATCTAGACTAACGAGATCCGTCTGTACAACCGTCTTCTATATCTAGACTAACGAGATCCATCTGTACAACCGTCTTCTATATCTAGACTAACGAGATCCGTCTGTACAACCGTCTTCTATATCTAGACTAACGAGATCCGTCTGTACAACCGTCTTCTATATCTAGACTAACGAGATCTCTCGTTATACAACCGTCTTCTATATCTAGACTAACGGGATCCGTCTGTACAACCGTCTTCTATATCTAGACTAACGGGATCCGTCTGTACAACCGTCTTCTATATCTAGACTAACGAGATCCGTCTGTACAACCGTCTTCTATATCTAGACTAACGAGATCCGTCTGTACAACCGTCTTCTATATCTAGACTAACGAGATCTCTCGTTATACAACCGTCTTCTATATCTAGACTAACGGGATACGTCGTTGGACAAACGTCTTCTATATCTAGACTAACGAGATCCGTCTGTACAACCGTCTTCTATATCTAGACTAACGAGATCCGTCTGTACAACCGTCTTCTATATCTAGACTAACGAGATCCGTCTGTACAACCGTTTTCTATATCTAGACTAACGAGATCCGTCTGAACAACCGTCTTCTATATCTAGACTAACGAGATCCGTCTGTACAACCGTCTTCTATATCTAGACTAACGAGATCCGTCTGTACAACCGTCTTCTATATCTAGACTAACGAGATCTCTCGTTATACAACCGTCTTCTATATCTAGACTAACGAGATCCGTCTGTACAACCGCCTTCTATATCTAGACTAACGAGATCCGTCTGCACAACCGTCTTCTATATCAAGACTAACGAGATCCGTCTGTACAACCGTCTTTTATATCTAGACGAACGAGATCCGTCTGCACAACCGTCTTCTATATCTAGACTAACGAGATCCGTCTGAACAACCGTCTTCTATATCTAGACTAACGAGATCCGTCTGTACAACCGCCTTCTATATCTAGACTAACGAGATACGTCGTTGTACAACCATCTTCTACATCTACACTAACGCGATCCGTCTGTACAACCGTCTTCAATATCTAGACTAACGAGATCCGTCTGTACAACCGTCTTCTATATCTAGACTAACGAGATCCGTCTGTACAACCGTCTTCTATATCTAGACTAACGAGATCCGTCTGAACAACCGTCTTCTATATCTAGACTAACGAGATCCGTCTGTACAACCGTCTTCTATATCTAGACTAACGAGATCCGTCTGTACAACCGTCTTCTATATCTAGACTAACGAGATCCGTCTGTACAACCGTCTTCTATATCTAGACTAACGAGATCCGTCTGTACAACCGTCTTCTATATCTAGACTAACGAGATCTCTCGTTATACAACCGTCTTCTATATCTAGACTAACGGGATACGTCGTTGGACAAACGTCTTCTATATCTAAACTAACGAGATCCGTCTGTACAACCGTCTTCTATATCTAGACTAACGAGATCCGTCTGTACAACCGTCTTCTATATCTAGACTAACG
The DNA here is from genome assembly GCA_960531205.1 of Andrena bicolor. NCBI lineage: Eukaryota > Metazoa > Arthropoda > Insecta > Hymenoptera > Andrenidae > Andrena > Andrena bicolor. The sequence goes on from CAUIJW010000096.1 coordinate 433,789, forward strand.
ATATCTCACGTTATACAACCGTCTTCTATATCTAGACTAACGGGATCCGTCTGTACAACCGTCTTCTATATCTAGACTAACGAGATCTCTCGTTATACAACCGTCTTCTATATCTAGACTATCGAGATCCGTCTGTACAACCGCCTTCTATATCTAGACTAACGAGATCCATCTGTACAACCGTCTTCTATATCTAGACTAAGGAGATCCGTCTGTACAACCGTCATCTATATCTAGACTAACGAGACCCGTCTGTACAACCGTCTTCTATATCTAGACTAACGAGATCCATCTGTACAACCGTCTTCTATATCTAGACTAATGAGATCCGTCTGTACAACCGTCATCTATATCTAGACTAACGAGACCCGTCTGTACAACCGTCTTCTATATCTAGACTAACGAGATCTCTCGTTATACAACCGTCTTCTATATCTAGACTAACGGGATACGTCGTTGGACAAACGTCTTCTATATCTAGACTAACGAGATCCGTCTGTACAACCGTCTTCTATATCTAGACTAACGAGATCTCTCGTTATACAACCGTCTTCTATATCTAGACTAACGGGATACGTCGTTGGACAAACGTCTTCTATATCTAGACTAACGAGATCCGTCTGTACAACCGTCTTCTATATCTAGACTAACGAGATCCGTCTGTACAACCGTCTTCTATATCTAGACTAACGATATCTCTCGTTATACCACCGTCTTCTATATCTAGACTAACGGGATCCGTCTGTACAACCGTCTTCTATATCTAGACTAACGGGATCCGTCTGTACAACCGTCTTCTATATCTAGACTAACGAGATCTCTCGTTATACAACCGTCTTCTATATCTAGACTAACGAGATCCGTCTGTACAACCGTCTTCTATATCTAGACTAACGAGATCCGTCTGTACAACCGTCTTCTATATCTAGACTAACGATATCTCTCGTTATACAAACGTCTTCTATATCTAGACTAACGAGATCCGTCTGTACAACCGTCTTCTATATCTAGACTAACGAGATCCGTCTGTACAACCGTCTTCTATATCTAGACTAACGAGATCCGTCTGTACAACCGTTTTCTATATCTAGACTAACGAGATCCGTCTGAACAACCGTCTTCTATATCTAGACTAACGAGATCCGTCTGAACAACCGTCTTCTATATCTAGACTAAGGAGATCCGTCTGTACAACCGTCATCTATATCTAGACTAACGAGACCCGTCTGTACAACCGTCTTCTATATCTAGACTAACGAGATCCATCTGTACAACCGTCTTCTATATCTAGACTAATGAGATCCGTCTGTACAACCGTCATCTATATCTAGACTAACGAGACCCGTCTGTACAACCGTCTTCTATATCTAGACTAACGAGATCTCTCGTTATACAACCGTCTTCTATATCTAGACTAACGGGATACGTCGTTGGACAAACGTCTTCTATATCTAGACTAACGAGATCCGTCTGTACAACCGTCTTCTATATCTAGACTAACGAGATCTCTCGTTATACAACCGTCTTCTATATCTAGACTAACGGGATACGTCGTTGGACAAACGTCTTCTATATCTAGACTAACGAGATCCGTCTGTACAACCGTCTTCTATATCTAGACTAACGAGATCCGTCTGTACAACCGTCTTCTATATCTAGACTAACGATATCTCTCGTTATACCACCGTCTTCTATATCTAGACTAACGGGATCCGTCTGTACAACCGTCTTCTATATCTAGACTAACGGGATCCGTCTGTACAACCGTCTTCTATATCTAGACTAACGAGATCTCTCGTTATACAACCGTCTTCTATATCTAGACTAACGAGATCCGTCTGTACAACCGTCTTCTATATCTAGACTAACGAGATCCGTCTGTACAACCGTCTTCTATATCTAGACTAACGATATCTCTCGTTATACAAACGTCTTCTATATCTAGACTAACGAGATCCGTCTGTACAACCGTCTTCTATATCTAGACTAACGAGATCCGTCTGTACAACCGTCTTCTATATCTAGACTAACGAGATCCGTCTGTACAACCGTTTTCTATATCTAGACTAACGAGATCCGTCTGAACAACCGTCTTCTATATCTAGACTAACGAGATCCGTCTGAACAACCGTCTTCTATATCTAGACTAACGAGATCCGTCTGTACAACCGCCTTCTATATCTAGACTAACGAGATACGTCGTTGTACAACCATCTTCTATATCTAGACTAACGCGATCCGTCTGTACAACCGTTTTCTATATCGAGTCTAACGAGATCCGTCTGTACAAACGTCTTCTATATCAAGACTAACGAGATCCGTCTGTACAACCGTCTTCTATATCTAGACTAACGAGATCCGTCTGTACAACCGTCTTCTATATCTAGACTAACGAGATCCGTCTGAACAACCGTCTTCTATATCTAGACTAACGAGATCCGTCTGTACAACCGTCTTCTATATCTAGACTAACGAGATCCATCTGTACAACCGTCTTCTATATCTAGACTAACGAGATCCGTCTGTACAACCGTCTTCTATATCTAGACTAACGAGATCCGTCTGTACAACCGTCTTCTATATCTAGACTAACGAGATCTCTCGTTATACAACCGTCTTCTATATCTAGACTAACGGGATACGTCGTTGGACAAACGTCTTCTATATCTAGACTAACGAGATCCGTCTGTACAACCGTCTTCTATATCTAGACTAACGAGATCCGTCTGTACAACCGTCTTCTATATCTAGACTAACGAGATCCGTCTGTACAACCGTTTTCTATATCTAGACTAACGAGATCCGTCTGAACAACCGTCTTCTATATCTAGACTAACGAGATCCGTCTGTACAACCGTCTTCTATATCTAGACTAACGAGATCCGTCTGTACAACCGTCTTCTATATCTAGACTAACGAGATCTCTCGTTATACAACCGTCTTCTATATCTAGACTAACGAGATCCGTCTGTACAACCGCCTTCTATATCTAGACTAACGAGATCCGTCTGCACAACCGTCTTCTATATCAAGACTAACGAGATCCGTCTGTACAACCGTCTTTTATATCTAGACGAACGAGATCCGTCTGCACAACCGTCTTCTATATCTAGACTAACGAGATCCGTCTGAACAACCGTCTTCTATATCTAGACTAACGAGATCCGTCTGTACAACCGCCTTCTATATCTAGACTAACGAGATACGTCGTTGTACAACCATCTTCTACATCTACACTAACGCGATCCGTCTGTACAACCGTCTTCAATATCTAGACTAACGAGATCCGTCTGTACAACCGTCTTCTATATCTAGACTAACGAGATCCGTCTGTACAACCGTCTTCTATATCTAGACTAACGAGATCCGTCTGAACAACCGTCTTCTATATCTAGACTAACGAGATCCGTCTGTACAACCGTCTTCTATATCTAGACTAACGAGATCCGTCTGTACAACCGTCTTCTATATCTAGACTAACGAGATCCGTCTGTACAACCGTCTTCTATATCTAGACTAACGAGATCCGTCTGTACAACCGTCTTCTATATCTAGACTAACGAGATCCGTCTGTACAACCGTCTTCTATATCTAGACTAACGAGATCTCTCGTTATACAACCGTCTTCTATATCTAGACTAACGGGATACGTCGTTGGACAAACGTCTTCTATATCTAAACTAACGAGATCCGTCTGTACAACCGTCTTCTATATCTAGACTAACGAGATCCGTCTGTACAACCGTCTTCTATATCTAGACTAACGAGATCTCTCGTTATACAACCGTCTTCTATATCTAGACTAACGAGATCCGTCTGTACAACCGTCTTCTATATCTAGACTAACGAGATCCGTCTGTACAACCGTCTTCTATATCTAGACTAACGAGATCCGTCTGTACAACCGTCTTCTATATCTAGACTAACGAGATCCGTCTGTACAACCGTCTTCTATATCTAGACTAACGAGATCTCTCGTTATACAACCGTCTTCTATATCTAGACTAACGGGATACGTCGTTGGACAAACGTCTTCTATATCTAGACTAACGAGATCCGTCTGTACAACCGTCTTCTATATCTAGACTAACGAGATCCGTCTGTACAACCGTCTTCTATATCTAGACTAACGAGATCCGTCTGTACAACCGTTTTCTATATCTAGACTAACGAGATCCGTCTGAACAACCGTCTTCTATATCTAGACTAACGAGATCCGTCTGTACAACCGTCTTCTATATCTAGACTAACGAGATCCGTCTGTACAACCGTCTTCTATATCTAGACTAACGAGGTCTCTCGTTATACAACCGTCTTCTATATCTAGACTAACGAGATCCGTCTGTACAACCGCCTTCTATATCTAGACTAACGAGATCCGTCTGCACAACCGTCTTCTATATCAAGACTAACGAGATCCGTCTGTACAACCGTCTTTTATATCTAGACGAACGAGATCCGTCTGCACAACCGTCTTCTATATCTAGACTAACGAGATCCGTCTGAACAACCGTCTTCTATATCTAGACTAACGAGATCCGTCTGTACAACCGCCTTCTATATCTAGACTAACGAGATACGTCGTTGTACAACCATCTTCTACATCTACACTAACGCGATCCGTCTGTACAACCGTCTTCAATATCTAGACTAACGAGATCCGTCTGTACAACCGTCTTCTATATCTAGACTAACGAGATCCGTCTGTACAACCGTCTTCTATATCTAGACTAACGAGATCCGTCTGAACAACCGTCTTCTATATCTAGACTAACGAGATCCGTCTGTACAACCGTCTTCTATATCTAGACTAACGAGATCCGTCTGTACAACCGTCTTCTATATCTAGACTAACGAGATCCGTCTGTACAACCGTCTTCTATATCTAGACTAACGAGATCCGTCTGTACAACCGTCTTCTATATCTAGACTAACGAGATCCGTCTGTACAACCGTCTTCTATATCTAGACTAACGAGATCTCTCGTTATACAACCGTCTTCTATATCTAGACTAACGGGATACGTCGTTGGACAAACGTCTTCTATATCTAAACTAACGAGATCCGTCTGTACAACCGTCTTCTATATCTAGACTAACGAGATCCGTCTGTACAACCGTCTTCTATATCTAGACTAACGATATCTCACGTTATACAACCGTCTTCTATATCTAGACTAACGGGATCCGTCTGTACAACCGTCTTCTATATCTAGACTAACGAGATCTCTCGTTATACAACCGTCTTCTATATCTAGACTAACGAGATCCGTCTGTACAACCGCCTTCTATATCTAGACTAACGAGATCCGTCTATACAACCGTCTTCTGTATCTAGACTAACGAGACCCGTCTGTACAACCGTCTTCTATATCTAGACTAACGAGATCCGTCTGTACAACCGTCTTCTATATCTAGACTAACGAGATCCGTCTGTACAACCGTCTTCTATATCTAGACTAACGAGATCTCTCGTTATACAACCGTCTTCTATATCTAGACTAACGGGATACGTCGTTGGACAAACGTCTTCTATATCTAGACTAACGAGATCCGTCTGTACAACCGTCTTCTATATCTAGACTAACGAGATCCGTCTGTACAACCGTCTTCTATATCTAGACTAACGAGATCCGTCTGTACAACCGTTTTCTATATCTAGACTAACGAGATCCGTCTGAACAACCGTCTTCTATATCTAGACTAACGAGATCCGTCTGTACAACCGTCTTCTATATCTAGACTAACGAGATCCGTCTGTACAACCGTCTTCTATATCTAGACTAACGAGATCTCTCGTTATTCAACCGTCTTCTATATCTAGACTAACGAGATCCGTCTGTACAACCGCCTTCTATATCTAGACTAACGAGATCCGTCTGCACAACCGTCTTCTATATCAAGACTAACGAGATCCGTCTGTACAACCGTCTTTTATATCTAGACGAACGAGATCCGTCTGCACAACCGTCTTCTATATCTAGACTAACGAGATCCGTCTGAACAACCGTCTTCTATATCTAGACTAACGAGATCCGTCTGTACAACCGCCTTCTATATCTAGACTAACGAGATACGTCGTTGTACAACCATCTTCTACATCTACACTAACGCGATCCGTCTGTACAACCGTCTTCTATATCTAGATTAACGAGATCCGTCTGTACAACCGTCTTCTATATCTAGACTAACGAGATCCGTCTGTACAACCGTCTTCTATATCTAGACTAACGAGATCCGTCTGAACAACCGTCTTCTATATCTAGACTAACGAGATCCGTCTGTACAACCGTCTTCTATATCTAGACTAACGAGATCCGTCTGTACAACCGTCTTCTATATCTAGACTAACGAGATCCGTCTGTACAACCGTCTTCTATATCTAGACTAACGAGATCTCTCGTTATACAACCGTCTTCTATATCTAGACTAACGGGATACGTCGTTGGACAAACGTCTTCTATATCTAGACTAACGAGATCCGTCTGTACAACCGTCTTCTATATCTAGACTAACGAGATCCGTCTGTACAACCGTCTTCTATATCTAGACTAACGATATCTCTCGTTATACCACCGTCTTCTATATCTAGACTAACGGGATCCGTCTGTACAACCGTCTTCTATATCTAGACTAACGGGATCCGTCTGTACAACCGTCTTCTATATCTAGACTAACGAGATCTCTCGTTATACAACCGTCTTCTATATCTAGACTAACGAGATCCGTCTGTACAACCGTCTTCTATATCTAGACTAACGAGATCCGTCTGTACAACCGTCTTCTATATCTAGACTAACGATATCTCTCGTTATACAACCGTCTTCTATATCTAGACTAACGAGATCCGTCTGTACAACCGTCTTCTATATCTAGACTAACGGGATCCGTCTGTAAAACCGTCTTCTATATCTAGACTAACGAGATCTCTCGTTATACAACCGTCTTCTATATCTAGACTAACGAGATCCGTCTGTACAACCGCCTTCTATATCTAGACTAACGAGATCCGTCTATACAACCGTCTTCTGTATCTAGACTAACGAGACCCGTCTGTACAACCGTCTTCTATATCTAGACTAACGAGATCCGTCTGTACAACCGTCTTCTATATCTAGACTAACGAGATCCGTCTGTACAACCGTCTTCTATATCTAGACTAACGAGATCTCTCGTTATACAACCGTCTTCTATATCTAGACTAACGGGATACGTCGTTGGACAAACGTCTTCTATATCTAGACTAACGAGATCCGTCTGTACAACCGTCTTCTATATCTAGACTAACGAGATCCGTCTGTACAACCGTCTTCTATATCTAGACTAACGAGATCCGTCTGTACAACCGTTTTCTATATCTAGACTAACGAGATCCGTCTGAACAACCGTCTTCTATATCTAGACTAACGAGATCCGTCTGTACAACCGTCTTCTATATCTAGACTAACGAGATCCGTCTGTACAACCGTCTTCTATATCTAGACTAACGAGATCTCTCGTTATACAACCGTCTTCTATATCTAGACTAACGAGATCCGTCTGTACAACCGCCTTCTATATCTAGACTAACGAGATCCGTCTGCACAACCGTCTTCTATATCAAGACTAACGAGATCCGTCTGTACAACCGTCTTTTATATCTAGACGAACGAGATCCGTCTGCACAACCGTCTTCTATATCTAGACTAACGAGATCCGTCTGAACAACCGTCTTCTATATCTAGACTAACGAGATCCGTCTGTACAACCGCCTTCTATATCTAGACTAACGAGATACGTCGTTGTACAACCATCTTCTACATCTACACTAACGCGATCCGTCTGTACAACCGTCTTCTATATCTAGACTAACGAGATCCGTCTGTACAACCGTCTTCTATATCTAGACTAACGAGATCCGTCTGTACAACCGTCTTCTATATCTAGACTAACGAGATCCGTCTGAACAACCGTCTTCTATATCTAGACTAACGAGATCCGTCTGTACAACCGTCTTCTATATCTAGACTAACGAGATCCGTCTGTACAACCGTCTTCTATATCTAGACTAACGAGATCCGTCTGTACAACCGTCTTCTATATCTAGACTAACGAGATCCGTCTGTACAACCGTCTTCTATATCTAGACTAACGAGATCCGTCTGTACAACCGTCTTCTATATCTAGACTAACGAGATCCGTCTGTACAACCGTCTTCTATATCTAGACTAACGAGATCTCTCGTTATACAACCGTCTTCTATATCTAGACTAACGGGATACGTCGTTGGACAAACGTCTTCTATATCTAGACTAACGAGATCCGTCTGTACAACCGCCTTCTATATCTAGACTAACGAGATCCGTCTGTACAACCGTCTTCTATATCTAGACTAACGATATCTCTCGTTATACCACCGTCTTCTATATCTAGACTAACGGGATCCGTCTGTACAACCGTCTTCTATATCTAGACTAACGGGATCCGTCTGTACAACCGTCTTCTATATCTAGACTAACGAGATCTCTCGTTATACAACCGTCTTCTATATCTAGACTAACGAGATCCGTCTGTACAACCGTCTTCTATATCTAGACTAACGAGATCCGTCTGTACAACCGTCTTCTATATCTAGACTAACGATATCTCTCGTTATACAACCGTCTTCTATATCTAGACTAACGAGATCCGTCTGTACAACCGTCTTCTATATCTAGACTAACGAGATCCGTCTGTACAACCGTCTTCTATATCTAGACTAACGAGATCCGTCTGTACAACCGTTTTCTATATCTAGACTAACGAGATCCGTCTGAACAACCGTCTTCTATATCTAGACTAACGAGATCCGTCTGTACAACCGTCTTCTATATCTAGACTAACGCGATCCGTCTGTACAACCGTTTTCTATATCGAGTCTAACGAGATCCGTCTGTACAAACGTCTTCTATATCAAGACTAACGAGATCCGTCTGTACAACCGTCTTCTATATCTAGACTAACGAGATCCGTCTGTACAACCGTCTTCTATATCTAGACTAACGAGATCCGTCTGTACAACCGTCTTCTATATCTAGACTAACGAGATCCGTCTGTACAACCGTCTTCTATATCTAGACTAACGAGATCCGTCTGTACAACCGTCTTCTATATCTAGACTAACGAGATCTCTCGTTATACAACCGTCTTCTATATCTAGACTAACGGGATACGTCGTTGGACAAACGTCTTCTATATCTAGACTAACGAGATCCGTCTGTACAACCGTCTTCTATATCTAGACTAACGAGATCCGTCTGTACAACCGTCTTCTATATCTAGACTAACGAGATCCGTCTGTACAACCGTTTTCTATATCTAGACTAACGAGATCCGTCTGAACAACCGTCTTCTATATCTAGACTAACGAGATCCGTCTGTACAACCGTCTTCTATATCTAGACTAACGAGATCCGTCTGTACAACCGTCTTCTATATCTAGACTAACGAGATCTCTCGTTATACAACCGTCTTCTATATCTAGACTAACGAGATCCGTCTGTACAACCGCCTTCTATATCTAGACTAACGAGATCCGTCTGCACAACCGTCTTCTATATCAAGACTAACGAGATCCGTCTGTACAACCGTCTTTTATATCTAGACGAACGAGATCCGTCTGCACAACCGTCTTCTATATCTAGACTAACGAGATCCGTCTGAACAACCGTCTTCTATATCTAGACTAACGAGATCCGTCTGTACAACCGCCTTCTATATCTAGACTAACGAGATACGTCGTTGTACAACCATCTTCTACATCTACACTAACGCGATCCGTCTGTACAACCGTCTTCAATATCTAGACTAACGAGATCCGTCTGTACAACCGTCTTCTATATCTAGACTAACGAGATCCGTCTGTACAACCGTCTTCTATATCTAGACTAACGAGATCCGTCTGAACAACCGTCTTCTATATCTAGACTAACGAGATCCGTCTGTACAACCGTCTTCTATATCTAGACTAACGAGATCCGTCTGTACAACCGTCTTCTATATCTAGACTAACGAGATCCGTCTGTACAACCGTCTTCTATATCTAGACTAACGAGATCCGTCTGTACAACCGTCTTCTATATCTAGACTAACGAGATCCGTCTGTACAACCGTCTTCTATATCTAGACTAACGAGATCTCTCGTTATACCACCGTCTTCTATATCTAGACTAACGGGATACGTCGTTGGACAAACGTCTTCTATATCTAAACTAACGAGATCCGTCTGTACAACCGTCTTCTATATCTAGACTAACGAGATCCGTCTGTACAACCGTCTTCTATATCTAGACTAACGATATCTCACGTTATACAACCGTCTTCTATATCTAGACTAACGGGATCCGTCTGTACAACCGTCTTCTATATCTAGACTAACGAGATCTCTCGTTATACAACCGTCTTCTATATCTAGACTAACGAGATCCGTCTGTACAACCGCCTTCTATATCTAGACTAACGAGATCCATCTGTACAACCGTCTTCTATATCTAGACTAAGGAGATCCGTCTGTACAACCGTCATCTATATCTAGACTAACGAGACCCGTCTGTACAACCGTCTTCTATATCTAGACTAACGAGATCCATCTGTACAACCGTCTTCTATATCTAGACTAATGAGATCCGTCTGTACAACCGTCATCTATATCTAGACTAACGAGACCCGTCTGTACAACCGTCTTCTATATCTAGACTAACGAGATCTCTCGTTATACAACCCTCTTCTATATCTAGACTAACGAGATCCGTCTGTACAACCGTCTTCTATATCTAGACTAACGAGATCCGTCTGTACAACCGTCTTCTATATCTAGACTAACGAGATCCGTCTGTACAACCGTCTTCTATATCTAGACTAACGAGATCCGTCTGTACAACCGTCTTCTATATCTAGACTAACGAGATCCGTCTGTACAACCGTCTTCTATATCTAGACTAACGAGATCTCTCGTTATACAACCGTCTTCTATATCTAGACTAACGGGATACGTCGTTGGACAAACGTCTTCTATATCTAGACTAACGAGATCCGTCTGTACAACCGTCTTCTATATCTAGACTAACGAGATCCGTCTGTACAACCGTCTTCTATATCTAGACTAACGATATCTCTCGTTATACAACCGTCTTCTATATCTAGACTAACGGGATCCGTCTGTACAACCGTCTTCTATATCTAGACTAACGAGATCTCTCGTTATACAACCGTCTTCTATATCTAGACTAACGAGATCCGTCTGTACAACCGTCTTCTATATCTAGACTAACGAGATCCATCTGTACAACCGTCTTCTATATCTAGACTAACGAGATCCGTCTGAACAACCGTCTTCTATATCTAGACTAACGAGATCCGTCTGTACAACCGCCTTCTATATCTAGACTAACGAGATACGTCGTTGTACAACCATCTTCTATATCTAGACTAACGCGATCCGTCTGTACAACCGTTTTCTATATCGAGACTAACGAGATCCGTCTGTACAACCGTCTTCTATACCTAGACTAACGGGATACGACGTTGGACAAACGTCTTCTATATCTAGACTAACGAGATCCGTCTGTACAACCGTCTTCTATATCTAGACTAACGAGATAAGTCTGTACAACCGTTTTCTATATCTAGACTAACGAGATCCGTCTGAACAACCGTCTTCTATATCTAGACTAACGAGATCCGTCTGTACAACCGTCTTCTATATCTAGACTAACGAGATCCGTCTGTACAACCGTCTTCTATATCTAGACTAACGAGATCCGTCTGTACAACCGTCTTCTATATCTAGACTAACGAGATCCGTCTGTACAACCGTCTTCTATATCTAGACTAACGAGATCCGTCTGTACAACCGTCTTCTATATCTAGACTAACGAGATCTCTCGTTATACAACCGTCTTCTATATCTAGACTAACGGGATACGTCGTTGGACAAACGTCTTCTATATCTAGACTAACGAGATCCGTCTGTACAACCGTCTTCTATATCTAGACTAACGAGATCCGTCTGTACAACCGTCTTCTATATCTAGACTAACGATATCTCTCGTTATACAACCGTTTTCTATATCTAGACTAACGGGATCCGTCTGTACAACCGTCTTCTATATCTAGACTAACGAGATCTCTCGTTATACAACCGTCTTCTATATCTAGACTAACGAGATCCGTCTGTACAACCGTCTTCTATATCTAGACTAACGAGATCCATCTGTACAACCGTCTTCTATATCTAGACTAAGGAGATCCGTCTGTACAACCGTCATCTATATCTAGACTAACGAGACCCGTCTGTACAACCGTCTTCTATATCTAGACTAACGAGATCCGTCTGTACAACCGTCTTCTATATCTAGACTAACGAGATCCGTCTGTACAACCGTTTTCTATATCTAGACTAACGAGGTACGTCGTTGGACAAACGTCTTCAATATCTAGACTAACGAGATCCGTCTGTACAACCGTCTTCTATATCTAGACTAACGGGATCCGTCTGTACAACCGTCTTCTATATCTAGACTAACGAGATCTCTCGTTATACAACCGTCTTCTATATCTAGACTAACGAGATCTCTCGTTATACAACCGTCTTCTATATCTAGACTAACGAGATCCGTCTGTACAACCGTCTTCTATATCTAGACTAACGAGATCCGTCTGTACAACCGTTTTCTATATCTAGACTAACGAGGTACGTCGTTGGAGAAACGTCTTCAATATCTAGACTAACGAGATCCGTCTGTACAACCGTCTTCTATATCTAGACTAACGGGATCCGTCTGTACAACCGTCTTCTATATCTAGACTAACGAGATCTCTCGTTATACAACCGTCTTCTATATCTAGACTAACGAGATCCGTCTGTACAACCGTCTTCTATATCTAGACTAACGAGATCCGTCTGTACAACCGTCTTCTATATCTAGACTAACGATATCTCTCGTTATACAACCGTCTTCTATATCTAGACTAACGAGATCCGTCTGTACAACCGTCTTCTATATCTAGACTAACGAGATCCGTATGTACAACCGTCTTCTATATCTAGACTAACGAGATCTCTCGTTATACAACCGTCTTCTATATCTAGACTAACGGGATACGTCGTTGGACAAACGTCTTCTATATCTAGACTAACGAGATCCGTCTGTACAACCGTCTTCTATATCTAGACTAACGAGATCCGTCTGTACAACCGTTTTCTATATCTAGACTAACGAGGTACGTCGTTGGAGAAACGTCTTCAATATCTAGACTAACGAGGTCCGTCTGTACAACCGTCTTCTATATCTAGACTAACGAGATCCGTCTGTACAACCGTCTTCTATATCTAGACTAACGAGATCTCTCGTTATACAACCGTCTTCTATATCTAGACTAACGGGATACGTCGTTGGACAAACGTCTTCTATATCTAGACTAACGAGATCCGTCTGTACAACCGTCTTCTATATCTAGACTAACGAGATCCGTCTGTACAACCGTCTTCTATATCTAGACTAACGATATCTCTCGTTATACAACCGTCTTCTATATCTAGACTAACGAGATCCGTCTGTACAACCGTCTTCTATATCTAGACTAACGAGATCCGTCTGTACAACCGTCTTCTATATCTAGACTAACGAGATCTCTCGTTATACAACCGTCTTCTATATCTAGACTAACGGGATACGTCGTTGGACAAACGTCTTCTATATCTAGACTAACGAGATCCGTCTGTACAACCGTCTTCTATATCTAGACTAACGAGATCCGTCTGTACAACCGTCTTCTATATCTAGACTAACGAGGTACGTCGTTGGAGAAACGTCTTCAATATCTAGACTAACGAGATCCGTCTGTACAACCGTCTTCTATATCTAGACTAACGGGATCCGTCTGTACAACCGTCTTCTATATCTAGACTAACGAGATCTCTCGTTATACAACCGTCTTCTATATCTAGACTAACGAGATCCGTCTGTACAACCGTCTTCTATATCTAGACTAACGAGATCCGTCTGTACAACCGTCTTCTATATCTAGACTAACGATATCTCTCGTTATACAACCGTCTTCTATATCTAGACTAACGAGATCCGTCTGTACAACCGTCTTCTATATCTAGACTAACGAGATCCGTATGTACAACCGTCTTCTATATCTAGACTAACGAGATCTCTCGTTATACAACCGTCTTCTATATCTAGACTAACGAGATCCGTCTGTACAACCGTTTTCTATATCTAGACTAACGAGGTACGTCGTTGGACAAACGTCTTCAATATCTAGACTAACGAGATCCGTCTGTACAACCGTCTTCTATATCTAGACTAACGAGATCCGTCTGTACAACCGTCTTCTATATCTAGACTAACGAGATCCGTCTGTACAACCGTCTTCTATATCTAGACTAACGAGATCTCTCGTTATACAACCGTCTTCTATATCTAGACTAACGGGATACGTCGTTGGACAAACGTCTTCTATATCTAGACTAACGAGATCCGTCTGTACAACCGTCTTCTATATCTAGACTAACGAGATCCGTCTGTACAACCGTCTTCTATATCTAGACTAACGAGATCCGTCTGTACAACCGTTTTCTATATCTAGACTAACGAGGTACGTCGTTGGACAAACGTCTTCAATATCTAGACTAACGAGATCCGTCTGTACAACCGTCTTCTATATCTAGACTAACGAGATCCGTCTGTACAACCGTCTTCTATATCTAGACTAACGAGATCCGTCTGTACAACCGTCTTCTATATCTAGACTAACGAGATCTCTCGTTATACAACCGTCTTCTATATCTAGACTAACGGGATACGTCGTTGGACAAACGTCTTCTATATCTAGACTAACGAGATCCGTCTGTACAACCGTCTTCTATATCTAGACTAACGAGATCCGTCTGTACAACCGTCTTCTATATCTAGACTAACGAGATCCGTCTGTACAACCGTTTTCTATATCTAGACTAACGAGATCCGTCTGAACAACCGTCTTCTATATCTAGACTAACGAGATCCGTCTGTACAACCGTCTTCTATATCTAGACTAACGAGATCCGTCTGTACAACCGTCTTCTATATCTAGACTAACGAGATCTCTCGTTATACAACCGTCTTCTATATCTAGACTAACGAGATCCGTCTGTACAACCGCCTTCTATATCTAGACTAACGAGATCCGTCTGCACAACCGTCTTCTATATCAAGACTAACGAGATCCGTCTGTACAACCGTCTTTTATATCTAGACGAACGAGATCCGTCTGCACAACCGTCTTCTATATCTAGACTAACGAGATCCGTCTGAACAACCGTCTTCTATATCTAGACTAACGAGATCCGTCTGTACAACCGCCTTCTATATCTAGACTAACGAGATACGTCGTTGTACAACCATCTTCTACATCTACACTAACGCGATCCGTCTGTACAACCGTCTTCTATATCTAGACTAACGAGATCCGTCTGTACAACCGTCTTCTATATCTAGACTAACGAGATCCGTCTGTACAACCGTCTTCTATATCTAGACTAACGAGATCCGTCTGAACAACCGTCTTCTATATCTAGACTAACGAGATCCGTCTGTACAACCGTCTTCTATATCTAGACTAACGAGATCCGTCTGTACAACCGTCTTCTATATCTAGACTAACGAGATCCGTCTGTACAACCGTCTTCTATATCTAGACTAACGAGATCCGTCTGTACAACCGTCTTCTATATCTAGACTAACGAGATCCGTCTGTACAACCGTCTTCTATATCTAGACTAACGAGATCCGTCTGTACAACCGTCTTCTATATCTAGACTAACGAGATCTCTCGTTATACAACCGTCTTCTATATCTAGACTAACGGGATACGTCGTTGGACAAACGTCTTCTATATCTAGACTAACGAGATCCGTCTGTACAACCGCCTTCTATATCTAGACTAACGAGATCCGTCTGTACAACCGTCTTCTATATCTAGACTAACGATATCTCTCGTTATACCACCGTCTTCTATATCTAGACTAACGGGATCCGTCTGTACAACCGTCTTCTATATCTAGACTAACGGGATCCGTCTGTACAACCGTCTTCTATATCTAGACTAACGAGATCTCTCGTTATACAACCGTCTTCTATATCTAGACTAACGAGATCCGTCTGTACAACCGTCTTCTATATCTAGACTAACGAGATCCGTCTGTACAACCGTCTTCTATATCTAGACTAACGATATCTCTCGTTATACAACCGTCTTCTACATCTAGACTAACGAGATCCGTCTGTACAACCGTCTTCTATATCTAGACTAACGAGATCCGTCTGTACAACCGTCTTCTATATCTAGACTAACGAGATCCGTCTGTACAACCGTTTTCTATATCTAGACTAACGAGATCCGTCTGAACAACCGTCTTCTATATCTAGACTAACGAGATCCGTCTGTACAACCGTCTTCTATATCTAGACTAACGCGATCCGTCTGTACAACCGTTTTCTATATCGAGTCTAACGAGATCCGTCTGTACAAACGTCTTCTATATCAAGACTAACGAGATCCGTCTGTACAACCGTCTTCTATATCTAGACTAACGAGATCCGTCTGTACAACCGTCTTCTATATCTAGACTAACGAGATCCGTCTGAACAACCGTCTTCTATATCTAGACTAACGAGATCCGTCTGTACAACCGTCTTCTATATCTAGACTAACGAGATCCGTCTGTACAACCGTCTTCTATATCTAGACTAACGAGATCCGTCTGTACAACCGTCTTCTATATCTAGACTAACGAGATCCGTCTGTACAACCGTCTTCTATATCTAGACTAACGAGATCTCTCGTTATACAACCGTCTTCTATATCTAGACTAACGGGATACGTCGTTGGACAAACGTCTTCTATATCTAGACTAACGAGATCCGTCTGTACAACCGTCTTCTATATCTAGACTAACGAGATCCGTCTGTACAACCGTCTTCTATATCTAGACTAACGAGATCCGTCTGTACAACCGTTTTCTATATCTAGACTAACGAGATCCGTCTGAACAACCGTCTTCTATATCTAGACTAACGAGATCCGTCTGTACAACCGTCTTCTATATCTAGACTAACGAGATCCGTCTGTACAACCGTCTTCTATATCTAGACTAACGAGATCTCTCGTTATACAACCGTCTTCTATATCTAGACTAACGAGATCCGTCTGTACAACCGCCTTCTATATCTAGACTAACGAGATCCGTCTGCACAACCGTCTTCTATATCAAGACTAACGAGATCCGTCTGTACAACCGTCTTTTATATCTAGACGAACGAGATCCGTCTGCACAACCGTCTTCTATATCTAGACTAACGAGATCCGTCTGAACAACCGTCTTCTATATCTAGACTAACGAGATCCGTCTGTACAACCGCCTTCTATATCTAGACTAACGAGATACGTCGTTGTACAACCATCTTCTACATCTACACTAACGCGATCCGTCTGTACAACCGTCTTCAATATCTAGACTAACGAGATCCGTCTGTACAACCGTCTTCTATATCTAGACTAACGAGATCCGTCTGTACAACCGTCTTCTATATCTAGACTAACGAGATCCGTCTGAACAACCGTCTTCTATATCTAGACTAACGAGATCCGTCTGTACAACCGTCTTCTATATCTAGACTAACGAGATCCGTCTGTACAACCGTCTTCTATATCTAGACTAACGAGATCCGTCTGTACAACCGTCTTCTATATCTAGACTAACGAGATCCGTCTGTACAACCGTCTTCTATATCTAGACTAACGAGATCCGTCTGTACAACCGTCTTCTATATCTAGACTAACGAGATCTCTCGTTATACAACCGTCTTCTATATCTAGACTAACGGGATACGTCGTTGGACAAACGTCTTCTATATCTAAACTAACGAGATCCGTCTGTACAACCGTCTTCTATATCTAGACTAACGAGATCCGTCTGTACAACCGTCTTCTATATCTAGACTAACGATATCTCACGTTATACAACCGTCTTCTATATCTAGACTAACGGGATCCGTCTGTACAACCGTCTTCTATATCTAGACTAACGAGATCTCTCGTTATACAACCGTCTTCTATATCTAGACTAACGAGATCCGTCTGTACAACCGCCTTCTATATCTAGACTAACGAGATCCATCTGTACAACCGTCTTCTATATCTAGACTAAGGAGATCCGTCTGTACAACCGTCATCTATATCTAGACTAACGAGACCCGTCTGTACAACCGTCTTCTATATCTAGACTAACGAGATCCATCTGTACAACCGTCTTCTATATCTAGACTAATGAGATCCGTCTGTACAACCGTCATCTATATCTAGACTAACGAGACCCGTCTGTACAACCGTCTTCTATATCTAGACTAGCGAGATCTCTCGTTATACAACCCTCTTCTATATCTAGACTAACGAGATCCGTCTGTACAACCGTCTTCTATATCTAGACTAACGAGATCCGTCTGTACAACCGTCTTCTATATCTAGACTAACGAGATCCGTCTGTACAACCGTCTTCTATATCTAGACTAACGAGATCCGTCTGTACAACCGTCTTCTATATCTAGACTAACGAGATCCGTCTGTACAACCGTCTTCTATATCTAGACTAACGAGATCCGTCTGTACAACCGTCTTCTATATCTAGACTAACGAGATCCGTCTGTACAACCGTCTTCTATATCTAGACTAACGAGATCCGTCTGTACAACCGTCTTCTATATCTAGACTAACGAGATCCGTCTGTACAACCGTCTTCTATATCTAGACTAACGAGATCTCTCGTTATACAACCGTCTTCTATATCTAGACTAACGGGATACGTCGTTGGACAAACGTCTTCTATATCTAGACTAACGAGATCCGTCTGTACAACCGTCTTCTATATCTAGACTAACGAGATCCGTCTGTACAACCGTCTTCTATATCTAGACTAACGAGATCCGTCTGTACAACCGTCTTCTATATCTAGACTAACGAGATCTCTCGTTATACAACCGTCTTCTATATCTAGACTAACGGGATACGTCGTTGGACAAACGTCTTCTATATCTAGACTAACGAGATCCGTCTGTACAACCGTCTTCTATATCTAGACTAACGAGATCCGTCTGAACAACCGTCTTCTATATCTAGACTAACGAGATCCGTCTGTACAACCGTCTTCTATATCTAGACTAACGAGATCCGTCTGTACAACCGTCTTCTATATCTAGACTAACGAGATCCGTCTGTACAACCGTCTTCTATATCTAGACTAACGAGATCCGTCTGTACAACCGTCTTCTATATCTAGACTAACGAGATCTCTCGTTATACAACCGTCTTCTATATCTAGACTAACGGGATACGTCGTTGGACAAACGTCTTCTATATCTAGACTAACGAGATCCGTCTGTACAACCGTCTTCTATATCTAGACTAACGAGATCCGTCTGTACAACCGTCTTCTATATCTAGACTAACGAGATCCGTCTGTACAACCGTTTTCTATATCTAGACTAACGAGATCCGTCTGAACAACCGTCTTCTATATCTAGACTAACGAGATCCGTCTGTACAACCGTCTTCTATATCTAGACTAACGAGATCCGTCTGTACAACCGTCTTCTATATCTAGACTAACGAGATCTCTCGTTATACAACCGTCTTCTATATCTAGACTAACGAGATCCGTCTGTACAACCGCCTTCTATATCTAGACTAACGAGATCCGTCTGCACAACCGTCTTCTATATCAAGACTAACGAGATCCGTCTGTACAACCGTCTTTTATATCTAGACGAACGAGATCCGTCTGCACAACCGTCTTCTATATCTAGACTAACGAGATCCGTCTGAACAACCGTCTTCTATATCTAGACTAACGAGATCCGTCTGTACAACCGCCTTCTATATCTAGACTAACGAGATACGTCGTTGTACAACCATCTTCTACATCTACACTAACGCGATCCGTCTGTACAACCGTCTTCAATATCTAGACTAACGAGATCCGTCTGTACAACCGTCTTCTATATCTAGACTAACGAGATCCGTCTGTACAACCGTCTTCTATATCTAGACTAACGAGATCCGTCTGAACAACCGTCTTCTATATCTAGACTAACGAGATCCGTCTGTACAACCGTCTTCTATATCTAGACTAACGAGATCCGTCTGTACAACCGTCTTCTATATCTAGACTAACGAGATCCGTCTGTACAACCGTCTTCTATATCTAGACTAACGAGATCCGTCTGTACAACCGTCTTCTATATCTAGACTAACGAGATCCGTCTGTACAACCGTCTTCTATATCTAGACTAACGAGATCTCTCGTTATACAACCGTCTTCTATATCTAGACTAACGGGATACGTCGTTGGACAAACGTCTTCTATATCTAAACTAACGAGATCCGTCTGTACAACCGTCTTCTATATCTAGACTAACGAGATCCGTCTGTACAACCGTCTTCTATATCTAGACTAACGATATCTCACGTTATACAACCGTCTTCTATATCTAGACTAACGGGATCCGTCTGTACAACCGTCTTCTATATCTAGACTAACGAGATCTCTCGTTATACAACCGTCTTCTATATCTAGACTAACGAGATCCGTCTGTACAACCGCCTTCTATATCTAGACTAACGAGATCCATCTGTACAACCGTCTTCTATATCTAGACTAAGGAGATCCGTCTGTACAACCGTCATCTATATCTAGACTAACGAGACCCGTCTGTACAACCGTCTTCTATATCTAGACTAACGAGATCCATCTGTACAACCGTCTTCTATATCTAGACTAATGAGATCCGTCTGTACAACCGTCATCTATATCTAGACTAACGAGACCCGTCTGTACAACCGTCTTCTATATCTAGACTAACGAGATCTCTCGTTATACAACCCTCTTCTATATCTAGACTAACGAGATCCGTCTGTACAACCGTCTTCTATATCTAGACTAACGAGATCCGTCTGTACAACCGTCTTCTATATCTAGACTAACGAGATCCGTCTGTACAACCGTCTTCTATATCTAGACTAACGAGATCCGTCTGTACAACCGTCTTCTATATCCAGACTAACGAGATCCGTCTGTACAACCGTCTTCTATATCTAGACTAACGAGATCCGTCTGTACAACCGTCTTCTATATCTAGACTAACGATATCTCTCGTTATACAAACGTCTTCAATATCTAGACTAACGAGATCCGTCTGTACAACCGTCTTCTATATCTAGACTAACGGGATCCGTCTGTACAACCGTCTTCTATATCTAGACTAACGAGATCTCTCGTTATACAACCGTCTTCTATATCTAGACTAACGAGATCCGTCTGTACAACCGTCTTCTATATCTAGACTAACGAGATCCGTCTGTACAACCGTTTTCTATATCTAGACTAACGAGGTACGTCGTTGGACAAACGTCTTCAATATCTAGACTAACGAGATCCGTCTGTACAACCGTCTTCTATATCTAGACTAACGGGATCCGTCTGTACAACCGTCTTCTATATCTAGACTAACGAGATCCGTCTGTACAACCGTCTTCTATATCTAGACTAACGAGATCTCTCGTTATACAACCGTCTTCTATATCTAGACTAACGAGATCCGTCTGTACAACCGTTTTCTATATCTAGACTAACGAGGTACGTCGTTGGACAAACGTCTTCAATATCTAGACTAACGAGATCCGTCTGTACAACCGTCTTCTATATCTAGACTAACGGGATCCGTCTGTACAACCGTCTTCTATATCTAGACTAACGAGATCTCTCGTTATACAACCGTCTTCTATATCTAGACTAACGAGATCTCTCGTTATACAACCGTCTTCTATATCTAGACTAACGAGATCCGTCTGTACAACCGTCTTCTATATCTAGACTAACGAGATCCGTCTGTACAACCGTTTTCTATATCTAGACTAACGAGGTACGTCGTTGGAGAAACGTCTTCAATATCTAGACTAACGAGATCCGTCTGTACAACCGTCTTCTATATCTAGACTAACGGGATCCGTCTGTACAACCGTCTTCTATATCTAGACTAACGAGATCTCTCGTTATACAACCGTCTTCTATATCTAGACTAACGAGATCCGTCTGTACAACCGTCTTCTATATCTAGACTAACGAGATCCGTCTGTACAACCGTCTTCTATATCTAGACTAACGATATCTCTCGTTATACAACCGTCTTCTATATCTAGACTAACGAGATCCGTCTGTACAACCGTCTTCTATATCTAGACTAACGAGATCCGTATGTACAACCGTCTTCTATATCTAGACTAACGAGATCTCTCGTTATACAACCGTCTTCTATATCTAGACTAACGGGATACGTCGTTGGACAAACGTCTTCTATATCTAGACTAACGAGATCCGTCTGTACAACCGTCTTCTATATCTAGACTAACGAGATCCGTCTGTACAACCGTTTTCTATATCTAGACTAACGAGGTACGTCGTTGGAGAAACGTCTTCAATATCTAGACTAACGAGGTCCGTCTGTACAACCGTCTTCTATATCTAGACTAACGAGATCCGTCTGTACAACCGTCTTCTATATCTAGACTAACGAGATCTCTCGTTATACAACCGTCTTCTATATCTAGACTAACGGGATACGTCGTTGGACAAACGTCTTCTATATCTAGACTAACGAGATCCGTCTGTACAACCGTCTTCTATATCTAGACTAACGAGATCCGTCTGTACAACCGTCTTCTATATCTAGACTAACGATATCTCTCGTTATACAACCGTCTTCTATATCTAGACTAACGAGATCCGTCTGTACAACCGTCTTCTATATCTAGACTAACGAGATCCGTCTGTACAACCGTCTTCTATATCTAGACTAACGAGATCTCTCGTTATACAACCGTCTTCTATATCTAGACTAACGGGATACGTCGTTGGACAAACGTCTTCTATATCTAGACTAACGAGATCCGTCTGTACAACCGTCTTCTATATCTAGACTAACGAGATCCGTCTGTACAACCGTCTTCTATATCTAGACTAACGAGGTACGTCGTTGGAGAAACGTCTTCAATATCTAGACTAACGAGATCCGTCTGTACAACCGTCTTCTATATCTAGACTAACGGGATCCGTCTGTACAACCGTCTTCTATATCTAGACTAACGAGATCTCTCGTTATACAACCGTCTTCTATATCTAGACTAACGAGATCCGTCTGTACAACCGTCTTCTATATCTAGACTAACGAGATCCGTCTGTACAACCGTCTTCTATATCTAGACTAACGATATCTCTCGTTATACAACCGTCTTCTATATCTAGACTAACGAGATCCGTCTGTACAACCGTCTTCTATATCTAGACTAACGAGATCCGTATGTACAACCGTCTTCTATATCTAGACTAACGAGATCTCTCGTTATACAACCGTCTTCTATATCTAGACTAACGGGATACGTCGTTGGACAAACGTCTTCTATATCTAGACTAACGAGATCCGTCTGTACAACCGTCTTCTATATCTAGACTAACGAGATCCGTCTGTACAACCGTTTTCTATATCTAGACTAACGAGGTACGTCGTTGGAGAAACGTCTTCAATATCTAGACTAACGAGGTCCGTCTGTACAACCGTCTTCTATATCTAGACTAACGAGATCCGTCTGTACAACCGTCTTCTATATCTAGACTAACGAGATCTCTCGTTATACAACCGTCTTCTATATCTAGACTAACGGGATACGTCGTTGGACAAACGTCTTCTATATCTAGACTAACGAGATCCGTCTGTACAACCGTCTTCTATATCTAGACTAACGAGATCCGTCTGTACAACCGTCTTCTATATCTAGACTAACGATATCTCTCGTTATACAACCGTCTTCTATATCTAGACTAACGAGATCCGTCTGTACAACCGTCTTCTATATCTAGACTAACGAGATCCGTCTGTACAACCGTCTTCTATATCTAGACTAACGAGATCTCTCGTTATACAACCGTCTTCTATATCTAGACTAACGGGATACGTCGTTGGACAAACGTCTTCTGTATCTAGACTAACGAGATCCGTCTGTACAACCGTCTTCTATATCTAGACTAACGAGATCCGTCTGTACAACCGTCTTCTATATCTAGACTAACGATATCTCTCGTTATACCACCGTCTTCTATATCTAGACTAACGGGATCCGTCTGTACAACCGTCTTCTATATCTAGACTAACGGGATCCGTCTGTACAACCGTCTTCTATATCTAGACTAACGAGATCTCTCGTTATACAACCGTCTTCTATATCTAGACTAACGAGATCCGTCTGTACAACCGTCTTCTATATCTAGACTAACGAGATCCGTCTGTACAACCGTCTTCTATATCTAGACTAACGATATCTCTCGTTATACAACCGTCTTCTATATCTAGACTAACGAGATCCGTCTGTACAACCGTCTTCTATATCTAGACTAACGAGATCCGTCTGTACAACCGTCTTCTATATCTAGACTAACGAGATCCGTCTGTACAACCGTTTTCTATATCTAGACTAACGAGATCCGTCTGTACAACCGTCTTCTATATCTAGACTAACGAGATCCATCTGTACAACCGTCTTCTATATCTAGACTAACGAGATCCGTCTGTACAACCGTCTTCTATATCTAGACTAACGAGATCCGTCTGTACAACCGTCTTCTATATCTAGACTAACGATATCTCTCGTTATACAACCGTCTTCTATATCTAGACTAACGAGATCCGTCTGTACAACCGTCTTCTATATCTAGACTAACGAGATCCGTCTGTACAACCGTCTTCTATATCTAGACTAACGAGATCTCTCGTTATACAACCGTCTTCTATATCTAGACTAACGAGATCCGTCTGTACAACCGTCTTCTATATCTAGACTAACGAGATCCGTCTGTACAACCGTCTTCTATATCTAGACTAACGATATCTCTCGTTATACAACCGTCTTCTATATCTAGACTAACGAGATCCGTCTGTACAACCGTCTTCTATATCTAGACTAACGAGATCCGTCTGTACAACCGTCTTCTATATCTAGACTAACGGGATCCGTCTGTACAACCGTCTTCTATATCTAGACTAACGAGATCCGTCTGTACAACCGTCTTCTATATCTAGACTAATGAGATCCGTCTGTACAACCGTCTTCTATATCTAGACTAACGAGATCCGTCTGTACAACCGTCTTCTATATCTAGACTAACGAGATCTCTCGTTATACAACCGTCTTCTATATCTAGACTAACGAGATCCGTCTGTACAACCGTCTTCTATATCTAGACTAACGAGATCCGTCTGTACAACCGTCTTCTATATCTAGACTAACGAGATCTCTCGTTATACAACCGTCTTCTATATCTAGACTAACGGGATACGTCGTTGGACAAACGTCTTCTATATCTAGACTAACGAGATCCGTCTGTACAACCGTCTTCTATATCTAGACTAACGAGATCCGTCTGTACAACCGTCTTCTATATCTAGACTAACGATATCTCTCGTTATACAACCGTCTTCTATATCTAGACTAACGGGATCCGTCTGTACAACCGTCTTCTATATCTAGACTAACGAGATCTCTCGTTATACAACCGTCTTCTATATCTAGACTAACGAGATCCGTCTGAACAACCGTCTTCTATATCTAGACTAACGAGATCCGTCTGTACAACCGCCTTCTATATCTAGACTAACGAGATACGTCGTTGTACAACCATCTTCTATATCTAGACTAACGCGATCCGTCTGTACAACCGTCTTCTATATCTAGACTAACGAGATCCGTCTGTACAACCGTCTTCTATATCTAGACTAACGAGATCCGTCTGTACAACCGTCTTCTATATCTAGACTGACGAGATCTCTCGTTATACAACCGTCTTCTATATCTAGACTAACGAGGTACGTCGTTGGACAAACGTCTTCAATATCTAGACTAACGAGATCCGTCTGTACAACCGTCTTCTATATCTAGACTAACGGGATCCGTCTGTACAACCGTCTTCTATATCTAGACTAACGAGATCCGTCTGTACAACCGTCTTCTATATCTAGACTAATGAGATCCGTCTGTACAACCGTCTTCTATATCTAGACTAACGAGATCCGTCTGTACAACCGTCTTCTATATCTAGACTAACGAGATCTCTCGTTATACAACCGTCTTCTATATCTAGACTAACGAGATCCGTCTGTACAACCGTCTTCTATATCTAGACTAACGAGATCCGTCTGTACAACCGTCTTCTATATCTAGACTAACGAGATCTCTCGTTATACAACCGTCTTCTATATCTAGACTAACGGGATACGTCGGTGGACAAACGTCTTCTATATCTAGACTAACGAGATCCGTCTGTACAACCGTCTTCTATATCTAGACTAACGCGATCCGTCTGTACAACCGTCTTCTATATCTAGACTAACGAGATCTCTCGTTATACAACCGTCTTCTATATCTAGACTAACGAGATCCGTCTGTACAACCGCCTTCTATATCTAGACTAACGAGATCCGTCTGCACAACCGTCTTCTATATCTAGACTAACGAGATCCGTCTGTACAACCGTCTTTTATATCTAGACTAACGAGATCCGTCTGTACAACCGTCTTCTATATCTAGACTAACGAGATCCGTCTGAACAACCGTCTTCTATATCTAGACTAACGAGATCCGTCTGTACAACCGTCTTCTATATCTAGACTAACGAGATCCGTCTGTACAACCGTCTTCTATATCTAGACTAACGAGATCCGTCTGTACAACCGTTTTCTATATCTAGACTAACGAGATCCGTCTGAACAACCGTCTTCTATATCTAGACTAACGAGATCCGTCTGTACAACCGTCTTCTATATCTAGACTAACGAGATCCGTCTGTACAACCGTCTTCTATATCTAGACTAACGAGATCCGTCTGAACAACCGTCTTCTATATCTAGACTAACGAGATCCGTCTGTACAACCGTCTTCTATATCTAGACTAACGAGATCCGTCTGTACAACCGTCTTCTATATCTAGACTAACGAGATCCGTCTGTACAACCGTCTTCTATATCTAGACTAACGAGATCCGTCTGTACAACCGTCTTCTATATCTAGACTAACGAGATCCGTCTGTACAACCGTCTTCTATATCTAGACTAACGAGATCTCTCGTTATACAACCGTCTTCTATATCTAGACTAACGGGATAAGTCGTTGGACAAACGTCTTCTATATCTAAACTAACGAGATCCGTCTGTACAACCGTCTTCTATATCTAGACTAACGAGATCCGTCTGTACAACCGTCTTCTATATCTAGACTAACGATATCTCACGTTATACAACCGTCTTCTATATCTAGACTAACGGGATCCGTCTGTACAACCGTCTTCTATATCTAGACTAACGAGATCTCTCGTTATACAACCGTCTTCTATATCTAGACTAACGAGATCCGTCTGTACAACCGCCTTCTATATCTAGACTAACGAGATCCATCTGTACAACCGTCTTCTATATCTAGACTAAGGAGATCCGTCTGTACAACCGTCATCTATATCTAGACTAACGAGACCCGTCTGTACAACCGTCTTCTATATCTAGACTAACGAGATCCATCTGTACAACCGTCTTCTATATCTAGACTAATGAGATCCGTCTGTACAACCGTCATCTATATCTAGACTAACGAGACCCGTCTGTACAACCGTCTTCTATATCTAGACTAACGAGATCTCTCGTTATACAACCGTCTTCTATATCTAGACTAACGGGATACGTCGTTGGACAAACGTCTTCTATATCTAGACTAACGAGATCCGTCTGTACAACCGTCTTCTATATCTAGACTAACGAGATCTCTCGTTATACAACCGTCTTCTATATCTAGACTAACGGGATACGTCGTTGGACAAACGTCTTCTATATCTAGACTAACGAGATCCGTCTGTACAACCGTCTTCTATATCTAGACTAACGAGATCCGTCTGTACAACCGTCTTCTATATCTAGACTAACGATATCTCTCGTTATACCACCGTCTTCTATATCTAGACTAACGGGATCCGTCTGTACAACCGTCTTCTATATCTAGACTAACGGGATCCGTCTGTACAACCGTCTTCTATATCTAGACTAACGAGATCTCTCGTTATACAACCGTCTTCTATATCTAGACTAACGAGATCCGTCTGTACAACCGTCTTCTATATCTAGACTAACGAGATCCGTCTGTACAACCGTCTTCTATATCTAGACTAACGATATCTCTCGTTATACAAACGTCTTCTATATCTAGACTAACGAGATCCGTCTGTACAACCGTCTTCTATATCTAGACTAACGAGATCCGTCTGTACAACCGTCTTCTATATCTAGACTAACGAGATCCGTCTGTACAACCGTTTTCTATATCTAGACTAACGAGATCCGTCTGAACAACCGTCTTCTATATCTAGACTAACGAGATCCGTCTGTACAACCGTCTTCTATATCTAGACTAACGAGATCCGTCTGTACAACCGTCTTCTATATCTAGACTAACGAGATCTCTCGTTATACAACCGTCTTCTATATCTAGACTAACGAGATCCGTCTGTACAACCGCCTTCTATATCTAGACTAACGAGATCCGTCTGCACAACCGTCTTCTATATCAAGACTAACGAGATCCGTCTGTACAACCGTCTTTTATATCTAGACGAACGAGATCCGTCTGCACAACCGTCTTCTATATCTAGACTAACGAGATCCGTCTGAACAACCGTCTTCTATATCTAGACTAACGAGATCCGTCTGTACAACCGCCTTCTATATCTAGACTTACGAGATACGTCGTTGTACAACCATCTTCTATATCTAGACTAACGCGATCCGTCTGTACAACCGTTTTCTATATCGAGTCTAACGAGATCCGTCTGTACAAACGTCTTCTATATCAAGACTAACGAGATCCGTCTGTACAACCGTCTTCTATATCTAGACTAACGAGATCCGTCTGTACAACCGTCTTCTATATCTAGACTAACGAGATCCGTCTGAACAACCGTCTTCTATATCTAGACTAACGAGATCCGTCTGTACAACCGTCTTCTATATCTAGACTAACGAGATCTCTCGTTATACAACCGTCTTCTATATCTAGACTAACGAGATCCGTCTGTACAACCGTCTTCTATATCTAGACTAACGAGATCCGTCTGTACAACCGTCTTCTATATCTAGACTAACGAGATCTCTCGTTATACAACCGTCTTCTATATCTAGACTAACGGGATACGTCGTTGGACAAACGTCTTCTATATCTAGACTAACGAGATCCGTCTGTACAACCGTCTTCTATATCTAGACTAACGAGATCCGTCTGTACAACCGTCTTCTATATCTAGACTAACGAGATCCGTCTGTACAACCGTTTTCTATATCTAGACTAACGAGATCCGTCTGAACAACCGTCTTCTATATCTAGACTAACGAGATCCGTCTGTACAACCGTC
Organism: Andrena bicolor; assembly: GCA_960531205.1. Lineage (NCBI taxonomy): Eukaryota > Metazoa > Arthropoda > Insecta > Hymenoptera > Andrenidae > Andrena > Andrena bicolor. Next base: position 463,342 of record CAUIJW010000096.1, read on the forward strand.
TTCTATATCTAGACTAACGAGATCCGTCTGTACAACCGTCTTCTATATCTAGACTAACGAGATCTCTCGTTATACAACCGTCTTCTATATCTAGACTAACGAGATCCGTCTGTACAACCGCCTTCTATATCTAGACTAACGAGATCCGTCTGCACAACCGTCTTCTATATCAAGACTAACGAGATCCGTCTGTACAACCGTCTTTTATATCTAGACGAACGAGATCCGTCTGCACAACCGTCTTCTATATCTAGACTAACGAGATCCGTCTGAACAACCGTCTTCTATATCTAGACTAACGAGATCCGTCTGTACAACCGCCTTCTATATCTAGACTAACGAGATACGTCGTTGTACAACCATCTTCTACATCTACACTAACGCGATCCGTCTGTACAACCGTCTTCTATATCTAGACTAACGAGATCCGTCTGTACAACCGTCTTCTATATCTAGACTAACGAGATCCGTCTGTACAACCGTCTTCTATATCTAGACTAACGAGATCCGTCTGAACAACCGTCTTCTATATCTAGACTAACGAGATCCGTCTGTACAACCGTCTTCTATATCTAGACTAACGAGATCCGTCTGTACAACCGTCTTCTATATCTAGACTAACGAGATCCGTCTGTACAACCGTCTTCTATATCTAGACTAACGAGATCCGTCTGTACAACCGTCTTCTATATCTAGACTAACGAGATCCGTCTGTACAACCGTCTTCTATATCTAGACTAACGAGATCCGTCTGTACAACCGTCTTCTATATCTAGACTAACGAGATCCGTCTGTACAACCGTCTTCTATATCTAGACTAACGAGATCTCTCGTTATACAACCGTCTTCTATATCTAGACTAACGGGATACGTCGTTGGACAAACGTCTTCTATATCTAGACTAACGAGATCCGTCTGTACAACCGTCTTCTATATCTAGACTAACGAGATCCGTCTGTACAACCGTCTTCTATATCTAGACTAACGATATCTCTCGTTATACCACCGTCTTCTATATCTAGACTAACGGGATCCGTCTGTACAACCGTCTTCTATATCTAGACTAACGGGATCCGTCTGTACAACCGTCTTCTATATCTAGACTAACGAGATCTCTCGTTATACAACCGTCTTCTATATCTAGACTAACGAGATCCGTCTGTACAACCGTCTTCTATATCTAGACTAACGATATCTCTCGTTATACAACCGTCTTCTATATCTAGACTAACGGGATCCGTCTGTACAACCGTCTTCTATATCTAGACTAACGAGATCTCTCGTTATACAACCGTCTTCTATATCTAGACTAACGAGATCCGTCTGTACAACCGTCTTCTATATCTAGACTAACGAGATCCATCTGTACAACCGTCTTCTATATCTAGACTAACGAGATCCGTCTGAACAACCGTCTTCTATATCTAGACTAACGAGATCCGTCTGTACAACCGCCTTCTATATCTAGACTAACGAGATACGTCGTTGTACAACCATCTTCTATATCTAGACTAACGCGATCCGTCTGTACAACCGTTTTCTATATCGAGACTAACGAGATCCGTCTGTACAACCGTCTTCTATATCTAGACTAACGGGATACGACGTTGGACAAACGTCTTCTATATCTAGACTAACGAGATCCGTCTGTACAACCGTCTTCTATATCTAGACTAACGAGATAAGTCTGTACAACCGTTTTCTATATCTAGACTAACGAGATCCGTCTGAACAACCGTCTTCTATATCTAGACTAACGAGATCCGTCTGTACAACCGTCTTCTATATCTAGACTAACGAGATCCGTCTGTACAACCGTCTTCTATATCTAGACTAACGAGATCCGTCTGTACAACCGTCTTCTATATCTAGACTAACGAGATCCGTCTGTACAACCGTCTTCTATATCTAGACTAACGAGATCCGTCTGTACAACCGTCTTCTATATCTAGACTAACGAGATCTCTCGTTATACAACCGTCTTCTATATCTAGACTAACGGGATACGTCGTTGGACAAACGTCTTCTATATCTAGACTAACGAGATCCGTCTGTACAACCGTCTTCTATATCTAGACTAACGAGATCCGTCTGTACAACCGTCTTCTATATCTAGACTAACGATATCTCTCGTTATACAACCGTCTTCTATATCTAGACTAACGGGATCCGTCTGTACAACCGTCTTCTATATCTAGACTAACGAGATCTCTCGTTATACAACCGTCTTCTATATCTAGACTAACGAGATCCGTCTGTACAACCGTCTTCTATATCTAGACTAACGAGATCCATCTGTACAACCGTCTTCTATATCTAGACTAAGGAGATCCGTCTGTACAACCGTCATCTATATCTAGACTAACGAGACCCGTCTGTACAACCGTCTTCTATATCTAGACTAACGAGATCCGTCTGTACAACCGCCTTCTATATCTAGACTAACGAGATCCGTCTGTACAACCGTTTTCTATATCTAGACTAACGAGGTACGTCGTTGGACAAACGTCTTCAATATCTAGACTAACGAGATCCGTCTGTACAACCGTCTTCTATATCTAGACTAACGGGATCCGTCTGTACAACCGTCTTCTATATCTAGACTAACGAGATCTCTCGTTATACAACCGTCTTCTATATCTAGACTAACGAGATCCGTCTGTACAACCGTCTTCTATATCTAGACTAACGAGATCCGTCTGTACAACCGTTTTCTATATCTAGACTAACGAGGTACGTCGTTGGACAAACGTCTTCAATATCTAGACTAACGAGATCCGTCTGTACAACCGTCTTCTATATCTAGACTAACGGGATCCGTCTGTACAACCGTCTTCTATATCTAGACTAACGAGATCCGTCTGTACAACCGTCTTCTATATCTAGACTAACGAGATCTCTCGTTATACAACCGTCTTCTATATCTAGACTAACGAGATCCGTCTGTACAACCGTTTTCTATATCTAGACTAACGAGGTACGTCGTTGGACAAACGTCTTCAATATCTAGACTAACGAGATCCGTCTGTACAACCGTCTTCTATATCTAGACTAACGGGATCCGTCTGTACAACCGTCTTCTATATCTAGACTAACGAGATCTCTCGTTATACAACCGTCTTCTATATCTAGACTAACGAGATCTCTCGTTATACAACCGTCTTCTATATCTAGACTAACGAGATCCGTCTGTACAACCGTCTTCTATATCTAGACTAACGAGATCCGTCTGTACAACCGTTTTCTATATCTAGACTAACGAGGTACGTCGTTGGAGAAACGTCTTCAATATCTAGACTAACGAGATCCGTCTGTACAACCGTCTTCTATATCTAGACTAACGGGATCCGTCTGTACAACCGTCTTCTATATCTAGACTAACGAGATCTCTCGTTATACAACCGTCTTCTATATCTAGACTAACGAGATCCGTCTGTACAACCGTCTTCTATATCTAGACTAACGAGATCCGTCTGTACAACCGTCTTCTATATCTAGACTAACGATATCTCTCGTTATACAACCGTCTTCTATATCTAGACTAACGAGATCCGTCTGTACAACCGTCTTCTATATCTAGACTAACGAGATCCGTATGTACAACCGTCTTCTATATCTAGACTAACGAGATCTCTCGTTATACAACCGTCTTCTATATCTAGACTAACGAGATCCGTCTGTACAACCGTCTTCTATATCTAGACTAACGAGATCCGTCTGTACAACCGTTTTCTATATCTAGACTAACGAGGTACGTCGTTGGAGAAACGTCTTCAATATCTAGACTAACGAGGTCCGTCTGTACAACCGTCTTCTATATCTAGACTAACGAGATCCGTCTGTACAACCGTCTTCTATATCTAGACTAACGAGATCTCTCGTTATACAACCGTCTTCTATATCTAGACTAACGGGATACGTCGTTGGACAAACGTCTTCTATATCTAGACTAACGAGATCCGTCTGTACAACCGTCTTCTATATCTAGACTAACGAGATCCGTCTGTACAACCGTCTTCTATATCTAGACTAACGATATCTCTCGTTATACAACCGTCTTCTATATCTAGACTAACGAGATCCGTCTGTACAACCGTCTTCTATATCTAGACTAACGAGATCCGTCTGTACAACCGTCTTCTATATCTAGACTAACGAGATCTCTCGTTATACAACCGTCTTCTATATCTAGACTAACGGGATACGTCGTTGGACAAACGTCTTCTGTATCTAGACTAACGAGATCCGTCTGTACAACCGTCTTCTATATCTAGACTAACGAGATCCGTCTGTACAACCGTCTTCTATATCTAGACTAACGATATCTCTCGTTATACCACCGTCTTCTATATCTAGACTAACGGGATCCGTCTGTACAACCGTCTTCTATATCTAGACTAACGGGATCCGTCTGTACAACCGTCTTCTATATCTAGACTAACGAGATCTCTCGTTATACAACCGTCTTCTATATCTAGACTAACGAGATCCGTCTGTACAACCGTCTTCTATATCTAGACTAACGAGATCTCTCGTTATACAACCGTCTTCTATATCTAGACTAACGATATCTCTCGTTATACAACCGTCTTCTATATCTAGACTAACGAGATCCGTCTGTACAACCGTCTTCTATATCTAGACTAACGAGATCCGTCTGTACAACCGTCTTCTATATCTAGACTAACGAGATCCGTCTGTACAACCGTTTTCTATATCTAGACTAACGAGATCCGTCTGTACAACCGTCTTCTATATCTAGACTAACGAGATCCATCTGTACAACCGTCTTCTATATCTAGACTAACGAGATCCGTCTGTACAACCGTCTTCTATATCTAGACTAACGAGATCCGTCTGTACAACCGTCTTCTATATCTAGACTAACGAGATCCGTCTGTACAACCGTCTTCTATATCTAGACTAACGAGATCCGTCTGTACAACCGTCTTCTATATCTAGACTAACGAGATCTCTCGTTATACAACCGTCTTCTATATCTAGACTAACGGGATACGTCGTTGGACAAACGTCTTCTATATCTAGACTAACGAGATCCGTCTGTACAACCGTCTTCTATATCTAGACTAACGAGATCCGTCTGTACAACCGTCTTCTATATCTAGACTAACGATATCTCTCGTTATACAACCGTCTTCTATATCTAGACTAACGAGACCCGTCTGTACAACCGTCTTCTATATCTAGACTAACGAGATCCGTCTGCACAACCGTCTTCTATATCTAGACTAACGAGATCCGTCTGAACAACCATCTTCTATATCTAGACTAACGAGATCCGTCTGTACAACCGTCTTCTATATCTAGACTAACGAGATCCGTCTGCACAACCGTCTTCTATATCTAGACTAACGAGATCCGTCTGTACAACCGTCTTCTATATCTAGACTAACGAGATCTCTCGTTATACAACCGTCTTCTATATCTAGACTAACGGGATACGTCGTTGGACAAACGTCTTCTATATCTAGACTAACGAGATCCGTCTGTACAACCGTCTTCTATATCTAGACTAACGAGATCCGTCTGTACAACCGTCTTCTATATCTAGACTAACGATATCTCTCGTTATACAACCGTCTTCTATATCTAGACTAACGAGACCCGTCTGTACAACCGTCTTCTATATCTAGACTAACGAGATCCGTCTGCACAACCGTCTTCTATATCTAGACTAACGAGATCCGTCTGAACAACCATCTTCTATATCTAGACTAACGAGATCCGTCTGTACAACCGCCTTCTATATCTAGACTAACGAGATACGTCGTTGTACAACCATCTTCTATATCTAGACTAACGCGATCCGTCTGTACAACCGCCTTCTATATCTAGACTAACGAGATCCGTCTGCACAACCGTCTTCTATATCTAGACTAACGAGATCCGTCTGTACAACCGTCTTTTATATCTAGACGAACGAGATCCGTCTGCACAACCGTCTTCTATATCTAGACTAACGAGATCCGTCTGAACAACCGTCTTCTATATCTAGACTAACGAGATCCGTCTGTACAACCGCCTTCTATATCTAGACTAACGAGATACGTCGTTGTACAACCATCTTCTATATCTAGACTAACGCGATCCGTCTGTACAACCGTCTTCTATATCTAGACTAACGAGATCCGTCTGTACAACCGTCTTCTATATCTAGACTAACGAGATCCGTCTGTACAACCGTCTTCTATATCTAGACTGACGAGATCTCTCGTTATACAACCGTCTTCTATATCTAGACTAACGAGGTACGTCGTTGGACAAACGTCTTCAATATCTAGACTAACGAGATCCGTCTGTACAACCGTCTTCTATATCTAGACTAACGGGATCCGTCTGTACAACCGTCTTCTATATCTAGACTAACGAGATCCGTCTGTACAACCGTCTTCTATATCTAGACTAATGAGATCCGTCTGTACAACCGTCTTCTATATCTAGACTAACGAGATCCGTCTGTACAACCGTCTTCTATATCTAGACTAACGAGATCTCTCGTTATACAACCGTCTTCTATATCTAGACTAACGAGATCCGTCTGTACAACCGTCTTCTATATCTAGACTAACGAGATCCGTCTGTACAACCGTCTTCTATATCTAGACTAACGAGATCCGTCTGTACAACCGTCTTCTATATCTAGACTAACGAGATCCGTCTGTACAACCGTCTTCTATATCTAGACTAACGATATCTCTCGTTATACAACCGTCTTCTATATCTAGACTAACGAGATCCGTCTGTACAACCGTCTTCTATATCTAGACTAACGAGATCCGTCTGTACAACCGTCTTCTATATCTAGACTAACGAGATCTCTCGTTATACAACCGTCTTCTATATCTAGACTAACGGGATACGTCGTTGGACAAACGTCTTCTATATCTAGACTAACGAGATCCGTCTGTACAACCGTCTTCTATATCTAGACTAACGAGATCCGTCTGTACAACCGTTTTCTATATCTAGACTAACGAGGTACGTCGTTGGAGAAACGTCTTCAATATCTAGACTAACGAGATCCGTCTGTACAACCGTCTTCTATATCTAGACTAACGAGATCTCTCGTTATACAACCGTCTTCTATATCTAGACTAACGGGATACGTCGTTGGACAAACGTCTTCTATATCTAGACTAACGAGATCCGTCTGTACAACCGTCTTCTATATCTAGACTAACGAGATCCGTCTGTACAACCGTCTTCTATATCTAGACTAACGAGATCCGTCTGTACAACCGTCTTCTATATCTAGACTAACGAGATCTCTCGTTATACAACCGTCTTCTATATCTAGACTAACGATATCTCTCGTTATACAACCGTCTTCTATATCTAGACTAACGAGATCCGTCTGTACAACCGTCTTCTATATCTAGACTAACGAGATCCGTCTGTACAACCGTCTTCTATATCTAGACTAACGAGATCCGTCTGTACAACCGTTTTCTATATCTAGACTAACGAGATCCGTCTGTACAACCGTCTTCTATATCTAGACTAACGAGATCCATCTGTACAACCGTCTTCTATATCTAGACTAACGAGATCCGTCTGTACAACCGTCTTCTATATCTAGACTAACGAGATCCGTCTGTACAACCGTCTTCTATATCTAGACTAACGAGATCCGTCTGTACAACCGTCTTCTATATCTAGACTAACGAGATCCGTCTGTACAACCGTCTTCTATATCTAGACTAACGATATCTCTCGTTATACAACCGTCTTCTATATCTAGACTAACGAGATCCGTCTGTACAACCGTCTTCTATATCTAGACTAACGAGATCCGTCTGTACAACCGTCTTCTATATCTAGACTAACGAGATCTCTCGTTATACAACCGTCTTCTATATCTAGACTAACGGGATACGTCGTTGGACAAACGTCTTCTATATCTAGACTAACGAGATCCGTCTGTACAACCGTCTTCTATATCTAGACTAACGAGATCCGTCTGAACAACCGTCTTCTATATCTAGACTAACGAGATCCGTCTGTACAACCGCCTTCTATATCTAGACTAACGAGATACGTCGTTGTACAACCATCTTCTATATCTAGACTAACGCGATCCGTCTGTACAACCGTCTTCTATATCTAGACTAACGAGATCCGTCTGTACAACCGTCTTCTATATCTAGACTAACGAGATCCGTCTGTACAACCGTCTTCTATATCTAGACTAACGAGATCCGTCTGTACAACCGTCTTCTATATCTAGACTAACGAGATCCGTCTGTACAACCGTCTTCTATATCTAGACTAACGAGATCCGTCTGTACAACCGTCTTCTATATCTAGACTAACGAGATCCGTCTGTACAACAGTCTTCTATATCTAGACTAACGAGATATCTCGTTATACAACCGTCTTCTATATCTAGACTAACGGGATACGTCGTTGGACAAACGTCTTCTATATCTAGACTAACGAGATCCGTCTGTACAACCGTCTTCTATATCTAGACTAACGAGATCCGTCTGTACAACCGTCTTCTATATCTAGACTAACGATATCTCTCGTTATACCACCGTCTTCTATATCTAGACTAACGGGATCCGTCTGTACAACCGTCTTCTATATCTAGACTAACGGGATCCGTCTGTACAACCGTCTTCTATATCTAGACTAACGAGATCTCTCGTTATACAACCGTCTTCTATATCTAGACTAACGAGATCCGTCTGTACAACCGTCTTCTATATCTAGACTAACGATATCTCTCGTTATACAACCGTCTTCTATATCTAGACTAACGGGATCCGTCTGTACAACCGTCTTCTATATCTAGACTAACGAGATCTCTCGTTATACAACCGTCTTCTATATCTAGACTAACGAGATCCGTCTGTACAACCGTCTTCTATATCTAGACTAACGAGATCCATCTGTACAACCGTCTTCTATATCTAGACTAACGAGATCCGTCTGAACAACCGTCTTCTATATCTAGACTAACGAGATCCGTCTGTACAACCGCCTTCTATATCTAGACTAACGAGATACGTCGTTGTACAACCATCTTCTATATCTAGACTAACGCGATCCGTCTGTACAACCGTTTTCTATATCGAGACTAACGAGATCCGTCTGTACAACCGTCTTCTATATCTAGACTAACGGGATACGACGTTGGACAAACGTCTTCTATATCTAGACTAACGAGATCCGTCTGTACAACCGTCTTCTATATCTAGACTAACGAGATAAGTCTGTACAACCGTTTTCTATATCTAGACTAACGAGATCCGTCTGAACAACCGTCTTCTATATCTAGACTAACGAGATCCGTCTGTACAACCGTCTTCTATATCTAGACTAACGAGATCCGTCTGTACAACCGTCTTCTATATCTAGACTAACGAGATCCGTCTGTACAACCGTCTTCTATATCTAGACTAACGAGATCCGTCTGTACAACCGTCTTCTATATCTAGACTAACGAGATCCGTCTGTACAACCGTCTTCTATATCTAGACTAACGAGATCTCTCGTTATACAACCGTCTTCTATATCTAGACTAACGGGATACGTCGTTGGACAAACGTCTTCTATATCTAGACTAACGAGATCCGTCTGTACAACCGTCTTCTATATCTAGACTAACGAGATCCGTCTGTACAACCGTCTTCTATATCTAGACTAACGATATCTCTCGTTATACAACCGTCTTCTATATCTAGACTAACGGGATCCGTCTGTACAACCGTCTTCTATATCTAGACTAACGAGATCTCTCGTTATACAACCGTCTTCTATATCTAGACTAACGAGATCCGTCTGTACAACCGTCTTCTATATCTAGACTAACGAGATCCATCTGTACAACCGTCTTCTATATCTAGACTAAGGAGATCCGTCTGTACAACCGTCATCTATATCTAGACTAACGAGACCCGTCTGTACAACCGTCTTCTATATCTAGACTAACGAGATCCGTCTGTACAACCGTCTTCTATATCTAGACTAACGAGATCCGTCTGTACAACCGTTTTCTATATCTAGACTAACGAGGTACGTCGTTGGACAAACGTCTTCAATATCTAGACTAACGAGATCCGTCTGTACAACCGTCTTCTATATCTAGACTAACGGGATCCGTCTGTACAACCGTCTTCTATATCTAGACTAACGAGATCTCTCGTTATACAACCGTCTTCTATATCTAGACTAACGAGATCCGTCTGTACAACCGTCTTCTATATCTAGACTAACGAGATCCGTCTGTACAACCGTTTTCTATATCTAGACTAACGAGGTACGTCGTTGGACAAACGTCTTCAATATCTAGACTAACGAGATCCGTCTGTACAACCGTCTTCTATATCTAGACTAACGGGATCCGTCTGTACAACCGTCTTCTATATCTAGACTAACGAGATCCGTCTGTACAACCGTCTTCTATATCTAGACTAACGAGATCTCTCGTTATACAACCGTCTTCTATACCTAGACTAACGAGATCCGTCTGTACAACCGTTTTCTATATCTAGACTAACGAGGTACGTCGTTGGACAAACGTCTTCAATATCTAGACTAACGAGATCCGTCTTTACAACCGTCTTCTATATCTAGACTAACGGGATCCGTCTGTACAACCGTCTTCTATATCTAGACTAACGAGATCTCTCGTTATACAACCGTCTTCTATATCTAGACTAACGAGATCTCTCGTTATACAACCGTCTTCTATATCTAGACTAACGAGATCTCTCGTTATACAACCGTCTTCTATATCTAGACTAACGAGATCCGTCTGTACAACCGTCTTCTATATCTAGACTAACGAGATCCGTCTGTACAACCGTTTTCTATATCTAGACTAACGAGGTACGTCGTTGGAGAAACGTCTTCAATATCTAGACTAACGAGATCCGTCTGTACAACCGTCTTCTATATCTAGACTAACGGGATCCGTCTGTACAACCGTCTTCTATATCTAGACTAACGAGATCTCTCGTTATACAACCGTCTTCTATATCTAGACTAACGAGATCCGTCTGTACAACCGTCTTCTATATCTAGACTAACGAGATCCGTCTGTACAACCGTCTTCTATATCTAGACTAACGATATCTCTCGTTATACAACCGTCTTCTATATCTAGACTAACGAGATCCGTCTGTACAACCGTCTTCTATATCTAGACTAACGAGATCCGTATGTACAACCGTCTTCTATATCTAGACTAACGAGATCTCTCGTTATACAACCGTCTTCTATATCTAGACTAACGGGATACGTCGTTGGACAAACGTCTTCTATATCTAGACTAACGAGATCCGTCTGTACAACCGTCTTCTATATCTAGACTAACGAGATCCGTCTGTACAACCGTTTTCTATATCTAGACTAACGAGGTACGTCGTTGGAGAAACGTCTTCAATATCTAGACTAACGAGGTCCGTCTGTACAACCGTCTTCTATATCTAGACTAACGAGATCCGTCTGTACAACCGTCTTCTATATCTAGACTAACGAGATCTCTCGTTATACAACCGTCTTCTATATCTAGACTAACGGGATACGTCGTTGGACAAACGTCTTCTATATCTAGACTAACGAGATCCGTCTGTACAACCGTCTTCTATATCTAGACTAACGAGATCCGTCTGTACAACCGTCTTCTATATCTAGACTAACGATATCTCTCGTTATACAACCGTCTTCTATATCTAGACTAACGAGATCCGTCTGTACAACCGTCTTCTATATCTAGACTAACGAGATCCGTCTGTACAACCGTCTTCTATATCTAGACTAACGAGATCTCTCGTTATACAACCGTCTTCTATATCTAGACTAACGGGATACGTCGTTGGACAAACGTCTTCTGTATCTAGACTAACGAGATCCGTCTGTACAACCGTCTTCTATATCTAGACTAACGAGATCCGTCTGTACAACCGTCTTCTATATCTAGACTAACGATATCTCTCGTTATACCACCGTCTTCTATATCTAGACTAACGGGATCCGTCTGTACAACCGTCTTCTATATCTAGACTAACGGGATCCGTCTGTACAACCGTCTTCTATATCTAGACTAACGAGATCTCTCGTTATACAACCGTCTTCTATATCTAGACTAACGAGATCCGTCTGTACAACCGTCTTCTATATCTAGACTAACGAGATCCGTCTGTACAACCGTCTTCTATATCTAGACTAACGATATCTCTCGTTATACAACCGTCTTCTATATCTAGACTAACGAGATCCGTCTGTACAACCGTCTTCTATATCTAGACTAACGAGATCCGTCTGTACAACCGTCTTCTATATCTAGACTAACGAGATCCGTCTGTACAACCGTTTTCTATATCTAGACTAACGAGATCCGTCTGTACAACCGTCTTCTATATCTAGACTAACGAGATCCATCTGTACAACCGTCTTCTATATCTAGACTAACGAGATCCGTCTGTACAACCGTCTTCTATATCTAGACTAACGAGATCCGTCTGTACAACCGTCTTCTATATCTAGACTAACGAGATCCGTCTGTACAACCGTCTTCTATATCTAGACTAACGAGATCCGTCTGTACAACCGTCTTCTATATCTAGACTAACGAGATCTCTCGTTATACAACCGTCTTCTATATCTAGACTAACGGGATACGTCGTTGGACAAACGTCTTCTATATCTAGACTAACGAGATCCGTCTGTACAACCGTCTTCTATATCTAGACTAACGAGATCCGTCTGTACAACCGTCTTCTATATCTAGACTAACGATATCTCTCGTTATACAACCGTCTTCTATATCTAGACTAACGAGACCCGTCTGTACAACCGTCTTCTATATCTAGACTAACGAGATCCGTCTGCACAACCGTCTTCTATATCTAGACTAACGAGATCCGTCTGAACAACCATCTTCTATATCTAGACTAACGAGATCCGTCTGTACAACCGTCTTCTATATCTAGACTAACGAGATCCGTCTGTACAACCGTCTTCTATATCTAGACTAACGAGATCCGTCTGTACAACCGTCTTCTATATCTAGACTAACGAGATCTCTCGTTATACAACCGTCTTCTATATCTAGACTAACGGGATACGTCGTTGGACAAACGTCTTCTATATCTAGACTAACGAGATCCGTCTGTACAACCGTCTTCTATATCTAGACTAACGAGATCCGTCTGTACAACCGTCTTCTATATCTAGACTAACGATATCTCTCGTTATACAACCGTCTTCTATATCTAGACTAACGAGACCCGTCTGTACAACCGTCTTCTATATCTAGACTAACGAGATCCGTCTGCACAACCGTCTTCTATATCTAGACTAACGAGATCCGTCTGAACAACCATCTTCTATATCTAGACTAACGAGATCCGTCTGTACAACCGCCTTCTATATCTAGACTAACGAGATACGTCGTTGTACAACCATCTTCTATATCTAGACTAACGCGATCCGTCTGTACAACCGCCTTCTATATCTAGACTAACGAGATCCGTCTGCACAACCGTCTTCTATATCTAGACTAACGAGATCCGTCTGTACAACCGTCTTTTATATCTAGACGAACGAGATCCGTCTGCACAACCGTCTTCTATATCTAGACTAACGAGATCCGTCTGAACAACCGTCTTCTATATCTAGACTAACGAGATCCGTCTGTACAACCGCCTTCTATATCTAGACTAACGAGATACGTCGTTGTACAACCATCTTCTATATCTAGACTAACGCGATCCGTCTGTACAACCGTCTTCTATATCTAGACTAACGAGATCCGTCTGTACAACCGTCTTCTATATCTAGACTAACGAGATCCGTCTGTACAACCGTCTTCTATATCTAGACTGACGAGATCTCTCGTTATACAACCGTCTTCTATATCTAGACTAACGAGGTACGTCGTTGGACAAACGTCTTCAATATCTAGACTAACGAGATCCGTCTGTACAACCGTCTTCTATATCTAGACTAACGGGATCCGCCTGTACAACCGTCTTCTATATCTAGACTAACGAGATCCGTCTGTACAACCGTCTTCTATATCTAGACTAATGAGATCCGTCTGTACAACCGTCTTCTATATCTAGACTAACGAGATCCGTCTGTACAACCGTCTTCTATATCTAGACTAACGAGATCTCTCGTTATACAACCGTCTTCTATATCTAGACTAACGAGATCCGTCTGTACAACCGTCTTCTATATCTAGACTAACGAGATCCGTCTGTACAACCGTCTTCTATATCTAGACTAACGAGATCCGTCTGTACAACCGTCTTCTATATCTAGACTAACGAGATCCGTCTGTACAACCGTCTTCTATATCTAGACTAACGATATCTCTCGTTATACAACCGTCTTCTATATCTAGACTAACGAGATCCGTCTGTACAACCGTCTTCTATATCTAGACTAACGAGATCCGTCTGTACAACCGTCTTCTATATCTAGACTAACGAGATCTCTCGTTATACAACCGTCTTCTATATCTAGACTAACGGGATACGTCGTTGGACAAACGTCTTCTATATCTAGACTAACGAGATCCGTCTGTACAACCGTCTTCTATATCTAGACTAACGAGATCCGTCTGTACAACCGTTTTCTATATCTAGACTAACGAGGTACGTCGTTGGAGAAACGTCTTCAATATCTAGACTAACGAGATCCGTCTGTACAACCGTCTTCTATATCTAGACTAACGAGATCCGTCTGTACAACCGTCTTCTATATCTAGACTAACGAGATCTCTCGTTATACAACCGTCTTCTATATCTAGACTAACGGGATACGTCGTTGGACAAACGTCTTCTATATCTAGACTAACGAGATCCGTCTGTACAACCGTCTTCTATATCTAGACTAACGAGATCCGTCTGTACAACCGTCTTCTATATCTAGACTAACGATATCTCTCGTTATACAACCGTCTTCTATATCTAGACTAACGAGATCCGTCTGTACAACCGTCTTCTATATCTAGACTAACGAGATCCGTCTGTACAACCGTCTTCTATATCTAGACTAACGAGATCTCTCGTTATACAACCGTCTTCTATATCTAGACTAACGGGATACGTCGTTGGACAAACGTCTTCTATATCTAGACTAACGAGATCCGTCTGTACAACCGTCTTCTATATCTAGACTAACGAGATCCGTCTGTACAACCGTCTTCTATATCTAGACTAACGATATCTCTCGTTATACCACCGTCTTCTATATCTAGACTAACGGGATCCGTCTGTACAACCGTCTTCTATATCTAGACTAACGGGATCCGTCTGTACAACCGTCTTCTATATCTAGACTAACGAGATCTCTCGTTATACAACCGTCTACTATATCTAGACTAACGAGATCCGTCTGTACAACCGTCTTCTATATCTAGACTAACGATATCTCTCGTTATACAACCGTCTTCTATATCTAGACTAACGAGATCCGTCTGTACAACCGTCTTCTATATCTAGACTAACGAGATCCGTCTGTACAACCGTCTTCTATATCTAGACTAACGAGATCCGTCTGTACAACCGTTTTCTATATCTAGACTAACGAGATCCGTCTGTACAACCGTCTTCTATATCTAGACTAACGAGATCCATCTGTACAACCGTCTTCTATATCTAGACTAACGAGATCCGTCTGTACAACCGTCTTCTATATCTAGACTAACGAGATCCGTCTGTACAACCGTCTTCTATATCTAGACTAACGAGATCCGTCTGTACAACCGTCTTCTATATCTAGACTAACGAGATCCGTCTGTACAACCGTTTTCTATATCTAGACTAACGAGGTACGTCGTTGGAGAAACGTCTTCAATATCTAGACTAACGAGATCCGTCTGTACAACCGTCTTCTATATCTAGACTAACGAGATCCGTCTGTACAACCGTCTTCTATATCTAGACTAACGAGATCTCTCGTTATACAACCGTCTTCTATATCTAGACTAACGGGATACGTCGTTGGACAAACGTCTTCTATATCTAGACTAACGAGATCCGTCTGTACAACCGTCTTCTATATCTAGACTAACGAGATCCGTCTGTACAACCGTCTTCTATATCTAGACTAACGATATCTCTCGTTATACAACCGTCTTCTATATCTAGACTAACGAGATCCGTCTGTACAACCGTCTTCTATATCTAGACTAACGAGATCCGTCTGTACAACCGTCTTCTATATCTAGACTAACGAGATCTCTCGTTATACAACCGTCTTCTATATCTAGACTAACGGGATACGTCGTTGGACAAACGTCTTCTATATCTAGACTAACGAGATCCGTCTGTACAACCGTCTTCTATATCTAGACTAACGAGATCCGTCTGTACAACCGTCTTCTATATCTAGACTAACGATATCTCTCGTTATACCACCGTCTTCTATATCTAGACTAACGGGATCCGTCTGTACAACCGTCTTCTATATCTAGACTAACGGGATCCGTCTGTACAACCGTCTTCTATATCTAGACTAACGAGATCTCTCGTTATACAACCGTCTTCTATATCTAGACTAACGAGATCCGTCTGTACAACCGTCTTCTATATCTAGACTAACGAGATCCGTCTGTACAACCGTCTTCTATATCTAGACTAACGATATCTCTCGTTATACAACCGTCTTCTATATCTAGACTAACGAGATCCGTCTGTACAACCGTCTTCTATATCTAGACTAACGAGATCCGTCTGTACAACCGTCTTCTATATCTAGACTAACGGGATCCGTCTGTACAACCGTCTTCTATATCTAGACTAACGAGATCCGTCTGTACAACCGTCTTCTATATCTAGACTAATGAGATCCGTCTGTACAACCGTCTTCTATATCTAGACTAACGAGATCCGTCTGTACAACCGTCTTCTATATCTAGACTAACGAGATCCGTCTGTACAACCGTCTTCTATATCTAGACTAACGAGATCCGTCTGTACAACCGTCTTCTATATCTAGACTAACGAGATCCGTCTGTACAACCGTCTTCTATATCTAGACTAACGAGATCCGTCTGTACAACCGTCTTCTATATCTAGACTAACGAGATCCGTCTGTACAACCGTCTTCTATATCTAGACTAACGAGATCTCTCGTTATACAACCGTCTTCTATATCTAGACTAACGGGATACGTCGTTGGACAAACGTCTTCTATATCTAGACTAACGAGATCCGTCTGTACAACCGTCTTCTATATCTAGACTAACGAGATCCGTCTGTACAACCGTCTTCTATATCTAGACTAACGAGATCCGTCTGTACAACCGTTTTCTATATCTAGACTAACGAGATCCGTCTGAACAACCGTCTTCTATATCTAGACTAACGAGATCCGTCTGTACAACCGTCTTCTATATCTAGACTAACGAGATCCGTCTGTACAACCGTCTTCTATATCTAGACTAACGAGATCTCTCGTTATACAACCGTCTTCTATATCTAGACTAACGAGATCCGTCTGTACAACCGCCTTCTATATCTAGACTAACGAGATCCGTCTGCACAACCGTCTTCTATATCAAGACTAACGAGATCCGTCTGTACAACCGTCTTTTATATCTAGACGAACGAGATCCGTCTGCACAACCGTCTTCTATATCTAGACTAACGAGATCCGTCTGAACAACCGTCTTCTATATCTAGACTAACGAGATCCGTCTGTACAACCGCCTTCTATATCTAGACTAACGAGATACGTCGTTGTACAACCATCTTCTACATCTACACTAACGCGATCCGTCTGTACAACCGTCTTCAATATCTAGACTAACGAGATCCGTCTGTACAACCGTCTTCTATATCTAGACTAACGAGATCCGTCTGTACAACCGTCTTCTATATCTAGACTAACGAGATCCGTCTGAACAACCGTCTTCTATATCTAGACTAACGAGATCCGTCTGTACAACCGTCTTCTATATCTAGACTAACGAGATCCGTCTGTACAACCGTCTTCTATATCTAGACTAACGAGATCCGTCTGTACAACCGTCTTCTATATCTAGACTAACGAGATCCGTCTGTACAACCGTCTTCTATATCTAGACTAACGAGATCCGTCTGTACAACCGTCTTCTATATCTAGACTAACGAGATCTCTCGTTATACAACCGTCTTCTATATCTAGACTAACGGGATACGTCGTTGGACAAACGTCTTCTATATCTAAACTAACGAGATCCGTCTGTACAACCGTCTTCTATATCTAGACTAACGAGATCCGTCTGTACAACCGTCTTCTATATCTAGACTAACGATATCTCACGTTATACAACCGTCTTCTATATCTAGACTAACGGGATCCGTCTGTACAACCGTCTTCTATATCTAGACTAACGAGATCTCTCGTTATACAACCGTCTTCTATATCTAGACTAACGAGATCCGTCTGTACAACCGCCTTCTATATCTAGACTAACGAGATCCATCTGTACAACCGTCTTCTATATCTAGACTAAGGAGATCCGTCTGTACAACCGTCATCTATATCTAGACTAACGAGACCCGTCTGTACAACCGTCTTCTATATCTAGACTAACGAGATCCATCTGTACAACCGTCTTCTATATCTAGACTAATGAGATCCGTCTGTACAACCGTCATCTATATCTAGACTAACGAGACCCGTCTGTACAACCGTCTTCTATATCTAGACTAACGAGATCTCTCGTTATACAACCCTCTTCTATATCTAGACTAACGAGATCCGTCTGTACAACCGTCTTCTATATCTAGACTAACGAGATCCGTCTGTACAACCGTCTTCTATATCTAGACTAACGAGATCCGTCTGTACAACCGTCTTCTATATCTAGACTAACGAGATCCGTCTGTACAACCGTCTTCTATATCTAGACTAACGAGATCCGTCTGTACAACCGTCTTCTATATCTAGACTAACGAGATCCGTCTGTACAACCGTCTTCTATATCTAGACTAACGAGATCCGTCTGTACAACCGTCTTCTATATCTAGACTAACGAGATCCGTCTGTACAACCGTCTTCTATATCTAGACTAACGAGATCCGTCTGTACAACCGTCTTCTATATCTAGACTAACGAGATCCGTCTGTACAACCGTCTTCTATATCTAGACTAACGAGATCTCTCGTTATACAACCGTCTTCTATATCTAGACTAACGGGATACGTCGTTGGACAAACGTCTTCTATATCTAGACTAACGAGATCCGTCTGTACAACCGTCTTCTATATCTAGACTAACGAGATCCGTCTGTACAACCGTCTTCTATATCTAGACTAACGATATCTCTCGTTATACAACCGTCTTCTATATCTAGACTAACGGGATCCGTCTGTACAACCGTCTTCTATATCTAGACTAACGAGATCTCTCGTTATACAACCGTCTTCTATATCTAGACTAACGAGATCCGTCTGTACAACCGTCTTCTATATCTAGACTAACGAGATCCATCTGTACAACCGTCTTCTATATCTAGACTAACGAGATCCGTCTGAACAACCGTCTTCTATATCTAGACTAACGAGATCCGTCTGTACAACCGCCTTCTATATCTAGACTAACGAGATACGTCGTTGTACAACCATCTTCTATATCTAGACTAACGCGATCCGTCTGTACAACCGTTTTCTATATCGAGACTAACGAGATCCGTCTGTACAACCGTCTTCTATATCTAGACTAACGGGATACGACGTTGGACAAACGTCTTCTATATCTAGACTAACGAGATCCGTCTGTACAACCGTCTTCTATATCTAGACTAACGAGATAAGTCTGTACAACCGTTTTCTATATCTAGACTAACGAGATCCGTCTGAACAACCGTCTTCTATATCTAGACTAACGAGATCCGTCTGTACAACCGTCTTCTATATCTAGACTAACGAGATCCGTCTGTACAACCGTCTTCTATATCTAGACTAACGAGATCCGTCTGTACAACCGTCTTCTATATCTAGACTAACGAGATCCGTCTGTACAACCGTCTTCTATATCTAGACTAACGAGATCCGTCTGTACAACCGTCTTCTATATCTAGACTAACGAGATCTCTCGTTATACAACCGTCTTCTATATCTAGACTAACGGGATACGTCGTTGGACAAACGTCTTCTATATCTAGACTAACGAGATCCGTCTGTACAACCGTCTTCTATATCTAGACTAACGAGATCCGTCTGTACAACCGTCTTCTATATCTAGACTAACGATATCTCTCGTTATACAACCGTCTTCTATATCTAGACTAACGGGATCCGTCTGTACAACCGTCTTCTATATCTAGACTAACGAGATCTCTCGTTATACAACCGTCTTCTATATCTAGACTAACGAGATCCGTCTGTACAACCGTCTTCTATATCTAGACTAACGAGATCCATCTGTACAACCGTCTTCTATATCTAGACTAAGGAGATCCGTCTGTACAACCGTCATCTATATCTAGACTAACGAGACCCGTCTGTACAACCGTCTTCTATATCTAGACTAACGAGATCCGTCTGTACAACCGTCTTCTATATCTAGACTAACGAGATCCGTCTGTACAACCGTTTTCTATATCTAGACTAACGAGGTACGTCGTTGGACAAACGTCTTCAATATCTAGACTAACGAGATCCGTCTGTACAACCGTCTTCTATATCTAGACTAACGGGATCCGTCTGTACAACCGTCTTCTATATCTAGACTAACGAGATCTCTCGTTATACAACCGTCTTCTATATCTAGACTAACGAGATCCGTCTGTACAACCGTCTTCTATATCTAGACTAACGAGATCCGTCTGTACAACCGTTTTCTATATCTAGACTAACGAGGTACGTCGTTGGACAAACGTCTTCAATATCTAGACTAACGAGATCCGTCTGTACAACCGTCTTCTATATCTAGACTAACGGGATCCGTCTGTACAACCGTCTTCTATATCTAGACTAACGAGATCCGTCTGTACAACAGTCTTCTATATCTAGACTAACGAGATCTCTCGTTATACAACCGTCTTCTATATCTAGACTAACGAGATCCGTCTGTACAACCGTTTTCTATATCTAGACTAACGAGGTACGTCGTTGGACAAACGTCTTCAATATCTAGACTAACGAGATCCGTCTGTACAACCGTCTTCTATATCTAGACTAACGGGATCCGTCTGTACAACCGTCTTCTATATCTAGACTAACGAGATCTCTCGTTATACAACCGTCTTCTATATCTAGACTAACGAGATCTCTCGTTATACAACCGTCTTCTATATCTAGACTAACGAGATCCGTCTGTACAACCGTCTTCTATATCTAGACTAACGAGATCCGTCTGTACAACCGTTTTCTATATCTAGACTAACGAGGTACGTCGTTGGAGAAACGTCTTCAATATCTAGACTAACGAGATCCGTCTGTACAACCGTCTTCTATATCTAGACTAACGGGATCCGTCTGTACAACCGTCTTCTATATCTAGACTAACGAGATCTCTCGTTATACAACCGTCTTCTATATCTAGACTAACGAGATCCGTCTGTACAACCGTCTTCTATATCTAGACTAACGAGATCCGTCTGTACAACCGTCTTCTATATCTAGACTAACGATATCTCTCGTTATACAACCGTTTTCTATATCTAGACTAACGAGATCCGTCTGTACAACCGTCTTCTATATCTAGACTAACGAGATCCGTATGTACAACCGTCTTCTATATCTAGACTAACGAGATCTCTCGTTATACAACCGTCTTCTATATCTAGACTAACGGGATACGTCGTTGGACAAACGTCTTCTATATCTAGACTAACGAGATCCGTCTGTACAACCGTCTTCTATATCTAGACTAACGAGATCCGTCTGTACAACCGTTTTCTATATCTAGACTAACGAGGTACGTCGTTGGAGAAACGTCTTCAATATCTAGACTAACGAGGTCCGTCTGTACAACCGTCTTCTATATCTAGACTAACGAGATCCGTCTGTACAACCGTCTTCTATATCTAGACTAACGAGATCTCTCGTTATACAACCGTCTTCTATATCTAGACTAACGGGATACGTCGTTGGACAAACGTCTTCTATATCTAGACTAACGAGATCCGTCTGTACAACCGTCTTCTATATCTAGACTAACGAGATCCGTCTGTACAACCGTCTTCTATATCTAGACTAACGATATCTCTCGTTATACAACCGTCTTCTATATCTAGACTAACGAGATCCGTCTGTACAACCGTCTTCTATATCTAGACTAACGAGATCCGTCTGTACAACCGTCTTCTATATCTAGACTAACGAGATCTCTCGTTATACAACCGTCTTCTATATCTAGACTAACGGGATACGTCGTTGGACAAACGTCTTCTGTATCTAGACTAACGAGATCCGTCTGTACAACCGTCTTCTATATCTAGACTAACGAGATCCGTCTGTACAACCGTCTTCTATATCTAGACTAACGATATCTCTCGTTATACCACCGTCTTCTATATCTAGACTAACGGGATCCGTCTGTACAACCGTCTTCTATATCTAGACTAACGGGATCCGTCTGTACAACCGTCTTCTATATCTAGACTAACGAGATCTCTCGTTATACAACCGTCTTCTATATCTAGACTAACGAGATCCGTCTGTACAACCGTCTTCTATATCTAGACTAACGAGATCCGTCTGTACAACCGTCTTCTATATCTAGACTAACGATATCTCTCGTTATACAACCGTCTTCTATATCTAGACTAACGAGATCCGTCTGTACAACCGTCTTCTATATCTAGACTAACGAGATCCGTCTGTACAACCGTCTTCTATATCTAGACTAACGAGATCCGTCTGTACAACCGTTTTCTATATCTAGACTAACGAGATCCGTCTGTACAACCGTCTTCTATATCTAGACTAACGAGATCCATCTGTACAACCGTCTTCTATATCTAGACTAACGAGATCCGTCTGTACAACCGTCTTCTATATCTAGACTAACGAGATCCGTCTGTACAACCGTCTTCTATATCTAGACTAACGAGATCCGTCTGTACAACCGTCTTCTATATCTAGACTAACGAGATCCGTCTGTACAACCGTCTTCTATATCTAGACTAACGAGATCTCTCGTTATACAACCGTCTTCTATATCTAGACTAACGGGATACGTCGTTGGACAAACGTCTTCTATATCTAGACTAACGAGATCCGTCTGTACAACCGTCTTCTATATCTAGACTAACGAGATCCGTCTGTACAACCGTCTTCTATATCTAGACTAACGATATCTCTCGTTATACAACCGTCTTCTATATCTAGACTAACGAGACCCGTCTGTACAACCGTCTTCTATATCTAGACTAACGAGATCCGTCTGCACAACCGTCTTCTATATCTAGACTAACGAGATCCGTCTGAACAACCATCTTCTATATCTAGACTAACGAGATCCGTCTGTACAACCGCCTTCTATATCTAGACTAACGAGATACGTCGTTGTACAACCATCTTCTATATCTAGACTAACGCGATCCGTCTGTACAACCGCCTTCTATATCTAGACTAACGAGATCCGTCTGCACAACCGTCTTCTATATCTAGACTAACGAGATCCGTCTGTACAACCGTCTTCTATATCTAGACTAATGAGATCCGTCTGTACAACCGTCTTCTATATCTAGACTAACGAGATCCGTCTGTACAACCGTCTTCTATATCTAGACTAACGAGATCTCTCGTTATACAACCGTCTTCTATATCTAGACTAACGAAATCCGTCTGTACAACCGTCTTCTATATCTAGACTAACGAGATCCGTCTGTACAACCGTCTTCTATATCTAGACTAACGAGATCCGTCTGTACAACCGTCTTCTATATCTAGACTAACGAGATCCGTCTGTACAACCGTCTTCTATATCTAGACTAACGATATCTCTCGTTATACAACCGTCTTCTATATCTAGACTAACGAGATCCGTCTGTACAACCGTCTTCTATATCTAGACTAACGAGATCCGTCTGTACAACCGTCTTCTATATCTAGACTAACGAGATCTCTCGTTATACAACCGTCTTCTATATCTAGACTAACGGGATACGTCGTTGGACAAACGTCTTCTATATCTAGACTAACGAGATCCGTCTGTACAACCGTCTTCTATATCTAGACTAACGAGATCCGTCTGTACAACCGTTTTCTATATCTAGACTAACGAGGTACGTCGTTGGACAACCGTCTTCAATATCTAGACTAACGAGATTCGTCTGTACAACCGTCTTCTATATCTAGACTAACGGGATCCGTCTGTACAACCGTCTTCTATATCTAGACTAACGAGATCCGTCTGTACAACCGTCTTCTATATCTAGACTAACGAGATCTCTCGTTATACAACCGTCTTCCATATCTAGACTAACGAGATCCGTCTGTACAACCGCCTTCTATATCTAGACTAACGAGATCCGTCTGCACAAGCGTCTTCTATATCTAGACTAACGAGATCCGTCTGTACAACCGTCTTTTATATCTAGACTAACGAGATCCGTCTGCACAACCGTCTTCTATATCTAGACTAACGAGATCCGTCTGTACAACCGCCTTCTATATCTAGACTAACGAGATACGTCGTTGTACAACCATCTTCTATATCTAGACTAACGCGATCCGTCTGTACAACCGTTTTCTATATCGAGACTAACGAGATCCGTCTGTACAACCGTCTTCTATATCTAGACTAACGGGATACGACGTTGGACAAACGTCTTCTATATCTAGACTAACGAGATCCGTCTGTACAACCGTCTTCTATATCTAGACTAACGATATCTCTCGTTATACAACCGTCTTCTATATCTAGACTAACGGGATCCGTCTGTACAACCGTCTTCTATATCTAGACTAACGAGATCTCTCGTTAGACAACCGTCTTCTATATCTAGACTAACGAGATCCGTCTGTACAACCGTCTTCTATATCTAGACTAACGAGATCCGTCTGTACAACCGTCTTCTATATCTAGACTAACGAGATCCGTCTGTACAACCGTCTTCTATATCTAGACTAACGAGATCCGTCTGTACAACCGTTTTCTATATCTAGACTAACGAGGTACGTCGTTGGACAAACGTCTTCAATATCTAGACTAACGAGATCCGTCTGTACAACCGTCTTCTATATCTAGACTAACGAGATCCGTCTGTACAACCGTCTTCTATATCTAGACTAACGAGATCCGTCTGTACAACCGTCTTCTATATCTAGACTAACGAGATCCGTCTGTACAACCGTCTTCTATATCTAGACTAACGAGATCCGTCTGTACAACCGTCTTCTATATCTAGACTAACGAGATCCGTCTGTACAACCGTTTTCTATATCTAGACTAACGAGGTACGTCGTTGGACAAACGTCTCCAATATCTAGACTAACGAGATCCGTCTGTACAACCGTCTTCTATATCTAGACTAACGGGATCCGTCTGTACAACCGTCTTCTATATCTAGACTAACGAGATCCGTCTGTACAACCGTCTTCTATATCTAGACTAATGAGATCCGTCTGTACAACCGTCTTCTATATCTAGACTAACGAGACCCGTCTGTACAACCGTCTTCTCTATCTAGACTCACGAGACCCGTCTGTACAACCTTCTTCTATATCTAGACTAACGAGATCCGTCTGTACAACCGTCTTCTATATCTAGACTAAAGAGATCCGTCGGTACAACCGTCTTCTATATCTAGACTAACGAGATCCGTCTGTACAACCGTCTTCTATATCTAGACTAACGATATCTCTCGTTATACAACCGTCTTCTATATCTAGACTAACGGGATCCGTCTGTACAACCGTCTTCTATATCTAGACTAACGAGATCTCTCGTTAGACAACCGTCTTCTATATCTAGACTAACGAGATCCGTCTGTACAACCGTCTTCTATATCTAGACTAACGAGATCCGTCTGTACAACCGTCTTCTATATCTAGACTAACGAGATCCGTCTGTACAACCGTCTTCTATATCTAGACTAACGAGATCCGTCTGTACAACCGTTTTCTATATCTAGACTAACGAGGTACGTCGTTGGACAAACGTCTTCAATATCTAGACTAACGAGATCCGTCTGTACAACCGTCTTCTATATCTAGACTAACGAGATCCGTCTGTACAACCGTCTTCTATATCTAGACTAACGAGATCCGTCTGTACAACCGTCTTCTATATCTAGACTAACGAGATCCGTCTGTACAACCGTCTTCTATATCTAGACTAACGAGATCCGTCTGTACAACCGTCTTCTATATCTAGACTAACGAGATCCGTCTGTACAACCGTTTTCTATATCTAGACTAACGAGGTACGTCGTTGGACAAACGTCTCCAATATCTAGACTAACGAGATCCGTCTGTACAACCGTCTTCTATATCTAGACTAACGGGATCCGTCTGTACAACCGTCTTCTATATCTAGACTAACGAGATCCGTCTGTACAACCGTCTTCTATATCTAGACTAATGAGATCCGTCTGTACAACCGTCTTCTATATCTAGACTAACGAGATCCGTCTGTACAACCGTCTTTTATATCTAGACTAACGAGATCCGTCTGCACAACCGTCTTCTATATCTAGACTAACGAGATCCGTCTGTACAACCGCCTTCTATATCTAGACTAACGAGATACGTCGTTGTACAACCATCTTCTATATCTAGACTAACGCGATCCGTCTGTACAACCTTTTTCTATATCGAGACTAACGAGATCCGTCTGTACAACCGTCTTCTATATCTAGACTAACGGGATACGACGTTGGACAAACGTCTTCTATATCTAGACTAACGAGATCCGTCTGTACAACCGTCTTCTATATCTAGACTAACGAGATCCGTCTGTACAACCGTCTTCTATATCTAGACTAACGAGATCCGTCTGAACAACCGTCTTCTATATCTAGACTAACGAGATCCGTCTGTACAACCGTCTTCTATATCTAGACTAAGGAGATCCGTCTGTACAACCGTCTTCTATATCTAGACTAACGAGACCCGTCTGTACAACCGTCTTCTCTATCTAGACTCACGAGACCCGTCTGTACATCCTTCTTCTATATCTAGACTAACGAGATCCGTCTGTACAACCGTCTTCTATATCTAGACTAAAGAGATCCGTCGGTACAACCGTCTTCTATATCTAGACTAACGAGATCCGTCTGTACAACCGTCTTCTATATCTAGACTAACGAGATCCGTCTGTACAACCGTCTTCTATATCTAGACTAACGAGATCCGTCTGTACAACCGTCTTCTATATCTAGACTAACGAGATCCGTCTGTACAACCGTCTTCTATATCTAGACTAACGAGATCCGTCTGTACAACCGTCTTCTATATCTAGACTAATGAGATCCGTCTGTACAACCGTCATCTATATCTAGACTAACGAGACCCGTCTGTACAACCGTCTTCTATATCTAGACTAACGGGATACGTCGTTGGACAAACGTCTTCTATATCTAGACTAACGAGATCCGTCTGTACAACCGTCTTCTATATCTAGACTAACGAGATCCGTCTGTACAACCGTCTTCTATATCTAGACTAACGAGATCCGTCTGTACAACCGTCTTCTATATCTAGACTAACGAGATCCGTCTGTACAACCGTCTTCTATATCTAGACTAACGAGATCCGTCTGTACAACCGTCTTCTATATCTAGACTAATGAGATCCGTCTGTACAACCGTCATCTATATCTAGACTAACGAGACCCGTCTGTACAACCGTCTTCTATATCTAGACTAACGGGATACGTCGTTGGACAAACGTCTTCTATATCTAGACTAACGAGATCCGTCTGTACAACCGTCTTCTATATCTAGACTAACGAGATCCGTCTGTACAACCGCCTTCTATATCTAGACTAACGAGATACGTCGTTGTACAACCATCTTCTATATCTAGACTAACGCGATCCGTCTGTACAACCGTTTTCTATATCGAGACTATCGAGATCCGTCTGTACAACCGTCTTCTATATCTAGACTAACGGGATACGACGTTGGACAAACGTCTTCTATATCTAGACTAACGAGATCCGTCTGTACAACCGTCTTCTATATCTAGACTAAAGAGATCCGTCGGTACAACCGTCTTCTATATCTAGACTAACGAGATCCGTCTGTACAACCGTCTTCTATATCTAGACTAACGAGATCTCTCGTTATACAACCGTCTTCTATATCTAGACTAACGAGATCCGTCTGTACAACCGTCTTCTATATCTAGACTAACGAGATCCGTCTGTACAACCGTCTTCTATATCTAGACTAATGAGATCCGTACAACCGTCTTCTATATCTAGACTAACGAGATCCGTCTGTACAACCGTCTTCTATATCTAGACTAACGAGATCCGTCTGTACAACCGTCTTCTATATCTAGACTAACGAGATCCGTCTGTACAACCGTCTTCTATATCTAGACTAACGAGATCCGTCTGTACAACCGTCTTCTATATCTAGACTAACGAGATCCGTCTGTACAACCGTCTTCTATATCTAGACTAATGAGATCCGTCTGTACAACCGTCATCTATATCTAGACTAACGAGACCCGTCTGTACAACCGTCTTCTATATCTAGACTAACGGGATACGTCGTTGGACAAACGTCTTCTATATCTAGACTAACGAGATCCGTCTGTACAACCGTCTTCTATATCTAGACTAACGAGATCCGTCTGTACAACCGCCTTCTATATCTAGACTAACGAGATACGTCGTTGTACAACCATCTTCTATATCTAGACTAACGCGATCCGTCTGTACAACCGTTTTCTATATCGAGACTAACGAGATCCGTCTGTACAACCGTCTTCTATATCTAGACTAACGGGATACGACGTTGGACAAACGTCTTCTATATCTAGACTAACGAGATCCGTCTGTACAACCGTCTTCTATATCTAGACTAACGAGATCCGTCTGTGCAACCGTCATCTATATCTGGACTAACGAGATCCGTCTGTACAACCGTCTTCTATATCTAGACTAACGAGATCCGTCTGTACAACCGTCTTCTATATCTAGACTAACGAGATCCGTCTGAACAACCGTCTTCTATATCTAGACTAACGAGATACGTCGTTGTACAACCATCTTCTATATCTAGACTAACGCGATCCGTCTGTACAACCGTTTTCTATATCGAGACTAACGAGATCCGTCTGTACAACCGTCTTCTATATCTAGACTAACGGGATACGACGTTGGACAAACGTCTTCTATATCTAGACTAACGAGATCCGTCTGTACAACCGTCTTCTATATCTAGACTAACGAGATCCGTCTGTACAACCGTCATCTATATCTGGACTAACGAGATCCGTCTGTACAACCGTCTTCTATATCTAGACTAACGAGATCCGTCTGTACAACCTTCTTCTATATCTAGACTAACGAGATCCGTCTGAACAACCGTCTTCTATATCTAGACTAACGAGATCCGTCTGTACAACCGTCTTCTATATCTAGACTAACGAGATCCGTCTGTACAACCGTCTTCTATATCTAGACTAACGAGATCCGTCTGTACAACCGTCTTCTATATCTAGACTAACGAGATCCGTCTGTACAACCGTCATCTATATCTAGACTAACGAGATCCGTCTGTACAACCGTCTTCTATATCTAGACTAACGAGATCCCTCTGTACAACCGTCTTCTATATCTAGACTAACGAGATCCGTCTGTACAACCGTCTTCTATATCTAGACTAACGAGATCCGTCTGAACAACCGTCTTCTATATCTAGACTAACGAGATCCGTCTGTACAACCGTCTTCTATATCTAGACTAACGTGATCCGTCTGTACAACCGTCTTCTATATCTAGACTAACGAGATCCGTCTGTACAACCGTCTTCTATATCTAGACTAACGAGATACGTCGTTGGACAAACGTCTTCTATATCTAGACTAACGAGATCCGTCTGTACAACCGTCTTCTATATCTAGACTAACGATATCTCTCGTTATACAACCGTCTTCTATATCTAGACTAACGGGATCCGTCTGTACAACCGTCTTCTATATCTAGACTAACGAGATCTCTCGTTATACAACCGTCTTCTATATCTAGACTAACGAGATCCGTCTGTACAACCGTCTTCTATATCTAGACTAACGAGATCCATCTGTACAACCGTCTTCTATATCTAGACTAAGGAGATCCGTCTGTACAACCGTCATCTATATCTAGACTAACGAGACCCGTCTGTACAACCGTCTTCTATATCTAGACTAACGAGATCCGTCTGAACAACCGTCTTCTATATCTAGACTAACGAGATCCGTCTGTACAACCGTCTTCTATATCTAGACTAACGAGATCCATCTGTACAACCGTCTTCTATATCTAGACTAACGAGATCCGTCTGTACAACCGTCTTCTATATCTAGACTAACGAGATCCGGCTGTACAACCGTCTTCTATACCTAGACTAACGAGATCCGTCTGTACAACCGTCTTCTATATCTAGACTAACGAGATCTCTCGTTATACAACCGTCTTCTATATCTAGACTAACGAGATCCGTCTGTACAACCGTCTTCTATATCTAGACTAACGAGATCCATCTGTACAACCGTCTTCTATATCTAGACTAAGGAGATCCGTCTGTACAACCGTCATCTATATCTAGACTAACGAGACCCGTCTGTACAACCGTCTTCTATATCTAGACTAACGAGATCCGTCTGAACAACCGTCTTCTATATCTAGACTAACGAGATCCGTCTGTACAACCGTCTTCTATATCTAGACTAACGAGATCCATCTGTACAACCGTCTTCTATATCTAGACTAACGAGATCCGTCTGTACAACCGTCTTCTATATCTAGACTAACGAGATCCGGCTGTACAACCGTCTTCTATACCTAGACTAACGAGATCCGTCTGTACAACCGTCTTCTATATCTAGACTAACGAGATCTCTCGTTATACAACCGTCTTCTATATCTAGACTAACGAGATCCGTCTGTACAACCGTCTTCTATGTCTACACTAACGAGATCCGTCTGTACAACCGTTTTCTATATCTAGACTAACGAGGTACGTCGTTGGACAAACGTCTTCAATATCTAGACTAACGAGATCCGTCTGTACAACCGTCTTCTATATCTAGACTAACGGGATCCGTCTGTACAACCGTCTTCTATATCTAGACTAACGAGATCCGTCTGTACAACCGTCATCTATATCTAGACTAACGAGATCCGTCTGTACAACCGTCTTCTATATCTAGACTAACGAGATCCCTCTGTACAACCGTCTTCTATATCTAGACTAACGAGATCCGTCTGTACAACCGTCTTCTATATCTAGACTAACGAGATCCGTCTGAACAACCGTCTTCTATATCTAGACTAACGAGATCCGTCTGTACAACCGTCTTCTATATCTAGACTAACGTGATCCGTCTTTACAACCGTCTTCTATATCTAGACTAACGAGATCCGTCTGTACAACCGTCTTCTATATCTAGACTAACGAGATCCGTCTGTACAACCGTCTTCTATATCTAGACTAACGAGATACGTCGTTGGACAAACGTCTTCTATATCTAGACTAACGAGATCCGTCTGTACAACCGTCTTCTATATCTAGACTAACGATATCTCTCGTTATACAACCGTCTTCTATATCTAGACTAACGGGATCCGTCTGTACAACCGTCTTCTATATCTAGACTAACGAGATCTCTCGTTATACAACCGTCTTCTATATCTAGACTAACGAGATCCGTCTGTACAACCGTCTTCTATATCTAGACTAACGAGATCCATCTGTACAACCGTCTTCTATATCTAGACTAAGGAGATCCGTCTGTACAACCGTCATCTATATCTAGACTAACGAGACCCGTCTGTACAACCGTCTTCTATATCTAGACTAACGAGATCCGTCTGAACAACCGTCTTCTATATCTAGACTAACGAGATCCGTCTGTACAACCGTCTTCTATATCTAGACTAACGAGATCCATCTGTACAACCGTCTTCTATATCTAGACTAACGAGATCCGTCTGTACAACCGTCTTCTATATCTAGACTAACGAGATCCGGCTGTACAACCGTCTTCTATACCTAGACTAACGAGATCCGTCTGTACAACCGTCTTCTATATCTAGACTAACGAGATCTCTCGTTATACAACCGTCTTCTATATCTAGACTAACGAGATCCGTCTGTACAACCGTCTTCTATATCTAGACTAACGAGATCCATCTGTACAACCGTCTTCTATATCTAGACTAAGGAGATCCGTCTGTACAACCGTCATCTATATCTAGACTAACGAGACCCGTCTGTACAACCGTCTTCTATATCTAGACTAACGAGATCCGTCTGAACAACCGTCTTCTATATCTAGACTAACGAGATCCGTCTGTACAACCGTCTTCTATATCTAGACTAACGAGATCCATCTGTACAACCGTCTTCTATATCTAGACTAACGAGATCCGTCTGTACAACCGTCTTCTATATCCAGACTAACGAGATCCGGCTGTACAACCGTCTTCTATACCTAGACTAACGAGATCCGTCTGTACAACCGTCTTCTATATCTAGACTAACGAGATCTCTCGTTATACAACCGTCTTCTATATCTAGACTAACGAGATCCGTCTGTACAACCGTCTTCTATGTCTACACTAACGAGATCCGTCTGTACAACCGTTTTCTATATCTAGACTAACGAGGTACGTCGTTGGACAAACGTCTTCAATATCTAGACTAACGAGATCCGTCTGTACAACCGTCTTCTATATCTAGACTAACGGGATCCGTCTGTACAACCGTCTTCTATATCTAGACTAACGAGATCCGTCTGTACAACCGTCATCTATATCTAGACTAACGAGATCCGTCTGTACAACCGTCTTCTATATCTAGACTAACGAGATCCCTCTGTACAACCGTCTTCTATATCTAGACTAACGAGATCCGTCTGTACAACCGTCTTCTATATCTAGACTAACGAGATCCGTCTGAACAACCGTCTTCTATATCTAGACTAACGAGATCCGTCTGTACAACCGTCTTCTATATCTAGACTAACGTGATCCGTCTTTACAACCGTCTTCTATATCTAGACTAACGAGATCCGTCTGTACAACCGTCTTCTATATCTAGACTAACGAGATCCGTCTGTACAACCGTCTTCTATATCTAGACTAACGAGATCCGTCTGTACAACCGTCTTCTATATCTAGACTAATGAGATCCGTCTGTACAACCGTCATCTATATCTAGACTAACGAGACCCGTCTGTACAACCGTCTTCTATATCTAGACTAACGGGATACGTCGTTGGACAAACGTCTTCTATATCTAGACTAACGAGATCCGTCTGTACAACCGTCTTCTATATCTAGACTAACGAGATCCGTCTGTACAACCGTCTTCTATATCTAGACTAACGAGATCCGTCTGTACAACCGTCTTCTATATCTAGACTAACGAGATCCGTCTGTACAACCGTCTTCTATATCTAGACTAACGAGATCCGTCTGTACAACCGTCTTCTATATCTAGACTAATGAGATCCGTCTGTACAACCGTCATCTATATCTAGACTAACGAGACCCGTCTGTACAACCGTCTTCTATATCTAGACTAACGGGATACGTCGTTGGACAACCGTCTTCTATATCTAGACTAACGAGATCCGTCTGTACAACCGTCTTCTATATCTAGACTAACGAGATCCGTCTGTACAACCGTCTTCTATATCTAGACTAATGAGATCCGTCTGTACAACCGTCATCTATATCTAGACTAACGAGACCCGTCTGTACAACCGTCTTCTATATCTAGACTAACGGGATACGTCGTTGGACAAACGTCTTCTATATCTAGACTAACGAGATCCGTCTGTACAACCGTCTTCTATATCTAGACTAACGAGATCCGTCTGTACAACCGCCTTCTATATCTAGACTAACGAGATACGTCGTTGTACAACCATCTTCTATATCTAGACTAACGCGATCCGTCTGTACAACCGTTTTCTATATCGAGACTAACGAGATCCGTCTGTACAACCGTCTTCTATATCTAGACTAACGGGATACGACGTTGGACAAACATCTTCTATATCTAGACTAACGAGATCCGTCTGTACAACCGTCTTCTATATCTAGACTAACGAGATCCGTCTGTACAACCGTCATCTATATCTAGACTAACGAGATCCGTCTGTACAACCGTCTTCTATATCTAGACTAACGAGATCCCTCTGTACAACCGTCTTCTATATCTAGACTAACGAGATCCGTCTGTACAACCGTCTTCTATATCTAGACTAACGAGATCCGTCTGAACAACCGTCTTCTATATCTAGACTAACGAGATCCGTCTGTACAACCGTCTTCTATATCTAGACTAACGTGATCCGTCTGTACAACCGTCTTCTATATCTAGACTAACGAGATCCGTCTGTACAACCGTCTTCTATATCTAGACTAACGAGATACGTCGTTGGACAAACGTCTTCTATATCTAGACTAACGAGATCCGTCTGTACAACCGTCTTCTATATCTAGACTAACGAGATCCGTCTGTACAACCGTCTTCTATATCTAGACTAACGATATCTCTCGTTATACAACCGTCTTCTATATCTAGACTAACGGGATCCGTCTGTACAACCGTCTTCTATATCTAGACTAACGAGATCCGTCTGTACAACCGTCTTCTATATCTAGACTAACGAGATCCGTCTGTACAACCGTCTTCTATATCTAGACTAACGATATCTCTCGTTATACAACCGTCTTCTATATCTAGACTAACGAGATCCGTCTGTACAACCGTCTTCTATATCTAGACTAACGAGATCCATCTGTACAACCGTCTTCTATATCTAGACTAAGGAGATCCGTCTGTACAACCGTCATCTATATCTAGACTAACGAGACCCGTCTGTACAACCGTCTTCTATATCTAGACTAACGAGATCCGTCTGAACAACCGTCTTCTATATCTAGACTAACGAGATCCGTCTGTACAACCGTCTCTATATCTAGACTAACGAGATCCATCTGTACAACCGTCTTCTATATCTAGACTAACGAGATCCGTCTGTACAACCGTCTTCTATATCTAGACTAACGAGATCCGGCTGTACAACCGTCTTCTATATCTAGACTAACGAGATCCGTCTGTACAACCGTCTTCTATATCTAGACTAACGAGATCTCTCGTTATACAACCGTCTTCTATATCTAGACTAACGAGATCCGTCTGTACAACCGTCTTCTATGTCTACACTAACGAGATCCGTCTGTACAACCGTTTTCTATATCTAGACTAACGAGGTACGTCGTTGGACAAACGTCTTCAATATCTAGACTAACGAGATCCGTCTGTACAACCGTCTTCTATATCTAGACTAACGGGATCCGTCTGTACAACCGTCTTCTATATCTAGACTAACGAGATCCGTCTGTACAACCGTCTTCTATATCTAGACTAATGAGATCCGTCTGTACAACCGTCTTCTATATCTAGACTAACGAGACCCGTCTGTACAACCGTCTTCTCTATCTAGACTCACGAGACCCGTCTGTACAACCGTCTTCTATATCTAGACTAACGGGATACGTCGTTGGACAAACGTCTTCTATATCTAGACTAACGAGATCCGTCTGTACAACCGTCTTCTATATCTAGACTAACGAGATCCGTCTGTACAACCGTCTTCTATATCTAGACTAACGAGATCCGTCTGTACAACCGTCTTCTATATCTAGACTAACGAGATCCGTCTGTACAACCGTCTTCTATATCTAGACTAACGAGATCTCTCGTTATACAACCGTCTTCTATATCTAGACTAACGAGATCCGTCTGTACAACCGCCTTCTATATCTAGACTAACGAGATCCGTCTGCACAACCGTCTTCTATATCTAGACTAACGAGATCCGTCTGTACAACCGTCTTTTATATCTAGACTAACGAGATCCGTCTGCACAACCATCTTCTATATCTAGACTAACGAGATCCGTCTGAACAACCGTCTTCTATATCTAGACTAACGGGATACGACGTTGGACAAACGTCTTCTATATCTAGACTAACGAGATCCGTCTGTACAACCGTCTTCTATATCTAGATTAACGAGATCCGTCTGTACAAACTTCTTCTATATCTAGACTAACGAGATCCGTCTGTACAACCGTCTTCTATATCTAGACTAACGAGATCCATCTGTACAACCGTCTTCTATATCTAGACTAACGAGATCCGTCTGTACAACCGTCTTCTATATCTAGACTAACGAGATCCGGCTGTACAACCGTCTTCTATATCTAGACTAACGAG
Organism: Andrena bicolor; assembly: GCA_960531205.1. Taxonomy (NCBI): domain Eukaryota; kingdom Metazoa; phylum Arthropoda; class Insecta; order Hymenoptera; family Andrenidae; genus Andrena; species Andrena bicolor. The sequence continues at coordinate 499,720 of CAUIJW010000096.1, forward strand.
ATCCGTCTGTACAACCGTCTTCTATATCTAGACTAACGAGATCTCTCGTTATACAACCGTCTTCTATATCTAGACTAACGAGATCTCTCGTTATACAACCGTCTTCTATATCTAGACTAACGAGATCCGTCTGTACAACCGTCTTCTATGTCTACACTAACGAGATCCGTCTGTACAACCGTTTTCTATATCTAGACTAACGAGGTACGTCGTTGGACAAACGTCTTCAATATCTAGACTAACGAGATCCGTCTGTACAACCATCTTCTATATCTAGACTAACGGGATCCGTCTGTACAACCGTTTTCTATATCTAGACTAACGAGATCCGTCTGTACAACCGTCTTCTATATCTAGACTAATGAGATCCGTCTGTACAACCGTCTTCTATATCTAGACTAACGAGACCCGTCTGTACAACCGTCTTCTCTATCTAGACTCACGAGACCCGTCTGTACAACCTTCTTCTATATCTAGACTAACGAGATCCGTCTGTACAACCGTCTTCTATATCTAGACTAAAGAGATCCGTCGGTACAACCGTCTTCTATATCTAGACTAACGAGATCCGTCTGTACAACCGTCTTCTATATCTAGACTAACGAGATCTCTCGTTATACAACCGTCTTCTATATCTAGACTAACGAGATCCGTCTGTACAACCGTCTTCTATATCTAGACTAATGAGATCCGTCTGTACAACCGTCATCTATATCTAGACTAACGAGATCCGTCTGTACAACCGTCTTCTATATCTAGACTAACGAGATCCGTCTGTACAACCGTCTTCTATATCTAGACTAACGAGATCCGTCTGTACAACCGTCTTCTATATCTAGACTAACGATATCTCTCGTTATACAACCGTCTTCTATATCTAGACTAATGAGATCCGTCTGTACAACCGTCATCTATATCTAGACTAACGAGACCCGTCTGTACAACCGTCTTCTATATCTAGACTAACGGGATACGTCGTTGGACAAACGTCTTCTATATCTAGACTAACGAGATCCGTCTGTACAACCGTCTTCTATATCTAGACTAACGAGATCCGTCTGTACAACCGTCTTCTATATCTAGACTAACGAGATCCGTCTGTACAACCGTCTTCTATATCTAGACTAACGAGATCCGTCTGTACAACCGTCTTGTATATCTAGACTAACGAGATCCGTCTGTACAACCGTCTTCTATATCTAGACTAACGAGATCCGTCTGTACAACCGTCTTCTATATCTAGACTAACGAGATCCGTCTGTACAACCGTCTTCTATATCTAGACTAACGAGATCCGTCTGTACAACCGTCTTCTATATCTAGACTATCGAGATCTCTCGTTATACAACCGTCTTCTATATCTAGACTAACGAGATCCGTCTGTATAACCGCCTTCTATATCTAGACTAACGAGATCCGTCTGCACAACCGTCTTCTATATCTAGACTAACGAGATCCGTCTGTACAACCGTCTTTTATATCTAGACTAACGAGATCCGTCTGCACAACCGTCTTCTATATCTAGACTAACGAGATCCGTCTGAACAACCGTCTTCTATATCTAGACTAACGAGATCCGTCTGTACAACCGCCTTCTATATCTAGACTAACGAGATACGTCGTTGTACAACCATCTTCTATATCTAGACCAACGCGATCCGTCTGTACAACCGTTTTCTATATCGAGACTAACGAGATCCGTCTGTACAACCGTCTTCTATATCTAGACTAACGGGATACGACGTTGGACAAACGTCTTCTATATCTAGACTAACGAGATCCGTCTGTACAACCGTCTTCTATATCTAGACTAACGAGATCCGTCTGTACAACCGTTTTCTATATCTAGACTAACGAGATCCGTCTGAACAACCGTCTTCTATATCTAGACTAACGAGATCCGTCTGTACAACCGTCTTCTATATCTAGACTAACGAGATCCGTCTGTACAACCGTCTTCTATATCTAGACTAACGAGATCCGTCTGTACAACCGTCTTCTATATCTAGACTAACGAGATCCGTCTGTACAACCGTCTTCTATATCTAGACTAACGAGATCCGTCTGTACAACCGTCTTCTATATCTAGACTAACGAGATCCGTCTGTACAACCGTCTTCTATATCTAGACTAACGAGATCCGTCTGTACAACCGTCTTCTATATCTAGACTAACCAGATCCGTCTGTACAACCGTCTTCTATATCTAGACTAACGAGATCCGTCTGTACAACCGTCTTCTATATCTAGACTAATGAGATCCGTCTGTACAACCGTCATCTATATCTAGACTAACGAGACCCGTCTGTACAACCGTCTTCTATATCTAGACTAACGGGATACGTCGTTGGACAAACGTCTTCTATATCTAGACTAACGAGATCCGTCTGTACAACCGTCTTCTATATCTAGACTAACGAGATCCGTCTGTACAACCGTCTTCTATATCTAGACTAACGAGATCCGTCTGTACAACCGTCTTCTATATCTAGACTAACGAGATCCGTCTGTACAACCGTCTTCTATATCTAGACTAACGAGATCCGTCTGTACAACCGTCTTCTATATCTAGACTAACGAGATCTCTCGTTATACAACCGTCTTCTATATCTAGACTAACGAGATCCGTCTGTACAACCGCCTTCTATATCTAGACTAACGAGATCCGTCTGCACAACCGTCTTCTATATCTAGACTAACGAGATCCGTCTGTACAACCGTCTTTTATATCTAGACTAACGAGATCTCTCGTTATACAACCGTCTTCTATATCTAGACTAACGAGATCCGTCTGTACAACCGCCTTCTATATCTAGACTAACGAGATCCGTCTGCACAACCATCTTCTATATCTAGACTAACGAGATCCGTCTGAACAACCGTCTTCTATATCTAGACTAACGGGATACGATGTTGGACAAACGTCTTCTATATCTAGACTAACGAGATCCGTCTGTACAAACGTCTTCTATATCTAGACTAACGAGATCCGTCTGTACAACCGTCTTCTATATCTAGATTAACGAGATCCGTCTGTACAACCTTCTTCTATATTTAGACTAACGAGATCCGTCTGTACAACCGTCTTCTATATCTAGACTAACGAGATCCATCTGTACAACCGTCTTCTATATCTAGACTAACGAGATCCGTCTGTACAACCGTCTTCTATATCTAGACTAACGAGATCCGGCTGTACAACCGTCTTCTATATCTAGACTAACGAGATCCGTCTGTACAACCGTCTTCTATATCTAGACTAACGAGATCTCTCGTTATACAACCGTCTTCTATATCTAGACTAACGAGATCCGTCTGTACAACCGTCTTCTATGTCTACACTAACGAGATCCGTCTGTACAACCGTTTTCTATATCTAGACTAACGAGGTACGTCGTTGGACAAACGTCTTCAATATCTAGACTAACGAGATCCGTCTGTACAACCGTCTTCTATATCTAGACTAACGGGATCCGTCTGTACAACCGTTTTCTATATCTAGACTAACGAGATCCGTCTGTACAACCGTCTTCTATATCTAGACTAATGAGATCCGTCGGTACAACCGTCTTCTATATCTAGACTAACGAGACCCGTCTGTACAACCGTCTTCTCTATCTAGACTCACGAGACCCGTCTGTACAACCTTCTTCTATATCTAGACTAACGAGATCCGTCTGTACAACCGTCTTCTATATCTAGACTAAAGAGATCCGTCGGTACAACCGTCTTCTATATCTAGACTAACGAGATCCGTCTGTACAACCGTCTTCTATATCTAGACTAACGAGATCCGTCTGTACAACCGTCTTCTATGTCTACACTAACGAGATCCGTCTGTACAACCGTTTTCTATATCCAGACTAACGAGGTACGTCGTTGGACAAACGTCTTCAATATCTAGACTAACGAGATCCGTCTGTACAACCGTCTTCTATATCTAGACTAACGGGATCCGTCTGTACAACCGTTTTCTATATCTAGACTAACGAGATCCGTCTGTACAACCGTCTTCTATATCTAGACTAATGAGATCCGTCTGTACAACCGTCTTCTATATCTAGACTAACGAGACCCGTCTGTACAACCGTCTTCTCTATCTAGACTCACGAGACCCGTCTGTACAACCTTCTTCTATATCTAGACTAACGAGATCCGTCTGTACAACCGTCTTCTATATCTAGACTAAAGAGATCCGTCGGTACAACCGTCTTCTATATCTAGACTAACGAGATCCGTCTGTACAACCGTCTTCTATATCTAGACTAACGAGATCTCTCGTTATACAACCGTCTTCTATATCTAGACTAACGAGATCCGTCTGTACAACCGTCTTCTATATCTAGACTAATGAGATCCGTCTGTACAACCGTCATCTATATCTAGACTAACGAGATCCGTCTGTACAACCGTCTTCTATATCTAGACTAACGAGATCCGTCTGTACAACCGTCTTCTATATCTAGACTAACGAGATCCGTCTGTACAACCGTCTTCTATATCTAGACTAACGAGATCCGTCTGTACAACCGTCTTCTATATCTAGACTAACGAGATCCGTCTGTACAACCGTCTTCTATATCTAGACTAACGAGATCTCTCGTTATACAACCGTCTTCTATATCTAGACTAACGAGATCCGTCTGTACAACCGCCTTCTATATCTAGACTAACGAGATCCGTCTGCACAACCGTCTTCTATATCTAGACTAACGAGATCCGTCTGTACAACCGTCTTTTATATCTAGACTAACGAGATCCGTCTGCACAACCATCTTCTATATCTAGACTAACGAGATCCGTCTGAACAACCGTCTTCTATATCTAGACTAACGGGATACGACGTTGGACAAACGTCTTCTATATCTAGACTAACGAGATCCGTCTGTACAACCGTCTTCTATATCTAGATTAACGAGATCCGTCTGTACAACCTTCTTCTATATCTAGACTAACGAGATCCGTCTGTACAACCGTCTTCTATATCTAGACTAACGAGATCCATCTGTACAACCGTCTTCTATATCTAGACTAACGAGATCCGTCTGTACAACCGTCTTCTATATCTAGACTAACGAGATCCGGCTGTACAACCGTCTTCTATATCTAGACTAACGAGATCCGTCTGTACAACCGTCTTCTATATCTAGACTAACGAGATCTCTCGTTATACAACCGTCTTCTATATCTAGACTAACGAGATCCGTCTGTACAACCGTCTTCTATGTCTACACTAACGAGATCCGTCTGTACAACCGTTTTCTATATCTAGACTAACGAGGTACGTCGTTGGACAAACGTCTTCAATATCTAGACTAACGAGATCCGTCTGTACAACCGTCTTCTATATCTAGACTAACGGGATCCGTCTGTACAACCGTTTTCTATATCTAGACTAACGAGATCCGTCTGTACAACCGTCTTCTATATCTAGACTAATGAGATCCGTCTGTACAACCGTCTTCTATATCTAGACTAACGAGACCCGTCTGTACAACCGTCTTCTCTATCTAGACTCACGAGACCCGTCTGTACAACCTTCTTCTATATCTAGACTAACGAGATCCGTCTGTACAACCGTCTTCTATATCTAGACTAAAGAGATCCGTCGGTACAACCGTCTTCTATATCTAGACTAACGAGATCCGTCTGTACAACCGTCTTCTATATCTAGACTAACGAGATCCGTCTGTACAACCGTCTTCTATATCTAGACTAACGAGATCTCTCGTTATACAACCGTCTTCTATATCTAGACTAACGAGATCCGTCTGTACAACCGCCTTCTATATCTAGACTAACGAGATCCGTCTGCACAACCGTCTTCTATATCTAGACTAACGAGATCCGTCTGTACAACCGTCTTTTATATCTAGACTAACGAGATCCGTCTGCACAACCGTCTTCTATATCTAGACTAATGAGATCCGTCTGTACAACCGTCTTCTATATCTAGACTAACGAGACCCGTCTGTACAACCGTCTTCTCTATCTAGACTCACGAGACCCGTCTGTACAACCTTCTTCTATATCTAGACTAACGAGATCCGTCTGTACAACCGTCTTCTATATCTAGACTAACGAGATCCATCTGTACAACCGTCTTCTATATCTAGACTAACGAGATCCGTCTGTACAACCGTCTTCTATATCTAGACTAACGAGATCCGGCTGTACAACCGTCTTCTATATCTAGACTAACGAGATCCGTCTGTACAACCGTCTTCTATATCTAGACTAACGAGATCTCTCGTTATACAACCGTCTTCTATATCTAGACTAACGAGATCCGTCTGTACAACCGTCTTCTATGTCTACACTAACGAGATCCGTCTGTACAACCGTTTTCTATATCTAGACTAACGAGGTACGTCGTTGGACAAACGTCTTCAATATCTAGACTAACGAGATCCGTCTGTACAACCGTCTTCTATATCTAGACTAACGGGATCCGTCTGTACAACCGTTTTCTATATCTAGACTAACGAGATCCGTCTGTACAACCGTCTTCTATATCTAGACTAATGAGATCCGTCTGTACAACCGTCTTCTATATCTAGACTAACGAGACCCGTCTGTACAACCGTCTTCTCTATCTAGACTCACGAGACCCGTCTGTACAACCTTCTTCTATATCTAGACTAACGAGATCCGTCTGTACAACCGTCTTCTATATCTAGACTAAAGAGATCCGTCGGTACAACCGTCTTCTATATCTAGACTAACGAGATCCGTCTGTACAACCGTCTTCTATATCTAGACTAACGAGATCCGTCTGTACAACCGTCTTCTATATCTAGACTAAAGAGATCCGTCGGTACAACCGTCTTCTATATCTAGACTAACGAGATCCGTCTGTACAACCGTCTTCTATATCTAGACTAACGAGATCTCTCGTTATACAACCGTCTTCTATATCTAGACTAACGAGATCCGTCTGTACAACCGTCTTCTATATCTAGACTAACGAGATCCGTCTGTACAACCGTCTTCTATATCTAGACTAACGAGATCCGTCTGTACAACCGTCTTCTATATCTAGACTAAAGAGATCCGTCTGTACAACCGTCTTCTATATCTAGACTAATGAGATCCGTCTGTACAACCGTCATCTATATCTAGACTAACGAGACCCGTCTGTACAACCGTCTTCTATATCTAGACTAACGGGATACGTCGTTGGACAAACGTCTTCTATATCTAGACTAACGAGATCCGTCTGTACAACCGTCTTCTATATCTAGACTAACGAGATCCGTCTGTACAACCGTCTTCTATATCTAGACTAACGAGATCCGTCTGTACAACCGTCTTCTATATCTAGACTAACGAGATCCGTCTGTACAACCGTCTTCTATATCTAGACTAACGAGATCCGTCTGTACAACCGTCTTCTATATCTAGACTAACGAGATCCGTCTGTACAACCGTCTTCTATATCTAGACTAACGAGATCCGTCTGTACAACCGTCTTCTATATCTAGACTAACGAGATCCGTCTGTACAACCGTCTTGTATATCTAGACTAACGAGATCCGTCTGTACAACCGTCTTCTATATCTAGACTAACGAGATCCGTCTGTACAACCGTCTTCTATATCTAGACTAACGAGATCCGTCTGTACAACCGTCTTCTATATCTAGACTAACGAGATCCGTCTGTACAACCGTCTTCTATATCTAGACTATCGAGATCTCTCGTTATACAACCGTCTTCTATATCTAGACTAACGAGATCCGTCTGTACAACCGCCTTCTATATCTAGACTAACGAGATCCGTCTGTACAACCGTCTTTTATATCTAGACTAACGAGATCCGGCTGTACAACCGTCTTCTATATCTAGACTAACGAGATCCGTCTGTACAACCGTCTTCTATATCTAGACTAACGAGATCTCTCGTTATACAACCGTCTTCTATATCTAGACTAACGAGATCCGTCTGTACAACCGTCTTCTATGTCTACACTAACGAGATCCGTCTGTACAACCGTTTTCTATATCTAGACTAACGAGGTACGTCGTTGGACAAACGTCTTCAATATCTAGACTAACGAGATCCGTCTGTACAACCGTCTTCTATATCTAGACTAACGGGATCCGTCTGTACAACCGTTTTCTATATCTAGACTAACGAGATGCGTCTGTACAACCGTCTTCTATATCTAGACTAATGAGATCCGTCTGTACAACCGTCTTCTATATCTAGACTAACGAGACCCGTCTGTACAACCGTCTTCTCTATCTAGACTCACGAGACCCGTCTGTACAACCTTCTTCTATATCTAGACTAACGAGATCCGTCTGTACAACCGTCTTCTATATCTAGACTAAAGAGATCCGTCGGTACAACCGTCTTCTATATCTAGACTAACGAGATCCGTCTGTACAACCGTCTTCTATATCTAGACTAACGAGATCCGTCTGTACAACCGTCTTCTATATCTAGACTAAAGAGATCCGTCGGTACAACCGTCTTCTATATCTAGACTAACGAGATCCGTCTGTACAACCGTCTTCTATATCTAGACTAACGAGATCTCTCGTTATACAACCGTCTTCTATATCTAGACTAACGAGATCCGTCTGTACAACCGTCTTCTATATCTAGACTAACGAGATCCGTCTGTACAACCGTCTTCTATATCTAGACTAACGAGATCCGTCTGTACAACCGTCTTCTATATCTAGACTAACGAGATCCGTCTGTACAACCGTCTTCTATATCTAGACTAATGAGATCCGTCTGTACAACCGTCATCTATATCTAGACTAACGAGACCCGTCTGTACAACCGTCTTCTATATCTAGACTAACGGGATACGTCGTTGGACAAACGTCTTCTATATCTAGACTAACGAGATCCGTCTGTACAACCGTCTTTTATATCTAGACTAACGAGATCCGTCTGCACAACCATCTTCTATATCTAGACTAACGAGATCCGTCTGAACAACCGTCTTCTATATATAGACTAACGAGATCCGTCTGTACAACCGCCTTCTATATCTAGACTAACGAGATCCGTCTGTACAACCGTCTTCTATATCTAGACTAACGAGATCCGTCTGTACAACCGTCTTCTATATCTAGACTAACGAGATCTCTCGTTATACAACCGTCTTCTATATCTAGACTAACGAGATCCGTCTGTACAACCGCCTTCTATATCTAGACTAACGAGATCCGTCTGCACAACCGTCTTCTATATCTAGACTAACGAGATCCGTCTGTACAACCGTCTTTTATATCTAGACTAACGAGATCCGTCTGCACAACCATCTTCTATATCTAGACTAACGAGATCCGTCTGAACAACCGTCTTCTATATCTAGACTAACGAGATCCGTCTGTACAACCGCCTTCTATATCTAGACTAACGAGATACGTCGTTGTACAACCATCTTCTATATCTAGACTAACGCGATCCGTCTGTACAACCGTTTTCTATATCGAGACTAACGAGATCCGTCTGTACAACCGTCTTCTATATCTAGACTAACGGGATACGACGTTGGACAAACGTCTTCTATATCTAGACTAACGAGATCCGTCTGTACAACCGTCTTCTATATCTAGATTAACGAGATCCGTCTGTACAACCTTCTTCTATATCTAGACTAACGAGATCCGTCTGAACAACCGTCTTCTATATCTAGACTAACGAGATCCGTCTGTACAACCGTCTTCTATATCTAGACTAACGAGATCCGTCTGTACAACCGTCTTCTATATCTAGACTAACGAGATCCGTCTGTACAACCGTCTTCTATATCTACACTAACGAGATCCGTCTGTACAACCGTCTTCTATATCTAGACTAACGAGATCTCTCGTTATACAACCGTCTTCTATATCTAGACTAACGAGATCCGTCTGTACAACCGTCTTCTATATCTAGACTAACGAGATCCGTCTGTACAACCGTCTTCTATATCTAGACTAACGAGATCCGTCTGTACAACCGTCTTCTATATCTAGACTAACGAGATCCGTCTGTACAACCGTCTTCTATATCTAGACTAACGAGATCCATCTGTACAACCGTCTTCTACATCTAGACTAATGAGATCCGTCTGTACAACCGTCATCTATATCTAGACTAACGAGACCCGTCTGTACAACCGTCTTCTATATCTAGACTAACGAGATCCGTCTGTACAACCGTCTTTTATATCTAGACTAACGAGATCCGTCTGCACAACCGTCTTCTATATCTAGACTAACGAGATCCGTCTGAACAACCGTCTTCTATATCTAGACTAACGAGATCCGTCTGTACAACCGCCTTCTATATCTAGACTAACGAGATACGTCTGTACAACCGTCTTCTATATCTAGACTAACGATATCTCTCGTTATACAACCGTCTTCTATATCTAGACTAACGGGATCCGTCTGTACAACCGTCTTCTATATCTAGACTAACGAGATCTCTCGTTATACAACCGTCTTCTATATCTAGACTAACGAGATCCGTCTGTACAACCGTCTTCTATATCTAGACTAACGAGATCCGTCTGTACAACCGTCTTCTATATCTAGACTAACGAGATCCGTCTGTACAACCGTCTTCTATATCTAGACTAACGAGATCCGTCTGTACAACCGTCTTCTATATCTAGACTAACCAGATCCGTCTGTACAACCGTCTTCTATATCTAGACTAACGAGATCCGTCTGTACAACCGTCTTCTATATCTAGACTAATGAGATCCGTCTGTACAACCGTCATCTATATCTAGACTAACGAGACCCGTCTGTACAACCGTCTTCTATATCTAGACTAACGGGATACGTCGTTGGACAAACGTCTTCTATATCTAGACTAACGAGATCCGTCTGTACAACCGTCTTCTATATCTAGACTAACGAGATCCGTCTGTACAACCGTCTTCTATATCTAGACTAACGAGATCCGTCTGTACAACCGTCTTCTATATCTAGACTAACGAGATCCGTCTGTACAACCGTCTTCTATATCTAGACTAACGAGATCCGTCTGTACAACCGTCTTCTATATCTAGACTAACGAGATCCGTCTGTACAACCGTCTTCTATATCTAGACTAACGAGATCTCTCGTTATACAACCGTCTTCTATATCTAGACTAACGAGATCCGTCTGTACAACCGCCTTCTATATCTAGACTAACGAGATCCGTCTGCACAACCGTCTTCTATATCTAGACTAACGAGATCCGTCTGTACAACCGTCTTTTATATCTAGACTAACGAGATCCGTCTGCACAACCGTCTTCTATATCTAGACTAACGAGATCCGTCTGAACAACCGTCTTCTATATCTAGACTAACGAGATCCGTCTGTACAACCGCCTTCTATATCTAGACTAACGAGATACGTCGTTGTACAACCATCTTCTATATCTAGACCAACGCGATCCGTCTGTACAACCGTTTTCTATATCGAGACTAACGAGATCCGTCTGTACAACCGTCTTCTATATCTAGACTAACGGGATACGACGTTGGACAAACGTCTTCTATATCTAGACTAACGAGATCCGTCTGAACAACCGTCTTCTATATCTAGACTAACGAGATCCGTCTGTACAACCGCCTTCTATATCTAGACTAACGAGATACGTCGTTGTACAACCATCTTCTATATCTAGACTAACGCGATCCGTCTGTACAACCGTTTTCTATATCGAGACTAACGAGATCCGTCTGTACAACCGTCTTCTATATCTAGACTAACGGGATACGACGTTGGACAAACGTCTTCTATATCTAGACTAACGAGATCCGTCTGAACAACCGTCTTCTATATCTAGACTAACGAGATCCGTCTGTACAACCGCCTTCTATATCTAGACTAACGAGATACGTCGTTGTACAACCATCTTCTATATCTAGACTAACGCGATCCGTCTGTACAACCGTCTTCTATATCTAGACTAACGAGATCCGTCTGAACAACCGTCTTCTATATCTAGACTAACGAGATCCGTCTGTACAACCGTCTTCTATATCTAGACTAACGAGATCCGTCTGTACAACCGTCTTCTATATCTAGACTAACGAGATCCGTCTGTACAACCGTCTTCTATATCTAGACTAACGAGATCCGTCTGTACAACCGTCTTCTATATCTAGACTAACGAGATCCGTCTGTACAACCGTCTTCTATATCTAGACTAACGAGATCTCTCGTTATACAACCGTCTTCTATATCTAGACTAACGGGATACGTCGTTGGACAAACGTCTTCTATATCTAGACTAACGAGATCCGTCTGTACAACCGTCTTCTATATCTAGACTAACGAGATCCGTCTGTACAACTGTCTTCTATATCTAGACTAACGATATCTCTCGTTATACAACCGTCTTCTATATCTAGACTAACGGGATCCGTCTGTACAACCGTCTTCTATATCTAGACTAACGAGATCCGTCTGTACAACCGTTTTCTATATCTAGACTAACGAGATCCGTCGTTGTACAACCGTCTTCTATATCTAGACTAACGAGATCCGTCTGTACAACCGTCTTCTATATCTAGACTAACGAGACCCGTCTGTACAACCGTTTTCTATATCTAGACTAACGAGATCCGTCGTTGTACAACCGTCTTCTATATCTAGACTAACGAGATCCGTCTGTACAACCGTCTTCTATATCTAGACTAACGAGATCCGTCGTTGTACAACCGTCTTCTATATCTAGACTAACGAGATCCGTCTGTACAACCGTTTTCTATATCTAGACTAACGAGGTACGTCGTTGGACAAACGTCTTCAATATCTAGACTAACGAGATCCGTCTGTACAACCGTCATCTATATCTAGACTAACGAGATCCGTCTGTACAACCGTCTTCTATATCTAGACTAACGAGATCCGTCTGTACAACCGTCTTCTATATCTAGACTCACGAGATCCGTCTGTACAACCGTCTTCTATATCTAGACTAACGAGACCCGTCTGTACAACCGTTTTCTATATCTAGACTAACGAGATCCGTCTGTACAACCGTCCTCTATATCTAGACCAACGAGATCCGTCTGTACAACCGTCTTCAATATCTAGACTAACGAGATCCGTCTGTACAACCTTCTTCTATATCTAGACTAACGAGATCCGTCTGTACAACCGTCTTCTATATCTAGACTAACGAGATCCGTCTGTACAACCGTCTTCTATATCTAGACTAACGAGATCCGTCTGTACAACCGTCTTCTATATCTAGACTAACGAGATCTCTCGTTATACAACCGTCTTCTATATCTAGACTAACGGGATACGTCGTTGGACAAACGTCTTCTATATCTAGACTAACGAGATCCGTCTGTACAACCGTCTTCTATATCTAGACTAACGAGATCCGTCTGTACAACTGTCTTCTATATCTAGACTAACGATATCTCTCGTTATACAACCGTCTTCTATATCTAGACTAACGGGATCCGTCTGTACAACCGTCTTCTATATCTAGACTAACGAGATCCGTCTGTACAACCGTTTTCTATATCTAGACTAACGAGATCCGTCGTTGTACAACCGTCTTCTATATCTAGACTAACGAGATCCGTCTGTACAACCGTCTTCTATATCTAGACTAACGAGACCCGTCTGTACAACCGTTTTCTATATCTAGACTAACGAGATCCGTCGTTGTACAACCGTCTTCTATATCTAGACTAACGAGATCCGTCTGTACAACCGTCTTCTATATCTAGACTAACGAGATCCGTCGTTGTACAACCGTCTTCTATATCTAGACTAACGAGATCCGTCTGTACAACCGTTTTCTATATCTAGACTAACGAGGTACGTCGTTGGACAAACGTCTTCAATATCTAGACTAACGAGATCCGTCTGTACAACCGTCATCTATATCTAGACTAACGAGATCCGTCTGTACAACCGTCTTCTATATCTAGACTAACGAGATCCGTCTGTACAACCGTCTTCTATATCTAGACTCACGAGATCCGTCTGTACAACCGTCTTCTATATCTAGACTAACGAGACCCGTCTGTACAACCGTTTTCTATATCTAGACTAACGAGATCCGTCTGTACAACCGTCCTCTATATCTAGACCAACGAGATCCGTCTGTACAACCGTCTTCAATATCTAGACTAACGAGATCCGTCTGTACAACCTTCTTCTATATCTAGACTAACGAGATCCGTCTGTACAACCGTCTTCTATATCTAGACTAACGAGATCCGTCGTTGTACAACCGTCTTCTATATCTAGACTAACGAGATCCGTCTGTACAACCGTCTTCTATATCTAGACTAACGAGATCCGTCTGTACAACCGTCTTCTATATCTAGACTAACGAGATCCGTCTGTACAACCGTCTTCTATATCTAGACTAACGAGATCCGTCTGTACAACCGTCTTCTATATCTAGACTAACGAGATCCGTCTGTACAACCGTCTTCTATATCTAGACTAACGAGATCCGTCTGTACAACCGTCTTCTATATCTAGACTAACGAGATCCGTCTGTACAACCGTCTTCTATATCTAGACTAACGAGATCCGTCTGAACAACCGTCTTCTATATCTAGACTAACGAGATCCGTCTGTACAACCGTCTTCTATATCTAGACTAACGAGATCCGTCTGTACAACCGTCTTCTATATCTAGACTAACGAGATCCGTCTGTACAACCGTCTTCTATATCTAGACTAACGGGATACGACGTTGGACAAACGTCTTCTATATCTAGACTAACGAGATCCGTCTGTACAACCGTCTTCTATATCTAGACTAACGAGATCCGTCTGTACAACCGTCTTCTATATCTAGACTAACGACATCCGTCTGAACAACCGTCTTCTATATCTAGACTAACGAGATCCGTCTGTACAACCGTCTTCTATATCTAGACTAACGAGATCCGTCTGTACAACCGTCTTCTATATCTAGACTAACGAGATCCGTCTGTACAACCGTCTTCTATATCTAGACTAACGAGATCCGTCTGTACAACCGTCTTCTATATCTAGACTAACGAGATCCGTCTGTACAACCGTCTTCTATATCTAGACTAACGAGATCCGTCTGTACAACCGTCTTCTATATCTAGACTAACGAGATCCATCTGTACAACCGTCTTCTATATCTAGACTAAGGAGATCCGTCTGTACAACCGTCATCTATATCTAGACTAACGAGACCCGTCTGTACAACCGTCTTCTATATCTAGACTAACGAGATCCGTCTGTACAACCGTCTTCTATATCTAGACTAACGAGATCCGTCTGTACAACCGTCTTCTATATCTAGACTAACGAGATCCGTCTGTACAGCCGTCTTCTATATCTAGACTAACGGGATCCGTCTGTACAACCGTCTTCTATATCTAGACTAACGAGATCCGTCTGTACAACCGTCTTCTCTATCTAGACTAATGAGATCCGTCTGTACAACCGTCTTCTATATCTAGACTAACGAGATCCGTCTGTACAACCGTCTTCTATATCTAGACTAACGAGATCCGTCTGTACAACCGTCTTCTATATCTAGACTAACGAGATCCGTCTGTACAACCGTCTTCTATATCTAGACTAACGAGATCTCTCGTTATACAACCGTCTTCTATATCTAGACTAACGGGATACGTCGTTGGACAAACGTCTTCTATATCTAGACTAACGAGATCCGTCTGTACAACCGTCTTCTATATCTAGACTAACGAGATCCGTCTGTACAACTGTCTTCTATATCTAGACTAACGATATCTCTCGTTATACAACCGTCTTCTATATCTAGACTAACGGGATCCGTCTGTACAACCGTCTTCTCTATCTAGACTAATGAGATCCGTCTGTACAACCGTCTTCTATATCTAGACTAACGAGACCCGTCTGTGCAACCGTCTTCTCTATCTAGACTCACGAGACCCGTCTGTACAACCGTTTTCTATATCTAGACTAACGAGATCCGTCTGTACAACCGTCTTCTATATCTAGACTAACGGGATCCGTCTGTACAACCGTCTTCTATATCTAGACTAACGAGATCCGTCTGTACAACCGTTTTCTATATCTAGACTAACGAGATCCGTCGTTGTACAACCGTCTTCTATATCTAGACTAACGAGATCCGTCTGTACAACCGTCTTCTATATCTAGACTAACGAGATCCTTCGTTGTACAACCGTCTTCTATATCTAGACTAACGAGATCCGTCTGTACAACCGTTTTCTATATCTAGACTAACGAGGTACGTCGTTGGACAAACGTCTTCAATATCTAGACTAACGAGATCCGTCTGTACATCCGTCATCTATATCTAGACTAACGAGATCCGTCTGTACAACCGTCTTCTATATCTAGACTAACGAGATCCGTCTGTACAACCGTCTTCTATATCTAGACTAACGGGATCCGTCTGTACAACCGTCTTCTATATCTAGACTAACGAGACCCGTCTGTACAACCGTTTTCTATATCTAGACTAACGAGATCCGTCTGTACAACCGTCCTCTATATCTAGACCAACGAGATCCGTCTGTACAACCGTCTTCAATATCTAGACTAACGAGATCCGTCTGTACAACCTTCTTCTATATTGTTGTGCCCTGCGTGATGGCTCGCAAGGCTGGTACGGGATTTGGTGATATCGTAGGTTCGGGAGTGAACAAAAGATTAGGATCTACTGGGTGAACTACACCAAGTTGGTTAAATTTAGAGACTAAGTCTTTATTCAGAGACTAATTAATACTAGACCGAGGTTTACAGAAGTGTCAGCCGTGTTAACAGGTCGAGTGTCAAGTCTAGAATCCTCCTCTTTATGGAATCGCATTGGTTTTATATCCTTCTTGGGCGTGGTACGCGTTACTATGCTCGGTCGCAGCGAGGCGTTCACGTGTTGCTGACATTGTAAGATTGGTCGCTAGCCGTCTTAGCTTCGAAACATCTCGAACGTTTATATAACGTAATATAATATGTGTAATATGTCTAACACGTGGGCTTGGGCGTTGCCTGGGCACAACATCCCTTCCCCCTAAGGGAGGAAAAGCCATAGCTTTTTCTTACGATACGTCTTAACAATATTTGTCTACATTTGACTATAATATATTTGTATACAATGGTTATGATGTGTCAAAGGGAACTGGTGGAAGAAGTTCCTTCCTTACTAACTATATTAATTATCGCTTCGGGTTTTTGCGTGGTTTTGTCGTGACTTGTGTTTTCCGTTTTACAATGTCGCGGTGTTCTCGCTTTGAAGTGTATAATACATTTATAGAGTGCAATGATACATAATGTAATTGTTATGAATCCCGTTATCGACGATAGCGTAAAGAAGCTGTAGTGATACTCGGTTGGTATAATCTCGGGTTTTTCTAGGTCGTTTTGTAAGTCGTCTAATTTTTTGCTAACTTTATTCAATTCTTCTGGGTGTTTGATTATTCTTTTTAGCTCGAAATTTGTGTTACGATATGAATTTACAGTGGTTTGTGGCAGTGTGAATTCGTCTAGTGATAAATTGTAACCAGGTAAGTAGTTCCATATTTTTTCTATACCGTATTGTTTTCCGGTTTCTATCGTAAATTCGGCCGTAGTGATAGTACATTTATTTCTTATAGTTATTATACCAGAGTCCTTAATACTATACATATTTGTGCCTTTATCGTCGCAAGTCGCTGCTAATTGTATCGGTTTTGGTGTGACGTAAATCCATGCGCCTGGTTGTTGTAATTCTATTAGGATTGTATGGTTCAAAGTCATGATTCGTATCTTACAATTGTTCGGTTTTTCTGTTAGTTTGGTGTACAACTGTACTTCGCAGGGTCCGTATGGTATCGCTTTGAATATCGGGTGGTTAGATGTGCAGAGATATAAATCGTTTATCGTTTTACATTTCGATAAGTCCTGTTCGCTTAACTGTATATAATCTTGCACCGAGGTGTCAAGTACTACGTAGGAATTGAGGGATTCTATGTACGCGTAGAATGATTCGTTTATCTTAGTGGGTACTGGGTGTACTTTGCTTAATTTGAATTTTTTCGCGTTTAGTAGTGGGATATCTAGTATTACAGTAATTGATTTAGTGTCCGAAAAGGCAGAAAGTGTAAGGATTTCATATAAAACGTGCATGTTTTCTAATTTTATACTTATGGGGAAGTCTAGTCCTTGCGGTATATAAGCTAGTGCAGAAGTGAGGTAGGTTATGATTTGCGCTGGTGGTATTAATCGGGGGTTTAAAATCCCTTTCTTTATATCCATTATGAATTCTAGTAGGTCTTGTGTGTCGCGTAGGAGTGTTTCTGCCACGCTATTTATTAATACGAGGTTTTCGTCTATGGTTTCTCGAAATCTAGTTATGTCGGTCGTCTGTTGTAGTAAGTATTGAATTTGCCAAGTCGCGTTTAAAAGGGTTTTTTCGTTTTCCTGTATGTTGTATATAGTCTCGTTTAAGAGTTCGGTGTTAGCTCTTACAATTTGCATTTGTCCTTTGATCGTATTTTTCAATCTAATGTCTTGTCGTTTGAGGAATTCTATTTGGTCATTGATTTTCTTTCTATCTTCGGAATCCATTAATCCGAAGAGTGATTTACCTATGTAACCTAATCCGTCTATCAGTCCGCGACGCTGTTTTGGTGCGGAGCTTATGGTCTGTTGGACGTAAGTTATGAGCTTAGCTACTCGGTCTACTTTGCCTTGAATTTTTGTACCGAATGTTTTACAGAATTTTTGTAAGTTGTCCGTAGAAGGTGTTTTACATTGAGACAGTATGTCGTGTAGTGTTTCCTGGAGGTTTGCTTCTCGTCGGTAAATGTGGGATATATCTATGTGTAGTATTAGTTTCCAACTATCTCGGTAGATTTGTAGGTCGCCTATGTTTTCGAAGTAAATGCCTGGGTGATCTTGGAATTCTTTTATAGCGAAGTCTGAGTCGGGGGTCGTCCCTCCTATTACTAGTATCGTCATTTGTAGGGCGGTAATTCTGTAAAATATAATGTTGAGGTGTAGTTGGCGTTACGTTTTGTTGTTTGCGACGTCTTCTTCATGCGTGAGCGAGATTAGTTTTTGCCGCGTGGACTGAATGTCTTTCCTATCTCTCTTAGGTTTAAGTGGGGGCGATGTGCATAGGGCTCGATTTTCTCGTCGCTTCTTATTTCGTTTCATTCTTCACCATGCTTTCCATCATGGACGTCCCGCGGGAAATAGTACTATTTTTATTGGTGTGTTTTGGTCATTATGTGTGGTACTCTACGTGTGTAGTGGTGCGAAGTTCGTGTTTTTTCCTAAAACGTTATATTTATTTCTCAGAGCTTGGAGTATCCTGCCCCGCCCGGGTTTCTTAATTTTTCATACCGGAACGCGGTGCGCGAGTACAGAGCCGATTTGAGGCGATACCGAGCGGAACTCTCGGCGTGGCTTGACAGCGAGGATTCGTGGGGGATACGCGCCATGTTTGGTGAGTTTCAAATATTTTTTTTTTTTTTTTTTTTTGTTTACATTTGTATCTGGTTATTATTCCAGAACTCTATGGGGATACGTTCCTTGGGCCCGTTTCTCGGCGCGAAGCTTGGTCCCTCTTGGCGAGTTGGGAAGAGTAACCCGCATTTGTATTTTTTTTATTAACTTTCTTAAATAAATTTATCTATTTGCTTCTACTACTTACTATAATTTAGTTGTTCGTGTAATTTTTACTTCCTTTCACGGTTGCGACCTTTTCCTATGCTCACTATTCGATAAAGTGTTTTAGTCTGTTTGCGTGTACGCGAAGCGTTCGTCGTCCTTTAATTATGGTATAGTTATTATTATCATGTACGCCTTGGATCGTGTAAGGACCGATCCAAGCGGGGGTTAATTTCTTTGATCTTCCGCGTCTCACGGTCTCGTCGTGTAATAGTATTTGGTCTCCTATCTTGAAGGATTTTTCTGCTGTCTTTTTATCGTATTGTCTTTTAGATTTGTCTTTGTTAATCTCTAAGGTTTCGCGCGCAATGTTGTTTGTGGACCGTAGTCTTTCGCGTAGTTCTTCAGCGTATTTGTCATACGTATACGTTAGTTGCGGTGCCTGGTTTAGTGAGGTCGGCAACG
The DNA here is from genome assembly GCA_960531205.1 of Andrena bicolor. NCBI lineage: Eukaryota > Metazoa > Arthropoda > Insecta > Hymenoptera > Andrenidae > Andrena > Andrena bicolor. The sequence goes on from CAUIJW010000096.1 coordinate 519,760, forward strand.
TTGCTTGTCTCCCGAATACGAGTTCGTAGGGTGTGTAGCCAGTAGACGAGTGTGGGGTTGTGTTGTAAGTAAACATTGCATACGGTAGCCATTCGTCCCAATCGGTCTGGTCTTCTGTGATAAAGTTCTTTAGGTATTCTGCTAGCGTACGATGGCTTCTTTCTAGGGCTCCGTTTGATTGAGGGTGATATGCCGTGGTTTGTATTTTTTCGATTTTAAGCAATTTACATACGTTTTTGAACACTTGGCTAAGGAAATTGGTTCCTTGATCGGTTAACACTCGTTGTGGAATTCCGTATTCGTAGATTATTCTTGTGACGAATTCTTTTGCTGCTGTGTTTGCTTCCTGATCTTCGAGGGGTGTAGCTTTGCTGAATTTGGTTAACAAGTCTTGAAAGGTTAGTATGTATTTGTTTCGTCTACTTGTCTCGGGTAAAGGTCCTACTATGTCCAGTGCGCATTTTTCGAATGGTTCTGTGGGAGTGTCTGTAATTACCATGGGAGCTTTGGTTATTCTTGTTAATTTATTTTTCTGACATTTTTCGCATTTGGAGATGTATTTTTCAACGTCTTGGCGCATTCCTGGCCACGAATGATTTAATTTTATACGTTCCAGGGTTCGTTTTATTCCTAAATGTCCGCCTAAGGGAGTGTCATGAAATTCGCGCAGTATTTGATTTTTATCGTCCTCCGTATATGTTATATCGCTCTTTTCTTCTTCTGACTGGGATTCGTTTTCTTCGTCGGCGTTTTCGCTGGCGACGGCTAGTGTTTCTGTGTTGAGTTTTCGCTTCGTCCCTCGCGTAATCGCGAACATTCTACTGAGGGCGTCTGCGTTTTTATTTGTCTTTCCCGCTTTGTATTCTATGGTGTAATCGTATTCTGCTAGCTTCAATTTCCATCTCATTAATCTTGAGCCGGGATCCTTTACGTTAAAAAGCCAAGTAAGAGGTTTATGGTCTGTTACGATTTTAAATTTTGTGCCGTATACATAAGGTCTAAAATGTTGCGTTGCCCATACTATGGCCAACAATTCTTTTTCTATGGTGCTATAATTTTCTTCTGCCTTATTTAGTATTCTACTTGCGTATGCTATGGGTAGGTCTTGACCTATCTTTCCCTGTGATAATACTGCTCCTATTGCTTTTCCGGAAGCGTCTGTTGTAAGAACGAATGGTTTCGTGAAATCGGGGTATTGCAGTATCGGTGCTGTTGTTAACTTTTCCTTTAATATCTCGAAGGCTTCCTGCTCTTGTGCAGTCCATCTGTATGCTTGGTCTTTCTTTAATAATTGCGTCAAAGGTTTCGCGATTTGTGAAAAATGTTCTATGAATCTCCTATAATATCCGGCTAGGCCTAAGAAGGATTGTATATCTTTAGTTCTTTTGGGTATCGGAAAGTTTTTTTACCGCGTCGAGTTTCGTAGGGTCTGGTTTGATACCGCTCTCACTTATCACGTGACCAAGGTATATCGTTTCCTTTCGTAGAAATTCGCATTTGTTGGGTTGAAGTTTCAGGCCACTCTCGCGTATACGTTCGAATACTAGTTCTAGACGATCTTGGTGTTCTTTCAGTGAACGTCCATAGACGACAATATCGTCTAAATACACGAAACATTTTATTCCTTGTAATCCAGATAATACGGTATTCATTAGTCTTTGGAATGTCGCGGGAGCGTTTTTAAGCCCGAACGGCATTCTATTATATTCAAAATGGCCGTATGGTGTCGAAAATGCCGTTTTCTCACGATCTTCCTTTTTCATGGCTATTTGATGGAATCCTGACGCTAAATCTAAGGTTGAGAAATATTTTGCTCCTCCTAATTGATCTAGAATGTCCGTTATATTCGGTAAGGGGTATGAGTCGCCTACCGTCGCGTCGTTCACTTGCCTCAAATCTGCTACTACTCTGAGTTTGCGTTTTCCTGAAGCGTCTGGTTTTTTAGGAACTACTAGCAATGGGACGTTCCACTGGCTGACGCTTGGACCAATTATTCCTTCTTCTACCATTTCCTGAACTTGTCTATTTACTTCCTCTTTATGCGCTTGAGGTAATCTATACGGTTCTACGTATATAGGTTTAGTATCTGGGATTAGGGTAATCGAATGCTCTGCCATCGTGGTGTATCCTAATTTGTCTCCTTCTAGACAGAATATTTCATTATACTTCTCACATAGCTCGAGTAAGCTGGTTTCTTCTTCTTTATTTAGGTGATCTGTTCTAAGGTTTTCGCGCAGGGTTTGCATCCTATTTCTCCCGTGTACTGCGTGTACTACGTACGTCGGCGTGTCGCGCTCCTTGTCGCAATTCGCGTCTGTCGGGTCAGTTTCATAGCTCGTCAGTGTTTGTAACGTCACTGTTGGCATATTGATAAGGACTTCGTCCGCGGTAGTGTTCATTACGCTTATTGCACATTTCCCGTTCTGGCCTACTGTTAACGAGTTTCCTATAAATACTCCTGGTTTAATAGATTGTCTTTCCACTATACCTTCGCCTTTATCAGTTGTTCTAGCTAGGAGAATGGTTTCAGATCGCGGTTTTAAAACTACGTTCCTTCCTGAGTAGGGGAATTGTATTCCGTATATCTCTATTCCTAGGTTTGCCCGGATGCATACTTCGTGTTTAGCCATAAAATCTTGTCCTAGGATTCCGTCTGCTTCTAATGGGAAGTCGTCTTTAACTAATCGGCAAGGATGCGTTACTGTTTTATTTCCGATTTCTATGTTTAATTGTACTAGACACAGCGTTTTGATTTCCATAGGGGCTATTCCTCGCAAGGATACTATTTCGTCTTCGGCTTGAACATCGCCCTTTACTTTACCTATCTTTATTAATGTAATATCGGCTCCTGTGTCTACTAACATATTCGCTCTTTCCTTTTCCAGTTCCGGCGCTCTAATTTCGATCGTATTTTCGAGTTGGGATGTCACTACCATATTTGCTCGGTACGATTCTACCCTAGATCCTGCGTTTGTTTGTCTGTCATCGGCTGTCCCGCGGCTCGTGGTCGGGGAATTTTGATTTTCGTTAGATGGTTCTCGACCCGGAGTTCTATTAAAATTTTGTCTGGTATCTTCGCGTCTGTAATTCGTATTCGTATAGCGCGGTCTGTAGTCTCGTCCGTTTGCTCTTTCCCTAGCTCTGCATTCTTTGATTAGATGTCCCGGTTTTTTTACAGTAATGGCAGACCATGGTGACGCGCTGAACTTCCCTTTTTACTGTCGTCTGTTGCGTCGGGGAGTTTTCTCGAGGCATACTTAATCGCGTATAGCAATTTCTTGCTAAATGTCCCAATTTATTACATCGATCACAGCGCGGTACGTTTGATCCTTCCCTTCCCTTGGGGTGATTACCGAATTTCCTGTAATTTCGCGAGGTGTTTAAACCCATCGCTTGTTCCTCTTCTATAGCGGCGGCTATTGCTGCGTTCAACGTTGCATAGTTACGAGACCTTATGATCGTTCTCAGTTTTACATTTAACCCGAGGGTGAAAACGTCTAGGGCGCGCTCTTGTACTGATTCTGTTAACGCGTTATTTACTTCATCGCTGTTCCCTGGTTTTACCGATAATTCAGATAGTTCTCCAGCTAATTCTTCTACTCTACACGCGAATAATTTTACGCTTTCGCCTTCTCGTTGGTGGCAGGCATGGAATTCTGCCCCAACTGCTCCTATGGACCTTTTATCTACGAATAAGGAAGTTAGGATGTCTTTTAATTTATCAAAAGTATCTACTTCTTTGTACTCTAGTACCTTGGCTGCTTTGCCTTTAATTTTCGTACCTATCACCGTTTTCAAGAATCTTGGCAGATCATTCTCGGGCACAAATTCTGCGGCACTTGTATAAGACTTCAGAAATTCTGCTAGCTCGTCCGACGATTTTCCTATGAATTTGTCTACTAACGACAGCGCGGTGGATAATCTTTTTACGTCCGGTAGTGGAACCAAGAGGTTGCTTCCAGCATTTAGTGACATTTTTCTATCTTCTGTCTCTTCTATATCTAACAAGCTAAAGTCCGCTAGCACTATCGGGAATTCTCTATTCGGCGTTACAAAGTTTTCTGGGGACGATTCGGCACTTGAATCGTCGTTTTTCTTAACGCTTAATCGTAACGGCGACGGTCGTCGTGTTCGGCGAGACGGTCGTGAATAGTCTATAGAAGGTAGGAGATCTAGTTCCTCTCGTATGAAGGTTAGTTTTTTATCAAAAAATGATTCGAATGATCTTGACAAGCTTTTCTGACCCGGAAGTTTGAATTGATTTGCGCGTTCGTCTTCTATAGACATGCATGTACCGTTTCTATATTTTGATAGGACTCTGGTTTACAATAATTAGTTTCACGGTATTCGGTTACTCACAACGCTACTCTCTTCCACATGTCGACAGCTCGGTCAGGCGTCCTCTCGTCCGTGAACCGTAGATGGTGATAAGAGACGAAACGGATCCAGCAAGGTCGATCCGTACAGCTGTTCACTGCGTGCTCCGACGGCTGCTTCCTTCGCACGGCTCTCCGTCCGTCCTTCAGGTGCGGCTTCGACTCGTTCCTCGGTCCCCAAAGTACTTCTCGTGCGTCCTGGTCCTCGGATTTGCGACGTCCTCGAAGATGGGTTTGGTGTTAGTCAAATGGTCAATTCACCCGTTCACTCTCAGGCTGATTTTACTCGTCACTAGGCTCGTCGGCGTTCGGACTGCGTCGAACGTTTCTCCCAAAGGCCGTTCCTCGGTCCTCTGTACTACCTCGGTAGAGACGATTGCCAGTTCTAGCCTGTTCGATTGCGATGATCAAATAATATTGTCGGAGTTAGTTCAACCTCTGTCGACGTTGAATAACCGGATGCGTCAAGGCTTGGTAAAATTTTTTACGATGCACTATCCCACCGCTGCCACCAATTTGTTGTGCCCTGCGTGATGGCTCGCAAGGCTGGTACGGGATTTGGTGATATCGTAGGTTCGGGAGTGAACAAAAGATTAGGATCTACTGGGTGAACTACACCAAGTTGGTTAAATTTAGAGACTAAGTCTTTATTCAGAGACTAATTAATACTAGACCGAGGTTTACAGAAGTGTCAGCCGTGTTAACAGGTCGAGTGTCAAGTCTAGAATCCTCCTCTTTGTGGAATCGCATTGGTTTTATATCCTTCTTGGGCGTGGTACGCGTTACTGGGAGTGGATGGCTCTGGAAGGGCGCTCCATCGGCAGTCGGCTTGCCGGCATGTAGTCGATGGGGAACTCCGATGGGTTCCATGTTCTCTCAACTGGGTCGTCGACTCTGGTGGTACCCCCCGGGCCTTTGGCCGCGAGGGGAGGATCCAGCGTCAGCCCAGGGCGGAGAACTTGGACGAAGTTGGAGGCCCGACCGGGGTAAGACCATGTACCGCACCTCCACGTCGGTGCTCCCGGGGTCCCTACACGACACTGTCGGGTAGGGGCGCGGACGCGGGCATGGCATTCATCGCGGCACGTTGGATCTGATCCGCGTGCCGGGCAGGACCGCAGTCGCGGAGCGCTATCCCCGACTGCGGTGTGTCCCCCAATTTATTGGGGAAGCCTGGAAGCGTATCGCATCCGGGAGTATCGTAATCCGTGGCGGTGGAACGACGACCCCTCGTCGAGAGAGTCATCTCTCGCGAGAGTATGCGAAGCCGCCACGGACCGATGATCTTGCCTTAACCGGCCGGGTCGCGAGGTAAGGAAAAACCTCTATAATCAAACCCCCAACCCTGAGCCCCAACGGTGGTGCCGGGGCACGTGTCCCCTCTCGCGAGGGGCACGTGGGCGGAGCGGGTATGCTCCGCCTAACCGTGATCCGGCTGGGGAAATGTCGCCCCCCGGACGTAGCCCGCGCCTTTAGGGGCCCGGGTATAGACTTCGCAACGGCAGGCCACCTCTACCGTTGCGCGACTCCCTTAAAGTGGTTTCTCGTGGGACACTTATGGAGTCATTACAAAACGGTGTAGCACACACACCACCGGCTGGCGACCGGTCAACAACGCCCCCGACCGGCGACCGGGTAACGTCGCCGTCCAACGAGGACCGGTGTACGATCGCTTCGCGCGGGTCACCGGCCTCGAGCGAGGACCAGTCGTCGATCGCGGTTTCGCGGGTCGCTGGCCTCGGGGAGGGAGGAGAGGGGACAGGTCATTCGAATTACCTGCCCGCGGGAGAGGGGGCGTCTAACGTCCCCGCACCCGGGCGCGTCCAGTGCGCCGGAAACACCACCGGGGACGGTCGGGCTGGTGGCCCGAGCATCGTTGTATCGGGGTGCGCGTCGGGAGAGTACTCGATCCCGACGCAGGACCTGGCAGAAGGGGAATGGGAGGACATCCCCATCCCGAGCGAGGCTAAAGCCTCTGCCCCACGAGTCGGGAGCGCTCGGCGTACGGTGCCGCGTAACACCAGGGGTGGGCCGTACGTTAGGAGCGTGGAGAGCGTGACGGCGGAAGAGGCTTCCCGGCTCTTCGGCCTGCGGGAGGAGGTCGCGGCGCTAATGGGTCGGCTGGACCGGGGCGCCGCTTCGATCGCGGCTTCCCCGCGATGCGCGTCGCTGGCAGGGTCCGCCCGGTCGACGACGCTGGCGCCGGACGTCGAGGCTGCGCGGTCGACGACACTGGCGACTGACCTCGAGGCTGCGCGGTGGCTCCCCCGCGTGGTCCTCGAGAGATACGACGGGCCCGTCCCTGGGCCAGTCGTTATCTCCTCCGAGGAGGAGAGGGAGGAGAACAGACCCGGGACGAGCGCGGGCGCTCGCGGGGCGGGGTCGGCGTCCATGGGCGTCGACAGCGAACCCGTCCTGGGCCCAGCCCGGCGCGGGGGCAAGAGGAGGGTTGCTCCCCTGGTCGCGTCGGAGACCGGGGAGGAGGGATCGACGGGGGAGTGCCCCGTCGACGCCCCCCTGCCATCGTCCGATGGCCTAACCGACGGGGGTGGGAGGCCCGGCTTTGTGCCGGGCAAGCGCGGACGCAAGCCGGGGGTCTGGACAGACCCGCGGAGGCTCGGCCCGGGCATGAAGGCCCTGTCGACTCGCTCGGACCTAAGAAACTGGGCCGAGACGATGTCGGTGGGGGGCCTTGCCGGACAGGCGCAGCGCGAGCTTGACGCGGTCGCCGCAGTCGTGAGTGCCACTGGTCACATGAAGACCACCGACATGCGTGCGATCCGCGTCGCCATAAGGCGCGCTTCGGCGGTGGCCGCGGAGCTCCCGGCAGGGCGGAGAGGGGCGAGAACCCCGACAGGCCGGCCAGGGAGGTGGTCTTCCGCCAAGGGCAGTGGGAGAAGAAGTCCCACAGCTTGGCGGCGCAGGTGCGGGCCCTGACGGAGCAGGCCCACACCTTGGGAGAGTTTCTCCACGTCAGGGAGCGGGAGCTCGAATTCCTGCGCGGAAAATACAACCGCCTGGTAACGCGGGCGAGGACTAAGGGCGTGGACGGGACGGAAGCGGAGACTATGCCCTTCCATCCGCCCGTCCCGCTGCCCACCCGCGCCGAGCTCCTCCCGACCTGCGTGCCCCCCTGGACGGACGACGGTGCCGGGCCGGAGGTTGCCCCGGGTCCCTCGTCGGCGGCGAGGCTCAGCCCTCTGCCGCGCGAGCCGACGGAGAGCGGCGCTCCCGCGGCAACGCGGGGGGAGAAGAAGAGGAGGAGGGATCGTTCCCCCCTGCCCCCGACCCCGACGCCGGGCCCGGCGTCCGGTGGCGGCGGATGGAGGGCCTGGAGAGGCGCGTCGACGCGCGCCTCCTGGCCCTGGGCCGGGTAATGGTCGGTCCGACTTCCGGGCCGGCCGCTCAGCCGACGGCCCTGGCCCTCCAATGGGCCGAGATCGCCGGGGGCGCCTCTGCCGGGAGCGGGGTTTCCGCCCCGTCCCGTAAGGGGGGCAAGCCGAGCGGGGCTGCGCGGGTCGCGGGCGCTGGCGAGACTGCCAGCGGCCCTGCGGGCGCGCCCTCGGGCGAGCGAGGGGTTGTTCCCCCGCTTACGGCCCCTCCCCGCTCGACCTCGAAGGGGAAGAAGGGCTCCCGGCTTCGGTGTTGCCCGATGTCCGGGCGAAGACGGGCGCTCCCGCGGCTGCGAAGCAGCAGCAAAAGGGGGCCGCCAAGAAGAAGGCCGGGAAGGCGAGGGCAGCTGCCCCCGCGACGCCCGTGGCGTCGAGCACCACGGCCTCGGCCCCCGGCCCGAGCGGCGTTGCCGCGGAGGGCACATGGGCGCAGGTGGTGGGCCGCAAGGCGAAGAGGGCCGCGCGGAGGGCGGCCGGAGCGGCCGCTAGCGGTGCCGGTGCGGGGGCTCGGCCGAAGACGGCGGCCCCCCAACAGGCTCGCACACCCGGGTCTCCCCCGGTTGCGATCCCGCGCGCTCCCAGGACGGCGGCGGTGACGATCACCGCCCCCGTGGGAGGGGAGGAGAGTTTCTCCGCGCGGGTCGCGGGCGCGATGGCGGCGATCAACGTCGCCGACCTCGGCATCGCAGCGATGCGGCCGAGGCGCGCCGTGACCGGGGGGTTGATCCTGGAGATTCCAGGATCGCAGAGCTCGGCCAAGGCTGCCGCCCTCAAGGCGAGGCTGGCGGAGCAGCTGGGGGGCACCGGCATCAAGGTGCAGTGCCCCCAAAAACTGGCCGAGTTTCGGGTGTGCGGGCTCACCGAGCTCGCGACCGTGGAGACGGTTCGGGGGGCAATCGCGGCCCAGGGGGCCTGTCCGGCGGAGGACGTCACGGTCGGCGCTAAGCGACCGGACACCGCCGGACTCTTCTCCCTCTGGGTCCGCGCCCGTGGCAGCTGCTGCCAAACTGTTAAGGGCGTCCACCGTCGTGGTGGACTCCCTGATGGCCCGCGTGGTACCGCTAGCGCAGCGGAAGCTACAGTGCTTCCGCTGCCTAGAGTTCGGCCACGTCAGGGCCAAGTGCAGCAGCCCCACGGACAGGAGCGGCGCGTGCTACCGGTGCGGTAAAGACGGACACGCGGCCCGCTTCTGCGAGGCCCCCCCGTCTGCCCGCTCTGCGCGGCGGCGGACCTGCCCAGCGGGCATAGAATGGGGGGACCGGCTTGCCGGCCCCCTCCCGTGATCCGCGCTGCGGCCCGGGGCCGCAGGGGCGCGAAGCCCACCCCGGCATCTTCGTCCGCCGCGGGTGTCCCGCCCGCGATCCCCGCGCCCTCCGCGTCTCCGCCCCCGGCGTCCCCGTCGGAGGCTATGGAGACCGCGCCGCTGGCCTCGGCATCCGTGGCCGGTGCGGGCGCCGGGAAGAGGAAGGACCGCGAGGAGTCGGACACCCCGACCAGCGGCCTCTCTTCCCCGGCTCGCGGGGGGTCCACCGTGATGGGCGGGGGACGGAAGAAGAAGGGAAAGGGGGGGAGCAGCCCAGGGCTCCCCCCGGCGTGTCCGCCGCCGGTTGGGAGGGAGGCCTTTTTAAAGGCCACGGTGGTCCCTCCGACGGCGAGCGCGACAACGAGGGAGGAGGACGCGGCCGAGGCGCTGGGGTTGGCGCGCTCGGTCGCGGCCTCGTACGGAGGTGCCCACTTCCCGGACGACGAGGAGAAGCGTCCGGCGCCCCCGATTGCCAACGGGGGCGCGGTCCAGCCAGAGGAGGTGTCGGGGGGGGGGGGCCGACCTTGAGACTTGCTAATGTCTCGAGGCCCCCCGATACTCCTCATGAACGCGTGCCACTCCATGCGAGCGCACGACCTGCTTGAGCAGGCTCGCATGGAGATGGGCGTTGGGCTGGCCGTCATCGCCGAGCCGTATCCGCTGGCGGACCGATGTTTTCGGTCCACCAACCCGGATCGGCAGGTGGCGATGACGTGGGAAGTGGGAAGAGGAGCCCCGTCGTGCGTGGTCGCCCAGCACGGACGGGGCTGGATGGGCGCGAGATGGGGAGGCTTCCTCGTGGTCGGCTGCTACCTGGCACCGAGCCTGAACGTCCCGGAGTTCGAGGACCGGCTGAGCGAGGTGGGGGAGTTTCTAGCCCCCCAATTAGCTCGGCCGGTGGTCCTTCTGGGGGACTTCAATGCCCACGCTCGCGAGTGGGGCTCCCCCAGAACGGACTGCCGGGGCGAGGTGCTCCTCGAGTGGGCGGAGGCGATGGGGTTCGTCCTTAAGAACCCCTACGCGGTCACGACGTTTCGCGGGTCGCGGGGCGAGTCGGTTATCGACCTCGTCTGGGTTAACCCCGCGGCAGCGGCGTTGACGTCGGACTGCTGGGTGGCGGAGGAGTCAGAGACTGGCTCGGACCACATGTACGTCATGCTGGCCACCTCCGCCGCCACGCTTCCTCCCGCTCGTGCCGGTAGACAGCCGCCGCGCTGGGCGCTCAAAAAGCTAGATGCTAGCGCGGCCCAGATGGCGTCCTCCGTCGTCGCCTGGCCTTCCCTGCCGGGCGACGTCCTCGACGACCCCTCCAACGGCGCCCTATGGCTCCGGCGGGCGTTGCAGCGTGTCTGCGACGCCACGATGCCGCGAGTCGGGCCGCCGGGCGGGGGTCGGAGGTCGGTGTACTGGTGGTGCGAGGAGATCGCCGATCTCCGCGCGACGAGCGTCCGCGCTCAGCGCCAGTACACCAATGCCCGCCGTCAAGACCGACGGCGGGTGACGGAGGACCAGCTGCAGGAGCTGCGCTCCGTGTTTTCCGCGGCGCGCAGAGAGCTTCGTGCAGCCATAGCCCGGGCCAAGACCCGTTCGCACGAGGAGTTCCTTGAGACCCTGAATCGGGACCCTTGGGGGCGCCCGTACAAGGCCGTGTCCGTGAAACTCGGTCCTTGGGCGCCCCCTGTCACGGAGGGTCTCGAGCCCCGGTTTCTCCTGGAGGTTTTGTCGGCGCTGTTTCCCCCTCCCCCGGTTCCGGGGGAGGGTGGCGTCGACGCTTCGGGGGATCCGGAGCTCGCGTGGGGCACCGCCATAGCGGATGCCCCCAGGGTCTCGGACGAGGAACTCGAGTCCGCGGTGCGTCGAATGCGTTCGAAGAACGCTGCACCCGGACCGGACGGTGTGCCCGGGCGTGTCTGGGCCTGCGCGATGAGCGCCCTAGGGAGCGGCCTCAAGCGCGTCTTCGACGCGGCCTTGAGGACCGGGAGGTTTCCCCGCGCGTGGAAAGAGGCGAGGCTGGTGCTGCTGCGAAAGCCTGGTAAGCCCGCAGAGTCACCCTCGGCCTATCGGCCGATCTGTCTCCTCGACGAGGCGGGCAAGCTCCTGGAAAGGATCATAGCTGCCCGCCTCATGGACCATCTCGGAGCTGCGGAGTTCCCGGATCTGTCCGACCGCCAGTTCGGTTTTATGCGGCAGCGATCGACCGTAGATGCCATCCTACTGGTTCGGTCGCTGTCGCGCCGGGCGGTCGAGGGGGGCGGTGTCAGCGTGGCGGTGTCTCTAGACATCGCCAACGCGTTCAACACCGTCTCCTGGGCGGCGATCGAGCGGGCGCTGGTATACCATCGCGTCCCGCTCTACCTTCGCCGCCTGATCTGGGACTACCTCCGTGGCCGAGTGGTCTCCTACGTCGGGCGAGACGGGGACGGGGTGGCTCGCGTGCACCGCGGTGTGCCACAGGGGTCCGTTTTAGGGCCCCTGCTATGGAGCCTGGCGTACGACGCGGTGCTGCGGGTGGAGTTGCCATCGCCTGACGTGTCGTTCGTGTGCTACGCCGACGACACGCTGGTGGTGGCCTCCGGGCCGAGGTGGCTGGCAGCACTAGACCTCGCGGAGAGAGCACTGCGGCTCGTCATCCCCGCGATAGAGGCGCTCGGTCTGCGAGTCGCCTCCGATAAAACGGAGGCGGTATGGCTCGCGGACAGGGTGGGAACTGGCATTCCCGTCGGAGCGTCTCTAAGAGTCGGGGAGGCCTGCATCAGGGTCGGCCGATCGATGAGGTATCTCGGTCTGACCCTAGACACCTACTGGCGATTCGCGCGTCACTTTCGGGTCCTGGGCCCCAGGTTGGAGCGACAGGTGTTCGCCTTCGGGCGCATCATGCCCAACCTGGGAGGCCCGCACGAAACAGTTCGGCGACTATACGTGACGGTCGTCCGGTCCATGGCGCTCTACGGAGCGCCGGTCTGGGCCGGCGACCTGGGGGGCTGTCGCGTGGGGCGAGACCTTCTGGCAAAGGTTCATCGCCGCGCAGTCCTCCGTGCCGTGCGGGCTTACCGCACGGTGTCACACGCCGAGCTGTCGGCGCTGGGTGGGTCCCCACCATTCCATCTGCTCGCTGAGATGGAGGCGGAGGTGTACTTCGCCTCGCACGATCTCAGCGGAGCGAGGGACCCCCTGGCGCCGGTCGGACCTGACGCGCGGGACCAGGCCCGGCGACGCATGGGAGCCAGATGGATCGACTGGCTCTCCCTCCCGGAACATCGGGGGGGGGGGACGCGTCGTCGGGGCGCTGCTGCCCATTCTCGGGGAATGGGTGGGGCGTAGGTACGGCAGGCTTACCTTCCGCCTGACACAGATGCTCACCGGAGTCGGTTGCTTCGGTGACTTCTTGTGTCGCATCGGGCGGGAGGAGGCGCCGCAGTGCCACAGCTGCGGCCGGGGCGACGTGGACTCGGCGGATCACACTCTGGCGAGGTGCGCGGAGTGGCTCGATGACCGCCGAGTCCTGGAGCTGCAGCTGGGTCCCGATCTCTCGCTGGCGACGGTCGTGCGTCGCATGGCGGGAGATCGGGACTGTTGGGACGCCGTCGCCTCCTTCTCCGAGGCTATAATGCTCGAGAAGGAGGAGGCGGAGAGGGACCGCGAGAGGGCGGGCCGGGGAGGCCCGAGCCAAGCGGTCCGGAGGAGGCGGCGCGGGAGAGGGAGATGACCCGGGGCCGGGGGAGGTCGCGCGGCGACTTAGTTGCGTAAGTCGCCCCGCTCCCCCGGATATCAGGCCCCGGGTCGCGCCGTCCCGCCGCTCACCGCTGTAGGGGATCGGGATGGGGCCGCGCCGCGCAACGGGCGCGGCCGTTACGCCCCCCGGTGCGCCGCCCCCTCTGTGTCGGAGGGGGACGCGCGCCGGGGGACGTCGGGAAGGAGTCGGGAAACGCGGCGGCCCCCGTTGTCGCGAAGGGCCGCCGCGGACGACGAAGCGACGGGGGTGACCGCCGCGGTCGGCGAGTCGTGGCATCGGACTCGCCAGGGCCGCGGCGGCGTCGCGAGGCACGGAGAACGGGGGGGGGGGGGCCGTGTTAAAGCCCCCCCCCCCGCCAGGGGAGCGGCAGCCGCCGCTCCCGTCTGAGCGATCGAGCTTCCCCCGGGGTACGCAGTGTGCCCCGGCCCGGCCGCGCGCTACCAAGCATTGCGCGGCGACCGGTTGGGAGCTCGATCGCGGGGTCGCGGGGCGGGGTGTCGGGGGACACCACCGCCCTAGCAGCAGCGACCCCGGAAGGGGCGACTCGGGCGCGTGATCCGTCGCGAGTCGCCGGTCCCGGAGAATATTGCTGGGGGAGGTTGTCATACTCCCCCAGGGACGACCCCGTTCAGGGGACCTAGCGCGGGGCTGCATTGAAGCGCAAGGGGGGAGGGTAGCGAACGTATCGCTTGTTTGATCTCGCGTCCAAATCCCTCCCCTCGGGCGCGCAGCTCCGCGCGCGAGGTAGATCACCTTGGTGGTTTTAGTGGGTTCGAGTCCCACATAACCCCCTGCCCGCCCCCGCGGGCGGGGGGTATCCGTGGGGATTTCCACCAAGTAAAACAAAAAAAAAAAAAAAAAAAGGTACGCGTTACTATGCTCGGTCGCAGCGAGGCGTTCACGTGTTGCTGACATTGTAAGATTGGTCGCTAGCCGTCTTAGCTTCGAAACATCTCGAACGTTTATATAACGTAATATAATATGTGTAATATGTCTAACACGTGGGCTTGGGCGTTGCCTGGGCACAACAATATCTAGACTAACGAGATCCGTCTGTACAACCGTCTTCTATATCTAGACTAACGAGATCCGTCGTTGTACAACCATCTTATATATCTAGACTAACGCGATCCGTCTGTACAACAGTTTTCTATATCGAGACTAACGAGATCCGTCTGTACAACCGTCTTCTATATCTAGACTAACGGGATACGTCGTTGGACAAACGTCTTCTATATCTAGACTAACGAGATCCGTCGTTGTACAACCATCTTATATATCTAGACTAACGCGATCCGTCTGTACAACAGTTTTCTATATCGAGACTAACGAGATCCGTCTGTACAACCGTCTTCTATATCTAGACTAACGGGATACGTCGTTGGACAAACGTCTTCTATATCTAGACTAACGAGATCCGTCTGTACAACCGTCTTCTATATCTAGACTAACGAGATCCATCTGTACAACCGTCTTCTATATCTAGACTAACGAGATCTCTCGTTATACAACCGTCTTCTATATCTAGACTAACGCGATCCGTCTGTACAACCGTTTTCTATATCGAGACTAACGAGATCCGTCTGTACAACCGTCTTCTATATCTAGACTAACGGGATACGACGTTGGACAAACGTCTTCTATATCTAGACTAACGAGATCCGTCTGTACAACCGTCTTCTATATCTAGACTAACGAGATCCGTCTGTACAACCGTCTTCTATATCTAGACTAACGAGATCCGTCTGTACAACCGTCTTCTATATCTAGACTAACGAGATCCGTCTGTACAACCGTCTTCTATATCTAGACTAACGAGATCCGTCTGTACAACCGTCTTCTATATCTAGACTAACGAGATCTCTCGTTATACAACCGTCTTCTATATCTAGACTAACGGGATACGTCGTTGGACAAACGTCTTCTATATCTAGACTAACGAGATCCGTCTGTACAACCGTCTTCTATATCTAGACTAACGAGATCCGTCTGTACAACTGTCTTCTATATCTAGACTAACGATATCTCTCGTTATACAACCGTCTTCTATATCTAGACTAACGGGATCCGTCTGTACAACCGTCTTCTATATCTAGACTAACGAGATCTCTCGTTATACAACAGTCTTCTATATCTAGACTAACGAGATCCGTCTGTACAACCGTCTTCTATATCTAGACTAACGAGATCCGTCTGTACAACCGTCTTCTATATCTAGACTAACGAGATCCGCCTGTACAATCGTCTTCTATATCTAGACTCACAAGATCCGTCTGTACAACCGTCTTCTATATCTAGACTAACGAGATCCGTCGTTGTACAACCGTCTTCTATATCTAGACTAACGAGATCCGTCTGTACAACCGTCTTCTATATCTAGACTAACGAGATCCGTCTGCACAACCGTCTTCTATATCTAGACTAACGAGATCCGTCTGAACAACCGTCTTCTATATCTAGACTAACGAGATCCGTCTGCACAACCGTCTTCTATATCTAGACTAACGAGATCCGTCTGTACAACCGTCTTCTATATCTAGACTAACGAGATCCGTCTGTACAACCGTCTTCTATATCTAGACTAACGAGATCTCTCGTTATACAACAGTCTTCTATATCTAGACTAACGAGATCCGTCTGTGCAACCGCCTTCTATATCTAGACTAACGAGATCCGTCTGCACAACCGTCTTCTATATCTAGACTAACGAGATCCGTCTGTACAACCGTCTTTTATATCTAGACTAACGAGATCCGTCTGCACAACCGTCTTCTATATCTAGACTAACGAGATCCGTCTGAACAACCGTCTTCTATATCTAGACTAACGAGATCCGTCTGCACAACCGTCTTCTATATCTAGACTAACGAGATCCGTCTGTACAACCGTTTTCTATATCTAGACTAACGAGGTACGTCGTTGGACAAACGTCTTCAATATCTAGACTAACGAGATCCGTCTGTACAACCGTCATCTATATCTAGACTAACGAGATCCGTCTGTACAACCGTCTTCTATATCTAGACTAACGAGATCCGTCTGTACAACCGTCTTCTATATCTAGACTCACGAGATCCGTCTGTACAACCGTCTTCTATATCTAGACTAACGAGACCCGTCTGTACAACCGTCTTCTATATCTAGACTAACGAGATCTCTCGTTATACAACCGTCTTCTATATCTAGACTAACGAGATCCGTCTGTACAACCGTCTTCTATATCTAGACTAACGAGATCCGTCTGTACAACCGTCTTCTATATCTAGACTAACGAGATCCGTCTGTACAACCGTCTTCTATATCTAGACTAACGAGATCTCTCGTTATACAACCGTCTTCTATATCTAGACTAACGGGATACGTCGTTGGACAAACGTCTTCTATATCTAGACTAACGAGATCCGTCTGTACAACCGTCTTCTATATCTAGACTAACGAGATCCGTCTGTACAACTGTCTTCTATATCTAGACTAACGATATCCCTCGTTATACAACCGTCTTCTATATCTAGACTAACGGGATCCGTCTGTACAACCGTCTTCTATATCTAGACTAACGAGATCTCTCGTTATACAACCGTCTTCTATATCTAGACTAACGAGATCCGTCTGCACAACCGTCTTCTATATCTAGACTAACGAGATCCGTCTGTACAACCGTCTTCTATATCTAGACTAACGAGATCCGCCTGTACAATCGTCTTCTATATCTAGACTCACGAGATCCGTCTGTACAACCGTCTTCTATATCTAGACTAACGAGATCCGTCGTTGTACAACCGTCTTCTATATCTAGACTAACGAGATCCGTCTGTACAACCGTCTTCTATGTCTAGACTAACGAGATCCGTCGTTGTACAACCGTCTTCTATATCTAGACTAACGAGATCCGTCTGTACAACCGTTTTCTATATCTAGACTAACGAGGTACGTCGTTGGACAAACGTCTTCAATATCTAGACTAACGAGATCCGTCTGTACAACCGTCATCTATATCTAGACTAACGAGATCCGTCTGTACAACCGTCTTCTATATCTAGACTAACGAGATCCGTCTGTACAACCGTCTTCTATATCTAGACTCACGAGATCCGTCTGTACAACCGTCTTCTATATCTAGACTAACGAGACCCGTCTGTACAACCGTTTTCTATATCTAGACTAACGAGATCCGTCTGTACAACCGTCCTCTATATCTAGACCAACGAGATCCGTCTGTACAACCGTCTTCAATATCTAGACAAACGAGATCCGTCTGTACAACCTTCTTCTATATCTAGACTAACGAGATCCGTCTGTACAACCGTCTTCTATATCTAGACTAACGAGATCCGTCGTTGTACAACCATCTTATATATCTAGACTAACGCGATCCGTCTGTACAACAGTTTTCTATATCGAGACTAACGAGATCCGTCTGTACAACCGTCTTCTATATCTAGACTAACGGGATACGTCGTTGGACAAACGTCTTCTATATCTAGACTAACGAGATCCGTCTGTACAACCGTCTTCTATATCTAGACTAACGAGATCCATCTGTACAACCGTCTTCTATATCTAGACTAATGAGATCCGTCTGTACAACCGTCATCTATATCTAGACTAACGAGACCCGTCTGTACAACCGTCTTCTATATCTAGACTAACGGGATACGTCGTTGGACAAACGTCTTCTATATCTAGACTAATGAGATCCGTCTGTACAACCGTCTTCTATATCTAGACTAACGAGATCCGTCTGTACAACCGTCTTCTATATCTAGACTAACGAGATCCGTCTGTACAACCGTCTTCTATATCTAGACTAACGAGATCCGTCTGTACAACCGTCTTCTATATCTAGACTAACGAGATCCGTCTGTACAACCGTCTTCTATATCTAGACTAACGAGATCTCTCGTTATACAACCGTCTTCTATATCTAGACTAACGAGATCCGTCTGTACAACCGCCTTCTATATCTAGACTAACGAGATCCGTCTGCACAACCGTCTTCTATATCTAGACTAACGAGATCCGTCGTTGTACAACCGTCTTCTTTATTTAGACTAACGAGATCCGTCTGTACAACCGTTTTCTATATCTAGACTAACGAGGTACGTCGTTGGACAAACGTCTTCAATATCTAGACTAACGAGATCCGTCTGTACAACCGTCATCTATATCTAGACTAACGAGATCCGTCTGTACAACCGTCTTCTATATCTAGACTAACGCGATCCGTCTGTACAACCGTTTTCTATATCGAGACTAACGAGATCCGTCTGTACAGCCGTCTTCTATATCTAGACTAACGGGATACGACGTTGGACAAACGTCTTCTATATCTAGACTAACGAGATCCGTCTGTACAACCGTCTTCTATATCTAGACTAACGAGATCCGTCTGTACAACCGTCTTCTATATCTAGACTAACGAGATCCGGCTGTACAACCGTCTTCTATATCTAGACTAACGGGATACGTCGTTGGACAAACGTCTTCTATATCTAGACTAACGAGATCCGTCTGTACAACCGTCTTCTATATCTAGACTAACGAGATCCATCTGTACAACCGTCTTCTATATCGAGACTAACGAGATCTCTCGTTATACAACCGTCTTCTATATCTAGACTAACGAGATCTCTCGTTATACAACCGTCTTCTATATCTAGACTAACGAGATCCGTCTGTACAACCGTCTTCTATATCTAGACTAACGGGATACGTCGTTGGACAAACGTCTTCTATATCTAGACTAACGAGATCCGTCTGTACAACCGTCTTCTATATCTAGACTAACGAGATCCGTCTGTACAACCGTCTTCTATATCTAGACTAACGATATCTCTCGTTATACAACCGTCTTCTATATCTAGACTAACGGGATCCGTCTGTACAACCGTCTTCTATATCTAGACTAACGAGATCTCTCGTTATACAACCGTCTTCTATATCTAGACTAACGAGATCCGTCTGTACAACCGTCTTCTATATCTAGACTAACGAGATCCATCTGTACAACCGTCTTCTATATCTAGACTAAGGAGATCCGTCTGTACAACCGTCATCTATATCTAGACTAACGAGACCCGTCTGTACAACCGTCTTCTATATCTAGACTAACGAGATCCGTCTGTACAACCGTCTTCTATATCTAGACTAACGAGA
Organism: Andrena bicolor; assembly: GCA_960531205.1. NCBI lineage: Eukaryota > Metazoa > Arthropoda > Insecta > Hymenoptera > Andrenidae > Andrena > Andrena bicolor. The sequence continues at coordinate 538,720 of CAUIJW010000096.1, forward strand.
TCCGTCTGTACAACCGTCTTCTATATCTAGACTAACGAGATCCGGCTGTACAACCGTCTTCTATATCTAGACTAACGAGATCCGTCTGTACAACCGTCTTCTATATCTAGACTAACGGGATCCGTCTGTACAACCGTCTTCTATATCTAGACTAACGAGATCCGTCTGTACAACCGTCTTCTATATCTAGACTAACGAGATCTCTCGTTATACAACCGTCTTCTATATCTAGACTAACGAGATCCGTCTGTACAACCGTCTTCTATATCTAGACTAACGAGATCCGTCTGTACAACCGTCTTCAATATCTAGACAAACGAGATCCGTCTGTACAACCTTCTTCTATATCTAGACTAACGAGATCCGTCTGTACAACCGTCTTCTATATCTAGACTAACGAGATCCGTCGTTGTACAACCATCTTATATATCTAGACTAACGCGATCCGTCTGTACAACAGTTTTCTATATCGAGACTAACGAGATCCGTCTGTACAACCGTCTTCTATATCTAGACTAACGGGATACGTCGTTGGACAAACGTCTTCTATATCTAGACTAACGAGATCCGTCTGTACAACCGTCTTCTATATCTAGACTAACGAGATCCATCTGTACAACCGTCTTCTATATCTAGACTAATGAGATCCGTCTGTACAACCGTCATCTATATCTAGACTAACGAGACCCGTCTGTACAACCGTCTTCTATATCTAGACTAACGGGATACGACGTTGGACAAACGTCTTCTATATCTAGACTAACGAGATCCGTCTGTACAACCGTCTTCTATATCTAGACTAACGAGATCCGTCTGTACAACCGTCTTCTATATCTAGACTAACGAGATCCGTCTGAACAACCGTCTTCTATATCTAGACTAACGAGATCCGTCTGTACAACCGTCTTCTATATCTAGACTAACGAGATCCGTCTGTACAACCGTCTTCTATATCTAGACTAACGAGATCCGTCTGTACAACCGTCTTCTATATCTAGACTAACGAGATCCGTCTGTAAAACCGTCTTCTATATCTAGACTAACGAGATCTCTCGTTATACAACCGTCTTCTATATCTAGACTAACGAGATCCGTCTGTACAACCGCCTTCTATATCTAGACTAACGAGATCCGTCTGCACAACCGTCTTCTATATCTAGACTAACGAGATCCGTCTGTACAACCGTCTTTTATATCTAGACTAACGAGATCCGTCTGCACAACCGTCTTCTATATCTAGACTAACGAGATCCGTCTGAACAACCGTCTTCTATATCTAGACTCACGAGATCCGTCTGTACAACCGTCTTCTATATCTAGACTAACGAGACCCGTCTGTACAACCGTTTTCTATATCTAGACTAACGAGATCCGTCGTTGTACAACCGTCTTCTATATCTAGACTAACGAGATCCGTCTGTACAACCGTCTTCTATATCTAGACTAACGAGATCCGTCTGTACAACCGTCTTCTATATCTAGACTAACGAGATCCGTCTGTACAACCGTCTTCTATATCTAGACTAACGAGATCCGTCTGTACAACCGTCTTCTATATCTAGACTAACGAGATCCGTCTGTACAACCGTCTTTTATATCTAGACTAACGAGATCCGTCTGCACAACCGTCTTCTATATCTAGACTAACGAGATCCGTCGTTGTACAACCGTCTTCTATATCTAGAATAACGAGATCCGTCTGTACAACCGCCTTCTATATCTAGACTAACGAGATACGTCGTTGTACAACCATCTTCTATATCTAGACTAACGAGATCCGTCTGTACAACCGTCTTCTATATCTAGACTAACGAGATCCGTCTGTACAACCGTCTTTTATATCTAGACTAACGAGATCCGTCTGTACAACCGTCTTCTATATCTAGACTAACGAGATCCGTCTGTACAACCGTCTTCTATATCTAGACTAACGAGATCCGTCTGTACAACCGTCTTCTATATCTAGACTAACGAGATCTCTCGTTATACAACCGTCTTCTATATCTAGACTAACGAGATCCGTCTGTACAACCGCCTTCTATATCTAGACTACCGAGATACGTCGTTGTACAACCATCTTCTATATCTAGACTAACGCGATCCGTCTGTACAACCGTTTTCTATATCGAGACTAACGAGATCCGTCTGTACAACCGTCTTCTATATCTAGACTAACGGGATACGACGTTGGACAAACGTCTTCTATATCTAGACTAACGAGATCCGTCTGTACAACCGTTTTCTATATCGAGACTAAAGAGATCCGTCTGTACAACCGTCTTCTATATCTAGACTAACGGGATACGACGTTGGACAAACGTCTTCTATATCTAGACTAACGAGATCCGTCTGTACAACCGTCTTCTATATCTAGACTAACGAGATCCGTCTGTACAAACGTCTTCTATATCTAGACTAACGAGATCCGTCTGTACAACCGTCTTCTATATCTAGACTAACGAGATCCGTCTGTACAACCGTCTTCTATATCTAGACTAACGAGATCCGTCTGAACAACCGTCTTCTATATCTAGACTAACGAGATCCGTCTGTACAACCGTCTTCTATATCTAGACTAACGAGATCCGTCTGTACAACCGTCTTTTATATCTAGACTAACGAGATCCGTCTGCACAACCGTCTTCTATATCTAGACTAACGAGATCCGTCGTTGTACAACCGTCTTCTATATCTAGAATAACGAGATCCGTCTGTACAACCGCCTTCTATATCTAGACTAACGAGATACGTCGTTGTACAACCATCTTCTATATCTAGACTAACGAGATCCGTCTGTACAACCGTCTTCTATATCTAGACTAACGAGATCCGTCTGTACAACCGTCTTTTATATCTAGACTAACGAGATCCGTCTGTACAACCGTCTTCTATATCTAGACTAACGAGATCCGTCTGTACAACCGTCTTCTATATCTAGACTAACGAGATCCGTCTGTACAACCGTCTTCTATATCTAGACTAACGAGATCTCTCGTTATACAACCGTCTTCTATATCTAGACTAACGAGATCCGTCTGTACAACCGCCTTCTATATCTAGACTACCGAGATACGTCGTTGTACAACCATCTTCTATATCTAGACTAACGCGATCCGTCTGTACAACCGTTTTCTATATCGAGACTAACGAGATCCGTCTGTACAACCGTCTTCTATATCTAGACTAACGGGATACGACGTTGGACAAACGTCTTCTATATCTAGACTAACGAGATCCGTCTGTACAACCGTCTTCTATATCTAGACTAACGAGATCCGTCTGTACAACCGTCTTCTATATCTAGACTAACGAGATCCGTCTGTACAACCGTCTTCTATATCTAGACTAACGAGATCCGTCTGTACAACCGTCATCTATATCTAGACTAACGAGATCCGTCTGTACAACCGTCCTCTATATCTAGACTAACGAGATCCGTCTGTACAACCGTCTTTTATATCTAGACTAACGAGACCCGTCTGTACAACCGTCATCTATATCTAGACTCACGAGATCCGTCTGTACAACCGTCTTCTATATCTAGACTAACGAGACCCGTCTGTACAACCGTTTTCTATATCTAGACTAACGAGATCCGTCGTTGTACAACCGTCTTCTATATCTAGACTAACGAGATCCGTCTGTACAACCGTCTTCTATATCTAGACTAACGAGATCCGTCGTTGTACAACCATCTTATATATCTAGACTAACACGATCCGTCTGTACAACAGTTTTCTATATCGAGACTAACGAGATCCGTCTGTACAACCGTCTTCTATATCTAGACTAACGGGATACGTCGTTGGACAAACGTCTTCTATATCTAGACTAACGAGATCCGTCTGTACAACCGTCTTCTATATCTAGACTAACGAGATCCGTCTGTACAACCGTCTTCTATATCTAGACTAACGAGATCCGTCTGTACAACCGCCTTCTATATCTAGACTAACGAGATCCGTCTGTACAACCGTCTTCTATATCTAGACTAACGAGATCCGTCTGCACAACCGTCTTCTATATCTAGACTAACGAGATCCGTCTGTACAACCGTCTTTTATATCTAGACTAACGAGATCCGTCTGCACAACCGTCTTCTATATCTAGACTAACGAGATCCGTCTGAACAACCGTCTTCTATATCTAGACTAACGAGATCCGTCTGCACAACCGTCTTCTATATCTAGACTAACGAGATCCGTCTGTACAACCGTCTTCTATATCTAGACTAACGAGATACGTCGTTGGACAAACGTCTTCTATATCTAGACTAACGAGATCCGTCTGTACAACCGTCTTCTATATCTAGACTAACGAGATACGTCGTTGGACAAACGTCTTCTATATCTAGACTAACGAGATCCGTCTGTACAACCGTCTTCTATATCTAGACTAACGAGATCCGTCTGCACAACCGTCTTCTATATCTAGACTAACGAGATCCGTCTGTACAACCGTCTTCTATATCTAGACTAACGAGATCCGTCTGTACAACCGTCTTCTATATCCAGACTAACGAGATCCGTCTGTACAACCGTCTTCTATATCTAGACTAACGAGATCCGTCTGTACAACCGTCTTCTATATCTAGACTAACGAGATCCGTCTGTACAACCGTCTTCTATATCTAGACTAACGAGATCCGTCTGTACAACCGTCTTCTATATCTAGACTAACGAGATCCGTCTGTACAACCGTCTTCTATATCTAGACTAACGAGGTCTCTCGTTATACAACCGTCTTCTATATCCAGACTAACGAGATCCGTCTGTACAACCGCCTTCTATATCTAGACTAACGAGATCCGTCTGCACAACCGTCTTCTATATCTAGACTAACGAGATCCGTCTGTGCAACCGTCTTCTATATCTAGACGAACGAGATCTCTCGTTATACAACCGTCTTCTATATCTAGACTAACGAGATCCGTCTGTACAACCGCCTTCTATATCTAGACTAACGAGATACGTCGTTGTACAACCATCTTCTATATCTAGACTAACGCGATCCGTCTGTACAACCGTTTTCTATATCTAGACTAACGAGACCTCTCGTTATACAACCGTCTTCTATATCTAGACTAACGGGATCCGTCTGTACAACCGTCTTCTATATCTAGACTAACGAGATCCGTCTGTACAACCGTCTTCTATATCTAGACTAACGAGATACGTCGTTGGACAAACGTCTTCTATATCTAGACTAACGAGATCCGTCTGTACAACCGTCTTCTATATCTAGACTAACGAGATCCGTCTGTACAACCGCCTTCTATATCTAGACTAACGAGATCCGTCTGCACAACCGTCTTCTATATCTAGACTAACGAGATCCGTCTGTACAACCGTCTTTTATATCTAGACTAACGAGATCCGTCTGCACAACCGTCTTCTATATCTAGACTAACGAGATCCGTCTGTACAACCGTCTTCTATATCTAGACTAACGAGATCTCTCGTTATACAACCGTCTTCTATATCTAGACTAACGAGATCCGTCTGTACAACCGCCTTCTATATCTAGACTACCGAGATACGTCGTTGTACAACCATCTTCTATATCTAGACTAACGCGATCCGTCTGTACAACCGTTTTCTATATCGAGACTAACGAGATCCGTCTGTACAACCGTCTTCTATATCTAGACTAACGGGATACGACGTTGGACAAACGTCTTCTATATCTAGACTAACGAGATCCGTCTGTACAACCGTCTTCTATATCTAGACTAACGAGATCCGTCTGTACAACCGTCTTCTATATCCAGACTAACGAGATCCGTCTGAACAACCGTCTTCTATATCTAGACTAACGAGATCCGTCTGTACAACCGTCTTCTATATCTAGACTAACGAGATCCGTCTGTACAACCGTCTTCTATATCTAGACTAACGAGATCCGTCTGTACAACCGTCTTCTATATCTAGACTAACGAGATCCGTCTGTAAAACCGTCTTCTATATCTAGACTAACGAGATCTCTCGTTATACAACCGTCTTCTATATCTAGACTAACGAGATCCGTCTGTACAACCGCCTTCTATATCTAGACTAACGAGATCCGTCTGCACAACCGTCTTCTATATCTAGACTAACGAGATCCGTCTGTACAACCGTCTTTTATATCTAGACTAACGAGATCCGTCTGCACAACCGTCTTCTATATCTAGACTAACGAGATCCGTCTGAACAACCGTCTTCTATATCTAGACTCACGAGATCCGTCTGTACAACCGTCTTCTATATCTAGACTAACGAGACCCGTCTGTACAACCGTTTTCTATATCTAGACTAACGAGATCCGTCGTTGTACAACCGTCTTCTATATCTAGACTAACGAGATCCGTCTGTACAACCGTCTTCTATATCTAGACTAACGAGATCCGTCTGTACAACCGTATTCTATATCTAGACTAACGAGATCCGTCTGTACAACCGTCTTCTATATCTAGACTAACGAGATCCGTCTGTACAACCGTCTTCTATATCTAGACTAACGAGATCCGTCTGTACAACCGTCTTTTATATCTAGACTAACGAGATCCGTCTGCACAACCGTCTTCTATATCTAGACTAACGAGATCCGTCGTTGTACAACCGTCTTCTATATCTAGAATAACGAGATCCGTCTGTACAACCGCCTTCTATATCTAGACTAACGAGATACGTCGTTGTACAACCATCTTCTATATCTAGACTAACGAGATCCGTCTGTACAACCGTCTTCTATATCTAGACTAACGAGATCCGTCTGTACAACCGTCTTTTATATCTAGACTAACGAGATCCGTCTGTACAACCGTCTTCTATATCTAGACTAACGAGATCCGTCTGTACAACCGTCTTCTATATCTAGACTAACGAGATCCGTCTGTACAACCGTCTTCTATATCTAGACTAACGAGATCTCTCGTTATACAACCGTCTTCTATATCTAGACTAACGAGATCCGACTGTACAACCGCCTTCTATATCTAGACTACCGAGATACGTCGTTGTACAACCATCTTCTATATCTAGACTAACGCGATCCGTCTGTACAACCGTTTTCTATATCGAGACTAACGAGATCCGTCTGTACAACCGTCTTCTATATCTAGACTAACGAGATCCGTCTGTACAACCGTCTTCTCTATCTAGACTCACGAGACCCGTCTGTACAACCTTCTTCTATATCTAGACTAACGAGATCCGTCTGTACAACCGTCCTCTATATCTAGACTAACGAGATCCGTCTGTACAACCGTCTTTTATATCTAGACTAACGAGATCCGTCTGCACAACCGTCTTCTATATCTAGACTAACGAGATCCGTCTGTACAACCGTCTTCTATATCTAGACTAACGAGATCCGTCTGTACAACCGTCTCCTATATTTAGACTAACGAGATCCGTCTGTACAACCGTCTTCTATATCTAGACTAACGAGACCCGTCTGTACAACCGTTTTCTATATCTAGACTAACGAGATCCGTCGTTGTACAACCGTCTTCTATATCTAGACTAACGAGATCCGTCTGTACAACCGTCTTCTATATCTAGACTAACGAGATCCGTCTGTACAACCGTCTTCTATATCTAGACTAACGAGATCCGTCTGTACAACCGTCTTCGATATCTAGACTAATGAGATCCGTCTGTACAACCGTCTTCTATATCTAGACTAACGAGACCCGTCTGTACAACCGTCATCTATATCTAGACTCACGAGATCCGTCTGTACAACCGTCTTCTATATCTAGACTAACGAGACCCGTCTGTACAACCGTTTTCTATATCTAGACTAACGAGATCCGTCGTTGTACAACCGTCTTCTATATCTAGACTAACGAGATCCGTCTGTACAACCGTCTTCTATATCTAGCCTAACGAGATCCGTCGTTGTACAACCGTCTTCTATATCTAGACTAACGAGATCCGTCTGTACAACCGTTTTCTATATCTAGACTAACGAGGTACGTCGTTGGACAAACGTCTTCAATATCTAGACTAACGAGATCCGTCTGTACAACCGTCATCTATATCTAGACTAACGAGATCCGTCTGTACAACCGTCTTCTATATCTAGACTAACGAGATCCGTCTGTACAACCGTCTTCTATATCTAGACTCACGAGATCCGTCTGTACAACCGTCTTCTATATCTAGACTAACGAGACCCGTCTGTACAACCGTTTTCTATATCTAGACTAACGAGATCCGTCTGTACAACCGTCCTCTATATCTAGACCAACGAGATCCGTCTGTACAACCGTCTTCAATATCTAGACTAACGAGATCCGTCTGTACAACCTTCTTCTATATCTAGACTAACGAGATCCGTCTGTACAACCGTCTTCTATATCTAGACTAACGAGATCCGTCGTTGTACAACCATCTTATATATCTAGACTAACGCGATCCGTCTGCACAACAGTTTTCTATATCGAGACTAACGAGATCCGTCTGTACAACCGTCTTCTATATCTAGACTAACGGGATACGTCGTTGGACAAACGACTTCTATATCTAGACTAACGAGATCCGTCTGTACAACCGTCTTCTATATCTAGACTAACGAGATCCGTCTGTACAACCGTCTTCTATATCTAGACTAACGAGATCTCTCGTTATACAACCGTCTTCTATATCTAGACTAACGAGATCCGTCTGTACAACCGCCTTCTATATCTAGACTAACGAGATACGTCGTTGTACAACAATCTTCTATATCTAGACTAACGCGATCCGTCTGTACAACCGTTTTCTATATCTAGACTAACGAGACCTCTCGTTATACAACCGTCTTCTATATCTAGACTAACGGGATCCGTCTGTACAACCGTCTTCTATATCTAGACTAACGAGATCCGTCTGTACAACCGTCTTCTATATCTAGACTAACGAGATACGTCGTTGGCCAAACGTCTTCTATATCTAGACTAACGAGATCCGTCTGTACAACCGTCTTCTATATCTAGACTAACGAGATCCGTCTGTACAACCGTCTTCTCTATCTAGACTCACGAGACCCGTCTGTACAACCTTCTTCTATATCTAGACTAACGAGATCCGTCTGTACAACCGTCCTCTATATCTAGACTAACGAGATCCGTCTGTACAACCGTCTTTTATATCTAGACTAACGAGATCCGTCTGCACAACCGTCTTCTATATCTAGACTAACGAGATCCGTCTGTACAACCGTCTTCTATATCTAGACTAACGAGATCCGTCTGTACAACCGTCTCCTATATTTAGACTAACGAGATCCGTCTGTACAACCGTCTTCTATATCTAGACTAACGAGATCCGTCTGTACAACCGTCTTCTATATCTAGACTAACGAGATCTCTCGTTATACAACCGTCTTCTATATCTAGACTAACGAGATCCGTCTGTACAACCGCCTTCTATATCTAGACTAACGAGATCCGTCTGCACAACCGTCTTCTATATCTAGACTAACGAGATCCGTCTGTACAACCGTCTTCTATATCTAGACTAACGAGATCCGTCTGCACAACCGTCTTCTATATCTAGACTAACGAGATCCGTCTGAACAACCGTCTTCTATATCTAGACTCACGAGATCCGTCTGTACAACCGTCTTCTATATCTAGACTAACGAGACCCGTCTGTACAACCGTTTTCTATATCTAGACTAACGAGATCCGTCGTTGTACAACCGTCTTCTATATCTAGACTAACGAGATCCGTCTGTACAACCGTCTTCTATATCTAGACTAACGAGATCCGTCTGTACAACCGTCTTCTATATCTAGACTAACGAGATCCGTCTGTACAACCGTCTTCGATATCTAGACTAATGAGATCCGTCTGTACAACCGTCTTCTATATCTAGACTAACGAGACCCGTCTGTACAACCGTCATCTATATCTAGACTCACGAGATCCGTCTGTACAACCGTCTTCTATATCTAGACTAACGAGACCCGTCTGTACAACCGTTTTCTATATCTAGACTAACGAGATCCGTCGTTGTACAACCGTCTTCTATATCTAGACTAACGAGATCCGTCTGTACAACCGTCTTCTATATCTAGCCTAACGAGATCCGTCGTTGTACAACCGTCTTCTATATCTAGACTAACGAGATCCGTCTGTACAACCGTTTTCTATATCTAGACTAACGAGGTACGTCGTTGGACAAACGTCTTCAATATCTAGACTAACGAGATCCGTCTGTACAACCGTCATCTATATCTAGACTAACGAGATCCGTCTGTACAACCGTCTTCTATATCTAGACTAACGAGATCCGTCTGTACAACCGTCTTCTATATCTAGACTCACGAGATCCGTCTGTACAACCGTCTTCTATATCTAGACTAACGAGACCCGTCTGTACAACCGTTTTCTATATCTAGACTAACGAGATCCGTCTGTACAACCGTCCTCTATATCTAGACCAACGAGATCCGTCTGTACAACCGTCTTCAATATCTAGACTAACGAGATCCGTCTGTACAACCTTCTTCTATATCTAGACTAACGAGATCCGTCTGTACAACCGTCTTCTATATCTAGACTAACGAGATCCGTCGTTGTACAACCATCTTATATATCTAGACTAACGCGATCCGTCTGTACAACAGTTTTCTATATCGAGACTAACGAGATCCGTCTGTACAACCGTCTTCTATATCTAGACTAACGGGATACGTCGTTGGACAAACGACTTCTATATCTAGACTAACGAGATCCGTCTGTACAACCGTCTTCTATATCTAGACTAACGAGATCCGTCTGTACAACCGTCTTCTATATCTAGACTAACGAGATCTCTCGTTATACAACCGTCTTCTATATCTAGACTAACGAGATCCGTCTGTACAACCGCCTTCTATATCTAGACTAACGAGATACGTCGTTGTACAACAATCTTCTATATCTAGACTAACGCGATCCGTCTGTACAACCGTTTTCTATATCTAGACTAACGAGACCTCTCGTTATACAACCGTCTTCTATATCTAGACTAACGGGATCCGTCTGTACAACCGTCTTCTATATCTAGACTAACGAGATCCGTCTGTACAACCGTCTTCTATATCTAGACTAACGAGATACGTCGTTGGCCAAACGTCTTCTATATCTAGACTAACGAGATCCGTCTGTACAACCGTCTTCTATATCTAGACTAACGAGATCCGTCTGTACAACCGTCTTCTCTATCTAGACTCACGAGACCCGTCTGTACAACCTTCTTCTATATCTAGACTAACGAGATCCGTCTGTACAACCGTCCTCTATATCTAGACTAACGAGATCCGTCTGTACAACCGTCTTTTATATCTAGACTAACGAGATCCGTCTGCACAACCGTCTTCTATATCTAGACTAACGAGATCCGTCTGTACAACCGTCTTCTATATATAGACTAACGAGATCCGTCTGTACAACCGTCTCCTATATTTAGACTAACGAGATCCGTCTGTACAACCGTCTTCTATATCTAGACTAACGAGATCCGTCTGTACAACCGTCTTCTATATCTAGACTAACGAGATCTCTCGTTATACAACCGTCTTCTATATCTAGACTAACGAGATCCGTCTGTACAACCGCCTTCTATATCTAGACTAACGAGATCCGTCTGCACAACCGTCTTCTATATCTAGACTAACGAGATCCGTCTGTACAACCGTCTTCTATATCTAGACTAACGAGATCCGTCTGCACAACCGTCTTCTATATCTAGACTAACGAGATCCGTCTGAACAACCGTCTTCTATATCTAGACTCACGAGATCCGTCTGTACAACCGTCTTCTATATCTAGACTAACGAGACCCGTCTGTACAACCGTTTTCTATATCTAGACTAACGAGATCCGTCGTTGTACAACCGTCTTCTATATCTAGACTAACGAGATCCGTCTGTACAACCGTCTTCTATATCTAGACTAACGAGATCCGTCTGTACAACCGTCTTCTATATCTAGACTAACGAGATCCGTCTGTACAACCGTCTTCTATATCTAGACTAACGAGATCCGTCTGTACAACCGTCTTCTATATCTAGACTAACGAGATCCGTCTGTACAACCGTCTTCTATATCTAGACTAACGAGATCCGTCTGTACAACCGTCTTCTATATCTAGACTAACGAGATCCGTCTGTACAACCGTCTTCTATATCTAGACTAACGAGATCCGTCTGTACAACCGTCTTCTATATCTAGACTAACGAGATCCGTCTGTACAACCGTCTTCTATATCTAGACTAACGAGATCCGTCTGTACAACCGTCTTCTATATCTAGACTAACGAGATCCGTCTGTACAACCGTCTTCTATATCTAGACTAACGAGATCTCTCGTTATACAACCGTCTTCTATATCCAGACTAACGAGATCCGTCTGTACAACCGCCTTCTATATCTAGACTAACGAGATCCGTCTGCACAACCGTCTTCTATATCTAGACTAACGAGATCCGTCTGTACAACCGCCTTTTATATCTAGACTAACGAGATCCGTCTGCACAACCGTCTTCTATATCTAGACTAACGAGATCCGTCTGAACAACCGTCTTCTATATCTAGACTAACGAGATCCGTCTGTACAACCGCCTTCTATATCTAGACTAACGAGATCCGTCTGTACAACCGTCTTCTATATCTAGACTAACGAGATCCGTCGTTGTACAACCATCTTATATATCTAGACTAACGCGATCCGTCTGTACAACAGTTTTCTATATCGAGACTAACGAGATCCGTCTGTACAACCGTCTTCTATATCTAGACTAACGGGATACGTCGTTGGACAAACGTCTTCTATATCTAGACTAACGAGATCCGTCTGTACAACCGTCTTCTATATCTAGACTAACGAGATCCATCTGTACAACCGTCTTCTATATCTAGACTAATGAGATCCGTCTGTACAACCGTCATCTATATCTAGACTAACGAGACCCGTCTGTACAACCGTCTTCTATATCTAGACTAACGGGATACGTCGTTGGACAAACGTCTTCTATATCTAGACTAACGAGATCCGTCTGTACAACCGTCTTCTATATCTAGACTAACGAGATCCGTCTGTACAACCGTCTTCTATATCTAGACTAACGAGATCCGTCTGTACAACCGTCTTCTATATCTAGACTAACGAGATCCGTCTGTACAACCGTCTTCTATATCTAGACTAACGAGATCCGTCTGTACAACCGTCTTCTATATCTAGACTAACGAGATCTCTCGTTATACAACCGTCTTCTATATCTAGACTAACGAGATCTCTCGTTATACAACCGTCTTCTATATCTAGACTAACGAGATCCGTCTGTGCAACCGCCTTCTATATCTAGACTAACGAGATCCGTCTGCACAACCGTCTTCTATATCTAGACTAACGAGATCCGTCTGTACAACCGTCTTTTATATCTAGACTAACGAGATCCGTCTGCACAACCGTCTTCTATATCTAGACTAACGAGATCCGTCTGAACAACCGTCTTCTATATCTAGACTAACGAGATCCGTCTGCACAACCGTCTTCTATATCTAGACTAACGAGATCCGTCTGTACAACCGTCTTCTATATCTAGACTAACGAGATACGTCGTTGGACAAACGTCTTCTATATCTAGACTAACGAGATCCGTCTGTACAACCGTCTTCTATATCTAGACTAACGAGATCCGTCTGTACAACCGTCTTCTATATCTAGACTAACGAGATCCGTCTGTACAACCGTCTTCTATATCTAGACTAACGAGATCCGTCTGTACAACCGTCTTCTATATCTAGACTAACGAGATCTCTCGTTATACAACCGTCTTCTATATCTAGACTAACGAGATCCGTCTGTACAACCGCCTTCTATATCTAGACTACCGAGATACGTCGTTGTACAACCATCTTCTATATCTAGACTAACGCGATCCGTCTGTACAACCGTTTTCTATATCGAGACTAACGAGATCCGTCTGTACAACCGTCTTCTATATCTAGACTAACGGGATACGACGTTGGACAAACGTCTTCTATATCTAGACTAACGAGATCCGTCTGTACAACCGTCTTCTATATCTAGACTAACGAGATCCGTCTGTACAACCGTCTTCTATATCTAGACTAACGAGATCCGTCTGAACAACCGTCTTCTATATCTAGACTAACGAGATCCGTCTGTACAACCGTCTTCTATATCTAGACTAACGAGATCCGTCTGTACAACCGTCTTCTATATCTAGACTAACGAGATCCGTCTGTACAACCGTCTTCTATATCTAGACTAACGAGATCCGTCTGTACAACCGTCTTCTATATCTAGACTAACGAGATCTCTCGTTATACAACCGTCTTCTATATCTAGACTAACGAGATCCGTCTGTACAACCGCCTTCTATATCTAGACTAACGTGATCCGTCTGCACAACCGTCTTCTATATCTAGACTAACGAGATCCGTCTGTACAACCGTCTTTTATATCTAGACTAACGAGATCCGTCTGCACAACCGTCTTCTATATCTAGACTAACGAGATCCGTCTGAACAACCGTCTTCTATATCTAGACTCACGAGATCCGTCTGTACAACCGTCTTCTATATCTAGACTAACGAGACCCGTCTGTACAACCGTTTTCTATATCTAGACTAACGAGATCCGTCGTTGTACAACCGTCTTCTATATCTAGACTAACGAGATCCGTCTGTACAACCGTCTTCTATATCTAGACTAACGAGATCCGTCTGTACAACCGTCTTCTATATCTAGACTAACGAGATCCGTCTGTACAACCGTCTTCTATATCTAGACTAACGAGATCCGTCTGTACAACCGTCTTCTATATCTAGACTAACGAGATCTCTCGTTATACAACCGTCTTCTATATCTAGACTAACGAGATCCGTCTGTACAACCGCCTTCTATATCTAGACTAACGAGATCCGTCTGCACAACCGTCTTCTATATCTAGACTAACGAGATCCGTCTGTACAACCGTCTTTTATATCTAGACTAACGAGATCCGTCTGCACAACCGTCTTCTATATCTAGACTAACGAGATCCGTCTGTACAACCTTCTTCTATATCTAGACTAACGAGATCCGTCTGTACAACCGTCTTCTATATCTAGACTAACGAGATCCGTCGTTGTACAACCATCTTATATATCTAGACTAACGCGATCCGTCTGTACAACAGTTTTCTATATCGAGACTAACGAGATCCGTCTGTACAACCGTCTTCTATATCTAGACTAACGGGATACGTCGTTGGACAAACGACTTCTATATCTAGACTAACGAGATCCGTCTGTACAACCGTCTTCTATATCTAGACTAACGAGATCCGTCTGTACAACCGTCTTCTATATCTAGACTAACGAGATCTCTCGTTATACAACCGTCTTCTATATCTAGACTAACGAGATCCGTCTGTACAACCGCCTTCTATATCTAGACTAACGAGATACGTCGTTGTACAACAATCTTCTATATCTAGACTAACGCGATCCGTCTGTACAACCGTTTTCTATATCTAGACTAACGAGACCTCTCGTTATACAACCGTCTTCTATATCTAGACTAACGGGATCCGTCTGTACAACCGTCTTCTATATCTAGACTAACGAGATCCGTCTGTACAACCGTCTTCTATATCTAGACTAACGAGATCTCTCGTTATACAACCGTCTTCTATATCTAGACTAACGAGATCCGTCTGTACAACCGCCTTCTATATCTAGACTAACGAGATACGTCGTTGTACAACAATCTTCTATATCTAGACTAACGCGATCCGTCTGTACAACCGTTTTCTATATCTAGACTAACGAGACCTCTCGTTATACAACCGTCTTCTATATCTAGACTAACGGGATCCGTCTGTACAACCGTCTTCTATATCTAGACTAACGAGATCCGTCTGTACAACAGTTTTCTATATCGAGACTAACGAGATCCGTCTGTACAACCGTCTTCTATATCTAGACTAACGGGATACGTCGTTGGACAAACGACTTCTATATCTAGACTAACGAGATCCGTCTGTACAACCGTCTTCTATATCTAGACTAACGAGATCCGTCTGTACAACCGTCTTCTATATCTAGACTAACGAGATCTCTCGTTATACAACCGTCTTCTATATCTAGACTAACGAGATCCGTCTGTACAACCGCCTTCTATATCTAGACTAACGAGATACGTCGTTGTACAACAATCTTCTATATCTAGACTAACGCGATCCGTCTGTACAACCGTTTTCTATATCTAGACTAACGAGACCTCTCGTTATACAACCGTCTTCTATATCTAGACTAACGGGATCCGTCTGTACAACCGTCTTCTATATCTAGACTAACGAGATCCGTCTGTACAACCGTCTTCTATATCTAGACTAACGAGATCTCTCGTTATACAACCGTCTTCTATATCTAGACTAACGAGATCCGTCTGTACAACCGCCTTCTATATCTAGACTAACGAGATACGTCGTTGTACAACAATCTTCTATATCTAGACTAACGCGATCCGTCTGTACAACCGTTTTCTATATCTAGACTAACGAGACCTCTCGTTATACAACCGTCTTCTATATCTAGACTAACGGGATCCGTCTGTACAACCGTCTTCTATATCTAGACTAACGAGATCCGTCTGTACAACCGTCTTCTATATCTAGACTAACGAGATACGTCGTTGGCCAAACGTCTTCTATATCTAGACTAACGAGATCCGTCTGTACAACCGTCTTCTATATCTAGACTAACGAGATCCGTCTGTACAACCGTCTTCTCTATCTAGACTCACGAGACCCGTCTGTACAACCTTCTTCTATATCTAGACTAACGAGATCCGTCTGTACAACCGTCTTCTATATCTAGACTAACGAGATCCGTCTGCACAACCGTCTTCTATATCTAGACTAACGAGATCCGTCTGTACAACCGTCTTCTATATCTAGACTAACGAGATCCGTCTGTACAACCGTCTCCTATATCTAGACTAACGAGATCCGTCTGTACAACCGTCTTCTATATCTAGACTAACGAGATCCGTCTGTACAACCGTCTTCTATATCTAGACTAACGAGATCTCTCGTTATACAACCGTCTTCTATATCTAGACTAACGAGATCCGTCTG
This sequence comes from Andrena bicolor, assembly GCA_960531205.1. Taxonomy (NCBI): domain Eukaryota; kingdom Metazoa; phylum Arthropoda; class Insecta; order Hymenoptera; family Andrenidae; genus Andrena; species Andrena bicolor. Next base: position 555,826 of record CAUIJW010000096.1, read on the forward strand.
TACAACCGTCTTCTATATCTAGACTAACGAGATCCGTCTGTACAACCGTCTTCTATATCTAGACTAACGAGATCTCTCGTTATACAACCGTCTTCTATATCTAGACTAACGAGATCCGTCTGTACAACCGCCTTCTATATCTAGACTAACGAGATACGTCGTTGTACAACAATCTTCTATATCTAGACTAACGCGATCCGTCTGTACAACCGTTTTCTATATCTAGACTAACGAGACCTCTCGTTATACAACCGTCTTCTATATCTAGACTAACGGGATCCGTCTGTACAACCGTCTTCTATATCTAGACTAACGAGATCCGTCTGTACAACCGTCTTCTATATCTAGACTAACGAGATCTCTCGTTATACAACCGTCTTCTATATCTAGACTAACGAGATCCGTCTGTACAACCGCCTTCTATATCTAGACTAACGAGATACGTCGTTGTACAACAATCTTCTATATCTAGACTAACGCGATCCGTCTGTACAACCGTTTTCTATATCTAGACTAACGAGACCTCTCGTTATACAACCGTCTTCTATATCTAGACTAACGGGATCCGTCTGTACAACCGTCTTCTATATCTAGACTAACGAGATCCGTCTGTACAACAGTTTTCTATATCGAGACTAACGAGATCCGTCTGTACAACCGTCTTCTATATCTAGACTAACGGGATACGTCGTTGGACAAACGACTTCTATATCTAGACTAACGAGATCCGTCTGTACAACCGTCTTCTATATCTAGACTAACGAGATCCGTCTGTACAACCGTCTTCTATATCTAGACTAACGAGATCTCTCGTTATACAACCGTCTTCTATATCTAGACTAACGAGATCCGTCTGTACAACCGCCTTCTATATCTAGACTAACGAGATACGTCGTTGTACAACAATCTTCTATATCTAGACTAACGCGATCCGTCTGTACAACCGTTTTCTATATCTAGACTAACGAGACCTCTCGTTATACAACCGTCTTCTATATCTAGACTAACGGGATCCGTCTGTACAACCGTCTTCTATATCTAGACTAACGAGATCCGTCTGTACAACCGTCTTCTATATCTAGACTAACGAGATCTCTCGTTATACAACCGTCTTCTATATCTAGACTAACGAGATCCGTCTGTACAACCGCCTTCTATATCTAGACTAACGAGATACGTCGTTGTACAACAATCTTCTATATCTAGACTAACGCGATCCGTCTGTACAACCGTTTTCTATATCTAGACTAACGAGACCTCTCGTTATACAACCGTCTTCTATATCTAGACTAACGGGATCCGTCTGTACAACCGTCTTCTATATCTAGACTAACGAGATCCGTCTGTACAACCGTCTTCTATATCTAGACTAACGAGATACGTCGTTGGCCAAACGTCTTCTATATCTAGACTAACGAGATCCGTCTGTACAACCGTCTTCTATATCTAGACTAACGAGATCCGTCTGTACAACCGTCTTCTCTATCTAGACTCACGAGACCCGTCTGTACAACCTTCTTCTATATCTAGACTAACGAGATCCGTCTGTACAACCGTCTTCTATATCTAGACTAACGAGATCCGTCTGCACAACCGTCTTCTATATCTAGACTAACGAGATCCGTCTGTACAACCGTCTTCTATATCTAGACTAACGAGATCCGTCTGTACAACCGTCTCCTATATCTAGACTAACGAGATCCGTCTGTACAACCGTCTTCTATATCTAGACTAACGAGATCCGTCTGTACAACCGTCTTCTATATCTAGACTAACGAGATCTCTCGTTATACAACCGTCTTCTATATCTAGACTAACGAGATCCGTCTGTACAACCGTCTTTTATATCTAGACTAACGAGATCCGTCTGCACAACCGTCTTCTATATCTAGACTAACGAGATCCGTCTGAACAACCGTCTTCTATATCTAGACTAACGAGATCCGTCTGCACAACCGTCTTCTATATCTAGACTAACGAGATCCGTCTGTACAACCGTCTTCTATATCTAGACTAACGAGATACGTCGTTGGACAAACGTCTTCTATATCTAGACTAACGAGATCCGTCTGTACAACCGTCTTCTATATCTAGACTAACGAGATCCGTCTGTACAACCGTCTTCTATATCTAGACTAACGAGATCCGTCTGTACAACCGTCTTCTATATCTAGACTAACGAGATCCGTCTGTACAACCGTCTTCTATATCTAGACTAACGAGATCCGTCTGTACAACCGTCTTCTATATCTAGACTAACGAGATCTCTCGTTATACAACCGTCTTCTATATCTAGACTAACGAGATCCGTCTGTACAACCGCCTTCTATATCTAGACTACCGAGATACGTCGTTGTACAACCATCTTCTATATCTAGACTAACGCGATCCGTCTGTACAACCGTTTTCTATATCGAGACTAACGAGATCCGTCTGTACAACCGTCTTCTATATCTAGACTAACGGGATACGACGTTGGACAAACGTCTTCTATATCTAGACTAACGAGATCCGTCTGTACAACCGTCTTCTATATCTAGACTAACGAGATCCGTCTGTACAACCGTCTTCTATATCTAGACTAACGAGATCCGTCTGAACAACCGTCTTCTATATCTAGACTAACGAGATCCGTCTGTACAACCGTCTTCTATATCTAGACTAACGAGATCCGTCTGTACAACCGTCTTCTATATCTAGACTAACGAGATCCGTCTGTACAACCGTCTTCTATATCTAGACTAACGAGATCCGTCTGTACAACCGTCTTCTATATCTAGACTAACGAGATCTCTCGTTATACAACCGTCTTCTATATCTAGACTAACGAGATCCGTCTGTACAACCGCCTTCTATATCTAGACTAACGAGATCCGTCTGCACAACCGTCTTCTATATCTAGACTAACGCGATCCGTCTGTACAACCGTTTTCTATATCGAGACTAACGAGATCCGTCTGTACAACCGTCTTCTATATCTAGACTAACGGGATACGACGTTGGACAAACGTCTTCTATATCTAGACTAACGAGATCCGTCTGTACAACCGTCTTCTATATCTAGACTAACGAGATCCGTCTGTACAACCGTCTTCTATATCTAGACTAACGAGATCCGTCTGAACAACCGTCTTCTATATCTAGACTAACGAGATCCGTCTGTACAACCGTCTTCTATATCTAGACTAACGAGATCCGTCTGTACAACCGTCTTCTATATCTAGACTAACGAGATCCGTCTGTACAACCGTCTTCTATATCTAGACTAACGAGATCCGTCTGTACAACCGTCTTCTATATCTAGACTAACGAGATCTCTCGTTATACAACCGTCTTCTATATCTAGACTAACGAGATCCGTCTGTACAACCGCCTTCTATATCTAGACTAACGAGATCCGTCTGCACAACCGTCTTCTATATCTAGACTAACGAGATCCGTCTGTACAACCGTCTTTTATATCTAGACTAACGAGATCCGTCTGCACAACCGTCTTCTATATCTAGACTAACGAGATCCGTCTGAACAACCGTCTTCTATATCTAGACTCACGAGATCCGTCTGTACAACCGTCTTCTATATCTAGACTAACGAGACCCGTCTGTACAACCGTTTTCTATATCTAGACTAACGAGATCCGTCGTTGTACAACCGTCTTCTATATCTAGACTAACGAGATCCGTCTGTACAACCGTCTTCTATATCTAGACTAACGAGATCCGTCTGTACAACCGTCTTCTATATCTAGACTAACGAGATCCGTCTGTACAACCGTCTTCTATATCTAGACTAACGAGATCCGTCTGTACAACCGTCTTCTATATCTAGACTAACGAGATCCGTCTGTACAACCGTCTTCTATATCTAGACTAACGAGATCCGTCTGTACAACCGTCTTCTATATCTAGACTAACGAGATCCGTCTGTACAACCGTCTTCTATATCTAGACTAACGAGGTCTCTCGTTATACAACCGTCTTCTATATCCAGACTAACGAGATCCGTCTGTACAACCGCCTTCTATATCTAGACTAACGAGATCCGTCTGCACAACCGTCTTCTATATCTAGACTAACGAGATCCGTCTGTGCAACCGTCTTCTATATCTAGACGAACGAGATCTCTCGTTATACAACCGTCTTCTATATCTAGACTAACGAGATCCGTCTGTACAACCGCCTTCTATATCTAGACTAACGAGATACGTCTGTACAACCGTCTTCTATATCTAGACTAACGAGATCCGTCTGTACAACCGTCTTCTATATCTAGACTAACGAGATCCGTCTGTACAACCGTCTTCTATATCTAGACTAACGAGATCCGTCTGTACAACCGTCTTCTATATCTAGACTAACGAGATCTCTCGTTATACAACCGTCTTCTATATCTAGACTAACGAGATCCGTCTGTACAACCGCCTTCTATATCTAGACTAACGAGATCCGTCTGCACAACCGTCTTCTATATCTAGACTAACGCGATCCGTCTGTACAACCGTTTTCTATATCGAGACTAACGAGATCCGTCTGTACAACCGTCTTCTATATCTAGACTAACGGGATACGACGTTGGACAAACGTCTTCTATATCTAGACTAACGAGATCCGTCTGTACAACCGTCTTCTATATCTAGACTAACGAGATCCGTCTGTACAACCGTCTTCTATATCTAGACTAACGAGATCCGTCTGAACAACCGTCTTCTATATCTAGACTAACGAGATCCGTCTGTACAACCGTCTTCTATATCTAGACTAACGAGATCCGTCTGTACAACCGTCTTCTATATCTAGACTAACGAGATCCGTCTGTACAACCGTCTTCTATATCTAGACTAACGAGATCCGTCTGTACAACCGTCTTCTATATCTAGACTAACGAGATCTCTCGTTATACAACCGTCTTCTATATCTAGACTAACGAGATCCGTCTGTACAACCGCCTTCTATATCTAGACTAACGAGATCCGTCTGCACAACCGTCTTCTATATCTAGACTAACGAGATCCGTCTGTACAACCGTCTTTTATATCTAGACTAACGAGATCCGTCTGCACAACCGTCTTCTATATCTAGACTAACGAGATCCGTCTGAACAACCGTCTTCTATATCTAGACTCACGAGATCCGTCTGTACAACCGTCTTCTATATCTAGACTAACGAGACCCGTCTGTACAACCGTTTTCTATATCTAGACTAACGAGATCCGTCGTTGTACAACCGTCTTCTATATCTAGACTAACGAGATCCGTCTGTACAACCGTCTTCTATATCTAGACTAACGAGATCCGTCTGTACAACCGTCTTCTATATCTAGACTAACGAGATCCGTCTGTACAACCGTCTTCTATATCTAGACTAACGAGATCCGTCTGTACAACCGTCTTCTATATCTAGACTAACGAGGTCTCTCGTTATACAACCGTCTTCTATATCCAGACTAACGAGATCCGTCTGTACAACCGCCTTCTATATCTAGACTAACGAGATCCGTCTGCACAACCGTCTTCTATATCTAGACTAACGAGATCCGTCTGTGCAACCGTCTTCTATATCTAGACGAACGAGATCTCTCGTTATACAACCGTCTTCTATATCTAGACTAACGAGATCCGTCTGTACAACCGCCTTCTATATCTAGACTAACGAGATACGTCGTTGTACAACCATCTTCTATATCTAGACTAACGCGATCCGTCTGTACAACCGTTTTCTATATCTAGACTAACGAGACCTCTCGTTATACAACCGTCTTCTATATCTAGACTAACGGGATCCGTCTGTACAACCGTCTTCTATATCTAGACTAACGAGATCCGTCTGTACAACCGTCTTCTATATCTAGACTAACGAGATACGTCGTTGGACAAACGTCTTCTATATCTAGACTAACGAGATCCGTCTGTACAACCGTCTTCTATATCTAGACTAACGAGATCCGTCTGTACAACCGCCTTCTATATCTAGACTAACGAGATCCGTCTGCACAACCGTCTTCTATATCTAGACTAACGAGATCCGTCTGTACAACCGTCTTTTATATCTAGACTAACGAGATCCGTCTGCACAACCGTCTTCTATATCTAGACTAACGAGATCCGTCTGTACAACCGTCTTCTATATCTAGACTAACGGGATCCGTCTGTACAACCGTCTTCTATATCTAGACTAACGAGATCCGTCTGTACAACCGTCTTCTATATCTAGACTAACGAGATACGTCGTTGGACAAACGTCTTCTATATCTAGACTAACGAGATCCGTCTGTACAACCGTCTTCTATATCTAGACTAACGAGATCCGTCTGTACAACCGTCTTCTATATCTAGACTAACGAGATCCGTCTGTACAACCGTCTTCTATATCTAGACTAACGAGATCTCTCGTTATACAACCGTCTCCTATATCTAGACTAACGAGATCCGTCTGTACAACCGCCTTCTATATCTAGACTAACGAGATACGTCGTTGTACAACCATCTTCTATATCTAGACTAACGCGATCCGTCTGTACAACCGTTTTCTATATCTAGACTAACGAGATCCGTCTGTACAACCGTCTTCTATATCTAGACTAACGAGATCCGTCTGTACAACCGTCTTCTATATCTAGACTAACGAGATCCGTCTGTACAACCGTCTTCTATATCTAGACTAACGAGATCCGTCTGTACAACCGTCTTCTATATCTAGACTAACGAGATCCGTCTGTACAACCGTCTTCTATATCTAGACTAACGAGATCCGTCTGTACAACCGTCTTCTATATCTAGACTAACGAGATCCGTCTGTACAACCGTCTTCTATATCTAGACTAACGAGACCTCTCGTTATACAACCGTCTTCTATATCTAGACTAACGGGATCCGTCTGTACAACCGTCTTCTATATCTAGACTAACGAGATCCGTCTGTACAACCGTCTTCTATATCTAGACTAACGAGATACGTCGTTGGACAAACGTCTTCTATATCTAGACTAACGAGATCCGTCTGTACAACCGTCTTCTATATCTAGACTAACGAGATCCGTCTGTACAACCGTCTTCTATATCTAGACTAACGAGATCCGTCTGTACAACCGTCTTCTATATCTAGACTAACGAGATCTCTCGTTATACAACCGTCTCCTATATCTAGACTAACGAGATCCGTCTGTACAACCGCCTTCTATATCTAGACTAACGAGATACGTCGTTGTACAACCATCTTCTATATCTAGACTAACGCGATCCGTCTGTACAACCGTTTTCTATATCTAGACTAACGAGACCTCTCGTTATACAACCGTCTTCTATATCTAGACTAACGGGATCCGTCTGTACAACCGTCTTCTATATCTAGACTAACGAGATCCGTCTGTACAACCGTCTTCTATATCTAGACTAACGAGATACGTCGTTGGACAAACGTCTTCTATATCTAGACTAACGAGATCCGTCTGTACAACCGTCTTCTATATCTAGACTAACGAGATCCGTCTGTACAACCGTCTTCTATATCTAGACTAACGAGATCCGTCTGTACAACCGTCTTCTATATCTAGACTAACGAGATCTCTCGTTATACAACCGTCTCCTATATCTAGACTAACGAGATCCGTCTGTACAACCGCCTTCTATATCTAGACTAACGAGATACGTCGTTGTACAACCATCTTCTATATCTAGACTAACGAGATCCGTCTGTACAACCGTTTTCTATATCTAGACTAACGAGACCTCTCGTTATACAACCGTCTTCTATATCTAGACTAACGGGATCCGTCTGTACAACCGTCTTCTATATCTAGACTAACGAGATCCGTCTGTACAACCGTCTTCTATATCTAGACTAACGAGATACGTCGTTGGACAAACGTCTTCTATATCTAGACTAACGAGATCCGTCTGTACAACCGTCTTCTATATCTAGACTAACGAGATCCGTCTGTACAACCGTCTTCTATATCTAGACTAACGAGATCCGTCTGTACAACCGTCTTCTATATCTAGACTAACGAGATCTCTCGTTATACAACCGTCTCCTATATCTAGACTAACGAGATCCGTCTGTACAACCGCCTTCTATATCTAGACTAACGAGATACGTCGTTGTACAACCATCTTCTATATCTAGACTAACGCGATCCGTCTGTACAACCGTTTTCTATATCTAGACTAACGAGATCCGTCTGTACAACCGTCTTCTATATCTAGACTAACGAGATCCGTCTGTACAACCGTCTTCTATATCTAGACTAACGAGATCCGTCTGTACAACCGTCTTCTATATCTAGACTAACGAGATCCGTCTGTACAACCGTCTTCTATATCTAGACTAACGAGATCCGTCTGTACAACCGTCTTCTATATCTAGACTAACGAGATCCGTCTGTACAACCGTCTTCTATATCTAGACTAACGAGATCCGTCTGTACAACCGTCTTCTATATCTAGACTAACGAGATCTCTCGTTATACAACCGTCTTCTATATCTAGACTAACGAGATCCGTCTGTACAACCGCCTTCTATATCTAGACTAACGAGATCCGTCTGCACAACCGTCTTCTATATCTAGACTAACGAGATCCGTCTGTACAACCGTCTTATATATCTAGACTAACGAGATCCGTCTGCACAACCGTCTTCTATATCTAGACTAACGAGATCCGTCTGAACAACCGTCTTCTATATCTAGACTCACGAGATCCGTCTGTACAACCGTCTTCTATATCTAGACTAACGAGACCCGTCTGTACAACCGTTTTCTATATCTAGACTAACGAGATCCGTCTGTACAACCGTCTTCTATATCTAGACTAACGAGATCCGTCTGAACAACCGTCTTCTATATCTAGACTAACGAGATCCGTCTGTACAACCGTCTTCTATATCTAGACTAACGAGATCCGTCTGTACAACCGTCTTCTATATCTAGACTAACGAGATCCGTCTGTACAACCGTCTTCTATATCTAGACTAACGAGATCCGTCTGTACAACCGTCTTCTATATCTAGACTAACGAGATCTCTCGTTATACAACCGTCTTCTATATCTAGACTAACGAGATCCGTCTGTACAACCGCCTTCTATATCTAGACTAACGAGATCCGTCTGCACAACCGTCTTCTATATCTAGACTAACGAGATCCGTCTGTACAACCGTCTTCTATATCTAGACTAACGAGATCCGTCTGTACAACCGTCCTCTATATCTAGACTAACGAGATCCGTCTGTACAACCGTCTTTTATATCTAGACTAACGAGATCCGTCTGCACAACCGTCTTCTATATCTAGACTAACGAGATCCGTCTGTACAACCGTCTTCTATATCTAGACTAACGAGATCCGTCTGTACAACCGTCTCCTATATTTAGACTAACGAGATCCGTCTGTACAACCGTCTTCTATATCTAGACTAACGAGATCCGTCTGTACAACCGTCTTCTATATCTAGACTAACGAGATCTCTCGTTATACAACCGTCTTCTATATCTAGACTAACGAGATCCGTCTGTACAACCGCCTTCTATATCTAGACTAACGAGATCCGTCTGCACAACCGTCTTCTATATCTAGACTAACGAGATCCGTCTGTACAACCGTCTTCTATATCTAGACTAACGAGATCCGTCTGCACAACCGTCTTCTATATCTAGACTAACGAGATCCGTCTGAACAACCGTCTTCTATATCTAGACTCACGAGATCCGTCTGTACAACCGTCTTCTATATCTAGACTAACGAGACCCGTCTGTACAACCGTTTTCTATATCTAGACTAACGAGATCCGTCTGTACAACCGTCTTCTATATCTAGACTAACGAGATCCGTCTGAACAACCGTCTTCTATATCTAGACTAACGAGATCCGTCTGTACAACCGTCTTCTATATCTAGACTAACGAGATCCGTCTGTACAACCGTCTTCTATATCTAGACTAACGAGATCCGTCTGTACAACCGTCTTCTATATCTAGACTAACGAGATCCGTCTGTACAACCGTCTTTTATATCTAGACTAACGAGACCCGTCTGTACAACCGTCATCTATATCTAGACTCACGAGATCCGTCTGTACAACCGTCTTCTATATCTAGACTAACGAGACCCGTCTGTACAACCGTTTTCTATATCTAGACTAACGAGATCCGTCGTTGTACAACCGTCTTCTATATCTAGACTAACGAGATCCGTCTGTACAACCGTCTTCTATATCTAGACTAACGGGATACGACGTTGGACAAACGTCTTCTATATCTAGACTAACGAGATCCGTCTGTACAACCGTCTTCTATATCTAGACTAACGAGATCCGTCTGTACAACCGTCTTCTATATCTAGACTAACGAGATCCGTCTGAACAACCGTCTTCTATATCTAGACTAACGAGATCCGTCTGTACAACCGTCTTCTATATCTAGACTAACGAGATCCGTCTGTACAACCGTCTTCTATATCTAGACTAACGAGATCCGTCTGTACAACCGTCTTCTATATCTAGACTAACGAGATCCGTCTGTACAACCGTCTTCTATATCTAGACTAACGAGATCTCTCGTTATACAACCGTCTTCTATATCTAGACTAACGAGATCCGTCTGTACAACCGCCTTCTATATCTAGACTAACGAGATCCGTCTGCACAACCGTCTTCTATATCTAGACTAACGAGATCCGTCTGTACAACCGTCTTTTATATCTAGACTAACGAGATCCGTCTGCACAACCGTCTTCTATATCTAGACTAACGAGATCCGTCTGAACAACCGTCTTCTATATCTAGACTCACGAGATCCGTCTGTACAACCGTCTTCTATATCTAGACTAACGAGACCCGTCTGTACAACCGTTTTCTATATCTAGACTAACGAGATCCGTCGTTGTACAACCGTCTTCTATATCTAGACTAACGAGATCCGTCTGTACAACCGTCTTCTATATCTAGACTAACGAGATCCGTCTGTACAACCGTCTTCTATATCTAGACTAACGAGATCCGTCTGTACAACCGTCTTCTATATCTAGACTAACGAGATCCGTCTGTACAACCGTCTTCTATATCTAGACTAACGAGATCCGTCTGTACAACCGTCTTCTATATCTAGACTAACGAGATCCGTCTGTACAACCGTCTTCTATATCTAGACTAACGAGATCCGTCTGTACAACCGTCTTCTATATCTAGACTAACGAGGTCTCTCGTTATACAACCGTCTTCTATATCCAGACTAACGAGATCCGTCTGTACAACCGCCTTCTATATCTAGACTAACGAGATCCGTCTGCACAACCGTCTTCTATATCTAGACTAACGAGATCCGTCTGTGCAACCGTCTTCTATATCTAGACGAACGAGATCTCTCGTTATACAACCGTCTTCTATATCTAGACTAACGAGATCCGTCTGTACAACCGCCTTCTATATCTAGACTAACGAGATACGTCGTTGTACAACCATCTTCTATATCTAGACTAACGCGATCCGTCTGTACAACCGTTTTCTATATCTAGACTAACGAGACCTCTCGTTATACAACCGTCTTCTATATCTAGACTAACGGGATCCGTCTGTACAACCGTCTTCTATATCTAGACTAACGAGATCCGTCTGTACAACCGTCTTCTATATCTAGACTAACGAGATACGTCGTTGGACAAACGTCTTCTATATCTAGACTAACGAGATCCGTCTGTACAACCGTCTTCTATATCTAGACTAACGAGATCCGTCTGTACAACCGCCTTCTATATCTAGACTAACGAGATCCGTCTGCACAACCGTCTTCTATATCTAGACTAACGAGATCCGTCTGTACAACCGTCTTTTATATCTAGACTAACGAGATCCGTCTGCACAACCGTCTTCTATATCTAGACTAACGAGATCCGTCTGTACAACCGTCTTCTATATCTAGACTAACGGGATCCGTCTGTACAACCGTCTTCTATATCTAGACTAACGAGATCCGTCTGTACAACCGTCTTCTATATCTAGACTAACGAGATACGTCGTTGGACAAACGTCTTCTATATCTAGACTAACGAGATCCGTCTGTACAACCGTCTTCTATATCTAGACTAACGAGATCCGTCTGTACAACCGTCTTCTATATCTAGACTAACGAGATCCGTCTGTACAACCGTCTTCTATATCTAGACTAACGAGATCTCTCGTTATACAACCGTCTCCTATATCTAGACTAACGAGATCCGTCTGTACAACCGCCTTCTATATCTAGACTAACGAGATACGTCGTTGTACAACCATCTTCTATATCTAGACTAACGCGATCCGTCTGTACAACCGTTTTCTATATCTAGACTAACGAGATCCGTCTGTACAACCGTCTTCTATATCTAGACTAACGAGATCCGTCTGTACAACCGTCTTCTATATCTAGACTAACGAGATCCGTCTGTACAACCGTCTTCTATATCTAGACTAACGAGATCCGTCTGTACAACCGTCTTCTATATCTAGACTAACGAGATCCGTCTGTACAACCGTCTTCTATATCTAGACTAACGAGATCCGTCTGTACAACCGTCTTCTATATCTAGACTAACGAGATCCGTCTGTACAACCGTCTTCTATATCTAGACTAACGAGACCTCTCGTTATACAACCGTCTTCTATATCTAGACTAACGGGATCCGTCTGTACAACCGTCTTCTATATCTAGACTAACGAGATCCGTCTGTACAACCGTCTTCTATATCTAGACTAACGAGATACGTCGTTGGACAAACGTCTTCTATATCTAGACTAACGAGATCCGTCTGTACAACCGTCTTCTATATCTAGACTAACGAGATCCGTCTGTACAACCGTCTTCTATATCTAGACTAACGAGATCCGTCTGTACAACCGTCTTCTATATCTAGACTAACGAGATCTCTCGTTATACAACCGTCTCCTATATCTAGACTAACGAGATCCGTCTGTACAACCGCCTTCTATATCTAGACTAACGAGATACGTCGTTGTACAACCATCTTCTATATCTAGACTAACGCGATCCGTCTGTACAACCGTTTTCTATATCTAGACTAACGAGACCTCTCGTTATACAACCGTCTTCTATATCTAGACTAACGGGATCCGTCTGTACAACCGTCTTCTATATCTAGACTAACGAGATCCGTCTGTACAACCGTCTTCTATATCTAGACTAACGAGATACGTCGTTGGACAAACGTCTTCTATATCTAGACTAACGAGATCCGTCTGTACAACCGTCTTCTATATCTAGACTAACGAGATCCGTCTGTACAACCGTCTTCTATATCTAGACTAACGAGATCCGTCTGTACAACCGTCTTCTATATCTAGACTAACGAGATCTCTCGTTATACAACCGTCTCCTATATCTAGACTAACGAGATCCGTCTGTACAACCGCCTTCTATATCTAGACTAACGAGATACGTCGTTGTACAACCATCTTCTATATCTAGACTAACGAGATCCGTCTGTACAACCGTTTTCTATATCTAGACTAACGAGACCTCTCGTTATACAACCGTCTTCTATATCTAGACTAACGGGATCCGTCTGTACAACCGTCTTCTATATCTAGACTAACGAGATCCGTCTGTACAACCGTCTTCTATATCTAGACTAACGAGATACGTCGTTGGACAAACGTCTTCTATATCTAGACTAACGAGATCCGTCTGTACAACCGTCTTCTATATCTAGACTAACGAGATCCGTCTGTACAACCGTCTTCTATATCTAGACTAACGAGATCCGTCTGTACAACCGTCTTCTATATCTAGACTAACGAGATCTCTCGTTATACAACCGTCTCCTATATCTAGACTAACGAGATCCGTCTGTACAACCGCCTTCTATATCTAGACTAACGAGATACGTCGTTGTACAACCATCTTCTATATCTAGACTAACGCGATCCGTCTGTACAACCGTTTTCTATATCTAGACTAACGAGATCCGTCTGTACAACCGTCTTCTATATCTAGACTAACGAGATCCGTCTGTACAACCGTCTTCTATATCTAGACTAACGAGATCCGTCTGTACAACCGTCTTCTATATCTAGACTAACGAGATCCGTCTGTACAACCGTCTTCTATATCTAGACTAACGAGATCCGTCTGTACAACCGTCTTCTATATCTAGACTAACGAGATCCGTCTGTACAACCGTCTTCTATATCTAGACTAACGAGATCCGTCTGTACAACCGTCTTCTATATCTAGACTAACGAGATCTCTCGTTATACAACCGTCTTCTATATCTAGACTAACGAGATCCGTCTGTACAACCGCCTTCTATATCTAGACTAACGAGATCCGTCTGCACAACCGTCTTCTATATCTAGACTAACGAGATCCGTCTGTACAACCGTCTTTTATATCTAGACTAACGAGATCCGTCTGCACAACCGTCTTCTATATCTAGACTAACGAGATCCGTCTGAACAACCGTCTTCTATATCTAGACTCACGAGATCCGTCTGTACAACCGTCTTCTATATCTAGACTAACGAGACCCGTCTGTACAACCGTTTTCTATATCTAGACTAACGAGATCCGTCGTTGTACAACCGTCTTCTATATCTAGACTAACGAGATCCGTCTGTACAACCGTCTTCTATATCTAGACTAACGAGATCCGTCTGTACAACCGTCTTCTATATCTAGACTAACGAGATCCGTCTGTACAACCGTCTTCTATATCTAGACTAACGAGATCCGTCTGTACAACCGTCTTCTATATCTAGACTAACGAGATCCGTCTGTACAACCGTCTTCTATATCTAGACTAACGAGATCCGTCTGTACAACCGTCTTCTATATCTAGACTAACGAGATCCGTCTGTACAACCGTCTTCTATATCTAGACTAACGAGGTCTCTCGTTATACAACCGTCTTCTATATCCAGACTAACGAGATCCGTCTGTACAACCGCCTTCTATATCTAGACTAACGAGATCCGTCTGCACAACCGTCTTCTATATCTAGACTAACGAGATCCGTCTGTGCAACCGTCTTCTATATCTAGACGAACGAGATCTCTCGTTATACAACCGTCTTCTATATCTAGACTAACGAGATCCGTCTGTACAACCGCCTTCTATATCTAGACTAACGAGATACGTCGTTGTACAACCATCTTCTATATCTAGACTAACGCGATCCGTCTGTACAACCGTTTTCTATATCTAGACTAACGAGACCTCTCGTTATACAACCGTCTTCTATATCTAGACTAACGGGATCCGTCTGTACAACCGTCTTCTATATCTAGACTAACGAGATCCGTCTGTACAACCGTCTTCTATATCTAGACTAACGAGATACGTCGTTGGACAAACGTCTTCTATATCTAGACTAACGAGATCCGTCTGTACAACCGTCTTCTATATCTAGACTAACGAGATCCGTCTGTACAACCGCCTTCTATATCTAGACTAACGAGATCCGTCTGCACAACCGTCTTCTATATCTAGACTAACGAGATCCGTCTGTACAACCGTCTTTTATATCTAGACTAACGAGATCCGTCTGCACAACCGTCTTCTATATCTAGACTAACGAGATCCGTCTGAACAACCGTCTTCTATATCTAGACTCACGAGATCCGTCTGTACAACCGTCTTCTATATCTAGACTAACGAGACCCGTCTGTACAACCGTTTTCTATATCTAGACTAACGAGATCCGTCGTTGTACAACCGTCTTCTATATCTAGACTAACGAGATCCGTCTGTACAACCGTCTTCTATATCTAGACTAACGAGATCCGTCTGTACAACCGACTTCTATATCTAGACTAACGAGATCCGTCTGTACAACCGTCTTCTATATCTAGACTAACGAGATCCGTCTGTACAACCGTTTTCTATATCTAGACTAACGAGACCTCTCGTTATACAACCGTCTTCTATATCTAGACTAACGGGATCCGTCTGTACAACCGTCTTCTATATCTAGACTAACGAGATCCGTCTGTACAACCGTCTTCTATATCTAGACTAACGAGATACGTCGTTGGACAAACGTCTTCTATATCTAGACTAACGAGATCCGTCTGTACAACCGTCTTCTATATCTAGACTAACGAGATCCGTCTGTACAACCGTCTTCTATATCTAGACTAACGAGATCCGTCTGTACAACCGTCTTCTATATCTAGACTAACGAGATCTCTCGTTATACAACCGTCTCCTATATCTAGACTAACGAGATCCGTCTGTACAACCGCCTTCTATATCTAGACTAACGAGATACGTCGTTGTACAACCATCTTCTATATCTAGACTAACGCGATCCGTCTGTACAACCGTTTTCTATATCTAGACTAACGAGACCTCTCGTTATACAACCGTCTTCTATATCTAGACTAACGAGATCCGTCTGTACAACCGTCTTCTATATCTAGACTAACGAGATCCGTCTGCACAACCGTCTTCTATATCTAGACTAACGAGATCCGTCTGAACAACCGTCTTCTATATCTAGACTCACGAGATCCGTCTGTACAACCGTCTTCTATATCTAGACTAACGAGACCCGTCTGTACAACCGTTTTCTATATCTAGACTAACGAGATCCGTCGTTGTACAACCGTCTTCTATATCTAGACTAACGAGATCCGTCTGTACAACCGTCTTCTATATCTAGACTAACGAGATCCGTCTGTACAACCGTCTTCTATATCTAGACTAACGAGATCCGTCTGTACAACCGTCTTCTATATCTAGACTAACGAGATCCGTCTGTACAACCGTCTTCTATATCTAGACTAACGAGATCCGTCTGTACAACCGTCTTCTATATCTAGACTAACGAGATCCGTCTGTACAACCGTCTTCTATATCTAGACTAACGAGATCCGTCTGTACAACCGTCTTATATATCTAGACTAACGAGATCCGTCTGTACAACCGTCTTCTATATGTAGACTAACGAGATCTCTCGTTATACAACCGTCTTCTATATCTAGACTAACGAGATCCGTCTGTACAACCGCCTTCTATATCTAGACTAACGAGATCCGTCTGCACAACCGTCTTCTATATCTAGACTAACGAGATCCGTCTGTACAACCGTCTTTTATATCTAGACTAACGAGATCCGTCTGTACAACCGTCTTCTATATCTAGACTAACGAGATCCGTCTGAACAACCGTCTTCTATATCTAGACTCACGAGATCCGTCTGTACAACCGTTTTCTATATCTAGACTAACGAGATCCGTCGTTGTACAACCGTCTTCTATATCTAGACTAACGAGATCCGTCTGTACAACCGTCTTCTATATCTAGACTAACGAGATCCGTCTGTACAACCGTCTTCTATATCTAGACTAACGAGATCCGTCTGTACAACCGTCTTCTATATCTAGACTAACGACATCCGTCTGTACAACCGTCTTCTATATCTAGACTAACGAGATCCGTCTGTACAACCGTCTTCTATATCTAGACTAACGAGATCCGTCTGTACAACCGTCTTCTATATCTAGACTAACGAGATCCGTCTGTACAACCGTCTTCTATATCTAGACTAACGACATCCGTCTGTACAACCGTCTTCTATATCTAGACTAACGAGATCCGTCTGTACAACCGTCTTCTATATCTAGACTAACGAGATCCGTCTGTACAACCGTCTTCTATATCTAGACTAACGAGATCCGTCTGTACAACCGTCTTCTATATCTAGACTAACCAGATCCGTCTGTACAACCGTCTTCTATATCTAGACTAACGAGATCCGTCTGTACAACCGTCTTCTATATCTAGACTAACGAGATCTCTCGTTATACAACCGTCTTCTATATCCAGACTAACGAGATCCGTCTGTACAACCGCCTTCTATATCTAGACTAACGAGATCCGTCTGCACAACCGTCTTCTATATCTAGACTAACGAGATCCGTCTGTACAACCGTCTTTTATATCTAGACTAACGAGATCCGTCTGCACAACCGTCTTCTATATCTAGACTAACGAGATCCGTCTGAACAACCGTCTTCTATATCTAGACTAACGAGATCCGTCTGTACAACCGCCTTCTATATCTAGACTAACGAGATCCGTCTGTACAACCGTCTTCTATATCTAGACTAACGAGATCCGTCTGTACAACCGTCTTATATATCTAGACTAACGAGATCCGTCTGTACAACCGTCTTCTATATGTAGACTAACGAGATCTCTCGTTATACAACCGTCTTCTATATCTAGACTAACGAGATCCGTCTGTACAACCGCCTTCTATATCTAGACTAACGAGATCCGTCTGCACAACCGTCTTCTATATCTAGACTAACGAGATCCGTCTGTACAACCGTCTTTTATATCTAGACTAACGAGATCCGTCTGTACAACCGTCTTCTATATCTAGACTAACGAGATCCGTCTGTACAACCGTCTTCTATATCTAGACTAACGAGATACGTCGTTGGACAAACGTCTTCTATATCTAGACTAACGAGATCCGTCTGTACAACCGTCTTCTATATCTAGACTAACGAGATCCGTCTGTACAACCGCCTTCTATATCTAGACTAACGAGATCTGTCTGCACAACCGTCTTCTATATCTAGACTAACGAGATCCGTCTGTACAACCGTCTTCTATATCTAGACTAACGAGATCCGTCTGTACAACCGTCTTCTATATCTAGACTAACGAGATCCGTCTGTACAACCGTCTTCTATATCTAGACTAACCAGATCCGTCTGTACAACCGTCTTCTATATCTAGACTAACGAGATCCGTCTGTACAACCGTCTTCTATATCTAGACTAACGAGATCCGTCTGTACAACCGTCTTCTATATCTAGACTAACGAGATCTCTCGTTATACAACCGTCTTCTATATCCAGACTAACGAGATCCGTCTGTACAACCGTCTTCTATATCTAGACTAACGAGATCCGTCTGCACAACCGTCTTCTATATCTAGACTAACGAGATCCGTCTGTACAACCGTCTTCTATATCTAGACTAACGAGATCCGTCTGCACAACCGTCTTCTATATCTAGACTAACGAGATCCGTCTGAACAACCGTCTTCTATATCTAGACTCACGAGATCCGTCTGTACAACCGTTTTCTATATCTAGACTAACGAGATCCGTCGTTGTACAACCGTCTTCTATATCTAGACTAACGAGATCCGTCTGTACAACCGTCTTCTATATCTAGACTAACGAGATCCGTCTGTACAACCGTCTTCTATATCTAGACTAACGAGATCCGTCTGTACAACCGTCTTCTATATCTAGACTAACGACATCCGTCTGTACAACCGTCTTCTATATCTAGACTAACGAGATCCGTCTGTACAACCGTCTTCTATATCTAGACTAACGAGATCCGTCTGTACAACCGTCTTCTATATCTAGACTAACGAGATCCGTCTGTACAACCGTCTTCTATATCTAGACTAACGACATCCGTCTGTACAACCGTCTTCTATATCTAGACTAACGAGATCCGTCTGTACAACCGTCTTCTATATCTAGACTAACGAGATCCGTCTGTACAACCGTCTTCTATATCTAGACTAACGAGATCCGTCTGTACAACCGTCTTCTATATCTAGACTAACCAGATCCGTCTGTACAACCGTCTTCTATATCTAGACTAACGAGATCCGTCTGTACAACCGTCTTCTATATCTAGACTAACGAGATCCGTCTGTACAACCGTCTTCTATATCTAGACTAACGAGATCTCTCGTTATACAACCGTCTTCTATATCCAGACTAACGAGATCCGTCTGTACAACCGCCTTCTATATCTAGACTAACGAGATCCGTCTGCACAACCGTCTTCTATATCTAGACTAACGAGATCCGTCTGTACAACCGTCTTTTATATCTAGACTAACGAGATCCGTCTGCACAACCGTCTTCTATATCTAGACTAACGAGATCCGTCTGAACAACCGTCTTCTATATCTAGACTAACGAGATCCGTCTGTACAACCGCCTTCTATATCTAGACTAACGAGATCCGTCTGTACAACCGTCTTCTATATCTAGACTAACGAGATCCGTCTGTACAACCGTCTTCTATATCTAGACTAACGAGATCCGTCTGTACAACCGTCTTCTATATGTAGACTAACGAGATCTCTCGTTATACAACCGTCTTCTATATCTAGACTAACGAGATCCGTCTGTACAACCGCCTTCTATATCTAGACTAACGAGATACGTCCTTGGACAAACGTCTTCTATATCTAGACTAACGAGATCCGTCTGTACAACCGTCTTCTATATCTAGACTAACGAGATCCGTCTGTACAACCGTCTTCTATATCTAGACTAACGAGATCCGTCTGTACAACCGTCTTCTATATCTAGACTAACGAGATCCGTCTGTACAACCGTCTTCTATATCTAGACTAACGAGATCCGTCTGTACAACCGTCTTCTATATCTAGACTAACGACATCCGTCTGTACAACCGTCTTCTATATCTAGACTAACGAGATCCGTCTGTACAACCGTCTTCTATATCTAGACTAACGAGATCCGTCTGTACAACCGTCTTCTATATCTAGACTAACGAGATCCGTCTGTACAACCGTCTTCTATATCTAGACTAACCAGATCCGTCTGTACAACCGTCTTCTATATCTAGACTAACGAGATCCGTCTGTACAACCGTCTTCTATATCTAGACTAACGAGATCCGTCTGTACAACCGTCTTCTATATCTAGACTAACGAGATCTCTCGTTATACAACCGTCTTCTATATCCAGACTAACGAGATCCGTCTGTACAACCGCCTTCTATATCTAGACTAACGAGATCCGTCTGCACAACCGTCTTCTATATCTAGACTAACGAGATCCGTCTGTACAACCGTCTTTTATATCTAGACTAACGAGATCCGTCTGCACAACCGTCTTCTATATCTAGACTAACGAGATCCGTCTGAACAACCGTCTTCTATATCTAGACTAACGAGATCCGTCTGTACAACCGCCTTCTATATCTAGACTAACGAGATCCGTCTGTACAACCGTCTTCTATATCTAGACTAACGAGATCCGTCTGTACAACCGTCTTCTATATCTAGACTAACGAGATCCGTCTGTACAACCGTCTTCTATATGTAGACTAACGAGATCTCTCGTTATACAACCGTCTTCTATATCTAGACTAACGAGATCCGTCTGTACAACCGCCTTCTATATCTAGACTAACGAGATACGTCGTTGGACAAACGTCTTCTATATCTAGACTAACGAGATCCGTCTGTACAACCGTCTTCTATATCTAGACTAACGAGATCCGTCTGTACAACCGTCTTCTATATCTAGACTAACCAGATCCGTCTGTACAACCGTCTTCTATATCTAGACTAACGAGATCCGTCTGTACAACCGTCTTCTATATCTAGACTAACGAGATCTCTCGTTATACAACCGTCTTCTATATCTAGACTAACGAGATCCGTCTGTACAACCGCCTTCTATATCTAGACTAACGAGATCCGTCTGCACAACCGTCTTCTATATCTAGACTAACGAGATCCGTCTGTACAACCGTCTTTTATATCTAGACTAACGAGATCCGTCTGCACAACCGTCTTCTATATCTAGACTAACGAGATCCGTCTGTACAACCTTCTTCTATATCTAGACTAACGAGATCCGTCTGTACAACCGTCTTCTATATCTAGACTAACGAGATCCGTCGTTGTACAACCATCTTATATATCTAGACTAACGCGATCCGTCTGTACAACAGTTTTCTATATCGAGACTAACGAGATCCGTCTGTACAACCGTCTTCTATATCTAGACTAACGGGATACGTCGTTGGACAAACGACTTCTATATCTAGACTAACGAGATCCGTCTGTACAACCGTCTTCTATATCTAGACTAACGAGATCCGTCTGTACAACCGTCTTCTATATCTAGACTAACGAGATCTCTCGTTATACAACCGTCTTCTATATCTAGACTAACGAGATCCGTCTGTACAACCGCCTTCTATATCTAGACTAACGAGATACGTCGTTGTACAACAATCTTCTATATCTAGACTAACGCGATCCGTCTGTACAACCGTTTTCTATATCTAGACTAACGAGACCTCTCGTTATACAACCGTCTTCTATATCTAGACTAACGGGATCCGTCTGTACAACCGTCTTCTATATCTAGACTAACGAGATCCGTCTGTACAACCGTCTTCTATATCTAGACTAACGAGATCTCTCGTTATACAACCGTCTTCTATATCTAGACTAACGAGATCCGTCTGTACAACCGCCTTCTATATCTAGACTAACGAGATACGTCGTTGTACAACAATCTTCTATATCTAGACTAACGCGATCCGTCTGTACAACCGTTTTCTATATCTAGACTAACGAGACCTCTCGTTATACAACCGTCTTCTATATCTAGACTAACGGGATCCGTCTGTACAACCGTCTTCTATATCTAGACTAACGAGATCCGTCTGTACAACAGTTTTCTATATCGAGACTAACGAGATCCGTCTGTACAACCGTCTTCTATATCTAGACTAACGGGATACGTCGTTGGACAAACGACTTCTATATCTAGACTAACGAGATCCGTCTGTACAACCGTCTTCTATATCTAGACTAACGAGATCCGTCTGTACAACCGTCTTCTATATCTAGACTAACGAGATCTCTCGTTATACAACCGTCTTCTATATCTAGACTAACGAGATCCGTCTGTACAACCGCCTTCTATATCTAGACTAACGAGATACGTCGTTGTACAACAATCTTCTATATCTAGACTAACGCGATCCGTCTGTACAACCGTTTTCTATATCTAGACTAACGAGACCTCTCGTTATACAACCGTCTTCTATATCTAGACTAACGGGATCCGTCTGTACAACCGTCTTCTATATCTAGACTAACGAGATCCGTCTGTACAACCGTCTTCTATATCTAGACTAACGAGATCTCTCGTTATACAACCGTCTTCTATATCTAGACTAACGAGATCCGTCTGTACAACCGCCTTCTATATCTAGACTAACGAGATACGTCGTTGTACAACAATCTTCTATATCTAGACTAACGCGATCCGTCTGTACAACCGTTTTCTATATCTAGACTAACGAGACCTCTCGTTATACAACCGTCTTCTATATCTAGACTAACGGGATCCGTCTGTACAACCGTCTTCTATATCTAGACTAACGAGATCCGTCTGTACAACCGTCTTCTATATCTAGACTAACGAGATACGTCGTTGGCCAAACGTCTTCTATATCTAGACTAACGAGATCCGTCTGTACAACCGTCTTCTATATCTAGACTAACGAGATCCGTCTGTACAACCGTCTTCTCTATCTAGACTCACGAGACCCGTCTGTACAACCTTCTTCTATATCTAGACTAACGAGATCCGTCTGTACAACCGTCTTCTATATCTAGACTAACGAGATCCGTCTGCACAACCGTCTTCTATATCTAGACTAACGAGATCCGTCTGTACAACCGTCTTCTATATCTAGACTAACGAGATCCGTCTGTACAACCGTCTCCTATATCTAGACTAACGAGATCCGTCTGTACAACCGTCTTCTATATCTAGACTAACGAGATCCGTCTGTACAACCGTCTTCTATATCTAGACTAACGAGATCTCTCGTTATACAACCGTCTTCTATATCTAGACTAACGAGATCCGTCTGTACAACCGTCTTTTATATCTAGACTAACGAGATCCGTCTGTACAACCGTCTTCTATATCTAGACTAACGAGATCCGTCTGTACAACCGTCTTCTATATCTAGACTAACGAGATCCGTCTGAACAACCGTCTTCTATATCTAGACTAACGAGATCCGTCTGTACAACCGTCTTCTATATCTAGACTAACGAGATCCGTCTGTACAACCGTCTTCTATATCTAGACTAACGAGATCCGTCTGTACAACCGTCTTCTATATCTAGACTAACGAGATCCGTCTGTACAACCGTCTTCTATATCTAGACTAACGAGATCTCTCGTTATACAACCGTCTTCTATATCTAGACTAACGAGATCCGTCTGTACAACCGCCTTCTATATCTAGACTAACGAGATCCGTCTGCACAACCGTCTTCTATATCTAGACTAACGCGATCCGTCTGTACAACCGTTTTCTATATCGAGACTAACGAGATCCGTCTGTACAACCGTCTTCTATATCTAGACTAACGGGATACGACGTTGGACAAACGTCTTCTATATCTAGACTAACGAGATCCGTCTGTACAACCGTCTTCTATATCTAGACTAACGAGATCCGTCTGTACAACCGTCTTCTATATCTAGACTAACGAGATCCGTCTGAACAACCGTCTTCTATATCTAGACTAACGAGATCCGTCTGTACAACCGTCTTCTATATCTAGACTAACGAGATCCGTCTGTACAACCGTCTTCTATATCTAGACTAACGAGATCCGTCTGTACAACCGTCTTCTATATCTAGACTAACGAGATCCGTCTGTACAACCGTCTTCTATATCTAGACTAACGAGATCTCTCGTTATACAACCGTCTTCTATATCTAGACTAACGAGATCCGTCTGTACAACCGCCTTCTATATCTAGACTAACGAGATCCGTCTGCACAACCGTCTTCTATATCTAGACTAACGAGATCCGCCTGTACAACCGTCTTTTATATCTAGACTAACGAGATCCGTCTGCACAACCGTCTTCTATATCTAGACTAACGAGATCCGTCTGTACAACCGTCTTTTATATCTAGACTAACGAGATCCGTCTGCACAACCGTCTTCTATATCTAGACTAACGAGACCCGTCTGTACAACCGTTTTCTATATCTAGACTAACGAGATCCGTCGTTGTACAACCGTCTTCTATATCTAGACTAACGAGATCCGTCTGTACAACCGTCTTCTATATCTAGACTAACGAGATCCGTCTGTACAACCGTCTTCTATATCTAGACTAACGAGATCCGTCTGTACAACCGTCTTCTATATCTAGACTAACGAGATCCGTCTGTACAACCGTCTTCTATATCTAGACTAACGAGATCCGTCTGTACAACCGTCTTCTATATCTAGACTAACGAGATCCGTCTGTACAACCGTCTTCTATATCTAGACTAACGAGATCCGTCTGTACAACCGTCTTCTATATCTAGACTAACGAGGTCTCTCGTTATACAACCGTCTTCTATATCCAGACTAACGAGATCCGTCTGTACAACCGCCTTCTATATCTAGACTAACGAGATCCGTCTGCACAACCGTCTTCTATATCTAGACTAACGAGATCCGTCTGTGCAACCGTCTTCTATATCTAGACGAACGAGATCTCTCGTTATACAACCGTCTTCTATATCTAGACTAACGAGATCCGTCTGTACAACCGCCTTCTATATCTAGACTAACGAGATACGTCGTTGTACAACCATCTTCTATATCTAGACTAACGAGGTACGTCGTTGGACAAACGTCTTCAATATCTAGACTAACGAGATCCGTCTGTACAACCGTCATCTATATCTAGACTAACGAGATCCGTCTGTACAACCGTCTTCTATATCTAGACTAACGAGATCCGTCTGTACAACCGTCTTCTCTATCTAGACTCACGAGACCCGTCTGTACAACCTTCTTCTATATCTAGACTAACGAGATCCGTCTGTACAACCGTCCTCTATATCTAGACTAACGAGATCCGTCTGTACAACCGTCTTTTATATCTAGACTAACGAGACCCGTCTGTACAACCGTCATCTATATCTAGACTCACGAGATCCGTCTGTACAACCGTCTTCTATATCTAGACTAACGAGACCCGTCTGTACAACCGTTTTCTATATCTAGACTAACGAGATCCGTCGTTGTACAACCGTCTTCTATATCTAGACTAACGAGATCCGTCTGTACAACCGTCTTCTATATCTAGACTAACGAGATCCGTCGTTGTACAACCATCTTATATATCTAGACTAACACGATCCGTCTGTACAACAGTTTTCTATATCGAGACTAACGAGATCCGTCTGTACAACCGTCTTCTATATCTAGACTAACGGGATACGTCGTTGGACAAACGTCTTCTATATCTAGACTAACGAGATCCGTCTGTACAACCGTCTTCTATATCTAGACTAACGAGATCCGTCTGTACAACCGTCTTCTATATCTAGACTAACGAGATCCGTCTGTACAACCGCCTTCTATATCTAGACTAACGAGATCCGTCTGTACAACCGTCTTCTATATCTAGACTAACGAGATCTCTCGTTATACAACCGTCTTCTATATCTAGACTAACGAGATCCGTCTGTACAACCGCCTTCTATATCTAGACTAACGAGATCCGTCTGCACAACCGTCTTCTATATCTAGACTAACGAGATCCGTCTGTACAACCGTCTTTTATATCTAGACTAACGAGATCCGTCTGCACAACCGTCTTCTATATCTAGACTAACGAGATCCGTCTGAACAACCGTCTTCTATATCTAGACTAACGAGATCCGTCTGCACAACCGTCTTCTATATCTAGACTAACGAGATCCGTCTGTACAACCGTCTTCTATATCTAGACTAACGAGATACGTCGTTGGACAAACGTCTTCTATATCTAGACTAACGAGATCCGTCTGCACAACCGTCTTCTATATCTAGACTAACGAGATCCGTCTGAACAACCGTCTTCTATATCTAGACTCACGAGATCCGTCTGTACAACCGTCTTCTATATCTAGACTAACGAGACCCGTCTGTACAACCGTTTTCTATATCTAGACTAACGAGATCCGTCTGTACAACCGTCTTCTATATCTAGACTAACGAGATCCGTCTGTACAACCGTCTTCTATATCTAGACTAACGAGATCCGTCTGTACAACCGTCTTTTATATCTAGACTAACGAGATCTCTCGTTATACAACCGTCTTCTATATCTAGACTAACGAGATCCGTCTGTACAACCGCCTTCTATATCTAGACTAACGAGATCCGTCTGCACAACCGTCTTCTATATCTAGACTAACGAGATCCGTCTGAACAACCGTCTTCTATATCTAGACTAACGAGATCCGTCTGCACAACCGTCTTCTATATCTAGACTAACGAGATCCGTCTGTACAACCGTCTTCTATATCTAGACTAACGAGATACGTCGTTGGACAAACGTCTTCTATATCTAGACTAACGAGATCCGTCGTTGTACAACCGTCTTCTATATCTAGACTAACGAGATCCGTCTGTACAACCGTCTTCTATATCTAGACTAACGAGATCCGTCTGTACAACCGTCTTCTATATCTAGACTAACGAGATCCGTCTGTACAACCGTCTTCTATATCTAGACTAACGAGATCCGTCTGTACAACCGTCTTCTATATCTAGACTAACGAGATCCGTCTGTACAACCGTCTTTTATATCTAGACTAACGAGATCTCTCGTTATACAACCGTCTTCTATATCTAGACTAACGAGATCCGTCTGTACAACCGCCTTCTATATCTAGACTAACGAGATCCGTCTGCACAACCGTCTTCTATATCTAGACTAACGAGATCCGTCTGTACAACCGTCTTTTATATCTAGACTAACGAGATCCGTCTGCACAACCGTCTTCTATATCTAGACTAACGAGATCCGTCTGAACAACCGTCTTCTATATCTAGACTAACGAGATCCGTCTGCACAACCGTCTTCTATATCTAGACTAACGAGATCCGTCTGTACAACCGTCTTCTATATCTAGACTAACGAGATACGTCGTTGGACAAACGTCTTCTATATCTAGACTAACGAGATCCGTCTGTACAACCGTCTTCTATATCTAGACTAACGAGATCCGTCTGTACAACCGTCTTTTATATCTAGACTAACGAGATCCGTCTGTACAACCGTCTTCTATATCTAGACTAACGAGATCCGTCTGTACAACCGTCTTCTATATCTAGACTAACGAGATCCGTCTGTACAACCGTCTTCTATATCTAGACTAACGAGATCTCTCGTTATACAACCGTCTTCTATATCTAGACTAACGAGATCCGTCTGTACAACCGCCTTCTATATCTAGACTACCGAGATACGTCGTTGTACAACCATCTTCTATATCTAGACTAACGCGATCCGTCTGTACAACCGTTTTCTATATCGAGACTAACGAGATCCGTCTGTACAACCGTCTTCTATATCTAGACTAACGGGATACGACGTTGGACAAACGTCTTCTATATCTAGACTAACGAGATCCGTCTGTACAACCGTCTTCTATATCTAGACTAACGAGATCCGTCTGTACAACCGTCTTCTATATCTAGACTAACGAGATCCGTCTGAACAACCGTCTTCTATATCTAGACTAACGAGATCCGTCTGTACAACCGTCTTCTATATCTAGACTAACGAGATCCGTCTGTACAACCGTCTTCTATATCTAGACTAACGAGATCCGTCTGTACAACCGTCTTCTATATCTAGACTAACGAGATCCGTCTGTAAAACCGTCTTCTATATCTAGACTAACGAGATCTCTCGTTATACAACCGTCTTCTATATCTAGACTAACGAGATCCGTCTGTACAACCGCCTTCTATATCTAGACTAACGAGATCCGTCTGCACAACCGTCTTCTATATCTAGACTAACGAGATCCGTCTGTACAACCGTCTTTTATATCTAGACTAACGAGATCCGTCTGCACAACCGTCTTCTATATCTAGACTAACGAGATCCGTCTGAACAACCGTCTTCTATATCTAGACTCACGAGATCCGTCTGTACAACCGTCTTCTATATCTAGACTAACGAGACCCGTCTGTACAACCGTTTTCTATATCTAGACTAACGAGATCCGTCGTTGTACAACCGTCTTCTATATCTAGACTAACGAGATCCGTCTGTACAACCGTCTTCTATATCTAGACTAACGAGATCCGTCTGTACAACCGTCTTCTATATCTAGACTAACGAGATCCGTCTGTACAACCGTCTTCTATATCTAGACTAACGAGATCCGTCTGTACAACCGTCTTCTATATCTAGACTAACGAGATCCGTCTGTACAACCGTCTTTTATATCTAGACTAACGAGATCCGTCTGCACAACCGTCTTCTATATCTAGACTAACGAGATCCGTCGTTGTACAACCGTCTTCTATATCTAGAATAACGAGATCCGTCTGTACAACCGCCTTCTATATCTAGACTAACGAGATACGTCGTTGTACAACCATCTTCTATATCTAGACTAACGAGATCCGTCTGTACAACCGTCTTCTATATCTAGACTAACGAGATCCGTCTGTACAACCGTCTTTTATATCTAGACTAACGAGATCCGTCTGTACAACCGTCTTCTATATCTAGACTAACGAGATCCGTCTGTACAACCGTCTTCTATATCTAGACTAACGAGATCCGTCTGTACAACCGTCTTCTATATCTAGACTAACGAGATCTCTCGTTATACAACCGTCTTCTATATCTAGACTAACGAGATCCGTCTGTACAACCGCCTTCTATATCTAGACTACCGAGATACGTCGTTGTACAACCATCTTCTATATCTAGACTAACGCGATCCGTCTGTACAACCGTTTTCTATATCGAGACTAACGAGATCCGTCTGTACAACCGTCTTCTATATCTAGACTAACGGGATACGACGTTGGACAAACGTCTTCTATATCTAGACTAACGAGATCCGTCTGTACAACCGTCTTCTATATCTAGACTAACGAGATCCGTCTGTACAACCGTCTTCTATATCTAGACTAACGAGATCCGTCTGAACAACCGTCTTCTATATCTAGACTAACGAGATCCGTCTGTACAACCGTCTTCTATATCTAGACTAACGAGATCCGTCTGTACAACCGTCTTCTATATCTAGACTAACGAGATCCGTCTGTACAACCGTCTTCTATATCTAGACTAACGAGATCCGTCTGTACAACCGTCTTCTATATCTAGACTAACGAGATCTCTCGTTATACAACCGTCTTCTATATCTAGACTAACGAGATCCGTCTGTACAACCGCCTTCTATATCTAGACTACCGAGATACGTCGTTGTACAACCATCTTCTATATCTAGACTAACGCGATCCGTCTGTACAACCGTTTTCTATATCGAGACTAAAGAGATCCGTCTGTACAATCGTCTTCTATATCTAGACTAACGGGATACGACGTTGGACAAACGTCTTCTATATCTAGACTAACGAGATCCGTCTGTACAACCGTCTTCTATATCTAGACTAACGAGATCCGTCTGTACAAACGTCTTCTATATCTAGACTAACGAGATCCGTCTGTACAACCGTCTTCTATATCTAGACTAACGAGATCCGTCTGTACAACCGTCTTCTATATCTAGACTAACGAGATCCGTCTGAACAACCGTCTTCTATATCTAGACTAACGAGATCCGTCTGTACAACCGTCTTCTATATCTAGACTAACGAGATCCGTCTGTACAACCGTCTTTTATATCTAGACTAACGAGATCCGTCTGCACAACCGTCTTCTATATCTAGACTAACGAGATCCGTCGTTGTACAACCGTCTTCTATATCTAGAATAACGAGATCCGTCTGTACAACCGCCTTCTATATCTAGACTAACGAGATACGTCGTTGTACAACCATCTTCTATATCTAGACTAACGAGATCCGTCTGTACAACCGTCTTCTATATCTAGACTAACGAGATCCGTCTGTACAACCGTCTTTTATATCTAGACTAACGAGATCCGTCTGTACAACCGTCTTCTATATCTAGACTAACGAGATCCGTCTGTACAACCGTCTTCTATATCTAGACTAACGAGATCCGTCTGTACAACCGTCTTCTATATCTAGACTAACGAGATCTCTCGTTATACAACCGTCTTCTATATCTAGACTAACGAGATCCGTCTGTACAACCGCCTTCTATATCTAGACTACCGAGATACGTCGTTGTACAACCATCTTCTATATCTAGACTAACGCGATCCGTCTGTACAACCGTTTTCTATATCGAGACTAACGAGATCCGTCTGTACAACCGTCTTCTATATCTAGACTAACGGGATACGACGTTGGACAAACGTCTTCTATATCTAGACTAACGAGATCCGTCTGTACAACCGTCTTCTATATCTAGACTAACGAGATCCGTCTGTACAACCGTCTTCTATATCTAGACTAACGAGATCCGTCTGTACAACCGTCTTCTATATCTAGACTAACGAGATCCGTCTGTACAACCGTCATCTATATCTAGACTAACGAGATCCGTCTGTACAACCGTCCTCTATATCTAGACTAACGAGATCCGTCTGTACAACCGTCTTTTATATCTAGACTAACGAGACCCGTCTGTACAACCGTCATCTATATCTAGACTCACGAGATCCGTCTGTACAACCGTCTTCTATATCTAGACTAACGAGACCCGTCTGTACAACCGTTTTCTATATCTAGACTAACGAGATCCGTCGTTGTACAACCGTCTTCTATATCTAGACTAACGAGATCCGTCTGTACAACCGTCTTCTATATCTAGACTAACGAGATCCGTCGTTGTACAACCATCTTATATATCTAGACTAACACGATCCGTCTGTACAACAGTTTTCTATATCGAGACTAACGAGATCCGTCTGTACAACCGTCTTCTATATCTAGACTAACGGGATACGTCGTTGGACAAACGTCTTCTATATCTAGACTAACGAGATCCGTCTGTACAACCGTCTTCTATATCTAGACTAACGAGATCCGTCTGTACAACCGTCTTCTATATCTAGACTAACGAGATCCGTCTGTACAACCGCCTTCTATATCTAGACTAACGAGATCCGTCTGTACAACCGTCTTCTATATCTAGACTAACGAGATCCGTCTGCACAACCGTCTTCTATATCTAGACTAACGAGATCCGTCTGTACAACCGTCTTTTATATCTAGACTAACGAGATCCGTCTGCACAACCGTCTTCTATATCTAGACTAACGAGATCCGTCTGAACAACCGTCTTCTATATCTAGACTAACGAGATCCGTCTGCACAACCGTCTTCTATATCTAGACTAACGAGATCCGTCTGTACAACCGTCTTCTATATCTAGACTAACGAGATACGTCGTTGGACAAACGTCTTCTATATCTAGACTAACGAGATCCGTCTGTACAACCGTCTTCTATATCTAGACTAACGAGATACGTCGTTGGACAAACGTCTTCTATATCTAGACTAACGAGATCCGTCTGTACAACCGTCTTCTATATCTAGACTAACGAGATCCGTCTGCACAACCGTCTTCTATATCTAGACTAACGAGATCCGTCTGTACAACCGTCTTCTATATCTAGACTAACGAGATCCGTCTGTACAACCGTCTTCTATATCCAGACTAACGAGATCCGTCTGTACAACCGTCTTCTATATCTAGACTAACGAGATCCGTCTGTACAACCGTCTTCTATATCTAGACTAACGAGATCCGTCTGTACAACCGTCTTCTATATCTAGACTAACGAGATCCGTCTGTACAACCGTCTTCTATATCTAGACTAACGAGATCCGTCTGTACAACCGTCTTCTATATCTAGACTAACGAGGTCTCTCGTTATACAACCGTCTTCTATATCCAGACTAACGAGATCCGTCTGTACAACCGCCTTCTATATCTAGACTAACGAGATCCGTCTGCACAACCGTCTTCTATATCTAGACTAACGAGATCCGTCTGTGCAACCGTCTTCTATATCTAGACGAACGAGATCTCTCGTTATACAACCGTCTTCTATATCTAGACTAACGAGATCCGTCTGTACAACCGCCTTCTATATCTAGACTAACGAGATACGTCGTTGTACAACCATCTTCTATATCTAGACTAACGCGATCCGTCTGTACAACCGTTTTCTATATCTAGACTAACGAGACCTCTCGTTATACAACCGTCTTCTATATCTAGACTAACGGGATCCGTCTGTACAACCGTCTTCTATATCTAGACTAACGAGATCCGTCTGTACAACCGTCTTCTATATCTAGACTAACGAGATACGTCGTTGGACAAACGTCTTCTATATCTAGACTAACGAGATCCGTCTGTACAACCGTCTTCTATATCTAGACTAACGAGATCCGTCTGTACAACCGCCTTCTATATCTAGACTAACGAGATCCGTCTGCACAACCGTCTTCTATATCTAGACTAACGAGATCCGTCTGTACAACCGTCTTTTATATCTAGACTAACGAGATCCGTCTGCACAACCGTCTTCTATATCTAGACTAACGAGATCCGTCTGTACAACCGTCTTCTATATCTAGACTAACGAGATCTCTCGTTATACAACCGTCTTCTATATCTAGACTAACGAGATCCGTCTGTACAACCGCCTTCTATATCTAGACTACCGAGATACGTCGTTGTACAACCATCTTCTATATCTAGACTAACGCGATCCGTCTGTACAACCGTTTTCTATATCGAGACTAACGAGATCCGTCTGTACAACCGTCTTCTATATCTAGACTAACGGGATACGACGTTGGACAAACGTCTTCTATATCTAGACTAACGAGATCCGTCTGTACAACCGTCTTCTATATCCAGACTAACGAGATCCGTCTGAACAACCGTCTTCTATATCTAGACTAACGAGATCCGTCTGTACAACCGTCTTCTATATCTAGACTAACGAGATCCGTCTGTACAACCGTCTTCTATATCTAGACTAACGAGATCCGTCTGTACAACCGTCTTCTATATCTAGACTAACGAGATCCGTCTGTAAAACCGTCTTCTATATCTAGACTAACGAGATCTCTCGTTATACAACCGTCTTCTATATCTAGACTAACGAGATCCGTCTGTACAACCGCCTTCTATATCTAGACTAACGAGATCCGTCTGCACAACCGTCTTCTATATCTAGACTAACGAGATCCGTCTGTACAACCGTCTTTTATATCTAGACTAACGAGATCCGTCTGCACAACCGTCTTCTATATCTAGACTAACGAGATCCGTCTGAACAACCGTCTTCTATATCTAGACTCACGAGATCCGTCTGTACAACCGTCTTCTATATCTAGACTAACGAGACCCGTCTGTACAACCGTTTTCTATATCTAGACTAACGAGATCCGTCGTTGTACAACCGTCTTCTATATCTAGACTAACGAGATCCGTCTGTACAACCGTCTTCTATATCTAGACTAACGAGATCCGTCTGTACAACCGTATTCTATATCTAGACTAACGAGATCCGTCTGTACAACCGTCTTCTATATCTAGACTAACGAGATCCGTCTGTACAACCGTCTTCTATATCTAGACTAACGAGATCCGTCTGTACAACCGTCTTTTATATCTAGACTAACGAGATCCGTCTGCACAACCGTCTTCTATATCTAGACTAACGAGATCCGTCGTTGTACAACCGTCTTCTATATCTAGAATAACGAGATCCGTCTGTACAACCGCCTTCTATATCTAGACTAACGAGATACGTCGTTGTACAACCATCTTCTATATCTAGACTAACGAGATCCGTCTGTACAACCGTCTTCTATATCTAGACTAACGAGATCCGTCGTTGTACAACCATCTTATATATCTAGACTAACACGATCCGTCTGTACAACAGTTTTCTATATCGAGACTAACGAGATCCGTCTGTACAACCGTCTTCTATATCTAGACTAACGGGATACGTCGTTGGACAAACGTCTTCTATATCTAGACTAACGAGATCCGTCTGTACAACCGTCTTCTATATCTAGACTAACGAGATCCGTCTGTACAACCGTCTTCTATATCTAGACTAACGAGATCCGTCTGTACAACCGCCTTCTATATCTAGACTAACGAGATCCGTCTGTACAACCGTCTTCTATATCTAGACTAACGAGATCCGTCTGCACAACCGTCTTCTATATCTAGACTAACGAGATCCGTCTGTACAACCGTCTTTTATATCTAGACTAACGAGATCCGTCTGCACAACCGTCTTCTATATCTAGACTAACGAGATCCGTCTGAACAACCGTCTTCTATATCTAGACTAACGAGATCCGTCTGCACAACCGTCTTCTATATCTAGACTAACGAGATCCGTCTGTACAACCGTCTTCTATATCTAGACTAACGAGATACGTCGTTGGACAAACGTCTTCTATATCTAGACTAACGAGATCCGTCTGTACAACCGTCTTCTATATCTAGACTAACGAGATACGTCGTTGGACAAACGTCTTCTATATCTAGACTAACGAGATCCGTCTGTACAACCGTCTTCTATATCTAGACTAACGAGATCCGTCTGCACAACCGTCTTCTATATCTAGACTAACGAGATCCGTCTGTACAACCGTCTTCTATATCTAGACTAACGAGATCCGTCTGTACAACCGTCTTCTATATCCAGACTAACGAGATCCGTCTGTACAACCGTCTTCTATATCTAGACAAACGAGATCCGTCTGTACAACCGTCTTCTATATCTAGACTAACGAGATCCGTCTGTACAACCGTCTTCTATATCTAGACTAACGAGATCCGTCTGTACAACCGTCTTCTATATCTAGACTAACGAGATCCGTCTGTACAACCGTCTTCTATATCTAGACTAACGAGGTCTCTCGTTATACAACCGTCTTCTATATCCAGACTAACGAGATCCGTCTGTACAACCGCCTTCTATATCTAGACTAACGAGATCCGTCTGCACAACCGTCTTCTATATCTAGACTAACGAGATCCGTCTGTGCAACCGTCTTCTATATCTAGACGAACGAGATCTCTCGTTATACAACCGTCTTCTATATCTAGACTAACGAGATCCGTCTGTACAACCGCCTTCTATATCTAGACTAACGAGATACGTCGTTGTACAACCATCTTCTATATCTAGACTAACGCGATCCGTCTGTACAACCGTTTTCTATATCTAGACTAACGAGACCTCTCGTTATACAACCGTCTTCTATATCTAGACTAACGGGATCCGTCTGTACAACCGTCTTCTATATCTAGACTAACGAGATCCGTCTGTACAACCG
Organism: Andrena bicolor; assembly: GCA_960531205.1. NCBI lineage: Eukaryota > Metazoa > Arthropoda > Insecta > Hymenoptera > Andrenidae > Andrena > Andrena bicolor. Next base: position 591,878 of record CAUIJW010000096.1, read on the forward strand.
TCTTCTATATCTAGACTAACGAGATACGTCGTTGGACAAACGTCTTCTATATCTAGACTAACGAGATCCGTCTGTACAACCGTCTTCTATATCTAGACTAACGAGATCCGTCTGTACAACCGCCTTCTATATCTAGACTAACGAGATCCGTCTGCACAACCGTCTTCTATATCTAGACTAACGAGATCCGTCTGTACAACCGTCTTTTATATCTAGACTAACGAGATCCGTCTGCACAACCGTCTTCTATATCTAGACTAACGAGATCCGTCTGTACAACCGTCTTCTATATCTAGACTAACGAGATCTCTCGTTATACAACCGTCTTCTATATCTAGACTAACGAGATCCGTCTGTACAACCGCCTTCTATATCTAGACTACCGAGATACGTCGTTGTACAACCATCTTCTATATCTAGACTAACGCGATCCGTCTGTACAACCGTTTTCTATATCGAGACTAACGAGATCCGTCTGTACAACCGTCTTCTATATCTAGACTAACGGGATACGACGTTGGACAAACGTCTTCTATATCTAGACTAACGAGATCCGTCTGTACAACCGTCTTCTATATCCAGACTAACGAGATCCGTCTGAACAACCGTCTTCTATATCTAGACTAACGAGATCCGTCTGTACAACCGTCTTCTATATCTAGACTAACGAGATCCGTCTGTACAACCGTCTTCTATATCTAGACTAACGAGATCCGTCTGTACAACCGTCTTCTATATCTAGACTAACGAGATCCGTCTGTAAAACCGTCTTCTATATCTAGACTAACGAGATCTCTCGTTATACAACCGTCTTCTATATCTAGACTAACGAGATCCGTCTGTACAACCGCCTTCTATATCTAGACTAACGAGATCCGTCTGCACAACCGTCTTCTATATCTAGACTAACGAGATCCGTCTGTACAACCGTCTTTTATATCTAGACTAACGAGATCCGTCTGCACAACCGTCTTCTATATCTAGACTAACGAGATCCGTCTGAACAACCGTCTTCTATATCTAGACTCACGAGATCCGTCTGTACAACCGTCTTCTATATCTAGACTAACGAGACCCGTCTGTACAACCGTTTTCTATATCTAGACTAACGAGATCCGTCGTTGTACAACCGTCTTCTATATCTAGACTAACGAGATCCGTCTGTACAACCGTCTTCTATATCTAGACTAACGAGATCCGTCTGTACAACCGTATTCTATATCTAGACTAACGAGATCCGTCTGTACAACCGTCTTCTATATCTAGACTAACGAGATCCGTCTGTACAACCGTCTTCTATATCTAGACTAACGAGATCCGTCTGTACAACCGTCTTTTATATCTAGACTAACGAGATCCGTCTGCACAACCGTCTTCTATATCTAGACTAACGAGATCCGTCGTTGTACAACCGTCTTCTATATCTAGAATAACGAGATCCGTCTGTACAACCGCCTTCTATATCTAGACTAACGAGATACGTCGTTGTACAACCATCTTCTATATCTAGACTAACGAGATCCGTCTGTACAACCGTCTTCTATATCTAGACTAACGAGATCCGTCTGTACAACCGTCTTTTATATCTAGACTAACGAGATCCGTCTGTACAACCGTCTTCTATATCTAGACTAACGAGATCCGTCTGTACAACCGTCTTCTATATCTAGACTAACGAGATCCGTCTGTACAACCGTCTTCTATATCTAGACTAACGAGATCTCTCGTTATACAACCGTCTTCTATATCTAGACTAACGAGATCCGACTGTACAACCGCCTTCTATATCTAGACTACCGAGATACGTCGTTGTACAACCATCTTCTATATCTAGACTAACGCGATCCGTCTGTACAACCGTTTTCTATATCGAGACTAACGAGATCCGTCTGTACAACCGTCTTCTATATCTAGACTAACGAGATCCGTCTGTACAACCGTCTTCTCTATCTAGACTCACGAGACCCGTCTGTACAACCTTCTTCTATATCTAGACTAACGAGATCCGTCTGTACAACCGTCCTCTATATCTAGACTAACGAGATCCGTCTGTACAACCGTCTTTTATATCTAGACTAACGAGATCCGTCTGCACAACCGTCTTCTATATCTAGACTAACGAGATCCGTCTGTACAACCGTCTTCTATATCTAGACTAACGAGATCCGTCTGTACAACCGTCTCCTATATTTAGACTAACGAGATCCGTCTGTACAACCGTCTTCTATATCTAGACTAACGAGATCCGTCTGTACAACCGTCTTCTATATCTAGACTAACGAGATCTCTCGTTATACAACCGTCTTCTATATCTAGACTAACGAGATCCGTCTGTACAACCGCCTTCTATATCTAGACTAACGAGATCCGTCTGCACAACCGTCTTCTATATCTAGACTAACGAGATCCGTCTGTACAACCGTCTTCTATATCTAGACTAACGAGATCCGTCTGCACAACCGTCTTCTATATCTAGACTAACGAGATCCGTCTGAACAACCGTCTTCTATATCTAGACTCACGAGATCCGTCTGTACAACCGTCTTCTATATCTAGACTAACGAGACCCGTCTGTACAACCGTTTTCTATATCTAGACTAACGAGATCCGTCGTTGTACAACCGTCTTCTATATCTAGACTAACGAGATCCGTCTGTACAACCGTCTTCTATATCTAGACTAACGAGATCCGTCTGTACAACCGTCTTCTATATCTAGACTAACGAGATCCCTCTGTACAACCGTCTTCGATATCTAGACTAATGAGATCCGTCTGTACAACCGTCTTCTATATCTAGACTAACGAGACCCGTCTGTACAACCGTCATCTATATCTAGACTCACGAGATCCGTCTGTACAACCGTCTTCTATATCTAGACTAACGAGACCCGTCTGTACAACCGTTTTCTATATCTAGACTAACGAGATCCGTCGTTGTACAACCGTCTTCTATATCTAGACTAACGAGATCCGTCTGTACAACCGTCTTCTATATCTAGCCTAACGAGATCCGTCGTTGTACAACCGTCTTCTATATCTAGACTAACGAGATCCGTCTGTACAACCGTTTTCTATATCTAGACTAACGAGGTACGTCGTTGGACAAACGTCTTCAATATCTAGACTAACGAGATCCGTCTGTACAACCGTCATCTATATCTAGACTAACGAGATCCGTCTGTACAACCGTCTTCTATATCTAGACTAACGAGATCCGTCTGTACAACCGTCTTCTATATCTAGACTCACGAGATCCGTCTGTACAACCGTCTTCTATATCTAGACTAACGAGACCCGTCTGTACAACCGTTTTCTATATCTAGACTAACGAGATCCGTCTGTACAACCGTCCTCTATATCTAGACCAACGAGATCCGTCTGTACAACCGTCTTCAATATCTAGACTAACGAGATCCGTCTGTACAACCTTCTTCTATATCTAGACTAACGAGATCCGTCTGTACAACCGTCTTCTATATCTAGACTAACGAGATCCGTCGTTGTACAACCATCTTATATATCTAGACTAACGCGATCCGTCTGTACAACAGTTTTCTATATCGAGACTAACGAGATCCGTCTGTACAACCGTCTTCTATATCTAGACTAACGGGATACGTCGTTGGACAAACGACTTCTATATCTAGACTAACGAGATCCGTCTGTACAACCGTCTTCTATATCTAGACTAACGAGATCCGTCTGTACAACCGTCTTCTATATCTAGACTAACGAGATCTCTCGTTATACAACCGTCTTCTATATCTAGACAAACGAGATCCGTCTGTACAACCGCCTTCTATATCTAGACTAACGAGATACGTCGTTGTACAACAATCTTCTATATCTAGACTAACGCGATCCGTCTGTACAACCGTTTTCTATATCTAGACTAACGAGACCTCTCGTTATACAACCGTCTTCTATATCTAGACTAACGGGATCCGTCTGTACAACCGTCTTCTATATCTAGACTAACGAGATCCGTCTGTACAACCGTCTTCTATATCTAGACTAACGAGATACGTCGTTGGCCAAACGTCTTCTATATCTAGACTAACGAGATCCGTCTGTACAACCGTCTTCTATATCTAGACTAACGAGATCCGTCTGTACAACCGTCTTCTCTATCTAGACTCACGAGACCCGTCTGTACAACCTTCTTCTATATCTAGACTAACGAGATCCGTCTGTACAACCGTCCTCTATATCTAGACTAACGAGATCCGTCTGTACAACCGTCTTTTATATCTAGACTAACGAGATCCGTCTGCACAACCGTCTTCTATATCTAGACTAACGAGATCCGTCTGTACAACCGTCTTCTATATCTAGACTAACGAGATCCGTCTGTACAACCGTCTCCTATATTTAGACTAACGAGATCCGTCTGTACAACCGTCTTCTATATCTAGACTAACGAGATCCGTCTGTACAACCGTCTTCTATATCTAGACTAACGAGATCTCTCGTTATACAACCGTCTTCTATATCTAGACTAACGAGATCCGTCTGTACAACCGCCTTCTATATCTAGACTATCGAGATCCGTCTGCACAACCGTCTTCTATATCTAGACTAACGAGATCCGTCTGTACAACCGTCTTCTATATCTAGACTAACGAGATCCGTCTGCACAACCGTCTTCTATATCTAGACTAACGAGATCCGTCTGAACAACCGTCTTCTATATCTAGACTCACGAGATCCGTCTGTACAACCGTCTTCTATATCTAGACTAACGAGACCCGTCTGTACAACCGTTTTCTATATCTAGACTAACGAGATCCGTCGTTGTACAACCGTCTTCTATATCTAGACTAACGAGATCCGTCTGTACAACCGTCTTCTATATCTAGACTAACGAGATCCGTCTGTACAACCGTCTTCTATATCTAGACTAACGAGATCCGTCTGTACAACCGTCTTCTATATCTAGACTAACGAGATCCGTCTGTACAACCGTCTTCTATATCTAGACTAACGAGATCCGTCTGTACAACCGTCTTCTATATCTAGACTAACGAGATCCGTCTGTACAACCGTCTTCTATATCTAGACTAACGAGATCCGTCTGTACAACCGTCTTCTATATCTAGACTAACGAGATCCGTCTGTACAACCGTCTTCTATATCTAGACTAACGAGATCCGTCTGTACAACCGTCTTCTATATCTAGACTAACGAGATCCGTCTGTACAACCGTCTTCTATATCTAGACTAACGAGATCCGTCTGTACAACCGTCTTCTATATCTAGACTAACGAGATCTCTCGTTATACAACCGTCTTCTATATCCAGACTAACGAGATCCGTCTGTACAACCGCCTTCTATATCTAGACTAACGAGATCCGTCTGCACAACCGTCTTCTATATCTAGACTAACGAGATCCGTCTGTACAACCGCCTTTTATATCTAGACTAACGAGATCCGTCTGCACAACCGTCTTCTATATCTAGACTAACGAGATCCGTCTGAACAACCGTCTTCTATATCTAGACTAACGAGATCCGTCTGTACAACCGCCTTCTATATCTAGACTAACGAGATCCGTCTGTACAACCGTCTTCTATATCTAGACTAACGAGATCCGTCGTTGTACAACCATCTTATATATCTAGACTAACGCGATCCGTCTGTACAACAGTTTTCTATATCGAGACTAACGAGATCCGTCTGTACAACCGTCTTCTATATCTAGACTAACGGGATACGTCGTTGGACAAACGTCTTCTATATCTAGACTAACGAGATCCGTCTGTACAACCGTCTTCTATATCTAGACTAACGAGATCCATCTGTACAACCGTCTTCTATATCTAGACTAATGAGATCCGTCTGTACAACCGTCATCTATATCTAGACTAACGAGACCCGTCTGTACAACCGTCTTCTATATCTAGACTAACGGGATACGTCGTTGGACAAACGTCTTCTATATCTAGACTAACGAGATCCGTCTGTACAACCGTCTTCTATATCTAGACTAACGAGATCCGTCTGTACAACCGTCTTCTATATCTAGACTAACGAGATCCGTCTGTACAACCGTCTTCTATATCTAGACTAACGAGATCCGTCTGTACAACCGTCTTCTATATCTAGACTAACGAGATCCGTCTGTACAACCGTCTTCTATATCTAGACTAACGAGATCTCTCGTTATACAACCGTCTTCTATATCTAGACTAACGAGATCTCTCGTTATACAACCGTCTTCTATATCTAGACTAACGAGATCCGTCTGTGCAACCGCCTTCTATATCTAGACTAACGAGATCCGTCTGCACAACCGTCTTCTATATCTAGACTAACGAGATCCGTCTGTACAACCGTCTTTTATATCTAGACTAACGAGATCCGTCTGCACAACCGTCTTCTATATCTAGACTAACGAGATCCGTCTGAACAACCGTCTTCTATATCTAGACTAACGAGATCCGTCTGCACAACCGTCTTCTATATCTAGACTAACGAGATCCGTCTGTACAACCGTCTTCTATATCTAGACTAACGAGATACGTCGTTGGACAAACGTCTTCTATATCTAGACTAACGAGATCCGTCTGTACAACCGTCTTCTATATCTAGACTAACGAGATCCGTCTGTACAACCGTCTTCTATATCTAGACTAACGAGATCCGTCTGTACAACCGTCTTCTATATCTAGACTAACGAGATCCGTCTGTACAACCGTCTTCTATATCTAGACTAACGAGATCCGTCTGTACAACCGTCTTCTATATCTAGACTAACGAGATCTCTCGTTATACAACCGTCTTCTATATCTAGACTAACGAGATCCGTCTGTACAACCGCCTTCTATATCTAGACTACCGAGATACGTCGTTGTACAACCATCTTCTATATCTAGACTAACGCGATCCGTCTGTACAACCGTTTTCTATATCGAGACTAACGAGATCCGTCTGTACAACCGTCTTCTATATCTAGACTAACGGGATACGACGTTGGACAAACGTCTTCTATATCTAGACTAACGAGATCCGTCTGTACAACCGTCTTCTATATCTAGACTAACGAGATCCGTCTGTACAACCGTCTTCTATATCTAGACTAACGAGATCCGTCTGAACAACCGTCTTCTATATCTAGACTAACGAGATCCGTCTGTACAACCGTCTTCTATATCTAGACTAACGAGATCCGTCGTTGTACAACCGTCTTCTATATCTAGACTAACGAGATCCGTCTGTACAACCGTCTTCTATATCTAGACTAACGAGATCCGTCTGTACAACCGTCTTCTATATCTAGACTAACGAGATCCGTCTGTACAACCGTCTTCTATATCTAGACTAACGAGATCCGTCTGTACAACCGTCTTCTATATCTAGACTAACGAGATCTCTCGTTATACAACCGTCTTCTATATCTAGACTAACGAGATCCGTCTGTACAACCGCCTTCTATATCTAGACTAACGAGATCCGTCTGCACAACCGTCTTCTATATCTAGACTAACGAGATCCGTCTGTACAACCGTCTTTTATATCTAGACTAACGAGATCCGTCTGCACAACCGTCTTCTATATCTAGACTAACGAGATCCGTCTGGACAACCTTCTTCTATATCTAGACTAACGAGATCCGTCTGTACAACCGTCTTCTATATCTAGACTAACGAGATCCGTCGTTGTACAACCATCTTATATATCTAGACTAACGCGATCCGTCTGTACAACAGTTTTCTATATCGAGACTAACGAGATCCGTCTGTACAACCGTCTTCTATATCTAGACTAACGGGATACGTCGTTGGACAAACGACTTCTATATCTAGACTAACGAGATCCGTCTGTACAACCGTCTTCTATATCTAGACTAACGAGATCCGTCTGTACAACCGTCTTCTATATCTAGACTAACGAGATCTCTCGTTATACAACCGTCTTCTATATCTAGACTAACGAGATCCGTCTGTACAACCGCCTTCTATATCTAGACTAACGAGATACGTCGTTGTACAACAATCTTCTATATCTAGTCTAACGCGATCCGTCTGTACAACCGTTTTCTATATCTAGACTAACGAGACCTCTCGTTATACAACCGTCTTCTATATCTAGACTAACGGGATCCGTCTGTACAACCGTCTTCTATATCTAGACTAACGAGATCCGTCTGTACAACCGTCTTCTATATCTAGACTAACGAGATCTCTCGTTATACAACCGTCTTCTATATCTAGACTAACGAGATCCGTCTGTACAACCGCCTTCTATATCTAGACTAACGAGATACGTCGTTGTACAACAATCTTCTATATCTAGACTAACGCGATCCGTCTGTACAACCGTTTTCTATATCTAGACTAACGAGACCTCTCGTTATACAACCGTCTTCTATATCTAGACTAACGGGATCCGTCTGTACAACCGTCTTCTATATCTAGACTAACGAGATCCGTCTGTACAACAGTTTTCTATATCGAGACTAACGAGATCCGTCTGTACAACCGTCTTCTATATCTAGACTAACGGGATACGTCGTTGGACAAACGACTTCTATATCTAGACTAACGAGATCCGTCTGTACAACCGTCTTCTATATCTAGACTAACGAGATCCGTCTGTACAACCGTCTTCTATATCTAGACTAACGAGATCTCTCGTTATACAACCGTCTTCTATATCTAGACTAACGAGATCCGTCTGTACAACCGCCTTCTATATCTAGACTAACGAGATACGTCGTTGTACAACAATCTTCTATATCTAGACTAACGCGATCCGTCTGTACAACCGTTTTCTATATCTAGACTAACGAGACCTCTCGTTATACAACCGTCTTCTATATCTAGACTAACGGGATCCGTCTGTACAACCGTCTTCTATATCTAGACTAACGAGATCCGTCTGTACAACCGTCTTCTATATCTAGACTAACGAGATCTCTCGTTATACAACCGTCTTCTATATCTAGACTAACGAGATCCGTCTGTACAACCGCCTTCTATATCTAGACTAACGAGATACGTCGTTGTACAACAATCTTCTATATCTAGACTAACGCGATCCGTCTGTACAACCGTTTTCTATATCTAGACTAACGAGACCTCTCGTTATACAACCGTCTTCTATATCTAGACTAACGGGATCCGTCTGTACAACCGTCTTCTATATCTAGACTAACGAGATCCGTCTGTACAACCGTCTTCTATATCTAGACTAACGAGATACGTCGTTGGCCAAACGTCTTCTATATCTAGACTAACGAGATCCGTCTGTACAACCGTCTTCTATATCTAGACTAACGAGATCCGTCTGTACAACCGTCTTCTCTATCTAGACTCACGAGACCCGTCTGTACAACCTTCTTCTATATCTAGACTAACGAGATCCGTCTGTACAACCGTCTTCTATATCTAGACTAACGAGATCCGTCTGCACAACCGTCTTCTATATCTAGACTAACGAGATCCGTCTGTACAACCGTCTTCTATATCTAGACTAACGAGATCCGTCTGTACAACCGTCTCCTATATCTAGACTAACGAGATCCGTCTGTACAACCGTCTTCTATATCTAGACTAACGAGATCCGTCTGTACAACCGTCTTCTATATCTAGACTAACGAGATCTCTCGTTATACAACCGTCTTCTATATCTAGACTAACGAGATCCGTCTGTACAACCGTCTTTTATATCTAGACTAACGAGATCCGTCTGCACAACCGTCTTCTATATCTAGACTAACGAGATCCGTCTGAACAACCGTCTTCTATATCTAGACTAACGAGATCCGTCTGCACAACCGTCTTCTATATCTAGACTAACGAGATCCGTCTGTACAACCGTCTTCTATATCTAGACTAACGAGATACGTCGTTGGACAAACGTCTTCTATATCTAGACTAACGAGATCCGTCTGTACAACCGTCTTCTATATCTAGACTAACGAGATCCGTCTGTACAACCGTCTTCTATATCTAGACTAACGGGATACGACGTTGGACAAACGTCTTCTATATCTAGACTAACGAGATCCGTCTGTACAACCGTCTTCTATATCTAGACTAACGAGATCCGTCTGTACAACCGTCTTCTATATCTAGACTAACGAGATCCGTCTGTACAACCGTCTTCTATATCTAGACTAACGAGATCCGTCTGTACAACCGTCTTCTATATCTAGACTAACGAGATCTCTCGTTATACAACCGTCTTCTATATCTAGACTAACGAGATCCGTCTGTACAACCGCCTTCTATATCTAGACTACCGAGATACGTCGTTGTACAACCATCTTCTATATCTAGACTAACGCGATCCGTCTGTACAACCGTTTTCTATATCGAGACTAACGAGATCCGTCTGTACAACCGTCTTCTATATCTAGACTAACGGGATACGACGTTGGACAAACGTCTTCTATATCTAGACTAACGAGATCCGTCTGTACAACCGTCTTCTATATCTAGACTAACGAGATCCGTCTGTACAACCGTCTTCTATATCTAGACTAACGAGATCCGTCTGAACAACCGTCTTCTATATCTAGACTAACGAGATCCGTCTGTACAACCGTCTTCTATATCTAGACTAACGAGATCCGTCTGTACAACCGTCTTCTATATCTAGACTAACGAGATCCGTCTGTACAACCGTCTTCTATATCTAGACTAACGAGATCCGTCTGTACAACCGTCTTCTATATCTAGACTAACGAGATCTCTCGTTATACAACCGTCTTCTATATCTAGACTAACGAGATCCGTCTGTACAACCGCCTTCTATATCTAGACTAACGAGATCCGTCTGCACAACCGTCTTCTATATCTAGACTAACGCGATCCGTCTGTACAACCGTTTTCTATATCGAGACTAACGAGATCCGTCTGTACAACCGTCTTCTATATCTAGACTAACGGGATACGACGTTGGACAAACGTCTTCTATATCTAGACTAACGAGATCCGTCTGTACAACCGTCTTCTATATCTAGACTAACGAGATCCGTCTGTACAACCGTCTTCTATATCTAGACTAACGAGATCCGTCTGAACAACCGTCTTCTATATCTAGACTAACGAGATCCGTCTGTACAACCGTCTTCTATATCTAGACTAACGAGATCCGTCTGTACAACCGTCTTCTATATCTAGACTAACGAGATCCGTCTGTACAACCGTCTTCTATATCTAGACTAACGAGATCCGTCTGTACAACCGTCTTCTATATCTAGACTAACGAGATCTCTCGTTATACAACCGTCTTCTATATCTAGACTAACGAGATCCGTCTGTACAACCGCCTTCTATATCTAGACTAACGAGATCCGTCTGCACAACCGTCTTCTATATCTAGACTAACGAGATCCGTCTGTACAACCGTCTTTTATATCTAGACTAACGAGATCCGTCTGCACAACCGTCTTCTATATCTAGACTAACGAGATCCGTCTGAACAACCGTCTTCTATATCTAGACTCACGAGATCCGTCTGTACAACCGTCTTCTATATCTAGACTAACGAGACCCGTCTGTACAACCGTTTTCTATATCTAGACTAACGAGATCCGTCGTTGTACAACCGTCTTCTATATCTAGACTAACGAGATCCGTCTGTACAACCGTCTTCTATATCTAGACTAACGAGATCCGTCTGTACAACCGTCTTCTATATCTAGACTAACGAGATCCGTCTGTACAACCGTCTTCTATATCTAGACTAACGAGATCCGTCTGTACAACCGTCTTCTATATCTAGACTAACGAGATCCGTCTGTACAACCGTCTTCTATATCTAGACTAACGAGATCCGTCTGTACAACCGTCTTCTATATCTAGACTAACGAGATCCGTCTGTACAACCGTCTTCTATATCTAGACTAACGAGGTCTCTCGTTATACAACCGTCTTCTATATCCAGACTAACGAGATCCGTCTGTACAACCGCCTTCTATATCTAGACTAACGAGATCCGTCTGCACAACCGTCTTCTATATCTAGACTAACGAGATCCGTCTGTGCAACCGTCTTCTATATCTAGACGAACGAGATCTCTCGTTATACAACCGTCTTCTATATCTAGACTAACGAGATCCGTCTGTACAACCGCCTTCTATATCTAGACTAACGAGATACGTCGTTGTACAACCATCTTCTATATCTAGACTAACGCGATCCGTCTGTACAACCGTTTTCTATATCTAGACTAACGAGACCTCTCGTTATACAACCGTCTTCTATATCTAGACTAACGGGATCCGTCTGTACAACCGTCTTCTATATCTAGACTAACGAGATCCGTCTGTACAACCGTCTTCTATATCTAGACTAACGAGATACGTCGTTGGACAAACGTCTTCTATATCTAGACTAACGAGATCCGTCTGTACAACCGTCTTCTATATCTAGACTAACGAGATCCGTCTGTACAACCGCCTTCTATATCTAGACTAACGAGATCCGTCTGCACAACCGTCTTCTATATCTAGACTAACGAGATCCGTCTGTACAACCGTCTTTTATATCTAGACTAACGAGATCCGTCTGCACAACCGTCTTCTATATCTAGACTAACGAGATCCGTCTGTACAACCGTCTTCTATATCTAGACTAACGGGATCCGTCTGTACAACCGTCTTCTATATCTAGACTAACGAGATCCGTCTGTACAACCGTCTTCTATATCTAGACTAACGAGATACGTCGTTGGACAAACGTCTTCTATATCTAGACTAACGAGATCCGTCTGTACAACCGTCTTCTATATCTAGACTAACGAGATCCGTCTGTACAACCGTCTTCTATATCTAGACTAACGAGATCCGTCTGTACAACCGTCTTCTATATCTAGACTAACGAGATCTCTCGTTATACAACCGTCTCCTATATCTAGACTAACGAGATCCGTCTGTACAACCGCCTTCTATATCTAGACTAACGAGATACGTCGTTGTACAACCATCTTCTATATCTAGACTAACGCGATCCGTCTGTACAACCGTTTTCTATATCTAGACTAACGAGATCCGTCTGTACAACCGTCTTCTATATCTAGACTAACGAGATCCGTCTGTACAACCGTCTTCTATATCTAGACTAACGAGATCCGTCTGTACAACCGTCTTCTATATCTAGACTAACGAGATCCGTCTGTACAACCGTCTTCTATATCTAGACTAACGAGATCCGTCTGTACAACCGTCTTCTATATCTAGACTAACGAGATCCGTCTGTACAACCGTCTTCTATATCTAGACTAACGAGATCCGTCTGTACAACCGTCTTCTATATCTAGACTAACGAGACCTCTCGTTATACAACCGTCTTCTATATCTAGACTAACGGGATCCGTCTGTACAACCGTCTTCTATATCTAGACTAACGAGATCCGTCTGTACAACCGTCTTCTATATCTAGACTAACGAGATACGTCGTTGGACAAACGTCTTCTATATCTAGACTAACGAGATCCGTCTGTACAACCGTCTTCTATATCTAGACTAACGAGATCCGTCTGTACAACCGTCTTCTATATCTAGACTAACGAGATCCGTCTGTACAACCGTCTTCTATATCTAGACTAACGAGATCTCTCGTTATACAACCGTCTCCTATATCTAGACTAACGAGATCCGTCTGTACAACCGCCTTCTATATCTAGACTAACGAGATACGTCGTTGTACAACCATCTTCTATATCTAGACTAACGCGATCCGTCTGTACAACCGTTTTCTATATCTAGACTAACGAGACCTCTCGTTATACAACCGTCTTCTATATCTAGACTAACGGGATCCGTCTGTACAACCGTCTTCTATATCTAGACTAACGAGATCCGTCTGTACAACCGTCTTCTATATCTAGACTAACGAGATCCGTCTGTACAACCGTCTTCTATATCTAGACTAACGAGATCCGTCTGTACAACCGTCTTCTATATCTAGACTAACGAGATCCGTCTGTACAACCGTCTTCTATATCTAGACTAACGAGATCTCTCGTTATACAACCGTCTCCTATATCTAGACTAACGAGATCCGTCTGTACAACCGCCTTCTATATCTAGACTAACGAGATACGTCGTTGTACAACCATCTTCTATATCTAGACTAACGAGATCCGTCTGTACAACCGTTTTCTATATCTAGACTAACGAGACCTCTCGTTATACAACCGTCTTCTATATCTAGACTAACGGGATCCGTCTGTACAACCGTCTTCTATATCTAGACTAACGAGATCCGTCTGTACAACCGTCTTCTATATCTAGACTAACGAGATACGTCGTTGGACAAACGTCTTCTATATCTAGACTAACGAGATCCGTCTGTACAACCGTCTTCTATATCTAGACTAACGAGATCCGTCTGTACAACCGTCTTCTATATCTAGACTAACGAGATCCGTCTGTACAACCGTCTTCTATATCTAGACTAACGAGATCTCTCGTTATACAACCGTCTCCTATATCTAGACTAACGAGATCCGTCTGTACAACCGCCTTCCATATCTAGACTAACGAGATACGTCGTTGTACAACCATCTTCTATATCTAGACTAACGCGATCCGTCTGTACAACCGTTTTCTATATCTAGACTAACGAGATCCGTCTGTACAACCGTCTTCTATATCTAGACTAACGAGATCCGTCTGTACAACCGTCTTCTATATCTAGACTAACGAGATCCGTCTGTACAACCGTCTTCTATATCTAGACTAACGAGATCCGTCTGTACAACCGTCTTCTATATCTAGACTAACGAGATCCGTCTGTACAACCGTCTTCTATATCTAGACTAACGAGATCCGTCTGTACAACCGTCTTCTATATCTAGACTAACGAGATCCGTCTGTACAACCGTCTTCTATATCTAGACTAACGAGATCTCTCGTTATACAACCGTCTTCTATATCTAGACTAACGAGATCCGTCTGTACAACCGCCTTCTATATCTAGACTAACGAGATCCGTCTGCACAACCGTCTTCTATATCTAGACTAACGAGATCCGTCTGTACAACCGTCTTTTATATCTAGACTAACGAGATCCGTCTGCACAACCGTCTTCTATATCTAGACTAACGAGATCCGTCTGAACAACCGTCTTCTATATCTAGACTCACGAGATCCGTCTGTACAACCGTCTTCTATATCTAGACTAACGAGACCCGTCTGTACAACCGTTTTCTATATCTAGACTAACGAGATCCGTCGTTGTACAACCGTCTTCTATATCTAGACTAACGAGATCCGTCTGTACAACCGTCTTCTATATCTAGACTAACGAGATCCGTCTGTACAACCGTCTTCTATATCTAGACTAACGAGATCCGTCTGTACAACCGTCTTCTATATCTAGACTAACGAGATCCGTCTGTACAACCGTCTTCTATATCTAGACTAACGAGATCCGTCTGTACAACCGTCTTCTATATCTAGACTAACGAGATCCGTCTGTACAACCGTCTTCTATATCTAGACTAACGAGATCCGTCTGTACAACCGTCTTCTATATCTAGACTAACGAGGTCTCTCGTTATACAACCGTCTTCTATATCCAGACTAACGAGATCCGTCTGTACAACCGCCTTCTATATCTAGACTAACGAGATCCGTCTGCACAACCGTCTTCTATATCTAGACTAACGAGATCCGTCTGTGCAACCGTCTTCTATATCTAGACGAACGAGATCTCTCGTTATACAACCGTCTTCTATATCTAGACTAACGAGATCCGTCTGTACAACCGCCTTCTATATCTAGACTAACGAGATACGTCGTTGTACAACCATCTTCTATATCTAGACTAACGCGATCCGTCTGTACAACCGTTTTCTATATCTAGACTAACGAGACCTCTCGTTATACAACCGTCTTCTATATCTAGACTAACGGGATCCGTCTGTACAACCGTCTTCTATATCTAGACTAACGAGATCCGTCTGTACAACCGTCTTCTATATCTAGACTAACGAGATACGTCGTTGGACAAACGTCTTCTATATCTAGACTAACGAGATCCGTCTGTACAACCGTCTTCTATATCTAGACTAACGAGATCCGTCTGTACAACCGCCTTCTATATCTAGACTAACGAGATCCGTCTGCACAACCGTCTTCTATATCTAGACTAACGAGATCCGTCTGTACAACCGTCTTTTATATCTAGACTAACGAGATCCGTCTGCACAACCGTCTTCTATATCTAGACTAACGAGATCCGTCTGAACAACCGTCTTCTATATCTAGACTCACGAGATCCGTCTGTACAACCGTCTTCTATATCTAGACTAACGAGACCCGTCTGTACAACCGTTTTCTATATCTAGACTAACGAGATCCGTCGTTGTACAACCGTCTTCTATATCTAGACTAACGAGATCCGTCTGTACAACCGTCTTCTATATCTAGACTAACGAGATCCGTCTGTACAACCGACTTCTATATCTAGACTAACGAGATCCGTCTGTACAACCGTCTTCTATATCTAGACTAACGAGATCCGTCTGTACAACCGTTTTCTATATCTAGACTAACGAGACCTCTCGTTATACAACCGTCTTCTATATCTAGACTAACGGGATCCGTCTGTACAACCGTCTTCTATATCTAGACTAACGAGATCCGTCTGTACAACCGTCTACTATATCTAGACTAACGAGATACGTCGTTGGACAAACGTCTTCTATATCTAGACTAACGAGATCCGTCTGTACAACCGTCTTCTATATCTAGACTAACGAGATCCGTCTGTACAACCGTCTTCTATATCTAGACTAACGAGATCCGTCTGTACAACCGTCTTCTATATCTAGACTAACGAGATCTCTCGTTATACAACCGTCTCCTATATCTAGACTAACGAGATCCGTCTGTACAACCGCCTTCTATATCTAGACTAACGAGATACGTCGTTGTACAACCATCTTCTATATCTAGACTAACGCGATCCGTCTGTACAACCGTTTTCTATATCTAGACTAACGAGACCTCTCGTTATACAACCGTCTTCTATATCTAGACTAACGAGATCCGTCTGTACAACCGTCTTCTATATCTAGACTAACGAGATCCGTCTGCACAACCGTCTTCTATATCTAGACTAACGAGATCCGTCTGAACAACCGTCTTCTATATCTAGACTCACGAGATCCGTCTGTACAACCGTCTTCTATATCTAGACTAACGAGACCCGTCTGTACAACCGTTTTCTATATCTAGACTAACGAGATCCGTCGTTGTACAACCGTCTTCTATATCTAGACTAACGAGATCCGTCTGTACAACCGTCTTCTATATCTAGACTAACGAGATCCGTCTGTACAACCGTCTTCTATATCTAGACTAACGAGATCCGTCTGTACAACCGTCTTCTATATCTAGACTAACGAGATCCGTCTGTACAACCGTCTTCTATATCTAGACTAACGAGATCCGTCTGTACAACCGTCTTCTATATCTAGACTAACGAGATCCGTCTGTACAACCGTCTTCTATATCTAGACTAACGAGATCCGTCTGTACAACCGTCTTCTATATCTAGACTAACGAGATCCGTCTGTACAACCGTCTTCTATATGTAGACTAACGAGATCTCTCGTTATACAACCGTCTTCTATATCTAGACTAACGAGATCCGTCTGTACAACCGCCTTCTATATCTAGACTAACGAGATCCGTCTGCACAACCGTCTTCTATATCTAGACTAACGAGATCCGTCTGTACAACCGTCTTTTATATCTAGACTAACGAGATCCGTCTGTACAACCGTCTTCTATATCTAGACTAACGAGATCCGTCTGTACAACCGTCTTCTATATCTAGACTAACGAGATACGTCGTTGGACAAACGTCTTCTATATCTAGACTAACGAGATCCGTCTGTACAACCGTCTTCTATATCTAGACTAACGAGATCCGTCTGTACAACCGCCTTCTATATCTAGACTAACGAGATCTGTCTGCACAACCGTCTTCTATATCTAGACTAACGAGATCCGTCTGTACAACCGTCTTCTATATCTAGACTAACGAGATCCGTCTGCACAACCGTCTTCTATATCTAGACTAACGAGATCCGTCTGAACAACCGTCTTCTATATCTAGACTCACGAGATCCGTCTGTACAACCGTTTTCTATATCTAGACTAACGAGATCCGTCGTTGTACAACCGTCTTCTATATCTAGACTAACGAGATCCGTCTGTACAACCGTCTTCTATATCTAGACTAACGAGATCCGTCTGTACAACCGTCTTCTATATCTAGACTAACGAGATCCGTCTGTACAACCGTCTTCTATATCTAGACTAACGACATCCGTCTGTACAACCGTCTTCTATATCTAGACTAACGAGATCCGTCTGTACAACCGTCTTCTATATCTAGACTAACGAGATCCGTCTGTACAACCGTCTTCTATATCTAGACTAACGAGATCCGTCTGTACAACCGTCTTCTATATCTAGACTAACGACATCCGTCTGTACAACCGTCTTCTATATCTAGACTAACGAGATCCGTCTGTACAACCGTCTTCTATATCTAGACTAACGAGATCCGTCTGTACAACCGTCTTCTAT
Source organism: Andrena bicolor (assembly GCA_960531205.1). Lineage (NCBI taxonomy): Eukaryota > Metazoa > Arthropoda > Insecta > Hymenoptera > Andrenidae > Andrena > Andrena bicolor. Next base: position 610,440 of record CAUIJW010000096.1, read on the forward strand.
ATCTAGACTAACGAGATCCGTCTGTACAACCGTCTTCTATATCTAGACTAACCAGATCCGTCTGTACAACCGTCTTCTATATCTAGACTAACGAGATCCGTCTGTACAACCGTCTTCTATATCTAGACTAACGAGATCCGTCTGTACAACCGTCTTCTATATCTAGACTAACGAGATCTCTCGTTATACAACCGTCTTCTATATCCAGACTAACGAGATCCGTCTGTACAACCGCCTTCTATATCTAGACTAACGAGATCCGTCTGCACAACCGTCTTCTATATCTAGACTAACGAGATCCGTCTGTACAACCGTCTTTTATATCTAGACTAACGAGATCCGTCTGCACAACCGTCTTCTATATCTAGACTAACGAGATCCGTCTGAACAACCGTCTTCTATATCTAGACTAACGAGATCCGTCTGTACAACCGCCTTCTATATCTAGACTAACGAGATCCGTCTGTACAACCGTCTTCTATATCTAGACTAACGAGATCCGTCTGTACAACCGTCTTCTATATCTAGACTAACGAGATCCGTCTGTACAACCGTCTTCTATATGTAGACTAACGAGATCTCTCGTTATACAACCGTCTTCTATATCTAGACTAACGAGATCCGTCTGTACAACCGCCTTCTATATCTAGACTAACGAGATACGTCGTTGGACAAACGTCTTCTATATCTAGACTAACGAGATCCGTCTGTACAACCGTCTTCTATATCTAGACTAACGAGATCCGTCTGTACAACCGTCTTCTATATCTAGACTAACGAGATCCGTCTGTACAACCGTCTTCTATATCTAGACTAACGAGATCCGTCTGTACAACCGTCTTCTATATCTAGACTAACGAGATCCGTCTGTACAACCGTCTTCTATATCTAGACTAACGACATCCGTCTGTACAACCGTCTTCTATATCTAGACTAACGAGATCCGTCTGTACAACCGTCTTCTATATCTAGACTAACGAGATCCGTCTGTACAACCGTCTTCTATATCTAGACTAACGAGATCCGTCTGTACAACCGTCTTCTATATCTAGACTAACCAGATCCGTCTGTACAACCGTCTTCTATATCTAGACTAACGAGATCCGTCTGTACAACCGTCTTCTATATCTAGACTAACGAGATCCGTCTGTACAACCGTCTTCTATATCTAGACTAACGAGATCTCTCGTTATACAACCGTCTTCTATATCCAGACTAACGAGATCCGTCTGTACAACCGCCTTCTATATCTAGACTAACGAGATCCGTCTGCACAACCGTCTTCTATATCTAGACTAACGAGATCCGTCTGTACAACCGTCTTCTATATCTAGACTAACGAGATCCGTCTGTACAACCGCCTTCTATATCTAGACTAACGAGATCCGTCTGTACAACCGTCTTCTATATCTAGACTAACGAGATCCGTCTGTACAACCGTCTTCTATATCTAGACTAACGAGATCCGTCTGTACAACCGTCTTCTATATGTAGACTAACGAGATCTCTCGTTATACAACCGTCTTCTATATCTAGACTAACGAGATCCGTCTGTACAACCGCCTTCTATATCTAGACTAACGAGATACGTCGTTGGACAAACGTCTTCTATATCTAGACTAACGAGATCCGTCTGTACAACCGTCTTCTATATCTAGACTAACGAGATCCGTCTGTACAACCGTCTTCTATATCTAGACTAACCAGATCCGTCTGTACAACCGTCTTCTATATCTAGACTAACGAGATCCGTCTGTACAACCGTCTTCTATATCTAGACTAACGAGATCTCTCGTTATACAACCGTCTTCTATATCTAGACTAACGAGATCCGTCTGTACAACCGCCTTCTATATCTAGACTAACGAGATCCGTCTGCACAACCGTCTTCTATATCTAGACTAACGAGATCCGTCTGTACAACCGTCTTTTATATCTAGACTAACGAGATCCGTCTGCACAACCGTCTTCTATATCTAGACTAACGAGATCCGTCTGTACAACCTTCTTCTATATCTAGACTAACGAGATCCGTCTGTACAACCGTCTTCTATATCTAGACTAACGAGATCCGTCGTTGTACAACCATCTTATATATCTAGACTAACGCGATCCGTCTGTACAACAGTTTTCTATATCGAGACTAACGAGATCCGTCTGTACAACCGTCTTCTATATCTAGACTAACGGGATACGTCGTTGGACAAACGACTTCTATATCTAGACTAACGAGATCCGTCTGTACAACCGTCTTCTATATCTAGACTAACGAGATCCGTCTGTACAACCGTCTTCTATATCTAGACTAACGAGATCTCTCGTTATACAACCGTCTTCTATATCTAGACTAACGAGATCCGTCTGTACAACCGCCTTCTATATCTAGACTAACGAGATACGTCGTTGTACAACAATCTTCTATATCTAGACTAACGCGATCCGTCTGTACAACCGTTTTCTATATCTAGACTAACGAGACCTCTCGTTATACAACCGTCTTCTATATCTAGACTAACGGGATCCGTCTGTACAACCGTCTTCTATATCTAGACTAACGAGATCCGTCTGTACAACCGTCTTCTATATCTAGACTAACGAGATCTCTCGTTATACAACCGTCTTCTATATCTAGACTAACGAGATCCGTCTGTACAACCGCCTTCTATATCTAGACTAACGAGATACGTCGTTGTACAACAATCTTCTATATCTAGACTAACGCGATCCGTCTGTACAACCGTTTTCTATATCTAGACTAACGAGACCTCTCGTTATACAACCGTCTTCTATATCTAGACTAACGGGATCCGTCTGTACAACCGTCTTCTATATCTAGACTAACGAGATCCGTCTGTACAACAGTTTTCTATATCGAGACTAACGAGATCCGTCTGTACAACCGTCTTCTATATCTAGACTAACGGGATACGTCGTTGGACAAACGACTTCTATATCTAGACTAACGAGATCCGTCTGTACAACCGTCTTCTATATCTAGACTAACGAGATCCGTCTGTACAACCGTCTTCTATATCTAGACTAACGAGATCTCTCGTTATACAACCGTCTTCTATATCTAGACTAACGAGATCCGTCTGTACAACCGCCTTCTATATCTAGACTAACGAGATACGTCGTTGTACAACAATCTTCTATATCTAGACTAACGCGATCCGTCTGTACAACCGTTTTCTATATCTAGACTAACGAGACCTCTCGTTATACAACCGTCTTCTATATCTAGACTAACGGGATCCGTCTGTACAACCGTCTTCTATATCTAGACTAACGAGATCCGTCTGTACAACCGTCTTCTATATCTAGACTAACGAGATCTCTCGTTATACAACCGTCTTCTATATCTAGACTAACGAGATCCGTCTGTACAACCGCCTTCTATATCTAGACTAACGAGATACGTCGTTGTACAACAATCTTCTATATCTAGACTAACGCGATCCGTCTGTACAACCGTTTTCTATATCTAGACTAACGAGACCTCTCGTTATACAACCGTCTTCTATATCTAGACTAACGGGATCCGTCTGTACAACCGTCTTCTATATCTAGACTAACGAGATCCGTCTGTACAACCGTCTTCTATATCTAGACTAACGAGATACGTCGTTGGCCAAACGTCTTCTATATCTAGACTAACGAGATCCGTCTGTACAACCGTCTTCTATATCTAGACTAACGAGATCCGTCTGTACAACCGTCTTCTCTATCTAGACTCACGAGACCCGTCTGTACAACCTTCTTCTATATCTAGACTAACGAGATCCGTCTGTACAACCGTCTTCTATATCTAGACTAACGAGATCCGTCTGCACAACCGTCTTCTATATCTAGACTAACGAGATCCGTCTGTACAACCGTCTTCTATATCTAGACTAACGAGATCCGTCTGTACAACCGTCTTCTATATCTAGACTAACCAGATCCGTCTGTACAACCGTCTTCTATATCTAGACTAACGAGATCCGTCTGTACAACCGTCTTCTATATCTAGACTAACGAGATCCGTCTGTACAACCGTCTTCTATATCTAGACTAACGAGATCTCTCGTTATACAACCGTCTTCTATATCCAGACTAACGAGATCCGTCTGTACAACCGCCTTCTATATCTAGACTAACGAGATCCGTCTGCACAACCGTCTTCTATATCTAGACTAACGAGATCCGTCTGTACAACCGTCTTTTATATCTAGACTAACGAGATCCGTCTGCACAACCGTCTTCTATATCTAGACTAACGAGATCCGTCTGAACAACCGTCTTCTATATCTAGACTAACGAGATCCGTCTGTACAACCGCCTTCTATATCTAGACTAACGAGATCCGTCTGTACAACCGTCTTCTATATCTAGACTAACGAGATCCGTCTGTATAACCGTCTTCTATATCTAGACTAACGAGATCCGTCTGTACAACCGTCTTCTATATGTAGACTAACGAGATCTCTCGTTATACAACCGTCTTCTATATCTAGACTAACGAGATCCGTCTGTACAACCGCCTTCTATATCTAGACTAACGAGATACGTCGTTGGACAAACGTCTTCTATATCTAGACTAACGAGATCCGTCTGTACAACCGTCTTCTATATCTAGACTAACGAGATCCGTCTGTACAACCGTCTTCTATATCTAGACTAACGAGATCCGTCTGTACAACCGTCTTCTATATCTAGACTAACGAGATCCGTCTGTACAACCGTCTTCTATATCTAGACTAACGAGATCCGTCTGTACAACCGTCTTCTATATCTAGACTAACGACATCCGTCTGTACAACCGTCTTCTATATCTAGACTAACGAGATCCGTCTGTACAACCGTCTTCTATATCTAGACTAACGAGATCCGTCTGTACAACCGTCTTCTATATCTAGACTAACGAGATCCGTCTGTACAACCGTCTTCTATATCTAGACTAACCAGATCCGTCTGTACAACCGTCTTCTATATCTAGACTAACGAGATCCGTCTGTACAACCGTCTTCTATATCTAGACTAACGAGATCCGTCTGTACAACCGTCTTCTATATCTAGACTAACGAGATCTCTCGTTATACAACCGTCTTCTATATCCAGACTAACGAGATCCGTCTGTACAACCGCCTTCTATATCTAGACTAACGAGATCCGTCTGCACAACCGTCTTCTATACCTAGACTAACGAGATCCGTCTGTACAACCGTCTTTTATATCTAGACTAACGAGATCCGTCTGCACAACCGTCTTCTATATCTAGACTAACGAGATCCGTCTGAACAACCGTCTTCTATATCTAGACTAACGAGATCCGTCTGTACAACCGCCTTCTATATCTAGACTAACGAGATCCGTCTGTACAACCGTCTTCTATATCTAGACTAACGAGATCCGTCTGTACAACCGTCTTCTATATCTAGACTAACGAGATCCGTCTGTACAACCGTCTTCTATATGTAGACTAACGAGATCTCTCGTTATACAACCGTCTTCTATATCTAGACTAACGAGATCCGTCTGTACAACCGCCTTCTATATCTAGACTAACGAGATACGTCGTTGGACAAACGTCTTCTATATCTAGACTAACGAGATCCGTCTGTACAACCGTCTTCTATATCTAGACTAACGAGATCCGTCTGTACAACCGTCTTCTATATCTAGACTAACCAGATCCGTCTGTACAACCGTCTTCTATATCTAGACTAACGAGATCCGTCTGTACAACCGTCTTCTATATCTAGACTAACGAGATCTCTCGTTATACAACCGTCTTCTATATCTAGACTAACGAGATCCGTCTGTACAACCGCCTTCTATATCTAGACTAACGAGATCCGTCTGCACAACCGTCTTCTATATCTAGACTAACGAGATCCGTCTGTACAACCGTCTTTTATATCTAGACTAACGAGATCCGTCTGCACAACCGTCTTCTATATCTAGACTAACGAGATCCGTCTGTACAACCTTCTTCTATATCTAGACTAACGAGATCCGTCTGTACAACCGTCTTCTATATCTAGACTAACGAGATCCGTCGTTGTACAACCATCTTATATATCTAGACTAACGCGATCCGTCTGTACAACAGTTTTCTATATCGAGACTAACGAGATCCGTCTGTACAACCGTCTTCTATATCTAGACTAACGGGATACGTCGTTGGACAAACGACTTCTATATCTAGACTAACGAGATCCGTCTGTACAACCGTCTTCTATATCTAGACTAACGAGATCCGTCTGTACAACCGTCTTCTATATCTAGACTAACGAGATCTCTCGTTATACAACCGTCTTCTATATCTAGACTAACGAGATCCGTCTGTACAACCGCCTTCTATATCTAGACTAACGAGATACGTCGTTGTACAACAATCTTCTATATCTAGACTAACGCGATCCGTCTGTACAACCGTTTTCTATATCTAGACTAACGAGACCTCTCGTTATACAACCGTCTTCTATATCTAGACTAACGGGATCCGTCTGTACAACCGTCTTCTATATCTAGACTAACGAGATCCGTCTGTACAACCGTCTTCTATATCTAGACTAACGAGATCTCTCGTTATACAACCGTCTTCTATATCTAGACTAACGAGATCCGTCTGTACAACCGCCTTCTATATCTAGACTAACGAGATACGTCGTTGTACAACAATCTTCTATATCTAGACTAACGCGATCCGTCTGTACAACCGTTTTCTATATCTAGACTAACGAGACCTCTCGTTATACAACCGTCTTCTATATCTAGACTAACGGGATCCGTCTGTACAACCGTCTTCTATATCTAGACTAACGAGATCCGTCTGTACAACAGTTTTCTATATCGAGACTAACGAGATCCGTCTGTACAACCGTCTTCTATATCTAGACTAACGGGATACGTCGTTGGACAAACGACTTCTATATCTAGACTAACGAGATCCGTCTGTACAACCGTCTTCTATATCTAGACTAACGAGATCCGTCTGTACAACCGTCTTCTATATCTAGACTAACGAGATCTCTCGTTATACAACCGTCTTCTATATCTAGACTAACGAGATCCGTCTGTACAACCGCCTTCTATATCTAGACTAACGAGATACGTCGTTGTACAACAATCTTCTATATCTAGACTAACGCGATCCGTCTGTACAACCGTTTTCTATATCTAGACTAACGAGACCTCTCGTTATACAACCGTCTTCTATATCTAGACTAACGGGATCCGTCTGTACAACCGTCTTCTATATCTAGACTAACGAGATCCGTCTGTACAACCGTCTTCTATATCTAGACTAACGAGATCTCTCGTTATACAACCGTCTTCTATATCTAGACTAACGAGATCCGTCTGTACAACCGCCTTCTATATCTAGACTAACGAGATACGTCGTTGTACAACAATCTTCTATATCTAGACTAACGCGATCCGTCTGTACAACCGTTTTCTATATCTAGACTAACGAGACCTCTCGTTATACAACCGTCTTCTATATCTAGACTAACGGGATCCGTCTGTACAACCGTCTTCTATATCTAGACTAACGAGATCCGTCTGTACAACCGTCTTCTATATCTAGACTAACGAGATACGTCGTTGGCCAAACGTCTTCTATATCTAGACTAACGAGATCCGTCTGTACAACCGTCTTCTATATCTAGACTAACGAGATCCGTCTGTACAACCGTCTTCTCTATCTAGACTCACGAGACCCGTCTGTACAACCTTCTTCTATATCTAGACTAACGAGATCCGTCTGTACAACCGTCTTCTATATCTAGACTAACGAGATCCGTCTGCACAACCGTCTTCTATATCTAGACTAACGAGATCCGTCTGTACAACCGTCTTCTATATCTAGACTAACGAGATCCGTCTGTACAACCGCCTTCTATATCTAGACTAACGAGATACGTCGTTGGACAAACGTCTTCTATATCTAGACTAACGAGATCCGTCTGTACAACCGTCTTCTATATCTAGACTAACGAGATCCGTCTGTACAACCGTCTTCTATATCTAGACTAACCAGATCCGTCTGTACAACCGTCTTCTATATCTAGACTAACGAGATCCGTCTGTACAACCGTCTTCTATATCTAGACTAACGAGATCTCTCGTTATACAACCGTCTTCTATATCTAGACTAACGAGATCCGTCTGTACAACCGCCTTCTATATCTAGACTAACGAGATCCGTCTGCACAACCGTCTTCTATATCTAGACTAACGAGATCCGTCTGTACAACCGTCTTTTATATCTAGACTAACGAGATCCGTCTGCACAACCGTCTTCTATATCTAGACTAACGAGATCCGTCTGTACAACCTTCTTCTATATCTAGACTAACGAGATCCGTCTGTACAACCGTCTTCTATATCTAGACTAACGAGATCCGTCGTTGTACAACCATCTTATATATCTAGACTAACGCGATCCGTCTGTACAACAGTTTTCTATATCGAGACTAACGAGATCCGTCTGTACAACCGTCTTCTATATCTAGACTAACGGGATACGTCGTTGGACAACCTTCTTCTATATCTAGACTAACGAGATCCGTCTGTACAACCGTCTTCTATATCTAGACTAACGAGATCCGTCGTTGTACAACAATCTTCTATATCTAGACTAACGCGATCCGTCTGTACAACCGTTTTCTATATCTAGACTAACGAGACCTCTCGTTATACAACCGTCTTCTATATCTAGACTAACGGGATCCGTCTGTACAACCGTCTTCTATATCTAGACTAACGAGATCCGTCTGTACAACCGTCTTCTATATCTAGACTAACGAGATCTCTCGTTATACAACCGTCTTCTATATCTAGACTAACGAGATCCGTCTGTACAACCGCCTTCTATATCTAGACTAACGAGATACGTCGTTGTACAACAATCTTCTATATCTAGACTAACGCGATCCGTCTGTACAACCGTTTTCTATATCTAGACTAACGAGACCTCTCGTTATACAACCGTCTTCTATATCTAGACTAACGGGATCCGTCTGTACAACCGTCTTCTATATCTAGACTAACGAGACCCGTCTGTACAACCTTCTTCTATATCTAGACTAACGAGATCCGTCTGTACAACCGTCTTCTATATCTAGACTAACGAGATCCGTCTGCACAACCGTCTTCTATATCTAGACTAACGAGATCCGTCTGTACAACCGTCTTCTATATCTAGACTAACGAGATCCGTCTGTACAACCGTCTCCTATATCTAGACTAACGAGATCCGTCTGTACAACCGTCTTCTATATCTAGACTAACGAGATCCGTCTGTACAACCGTCTTCTATATCTAGACTAACGAGATCTCTCGTTATACAACCGTCTTCTATATCTAGACTAACGAGATCTCTCGTTATACAACCGTCTTCTATATCTAGACTAACGAGATCCGTCTGTACAACCGTCTTCTATATCTAGACTAACGAGATCCGTCTGTACAACCGTCTTCTATATCTAGACTAACGAGATCCGTCTGAACAACCGTCTTCTATATCTAGACTAACGAGATCCGTCTGTACAACCGTCTTCTATATCTAGACTAACGAGATCCGTCTGTACAACCGTCTTCTATATCTAGACTAACGAGATCCGTCTGTACAACCGTCTTCTATATCTAGACTAACGAGATCCGTCTGTACAACCGTCTTCTATATCTAGACTAACGAGATCTCTCGTTATACAACCGTCTTCTATATCTAGACTAACGAGATCCGTCTGTACAACCGCCTTCTATATCTAGACTAACGAGATCCGTCTGCACAACCGTCTTCTATATCTAGACTAACGCGATCCGTCTGTACAACCGTTTTCTATATCGAGACTAACGAGATCCGTCTGTACAACCGTCTTCTATATCTAGACTAACGGGATACGACGTTGGACAAACGTCTTCTATATCTAGACTAACGAGATCCGTCTGTACAACCGTCTTCTATATCTAGACTAACGAGATCCGTCTGTACAACCGTCTTCTATATCTAGACTAACGAGATCCGTCTGAACAACCGTCTTCTATATCTAGACTAACGAGATCCGTCTGTACAACCGTCTTCTATATCTAGACTAACGAGATCCGTCTGTACAACCGTCTTCTATATCTAGACTAACGAGATCCGTCTGTACAACCGTCTTCTATATCTAGACTAACGAGATCCGTCTGTACAACCGTCTTCTATATCTAGACTAACGAGATCTCTCGTTATACAACCGTCTTCTATATCTAGACTAACGAGATCCGTCTGTACAACCGCCTTCTATATCTAGACTAACGAGATCCGTCTGCACAACCGTCTTCTATATCTAGACTAACGAGATCCGTCTGTACAACCGTCTTTTATATCTAGACTAACGAGATCCGTCTGCACAACCGTCTTCTATATCTAGACTAACGAGATCCGTCTGAACAACCGTCTTCTATATCTAGACTCACGAGATCCGTCTGTACAACCGTCTTCTATATCTAGACTAACGAGACCCGTCTGTACAACCGTTTTCTATATCTAGACTAACGAGATCCGTCGTTGTACAACCGTCTTCTATATCTAGACTAACGAGATCCGTCTGTACAACCGTCTTCTATATCTAGACTAACGAGATCCGTCTGTACAACCGTCTTCTATATCTAGACTAACGAGATCCGTCTGTACAACCGTCTTCTATATCTAGACTAACGAGATCCGTCTGTACAACCGTCTTCTATATCTAGACTAACGAGATCCGTCTGTACAACCGTCTTCTATATCTAGACTAACGAGATCCGTCTGTACAACCGTCTTCTATATCTAGACTAACGAGATCCGTCTGTACAACCGTCTTCTATATCTAGACTAACGAGGTCTCTCGTTATACAACCGTCTTCTATATCCAGACTAACGAGATCCGTCTGTACAACCGCCTTCTATATCTAGACTAACGAGATCCGTCTGCACAACCGTCTTCTATATCTAGACTAACGCGATCCGTCTGTACAACCGTTTTCTATATCTAGACTAACGAGACCTCTCGTTATACAACCGTCTTCTATATCTAGACTAACGGGATCCGTCTGTACAACCGCCTTCTATATCTAGACTAACGAGATACGTCGTTGTACAACCATCTTCTATATCTAGACTAACGCGATCCGTCTGTACAACCGTTTTCTATATCTAGACTAACGAGACCTCTCGTTATACAACCGTCTTCTATATCTAGACTAACGGGATCCGTCTGTACAACCGTCTTCTATATCTAGACTAACGAGATCCGTCTGTACAACCGTCTTCTATATCTAGACTAACGAGATACGTCGTTGGACAAACGTCTTCTATATCTAGACTAACGAGATCCGTCTGTACAACCGTCTTCTATATCTAGACTAACGAGATCCGTCTGTACAACCGCCTTCTATATCTAGACTAACGAGATCCGTCTGCACAACCGTCTTCTATATCTAGACTAACGAGATCCGTCTGTACAACCGTCTTTTATATCTAGACTAACGAGATCCGTCTGCACAACCGTCTTCTATATCTAGACTAACGAGATCCGTCTGAACAACCGTCTTCTATATCTAGACTCACGAGATCCGTCTGTACAACCGTCTTCTATATCTAGACTAACGAGACCCGTCTGTACAACCGTCTTCTATATCTAGACTAACGGGATACGACGTTGGACAAACGTCTTCTATATCTAGACTAACGAGATCCGTCTGTACAACCGCCTTCTATATCTAGACTAACGAGATCGGTCTGTACAACCGTTTTCTATATCTAGACTAACGAGACCTCTCGTTATACAACCGTCTTCTATATCTAGACTAACGGGATCCGTCTGTACAACCGTCTTCTATATCTAGACTAACGAGATCCGTCTGTACAACCGTCTTCTATATCTAGACTAACGAGATACGTCGTTGGCCAAACGTCTTCTATATCTAGACTAACGAGATCCGTCTGTACAACCGTCTTCTATATCTAGACTAACGAGATCCGTCTGTACAACCGTCTTCTCTATCTAGACTCACGAGACCCGTCTGTACAACCTTCTTCTATATCTAGACTAACGAGATCCGTCTGTACAACCGTCTTCTATATCTAGACTAACGAGATCCGTCTGTACAACCGACTTCTATATCTAGACTAACGAGATCCGTCTGTACAACCGTCTTCTATATCTAGACTAACGAGATCCGTCTGTACAACCGTTTTCTATATCTAGACTAACGAGACCTCTCGTTATACAACCGTCTTCTATATCTAGACTAACGGGATCCGTCTGTACAACCGTCTTCTATATCTAGACTAACGAGATCCGTCTGTACAACCGTCTTCTATATCTAGACTAACGAGATACGTCGTTGGACAAACGTCTTCTATATCTAGACTAACGAGATCCGTCTGTACAACCGTCTTCTATATCTAGACTAACGAGATCCGTCTGTACAACCGTCTTCTATATCTAGACTAACGAGATCCGTCTGTACAACCGTCTTCTATATCTAGACTAACGAGATCTCTCGTTATACAACCGTCTCCTATATCTAGACTAACGAGATCCGTCTGTACAACCGCCTTCTATATCTAGACTAACGAGATACGTCGTTGTACAACCATCTTCTATATCTAGACTAACGCGATCCGTCTGTACAACCGTTTTCTATATCTAGACTAACGAGATCCGTCTGTACAACCGTCTTCTATATCTAGACTAACGAGATCCGTCTGTACAACCGTCTTCTATATCTAGACTAACGAGATCCGTCTGTACAACCGTCTTCTATATCTAGACTAACGAGATCTCTCGTTATACAACCGTCTTCTATATCTAGACTAACGAGATCCGTCTGTACAACCGCCTTCTATATCTAGACTAACGAGATCCGTCTGCACAACCGTCTTCTATATCTAGACTAACGAGATCCGTCTGTACAACCGTCTTTTATATCTAGACTAACGAGATCCGTCTGCACAACCGTCTTCTATATCTAGACTAACGAGATCCGTCTGAACAACCGTCTTCTATATCTAGACTCACGAGATCCGTCTGTACAACCGTCTTCTATATCTAGACTAACGAGACCCGTCTGTACAACCGTTTTCTATATCTAGACTAACGAGATCCGTCGTTGTACAACCGTCTTCTATATCTAGACTAACGAGATCCGTCTGTACAACCGTCTTCTATATCTAGACTAACGAGATCCGTCTGTACAACCGTCTTCTATATCTAGACTAACGAGATCCGTCTGTACAACCGTCTTCTATATCTAGACTAACGAGATCCGTCTGTACAACCGTCTTCTATATCTAGACTAACGAGATCCGTCTGTACAACCGTCTTCTATATCTAGACTAACGAGATCCGTCTGTACAACCGTCTTCTATATCTAGACTAACGAGATCCGTCTGTACAACCGTCTTCTATATCTAGACTAACGAGGTCTCTCGTTATACAACCGTCTTCTATATCCAGACTAACGAGATCCGTCTGTACAACCGCCTTCTATATCTAGACTAACGAGATCCGTCTGCACAACCGTCTTCTATATCTAGACTAACGCGATCCGTCTGTACAACCGTTTTCTATATCTAGACTAACGAGACCTCTCGTTATACAACCGTCTTCTATATCTAGACTAACGGGATCCGTCTGTACAACCGCCTTCTATATCTAGACTAACGAGATACGTCGTTGTACAACCATCTTCTATATCTAGACTAACGCGATCCGTCTGTACAACCGTTTTCTATATCTAGACTAACGAGACCTCTCGTTATACAACCGTCTTCTATATCTAGACTAACGGGATCCGTCTGTACAACCGTCTTCTATATCTAGACTAACGAGATCCGTCTGTACAACCGTCTTCTATATCTAGACTAACGAGATACGTCGTTGGACAAACGTCTTCTATATCTAGACTAACGAGATCCGTCTGTACAACCGTCTTCTATATCTAGACTAACGAGATCCGTCTGTACAACCGCCTTCTATATCTAGACTAACGAGATCCGTCTGCACAACCGTCTTCTATATCTAGACTAACGAGATCCGTCTGTACAACCGTCTTTTATATCTAGACTAACGAGATCCGTCTGCACAACCGTCTTCTATATCTAGACTAACGAGATCCGTCTGAACAACCGTCTTCTATATCTAGACTCACGAGATCCGTCTGTACAACCGTCTTCTATATCTAGACTAACGAGACCCGTCTGTACAACCGTCTTCTATATCTAGACTAACGGGATACGACGTTGGACAAACGTCTTCTATATCTAGACTAACGAGATCCGTCTGTACAACCGCCTTCTATATCTAGACTAACGAGATCGGTCTGTACAACCGTTTTCTATATCTAGACTAACGAGACCTCTCGTTATACAACCGTCTTCTATATCTAGACTAACGGGATCCGTCTGTACAACCGTCTTCTATATCTAGACTAACGAGATCCGTCTGTACAACCGTCTTCTATATCTAGACTAACGAGATACGTCGTTGGCCAAACGTCTTCTATATCTAGACTAACGAGATCCGTCTGTACAACCGTCTTCTATATCTAGACTAACGAGATCCGTCTGTACAACCGTCTTCTCTATCTAGACTCACGAGACCCGTCTGTACAACCTTCTTCTATATCTAGACTAACGAGATCCGTCTGTACAACCGTCTTCTATATCTAGACTAACGAGATCCGTCTGTACAACCGACTTCTATATCTAGACTAACGAGATCCGTCTGTACAACCGTCTTCTATATCTAGACTAACGAGATCCGTCTGTACAACCGTTTTCTATATCTAGACTAACGAGACCTCTCGTTATACAACCGTCTTCTATATCTAGACTAACGGGATCCGTCTGTACAACCGTCTTCTATATCTAGACTAACGAGATCCGTCTGTACAACCGTCTTCTATATCTAGACTAACGAGATACGTCGTTGGACAAACGTCTTCTATATCTAGACTAACGAGATCCGTCTGTACAACCGTCTTCTATATCTAGACTAACGAGATCCGTCTGTACAACCGTCTTCTATATCTAGACTAACGAGATCCGTCTGTACAACCGTCTTCTATATCTAGACTAACGAGATCTCTCGTTATACAACCGTCTCCTATATCTAGACTAACGAGATCCGTCTGTACAACCGCCTTCTATATCTAGACTAACGAGATACGTCGTTGTACAACCATCTTCTATATCTAGACTAACGCGATCCGTCTGTACAACCGTTTTCTATATCTAGACTAACGAGATCCGTCTGTACAACCGTCTTCTATATCTAGACTAACGAGATCCGTCTGTACAACCGTCTTCTATATCTAGACTAACGAGATCCGTCTGTACAACCGTCTTCTATATCTAGACTAACGAGATCCGTCTGTACAACCGTCTTCTATATCTAGACTAACGAGATCCGTCTGTACAACCGTCTTCTATATCTAGACTAACGAGACCTCTCGTTATACAACCGTCTTCTATATCTAGACTAACGGGATCCGTCTGTACAACCGTCTTCTATATCTAGACTAACGAGATCCGTCTGTACAACCGTCTTCTATATCTAGACTAACGAGATACGTCGTTGGACAAACGTCTTCTATATCTAGACTAACGAGATCCGTCTGTACAACCGTCTTCTATATCTAGACTAACGAGATCCGTCTGTACAACCGTCTTCTATATCTAGACTAACGAGATCCGTCTGTACAACCGTCTTCTATATCTAGACTAACGA
Source organism: Andrena bicolor (assembly GCA_960531205.1). Taxonomy (NCBI): domain Eukaryota; kingdom Metazoa; phylum Arthropoda; class Insecta; order Hymenoptera; family Andrenidae; genus Andrena; species Andrena bicolor. The sequence goes on from CAUIJW010000096.1 coordinate 626,192, forward strand.
GATCTCTCGTTATACAACCGTCTCCTATATCTAGACTAACGAGATCCGTCTGTACAACCGCCTTCTATATCTAGACTAACGAGATACGTCGTTGTACAACCATCTTCTATATCTAGACTAACGCGATCCGTCTGTACAACCGTTTTCTATATCTAGACTAACGAGACCTCTCGTTATACAACCGTCTTCTATATCTAGACTAACGGGATCCGTCTGTACAACCGTCTTCTATATCTAGACTAACGAGATCCGTCTGTACAACCGTCTTCTATATCTAGACTAACGAGATACGTCGTTGGACAAACGTCTTCTATATCTAGACTAACGAGATCCGTCTGTACAACCGTCTTCTATATCTAGACTAACGAGATCCGTCTGTACAACCGTCTTCTATATCTAGACTAACGAGATCCGTCTGTACAACCGTCTTCTATATCTAGACTAACGAGATCTCTCGTTATACAACCGTCTCCTATATCTAGACTAACGAGATCCGTCTGTACAACCGCCTTCTATATCTAGACTAACGAGATACGTCGTTGTACAACCATCTTCTATATCTAGACTAACGAGATCCGTCTGTACAACCGTTTTCTATATCTAGACTAACGAGACCTCTCGTTATACAACCGTCTTCTATATCTAGACTAACGGGATCCGTCTGTACAACCGTCTTCTATATCTAGACTAACGAGATCCGTCTGTACAACCGTCTTCTATATCTAGACTAACGAGATACGTCGTTGGACAAACGTCTTCTATATCTAGACTAACGAGATCCGTCTGTACAACCGTCTTCTATATCTAGACTAACGAGATCCGTCTGTACAACCGTCTTCTATATCTAGACTAACGAGATCCGTCTGTACAACCGTCTTCTATATCTAGACTAACGAGATCTCTCGTTATACAACCGTCTCCTATATCTAGACTAACGAGATCCGTCTGTACAACCGCCTTCTATATCTAGACTAACGAGATACGTCGTTGTACAACCATCTTCTATATCTAGACTAACGCGATCCGTCTGTACAACCGTTTTCTATATCTAGACTAACGAGATCCGTCTGTACAACCGTCTTCTATATCTAGACTAACGAGATCCGTCTGTACAACCGTCTTCTATATCTAGACTAACGAGATCCGTCTGTACAACCGTCTTCTATATCTAGACTAACGAGATCCGTCTGTACAACCGTCTTCTATATCTAGACTAACGAGATCCGTCTGTACAACCGTCTTCTATATCTAGACTAACGAGATCCGTCTGTACAACCGTCTTCTATATCTAGACTAACGAGATCCGTCTGTACAACCGTCTTCTATATCTAGACTAACGAGATCTCTCGTTATACAACCGTCTTCTATATCTAGACTAACGAGATCCGTCTGTACAACCGCCTTCTATATCTAGACTAACGAGATCCGTCTGCACAACCGTCTTCTATATCTAGACTAACGAGATCCGTCTGTACAACCGTCTTTTATATCTAGACTAACGAGATCCGTCTGCACAACCGTCTTCTATATCTAGACTAACGAGATCCGTCTGAACAACCGTCTTCTATATCTAGACTCACGAGATCCGTCTGTACAACCGTCTTCTATATCTAGACTAACGAGACCCGTCTGTACAACCGTTTTCTATATCTAGACTAACGAGATCCGTCGTTGTACAACCGTCTTCTATATCTAGACTAACGAGATCCGTCTGTACAACCGTCTTCTATATCTAGACTAACGAGATCCGTCTGTACAACCGTCTTCTATATCTAGACTAACGAGATCCGTCTGTACAACCGTCTTCTATATCTAGACTAACGAGATCCGTCTGTACAACCGTCTTCTATATCTAGACTAACGAGATCCGTCTGTACAACCGTCTTCTATATCTAGACTAACGAGATCCGTCTGTACAACCGTCTTCTATATCTAGACTAACGAGATCCGTCTGTACAACCGTCTTCTATATCTAGACTAACGAGGTCTCTCGTTATACAACCGTCTTCTATATCCAGACTAACGAGATCCGTCTGTACAACCGCCTTCTATATCTAGACTAACGAGATCCGTCTGCACAACCGTCTTCTATATCTAGACTAACGAGATCCGTCTGTGCAACCGTCTTCTATATCTAGACGAACGAGATCTCTCGTTATACAACCGTCTTCTATATCTAGACTAACGAGATCCGTCTGTACAACCGCCTTCTATATCTAGACTAACGAGATACGTCGTTGTACAACCATCTTCTATATCTAGACTAACGCGATCCGTCTGTACAACCGTTTTCTATATCTAGACTAACGAGACCTCTCGTTATACAACCGTCTTCTATATCTAGACTAACGGGATCCGTCTGTACAACCGTCTTCTATATCTAGACTAACGAGATCCGTCTGTACAACCGTCTTCTATATCTAGACTAACGAGATACGTCGTTGGACAAACGTCTTCTATATCTAGACTAACGAGATCCGTCTGTACAACCGTCTTCTATATCTAGACTAACGAGATCCGTCTGTACAACCGCCTTCTATATCTAGACTAACGAGATCCGTCTGCACAACCGTCTTCTATATCTAGACTAACGAGATCCGTCTGTACAACCGTCTTTTATATCTAGACTAACGAGATCCGTCTGCACAACCGTCTTCTATATCTAGACTAACGAGATCCGTCTGAACAACCGTCTTCTATATCTAGACTCACGAGATCCGTCTGTACAACCGTCTTCTATATCTAGACTAACGAGACCCGTCTGTACAACCGTTTTCTATATCTAGACTAACGAGATCCGTCGTTGTACAACCGTCTTCTATATCTAGACTAACGAGATCCGTCTGTACAACCGTCTTCTATATCTAGACTAACGAGATCCGTCTGTACAACCGACTTCTATATCTAGACTAACGAGATCCGTCTGTACAACCGTCTTCTATATCTAGACTAACGAGATCCGTCTGTACAACCGTTTTCTATATCTAGACTAACGAGACCTCTCGTTATACAACCGTCTTCTATATCTAGACTAACGGGATCCGTCTGTACAACCGTCTTCTATATCTAGACTAACGAGATCCGTCTGTACAACCGTCTTCTATATCTAGACTAACGAGATACGTCGTTGGACAAACGTCTTCTATATCTAGACTAACGAGATCCGTCTGTACAACCGTCTTCTATATCTAGACTAACGAGATCCGTCTGTACAACCGTCTTCTATATCTAGACTAACGAGATCCGTCTGTACAACCGTCTTCTATATCTAGACTAACGAGATCTCTCGTTATACAACCGTCTCCTATATCTAGACTAACGAGATCCGTCTGTACAACCGCCTTCTATATCTAGACTAACGAGATACGTCGTTGTACAACCATCTTCTATATCTAGACTAACGCGATCCGTCTGTACAACCGTTTTCTATATCTAGACTAACGAGACCTCTCGTTATACAACCGTCTTCTATATCTAGACTAACGAGATCCGTCTGTACAACCGTCTTCTATATCTAGACTAACGAGATCCGTCTGCACAACCGTCTTCTATATCTAGACTAACGAGATCCGTCTGAACAACCGTCTTCTATATCTAGACTCACGAGATCCGTCTGTACAACCGTCTTCTATATCTAGACTAACGAGACCCGTCTGTACAACCGTTTTCTATATCTAGACTAACGAGATCCGTCGTTGTACAACCGTCTTCTATATCTAGACTAACGAGATCCGTCTGTACAACCGTCTTCTATATCTAGACTAACGAGATCCGTCTGTACAACCGTCTTCTATATCTAGACTAACGAGATCCGTCTGTACAACCGTCTTCTATATCTAGACTAACGAGATCCGTCTGTACAACCGTCTTCTATATCTAGACTAACGAGATCCGTCTGTACAACCGTCTTCTATATCTAGACTAACGAGATCCGTCTGTACAACCGTCTTCTATATCTAGACTAACGAGATCCGTCTGTACAACCGTCTTCTATATCTAGACTAACGAGATCCGTCTGTACAACCGTCTTCTATATGTAGACTAACGAGATCTCTCGTTATACAACCGTCTTCTATATCTAGACTAACGAGATCCGTCTGTACAACCGCCTTCTATATCTAGACTAACGAGATCCGTCTGCACAACCGTCTTCTATATCTAGACTAACGAGATCCGTCTGTACAACCGTCTTTTATATCTAGACTAACGAGATCCGTCTGTACAACCGTCTTCTATATCTAGACTAACGAGATCCGTCTGTACAACCGTCTTCTATATCTAGACTAACGAGATACGTCGTTGGACAAACGTCTTCTATATCTAGACTAACGAGATCCGTCTGTACAACCGTCTTCTATATCTAGACTAACGAGATCCGTCTGTACAACCGCCTTCTATATCTAGACTAACGAGATCTGTCTGCACAACCGTCTTCTATATCTAGACTAACGAGATCCGTCTGTACAACCGTCTTCTATATCTAGACTAACGAGATCCGTCTGCACAACCGTCTTCTATATCTAGACTAACGAGATCCGTCTGAACAACCGTCTTCTATATCTAGACTCACGAGATCCGTCTGTACAACCGTTTTCTATATCTAGACTAACGAGATCCGTCGTTGTACAACCGTCTTCTATATCTAGACTAACGAGATCCGTCTGTACAACCGTCTTCTATATCTAGACTAACGAGATCCGTCTGTACAACCGTCTTCTATATCTAGACTAACGAGATCCGTCTGTACAACCGTCTTCTATATCTAGACTAACGACATCCGTCTGTACAACCGTCTTCTATATCTAGACTAACGAGATCCGTCTGTACAACCGTCTTCTATATCTAGACTAACGAGATCCGTCTGTACAACCGTCTTCTATATCTAGACTAACGAGATCCGTCTGTACAACCGTCTTCTATATCTAGACTAACGACATCCGTCTGTACAACCGTCTTCTATATCTAGACTAACGAGATCCGTCTGTACAACCGTCTTCTATATCTAGACTAACGAGATCCGTCTGTACAACCGTCTTCTATATCTAGACTAACGAGATCCGTCTGTACAACCGTCTTCTATATCTAGACTAACCAGATCCGTCTGTACAACCGTCTTCTATATCTAGACTAACGAGATCCGTCTGTACAACCGTCTTCTATATCTAGACTAACGAGATCCGTCTGTACAACCGTCTTCTATATCTAGACTAACGAGATCTCTCGTTATACAACCGTCTTCTATATCCAGACTAACGAGATCCGTCTGTACAACCGCCTTCTATATCTAGACTAACGAGATCCGTCTGCACAACCGTCTTCTATATCTAGACTAACGAGATCCGTCTGTACAACCGTCTTTTATATCTAGACTAACGAGATCCGTCTGCACAACCGTCTTCTATATCTAGACTAACGAGATCCGTCTGAACAACCGTCTTCTATATCTAGACTAACGAGATCCGTCTGTACAACCGCCTTCTATATCTAGACTAACGAGATCCGTCTGTACAACCGTCTTCTATATCTAGACTAACGAGATCCGTCTGTACAACCGTCTTCTATATCTAGACTAACGAGATCCGTCTGTACAACCGTCTTCTATATGTAGACTAACGAGATCTCTCGTTATACAACCGTCTTCTATATCTAGACTAACGAGATCCGTCTGTACAACCGCCTTCTATATCTAGACTAACGAGATACGTCGTTGGACAAACGTCTTCTATATCTAGACTAACGAGATCCGTCTGTACAACCGTCTTCTATATCTAGACTAACGAGATCCGTCTGTACAACCGTCTTCTATATCTAGACTAACGAGATCCGTCTGTACAACCGTCTTCTATATCTAGACTAACGAGATCCGTCTGTACAACCGTCTTCTATATCTAGACTAACGAGATCCGTCTGTACAACCGTCTTCTATATCTAGACTAACGACATCCGTCTGTACAACCGTCTTCTATATCTAGACTAACGAGATCCGTCTGTACAACCGTCTTCTATATCTAGACTAACGAGATCCGTCTGTACAACCGTCTTCTATATCTAGACTAACGAGATCCGTCTGTACAACCGTCTTCTATATCTAGACTAACCAGATCCGTCTGTACAACCGTCTTCTATATCTAGACTAACGAGATCCGTCTGTACAACCGTCTTCTATATCTAGACTAACGAGATCCGTCTGTACAACCGTCTTCTATATCTAGACTAACGAGATCTCTCGTTATACAACCGTCTTCTATATCCAGACTAACGAGATCCGTCTGTACAACCGCCTTCTATATCTAGACTAACGAGATCCGTCTGCACAACCGTCTTCTATATCTAGACTAACGAGATCCGTCTGTACAACCGTCTTTTATATCTAGACTAACGAGATCCGTCTGCACAACCGTCTTCTATATCTAGACTAACGAGATCCGTCTGAACAACCGTCTTCTATATCTAGACTAACGAGATCCGTCTGTACAACCGCCTTCTATATCTAGACTAACGAGATCCGTCTGTACAACCGTCTTCTATATCTAGACTAACGAGATCCGTCTGTACAACCGTCTTCTATATCTAGACTAACGAGATCCGTCTGTACAACCGTCTTCTATATGTAGACTAACGAGATCTCTCGTTATACAACTGTCTTCTATATCTAGACTAACGAGATCCGTCTGTACAACCGCCTTCTATATCTAGACTAACGAGATACGTCGTTGGACAAACGTCTTCTATATCTAGACTAACGAGATCCGTCTGTACAACCGTCTTCTATATCTAGACTAACGAGATCCGTCTGTACAACCGTCTTCTATATCTAGACTAACCAGATCCGTCTGTACAACCGTCTTCTATATCTAGACTAACGAGATCCGTCTGTACAACCGTCTTCTATATCTAGACTAACGAGATCCGTCTGTACAACCGTCTTCTATATCTAGACTAACGAGATCTCTCGTTATACAACCGTCTTCTATATCCAGACTAACGAGATCCGTCTGTACAACCGCCTTCTATATCTAGACTAACGAGATCCGTCTGCACAACCGTCTTCTATATCTAGACTAACGAGATCCGTCTGTACAACCGTCTTTTATATCTAGACTAACGAGATCCGTCTGCACAACCGTCTTCTATATCTAGACTAACGAGATCCGTCTGAACAACCGTCTTCTATATCTAGACTAACGAGATCCGTCTGTACAACCGCCTTCTATATCTAGACTAACGAGATCCGTCTGTACAACCGTCTTCTATATCTAGACTAACGAGATCCGTCTGAACAACCGTCTTCTATATCTAGACTAACGAGATCCGTCTGTACAACCGTCTTCTATATCTAGACTAACGAGATCCGTCTGTACAACCGTCTTCTATATCTAGACTAACGAGATCCGTCTGTACAACCGTCTTCTATATCTAGACTAACGAGATCCGTCTGTACAACCGTCTTCTATATCTAGACTAACGAGATCTCTCGTTATACAACCGTCTTCTATATCTAGACTAACGAGATCTCTCGTTATACAACCGTCTTCTATATCTAGACTAACGAGATCCGTCTGTACAACCGCCTTCTATATCTAGACTAACGAGATACGTCGTTGTACAACAATCTTCTATATCTAGACTAACGCGATCCGTCTGTACAACCGTTTTCTATATCTAGACTAACGAGACCTCTCGTTATACAACCGTCTTCTATATCTAGACTAACGGGATCCGTCTGTACAACCGTCTTCTATATCTAGACTAACGAGATCCGTCTGTACAACCGTCTTCTATATCTAGACTAACGAGATACGTCGTTGGCCAAACGTCTTCTATATCTAGACTAACGAGATCCGTCTGTACAACCGTCTTCTATATCTAGACTAACGAGATCCGTCTGTACAACCGTCTTCTATATCTAGACTAACGAGATCCGTCTGTACAACCGTCTTCTATATCTAGACTAACGAGATCTCTCGTTATACAACCGTCTTCTATATCTAGACTAACGAGATCCGTCTGTACAACCGCCTTCTATATCTAGACTAACGAGATCCGTCTGCACAACCGTCTTCTATATCTAGACTAACGAGTTCCGTCTGTACAACCGTCTTTTATATCTAGACTAACGAGATCCGTCTGCACAACCGTCTTCTATATCTAGACTAACGAGATCCGTCTGAACAACCGTCTTCTATATCTAGACTCACGAGATCCGTCTGTACAACCGTCTTCTATATCTAGACTAACGAGACCCGTCTGTACAACCGTTTTCTATATCTAGACTAACGAGATCCGTCGTTGTACAACCGTCTTCTATATCTAGACTAACGAGATCCGTCTGTACAACCGTCTTCTACATCTAGACTAACGAGATCCGTCTGTACAACCGTCTTCTATATCTAGACTAACGAGATCCGTCGTTGTACAACCGTCTTCTATATCTAGACTAACGAGATCCGTCTGTACAACCGTCTTCTACATCTAGACTAACGAGATCCGTCTGTACAACCGTCTTCTATATCTAGACTAACGAGATCCGTCTGTACAACCGTCTTCTATATCTAGACTAACGAGATCCGTCTGTACAACCGTCTTCTATATCTAGACTAACGAGATCCGTCTGTACAACCGTCTTCTATATCTAGACTAACGAGATCTCTCGTTATACAACCGTCTCCTATATCTAGACTAACGAGATCCGTCTGTACAACCGCCTTCTATATCTAGACTAACGAGATACGTCGTTGTACAACCATCTTCTATATCTAGACTAACGCGATCCGTCTGTACAACCGTTTTCTATATCTAGACTAACGAGACCTCTCGTTATACAACCGTCTTCTATATCTAGACTAACGGGATCCGTCTGTACAACCGTCTTCTATATCTAGACTAACGAGATCCGTCTGTACAACCGTCTTCTATATCTAGACTAACGAGATACGTCGTTGGACAAACGTCTTCTATATCTAGACTAACGAGATCCGTCTGTACAACCGTCTTCTATATCTAGACTAACGAGATCCGTCTGCACAACCGTCTTCTATATCTAGACTAACGAGATCCGTCTGTACAACCGTCTTCTATATCTAGACTAACGAGATCCGTCTGTACAACCGCCTTCTATATCTAGACTAACGAGATCCGTCTGTACAACCGTCTTCTATATCTAGACTAACGAGATCCGTCTGTACAACCGTCTTCTATATCTAGACTAACGAGGTCTCTCGTTATACAACCGTCTTCTATATCCAGACTAACGAGATCCGTCTGTACAACCGCCTTCTATATCTAGACTAACGAGATCCGTCTGCACAACCGTCTTCTATATCTAGACTAACGAGATCCGTCTGTGCAACCGTCTTCTATATCTAGACGAACGAGATCTCTCGTTATACAACCGTCTTCTATATCTAGACTAACGAGATCCGTCTGTACAACCGCCTTCTATATCTAGACTAACGAGATACGTCGTTGTACAACCATCTTCTATATCTAGACTAACGCGATCCGTCTGTACAACCGTTTTCTATATCTAGACTAACGAGACCTCTCGTTATACAACCGTCTTCTATATCTAGACTAACGGGATCCGTCTGTACAACCGTCTTCTATATCTAGACTAACGAGATCCGTCTGTACAACCGTCTTCTATATCTAGACTAACGAGATACGTCGTTGGACAAACGTCTTCTATATCTAGACTAACGAGATCTCTCGTTATACAACCGTCTTCTATATCCAGACTAACGAGATCCGTCTGTACAACCGCCTTCTATATCTAGACTAACGAGATCCGTCTGCACAACCGTCTTCTATATCTAGACTAACGAGATCCGTCTGTACAACCGTCTTTTATATCTAGACTAACGAGATCCGTCTGCACAACCGTCTTCTATATCTAGACTAACGAGATCCGTCTGAACAACCGTCTTCTATATCTAGACTCACGAGATCCGTCTGTACAACCGTCTTCTATATCTAGACTAACGAGACCCGTCTGTACAACCGTTTTCTATATCTAGACTAACGAGATCCGTCGTTGTACAACCGTCTTCTATATCTAGACTAACGAGATCCGTCTGTACAACCGTCTTCTATATCTAGACTAACGAGATCCGTCTGTACAACCGTCTTCTATATCTAGACTAACGAGATCCGTCTGTACAACCGACTTCTATATCTAGACTAACGAGATCCGTCTGTACAACCGTCTTCTATATCTAGACTAACGAGATCTCTCGTTATACAACCGTCTTCTATATCCAGACTAACGAGATCCGTCTGTACAACCGCCTTCTATATCTAGACTAACGAGATCCGTCTGCACAACCGTCTTCTATATCTAGACTAACGAGATCCGTCTGTACAACCGTCTTCTATATCTAGACTAACGAGATCTCTCGTTATACAACCGTCTTCTATATCTAGACTAACGAGATCCGTCTGTACAACCGCCTTCTATATCTAGACTAACGAGATACGTCGTTGTACAACCATCTTCTATATCTAGACTAACGCGATCCGTCTGTACAACCGTTTTCTATATCTAGACTAACGAGACCTCTCGTTATACAACCGTCTTCTATATCTAGACTAACGGGATCCGTCTGTACAACCGTCTTCTATATCTAGACTAACGAGATCCGTCTGTACAACCGTCTTCTATATCTAGACTAACGAGATACGTCGTTGGACAAACGTCTTCTATATCTAGACTAACGAGATCCGTCTGTACAACCGTCTTCTATATCTAGACTAACGAGATCCGTCTGTACAACCGTCTTCTATATCTAGACTAACGAGATCCGTCTGTACAACCGTCTTCTATATCTAGACTAACGAGATCCCTCGTTATACAACCGTCTCCTATATCTAGACTAACGAGATCCGTCTGTACAACCGCCTTCTATATCTAGACTAACGAGATACGTCGTTGTACAACCATCTTCTATATCTAGACTAACGCGATCCGTCTGTACAACCGTTTTCTATATCTAGACTAACGAGACCTCTCGTTATACAACCGTCTTCTATATCTAGACTAACGGGATCCGTCTGTACAACCGTCTTCTATATCTAGACTAACGAGATCCGTCTGTACAACCGTCTTCTATATCTAGACTAACGAGATACGTCGTTGGACAAACGTCTTCTATATCTAGACTCACGAGATCCGTCTGTACAACCGTCTTCTATATCTAGACTAACGAGACCCGTCTGTACAACCGTTTTCTATATCTAGACTAACGAGATCCGTCGTTGTACAACCGTCTTCTATATCTAGACTAACGAGATCCGTCTGTACAACCGTCTTCTATATCTAGACTAACGAGATCCGTCTGTACAACCGTCTTCTATATCTAGACTAACGAGATCCGTCTGTACAACCGTCTTCTATATCTAGACTAACGAGATCCGTCTGTACAACCGTCTTCTATATCTAGACTAACGAGATCCGTCTGTACAACCGTCTTCTATATCTAGACTAACGAGATCCGTCTGTACAACCGTCTTCTATATCTAGACTAACGAGATCCGTCTGTACAACCGTCTTCTATATCTAGACTAACGAGATCCGTCTGTACAACCGTCTTCTATATCTAGACTAACGAGATCCGTCTGTACAACCGTCTTCTATATCTAGACTAACGAGATCCGTCTGTACAACCGTCTTCTATATCTAGACTAACGAGATCCGTCTGTACAACCGTCTTCTATATCTAGACTAACGAGATCCGTCTGTACAACCGTCTTCTATATCTAGACTAACGAGATACGTCGTTGGACAAACGTCTTCTATATCTAGACTAACGAGATCCGTCTGTACAACCGTCTTCTATATCTAGACTAACGAGATCCGTCTGTACAACCGTCTTCTATATCTAGACTAACCAGATCCGTCTGTACAACCGTCTTCTATATCTAGACTAACGAGATCCGTCTGTACAACCGTCTTCTATATCTAGACTAACGAGATCCGTCTGTACAACCGTCTTCTATATCTAGACTAACGAGATCTCTCGTTATACAACCGTCTTCTATATCCAGACTAACGAGATCCGTCTGTACAACCGCCTTCTATATCTAGACTAACGAGATCCGTCTGCACAACCGTCTTCTATATCTAGACTAACGAGATCCGTCTGTACAACCGTCTTTTATATCTAGACTAACGAGATCCGTCTGCACAACCGTCTTTTATATCTAGACTAACGAGATCCGTCTGCACAACCGTCTTCTATATCTAGACTAACGAGATCCGTCTGAACAACCGTCTTCTATATCTAGACTAACGAGATCCGTCTGTACAACCGCCTTCTATATCTAGACTAACGAGATCCGTCTGTACAACCGTCTTCTATATCTAGACTAACGAGATCCGTCTGAACAACCGTCTTCTATATCTAGACTAACGAGATCCGTCTGTACAACCGTCTTCTATATCTAGACTAACGAGATCCGTCTGTACAACCGTCTTCTATATCTAGACTAACGAGATCCGTCTGTACAACCGTCTTCTATATCTAGACTAACGAGATCCGTCTGTACAACCGTCTTCTATATCTAGACTAACGAGATCTCTCGTTATACAACCGTCTTCTATATCTAGACTAACGAGATCTCTCGTTATACAACCGTCTTCTATATCTAGACTAACGAGATCCGTCTGTACAACCGCCTTCTATATCTAGACTAACGAGATACGTCGTTGTACAACAATCTTCTATATCTAGACTAACGCGATCCGTCTGTACAACCGTTTTCTATATCTAGACTAACGAGACCTCTCGTTATACAACCGTCTTCTATATCTAGACTAACGGGATCCGTCTGTACAACCGTCTTCTATATCTAGACTAACGAGATCCGTCTGTACAACCGTCTTCTATATCTAGACTAACGAGATACGTCGTTGGCCAAACGTCTTCTATATCTAGACTAACGAGATCCGTCTGTACAACCGTCTTCTATATCTAGACTAACGAGATCCGTCTGTACAACCGTCTTCTATATCTAGACTAACGAGATCCGTCTGTACAACCGTCTTCTATATCTAGACTAACGAGATCTCTCGTTATACAACCGTCTTCTATATCTAGACTAACGAGATCCGTCTGTACAACCGCCTTCTATATCTAGACTAACGAGATCCGTCTGCACAACCGTCTTCTATATCTAGACTAACGAGATCCGTCTGTACAACCGTCTTTTATATCTAGACTAACGAGATCCGTCTGCACAACCGTCTTCTATATCTAGACTAACGAGATCCGTCTGAACAACCGTCTTCTATATCTAGACTCACGAGATCCGTCTGTACAACCGTCTTCTATATCTAGACTAACGAGACCCGTCTGTACAACCGTTTTCTATATCTAGACTAACGAGATCCGTCGTTGTACAACCGTCTTCTATATCTAGACTAACGAGATCCGTCTGTACAACCGTCTTCTACATCTAGACTAACGAGATCCGTCTGTACAACCGTCTTCTATATCTAGACTAACGAGATCCGTCGTTGTACAACCGTCTTCTATATCTAGACTAACGAGATCCGTCTGTACAACCGTCTTCTACATCTAGACTAACGAGATCCGTCTGTACAACCGTCTTCTATATCTAGACTAACGAGATCCGTCTGTACAACCGTCTTCTATATCTAGACTAACGAGATCCGTCTGTACAACCGTCTTCTATATCTAGACTAACGAGATCCGTCTGTACAACCGTCTTCTATATCTAGACTAACGAGATCTCTCGTTATACAACCGTCTCCTATATCTAGACTAACGAGATCCGTCTGTACAACCGCCTTCTATATCTAGACTAACGAGATACGTCGTTGTACAACCATCTTCTATATCTAGACTAACGCGATCCGTCTGTACAACCGTTTTCTATATCTAGACTAACGAGACCTCTCGTTATACAACCGTCTTCTATATCTAGACTAACGGGATCCGTCTGTACAACCGTCTTCTATATCTAGACTAACGAGATCCGTCTGTACAACCGTCTTCTATATCTAGACTAACGAGATACGTCGTTGGACAAACGTCTTCTATATCTAGACTAACGAGATCCGTCTGTACAACCGTCTTCTATATCTAGACTAACGAGATCCGTCTGCACAACCGTCTTCTATATCTAGACTAACGAGATCCGTCTGTACAACCGTCTTCTATATCTAGACTAACGAGATCCGTCTGTACAACCGTCTTCTATATCCAGACTAACGAGATCCGTCTGTACAACCGTCTTCTATATCTAGACTAACGAGATCCGTCTGTACAACCGTCTTCTATATCTAGACTAACGAGATCCGTCTGTACAACCGTCTTCTATATCTAGACTAACGAGATCCGTCTGTACAACCGTCTTCTATATCTAGACTAACGAGATCCGTCTGTACAACCGTCTTCTATATCTAGACTAACGAGGTCTCTCGTTATACAACCGTCTTCTATATCCAGACTAACGAGATCCGTCTGTACAACCGCCTTCTATATCTAGACTAACGAGATCCGTCTGCACAACCGTCTTCTATATCTAGACTAACGAGATCCGTCTGTGCAACCGTCTTCTATATCTAGACGAACGAGATCTCTCGTTATACAACCGTCTTCTATATCTAGACTAACGAGATCCGTCTGTACAACCGCCTTCTATATCTAGACTAACGAGATACGTCGTTGTACAACCATCTTCTATATCTAGACTAACGCGATCCGTCTGTACAACCGTTTTCTATATCTAGACTAACGAGACCTCTCGTTATACAACCGTCTTCTATATCTAGACTAACGGGATCCGTCTGTACAACCGTCTTCTATATCTAGACTAACGAGATCCGTCTGTACAACCGTCTTCTATATCTAGACTAACGAGATACGTCGTTGGACAAACGTCTTCTATATCTAGACTAACGAGATCCGTCTGTACAACCGTCTTCTATATCTAGACTAACGAGATCCGTCTGTACAACCGCCTTCTATATCTAGACTAACGAGATCCGTCTGCACAACCGTCTTCTATATCTAGACTAACGAGATCCGTCTGTACAACCGTCTTTTATATCTAGACTAACGAGATCCGTCTGCACAACCGTCTTCTATATCTAGACTAACGAGATCCGTCTGAACAACCGTCTTCTATATCTAGACTCACGAGATCCGTCTGTACAACCGTCTTCTATATCTAGACTAACGAGACCCGTCTGTACAACCGTTTTCTATATCTAGACTAACGAGATCCGTCGTTGTACAACCGTCTTCTATATCTAGACTAACGAGATCCGTCTGTACAACCGTCTTCTATATCTAGACTAACGAGATCCGTCTGTACAACCGTCTTCTATATCTAGACTAACGAGATCCGTCTGTACAACCGACTTCTATATCTAGACTAACGAGATCCGTCTGTACAACCGTCTTCTATATCTAGACTAACGAGATCTCTCGTTATACAACCGTCTTCTATATCCAGACTAACGAGATCCGTCTGTACAACCGCCTTCTATATCTAGACTAACGAGATCCGTCTGCACAACCGTCTTCTATATCTAGACTAACGAGATCCGTCTGTACAACCGTCTTCTATATCTAGACTAACGAGATCTCTCGTTATACAACCGTCTTCTATATCTAGACTAACGAGATCCGTCTGTACAACCGCCTTCTATATCTAGACTAACGAGATACGTCGTTGTACAACCATCTTCTATATCTAGACTAACGCGATCCGTCTGTACAACCGTTTTCTATATCTAGACTAACGAGACCTCTCGTTATACAACCGTCTTCTATATCTAGACTAACGGGATCCGTCTGTACAACCGTCTTCTATATCTAGACTAACGAGATCCGTCTGTACAACCGTCTTCTATATCTAGACTAACGAGATACGTCGTTGGACAAACGTCTTCTATATCTAGACTAACGAGATCCGTCTGTACAACCGTCTTCTATATCTAGACTAACGAGATCCGTCTGTACAACCGTCTTCTATATCTAGACTAACGAGATCCGTCTGTACAACCGTCTTCTATATCTAGACTAACGAGATCCCTCGTTATACAACCGTCTCCTATATCTAGACTAACGAGATCCGTCTGTACAACCGCCTTCTATATCTAGACTAACGAGATACGTCGTTGTACAACCATCTTCTATATCTAGACTAACGCGATCCGTCTGTACAAGCGTTTTCTATATCTAGACTAACGAGACCTCTCGTTATACAACCGTCTTCTATATCTAGACTAACGGGATCCGTCTGTACAACCGTCTTCTATATCTAGACTAACGAGATCCGTCTGTACAACCGTCTTCTATATCTAGACTAACGAGATACGTCGTTGGACAAACGTCTTCTATATCTAGACTCACGAGATCCGTCTGTACAACCGTCTTCTATATCTAGACTAACGAGACCCGTCTGTACAACCGTTTTCTATATCTAGACTAACGAGATCCGTCGTTGTACAACCGTCTTCTATATCTAGACTAACGAGATCCGTCTGTACAACCGTCTTCTATATCTAGACTAACGAGATCCGTCTGTACAACCGTCTTCTATATCTAGACTAACGAGATCCGTCTGTACAACCGTCTTCTATATCTAGACTAACGAGATCCGTCTGTACAACCGTCTTCTATATCTAGACTAACGAGATCCGTCTGTACAACCGTCTTCTATATCTAGACTAACGAGATCCGTCTGTACAACCGTCTTCTATATCTAGACTAACGAGATCCGTCTGTACAACCGTCTTCTATATCTAGACTAACGAGATCCGTCTGTACAACCGTCTTCTATATCTAGACTAACGAGATCCGTCTGTACAACCGTCTTCTATATCTAGACTAACGAGATCCGTCTGTACAACCGTCTTCTATATCTAGACTAACGAGATCCGTCTGTACAACCGTCTTCTATATCTAGACTAACGAGATCCGTCTGTACAACCGTCTTCTATATCTAGACTAACGAGATCTCTCGTTATACAACCGTCTTCTATATCCAGACTAACGAGATCCGTCTGTACAACCGCCTTCTATATCTAGACTAACGAGATCCGTCTGCACAACCGTCTTCTATATCTAGACTAACGAGATCCGTCTGTGCAACCGTCTTCTATATCTAGACGAACGAGATCTCTCGTTATACAACCGTCTTCTATATCTAGACTAACGAGATCCGTCTGTACAACCGCCTTCTATATCTAGACTAACGAGATACGTCGTTGTACAACCATCTTCTATATCTAGACTAACGCGATCCGTCTGTACAACCGTTTTCTATATCTAGACTAACGAGACCTCTCGTTATACAACCGTCTTCTATATCTAGACTAACGGGATCCGTCTGTACAACCGTCTTCTATATCTAGACTAACGAGATCCGCCTGTACAACCGTCTTCTATATCTAGACTAACGAGATACGTCGTTGGACAAACGTCTTCTATATCTAGACTAACGAGATCCGTCTGTACAACCGTCTTCTATATCTAGACTAACGAGATCCGTCTGTACAACCGCCTTCTATATCTAGACTAACGAGATCCGTCTGCACAACCGTCTTCTATATCTAGACTAACGAGATCCGTCTGTACAACCGTCTTTTATATCTAGACTAACGAGATCCGTCTGCACAACCGTCTTCTATATCTAGACTAACGAGATCCGTCTGAACAACCGTCTTCTATATCTAGACTCACGAGATCCGTCTGTACAACCGACTTCTATATCTAGACTAACGAGATCCGTCTGTACAACCGTCTTCTATATCTAGACTATCGAGATCTCTCGTTATACAACCGTCTTCTATATCCAGACTAACGAGATCCGTCTGTACAACCGCCTTCTATATCTAGACTAACGAGATCCGTCTGCACAACCGTCTTCTATATCTAGACTAACGAGATCCGTCTGTACAACCGTCTTCTATATCTAGACTAACGAGATCTCTCGTTATACAACCGTCTTCTATATCTAGACTAACGAGATCCGTCTGTACAACCGCCTTCTATATCTAGACTAACGAGATACGTCGTTGTACAACCATCTTCTATATCTAGACTAACGCGATCCGTCTGTACAACCGTTTTCTATATCTAGACTAACGAGACCTCTCGTTATACAACCGTCTTCTATATCTAGACTAACGGGATCCGTCTGTACAACCGTCTTCTATATCTAGACTAACGAGATCCGTCTGTACAACCGTCTTCTATATCTAGACTAACGAGATACGTCGTTGGACAAACGTCTTCTATATCTAGACTAACGAGATCCGTCTGTACAACCGTCTTCTATATCTAGACTAACGAGATCCGTCTGTACAACCGTCTTCTATATCTAGACTAACGAGATCCGTCTGTACAACCGTCTTCTATATCTAGACTAACGAGATCTCTCGTTATACAACCGTCTCCTATATCTAGACTAACGAGATCCGTCTGTACAACCGCCTTCTATATCTAGACTAACGAGATACGTCGTTGTACAACCATCTTCTATATCTAGACTAACGCGATCCGTCTGTACAACAGTTTTCTATATCTAGACTAACGAGACCTCTCGTTATACAACCGTCTTCTATATCTAGACTAACGGGATCCGTCTGTACAACCGTCTTCTATATCTAGACTAACGAGATCCGTCTGTACAACCGTCTTCTATATCTAGACTAACGAGATCCGTCTGCACAACCGTCTTCTATATCTAGACTAACGAGATCCGTCTGTACAACCGTCTTCTATATCTAGACTAACGAGATACGTCGTTGGACAAACGTCTTCTATATCTAGACTAACGAGATCCGTCTGTACAACCGTCTTCTATATCTAGACTAACGAGATCCGTCTGTACAACCGTCTTCTATATCTAGACTAACGAGATCCGTCTGTACAACCGTCTTCTATATCTAGACTAACGAGATCCGTCTGTACAACCGTCTTCTATATCTAGACTAACGAGATCCGTCTGTACAACCGTCTTCTATATCTAGACTAACGAGATCTCTCGTTATACAACCGTCTTCTATATCTAGACTAACGAGATCCGTCTGTACAACCGCCTTCTATATCTAGACTACCGAGATACGTCGTTGTACAACCATCTTCTATATCTAGACTAACGCGATCCGTCTGTACAACCGTTTTCTATATCGAGACTAACGAGATCCGTCTGTACAACCGTCTTCTATATCTAGACTAACGGGATACGACGTTGGACAAACGTCTTCTATATCTAGACTAACGAGATCCGTCTGTACAACCGTCTTCTATATCTAGACTAACGAGATCTCTCGTTATACAACCGTCTTCTATATCTAGACTAACGAGATCCGTCTGTACAACCGCCTTCTATATCTAGACTAACGAGATCCGTCTGCACAACCGTCTTCTATATCTAGACTAACGAGATCCGTCTGTACAACCGTCTTTTATATCTAGACTAACGAGATCCGTCTGCACAACCGTCTTCTATATCTAGACTAACGAGATCCGTCTGAACAACCGTCTTCTATATCTAGACTCACGAGATCCGTCTGTACAACCGTCTTCTATATCTAGACTAACGAGACCCGTCTGTACAACCGTTTTCTATATCTAGACTAACGAGATCCGTCGTTGTACAACCGTCTTCTATATCTAGACTAACGAGATCCGTCTGTACAACCGTCTTCTATATCTAGACTAACGAGATCCGTCTGTACAACCGTCTTCTATATCTAGACTAACGAGATCCGTCTGTACAACCGTCTTCTATATCTAGACTAACGAGATCCGTCTGTACAACCGTCTTCTATATCTAGACTAACGAGATCCGTCTGTAGAACCGTCTTCTATATCTAGACTAACGAGATCCGTCTGTACAACCGTCTTCTATATCTAGACTAACGAGATCCGTCTGTACAACCGTCTTCTATATCTAGACTAACGAGGTCTCTCGTTATACAACCGTCTTCTATATCCAGACTAACGAGATCCGTCTGTACAACCGCCTTCTATATCTAGACTAACGAGATCCGTCTGCACAACCGTCTTCTATATCTAGACTAACGAGATCCGTCTGTGCAACCGTCTTCTATATCTAGACGAACGAGATCTCTCGTTATACAACCGTCTTCAATATCTAGACTAACGAGATCCGTCTGTACAACCGCCTTCTATATCTAGACTAACGAGATACGTCGTTGTACAACCATCTTCTATATCTAGACTAACGCGATCCGTCTGTACAACCGTTTTCTATATCTAGACTAACGAGACCTCTCGTTATACAACCGTCTTCTATATCTAGACTAACGGGATCCGTCTGTACAACCGTCTTCTATATCTAGACTAACGAGATCCGTCTGTACAACCGTCTTCTATATCTAGACTAACGAGATACGTCGTTGGACAAACGTGTTCTATATCTAGACTAACGAGATCCGTCTGTACAACCGTCTTCTATATCTAGACTAACGAGATCCGTCTGTACAACCGCCTTCTATATCTAGACTAACGAGATCCGTCTGCACAACCGTCTTCTATATCTAGACTAACGAGATCCGTCTGTACAACCGTCTTTTATATCTAGACTAACGAGATCCGTCTGCACAACCGTCTTCTATATCTAGACTAACGAGATCCGTCTGAACAACCGTCTTCTATATCTAGACTCACGAGATCCGTCTGTACAACCGTCTTCTATATCTAGACTAACGAGACCCGTCTGTACAACCGTTTTCTATATCTAGACTAACGAGATCCGTCGTTGTACAACCGTCATCTATATCTAGACTAACGAGATCCGTCTGTACAACCGTCTTCTATATCTAGACTAACGAGATCCGTCTGTACAACCGTCTTCTATATCTAGACTAACGAGATCCGTCTGTACAACCGACTTCTATATCTAGACTAACGAGATCCGTCTGTACAACCGTCTTCTATATCTAGACTATCGAGATCTCTCGTTATACAACCGTCTTCTATATCCAGACTAACGAGATCCGTCTGTACAACCGCCTTCTATATCTAGACTAACGAGATCCGTCTGCACAACCGTCTTCTATATCTAGACTAACGAGATCCGTCTGTACAACCGTCTTCTATATCTAGACTAACGAGATCTCTCGTTATACAACCGTCTTCTATATCTAGACTAACGAGATCCGTCTGTACAACCGCCTTCTATATCTAGACTAACGAGATACGTCGTTGTACAACCATCTTCTATATCTAGACTAACGCGATCCGTCTGTACAACCGTTTTCTATATCTAGACTAACGAGACCTCTCGTTATACAACCGTCTTCTATATCTAGACTAACGGGATCCGTCTGTACAACCGTCTTCTATATCTAGACTAACGAGATCCGTCTGTACAACCGTCTTCTATATCTAGACTAACGAGATACGTCGTTGGACAAACGTCTTCTATATCTAGACTAACGAGATCCGTCTGTACAACCGTCTTCTATATCTAGACTAACGAGATCCGTCTGTACAACCGTCTTCTATATCTAGACTAACGAGATCCGTCTGTACAACCGTCTTCTATATCTAGACTAACGAGATCTCTCGTTATACAACCGTCTCCTATATCTAGACTAACGAGATCCGTCTGTACAACCGCCTTCTATATCTAGACTAACGAGATACGTCGTTGTACAACCATCTTCTATATCTAGACTAACGCGATCCGTCTGTACAACAGTTTTCTATATCTAGACTAACGAGACCTCTCGTTATACAACCGTCTTCTATATCTAGACTAACGGGATCCGTCTGTACAACCGTCTTCTATATCTAGACTAACGAGATCCGTCTGTACAACCGTCTTCTATATCTAGACTAACGAGATCCGTCTGTACAACCGCCTTCTATATCTAGACTAACGAGATCCGTCTGTACAACCGTCTTCTATATCTAGACTAACGAGATCCGTCTGTACAACCGTCTTCTATATCTAGACTAACGAGATCCGTCTGTACAACCGTCTTCTATATCTAGACTAACGAGATCCGTCTGTACAACCGTCTTCTATATCTAGACTAACGAGATCCGTCTGTACAACCGTCTTCTATATCTAGACTAACGAGATCCGTCTGTACAACCGTCTTCTATATCTAGACTAACGAGATCCGTCTGTACAACCGTCTTCTATATCTAGACTAACGAGATCCGTCTGTACAACCGTCTTCTATATCTAGACTAACGAGATCCGTCTGTACAACCGTCTTCTATATCTAGACTAACGAGATCTCTCGTTATACAACCGTCTTCTATATCCAGACTAACGAGATCCGTCTGTACAACCGCCTTCTATATCTAGACTAACGAGATCCGTCTGCACAACCGTCTTCTATATCTAGACTAACGAGATCCGTCTGTACAACCGTCTTCTATATCTAGACTAACGAGATCCGTCTGTACAACCGTCTTCTATATCTAGACTAACGAGATCCGTCTGTACAACCGTCTTCTATATCTAGACTAACGAGATCCGTCTGTACAACCGTCTTTTATATCTAGACTAACGAGATCCGTCTGCACAACCGTCTTCTATATCTAGACTAACGAGATCCGTCTGAACAACCGTCTTCTATATCTAGACTAACGAGATCCGTCTGTACAACCGCCTTCTATATCTAGACTAACGAGATCCGTCTGTACAACCGTCTTCTATATCTAGACTAACGAGATCCGTCTGTACAACCGTCTTCTATATCTAGACTAACGAGATCCGTCTGTACAACCGTCTTCTATATGTAGACTAACGAGATCTCTCGTTATACAACCGTCTTCTATATCTAGACTAACGAGATCCGTCTGTACAACCGCCTTCTATATCTAGACTAACGAGATCCGTCTGCACAACCGTCTTCTATATCTAGACTAACGAGATCCGTCTGTACAACCGTCTTTTATATCTAGACTAACGAGATCCGTCTGCACAACCGTCTTCTATATCTAGACTAACGAGATCCGTCTGAACAACCGTCTTCTATATCTAGACTCACGAGATCCGTCTGTACAACCGTCTTC
The DNA here is from genome assembly GCA_960531205.1 of Andrena bicolor. Classification (NCBI taxonomy): domain Eukaryota; kingdom Metazoa; phylum Arthropoda; class Insecta; order Hymenoptera; family Andrenidae; genus Andrena; species Andrena bicolor. The sequence continues at coordinate 649,231 of CAUIJW010000096.1, forward strand.
TATATCTAGACTAACGAGACCCGTCTGTACCACCGTTTTCTATATCTAGACTAACGAGATCCGTCGTTGTACAACCGTCTTCTATATCTAGACTAACGAGATCCGTCTGTACAACCGTCTTCTATATCTAGACTAACGAGATCCGTCTGTACAACCGTCTTCTATATCTAGACTAACGAGATCCGTCTGTACAACCGTCTTCTATATCTAGACTAACGAGATCCGTCTGTACAACCGTCTTCTATATCTAGACTAACGAGATCCGTCTGTACAACCGTCTTCTATATCTAGACTAACGAGATCCGTCTGTACAACCGTCTTCTATATCTAGACTAACGAGATCCGTCTGTACAACCGTCTTCTATATCTAGACTAACGAGATCTCTCGTTATACAACCGTCTTCTATATCCAGACTAACGAGATCCGTCTGTACAACCGCCTTCTATATCTAGACTAACGAGATCCGTCTGCACAACCGTCTTCTATATCTAGACTAACGAGATCCGTCTGTACAACCGTCTTTTATATCTAGACTAACGAGATCCGTCTGCACGACCGTCTTCTATATCTAGACTAACGAGATCCGTCTGAACAACCGTCTTCTATATCTAGACTAACGAGATCCGTCTGTACAACCGCCTTCTATATCTAGACTAACGAGATACGTCGTTGTACAACCATCTTCTATATCTAGACTAACGCGATCCGTCTGTACAACCGTTTTCTATATCGAGACTAACGAGATCCGTCTGTACAACCGTCTTCTATATCTAGACTAACGGGATACGACGTTGGACAAACGTCTTCTATATCTAGACTAACGAGATCCGTCTGTACAACCGTCTTCTATATCTAGACTAACGAGATCCGTCTGTACAACCGTCTTCTATATCTAGACTAACGAGATCCGTCTGAACAACCGTCTTCTATATCTAGACTAACGAGATCCGTCTGTACAACCGTCTTCTATATCTAGACTAACGAGATCCGTCTGTACAACCGTCTTCTATATCTAGACTAACGAGATCCGTCTGTACAACCGTCTTCTATATCTAGACTAACGAGATCCGTCTGTACAACCGTCTTCTATATGTAGACTAACGAGATCTCTCGTTATACAACCGTCTTCTATATCTAGACTAACGAGATCCGTCTGTACAACCGCCTTCTATATCTAGACTAACGAGATCCGTCTGCACAACCGTCTTCTATATCTAGACTAACGAGATCCGTCTGTACAACCGTCTTTTATATCTAGACTAACGAGATCCGTCTGCACAACCGTCTTCTATATCTAGACTAACGAGATCCGTCTGAACAACCGTCTTCTATATCTAGAATCACGAGATCCGTCTGTACAACCGTCTTCTATATCTAGACTAACGAGACCCGTCTGTACAACCGTTTTCTATATCTAGACTAACGAGATCCGTCGTTGTACAACCGTCTTCTATATCTAGACTAACGAGATCCGTCTGTACAACCGTCTTCTATATCTAGACTAACGAGATCCGTCTGTACAACCGTCTTCTATATCTAGACTAACGAGATCCGTCTGTACAACCGTCTTCTATATCTAGACTAACGAGATCCGTCTGTACAACCGTCTTCTATATCTAGACTAACGAGATCCGTCTGTACAACCGTCTTCTATATCTAGACTAACGAGATCCGTCTGTACAACCGTCTTCTATATCTAGACTAACGAGATCCGTCTGTACAACCGTCTTCTATATCTAGACTAACGAGATCTCTCGTTATACAACCGTCTTCTATATCCAGACTAACGAGATCCGTCTGTACAACCGCCTTCTATATCTAGACTAACGAGATCCGTCTGCACAACCGTCTTCTATATCTAGACTAACGATATCCGTCTGTACAACCGTCTTTTATATCTAGACTAACGAGATCCGTCTGCACAACCGTCTTCTATATCTAGACTAACGAGATCCGTCTGTACAACCGTCTTCTATATCTAGACTAACGAGATCCGTCTGTACAACCGTCTTCTATATCTAGACTAACGAGATCTCTCGTTATACAACCGTCTTCTATATCTAGACTAACGAGATCCGTCTGTACAACCGCCTTCTATATCTAGACTAACGAGATCCGTCTGCACAACCGTCTTCTATATCTAGACTAACGAGATCCGTCTGTACAACCGTCTTTTATATCTAGACTAACGAGATCCGTCTGCACAACCGTCTTCTATATCTTGACTAACGAGATCCGTCTGTACAACCGTCTTCTATATGTAGACTAACGAGATCTCTCGTTATACAACCGTCTTCTATATCTAGACTAACGAGATCCGTCTGTACAACCGCCTTCTATATCTAGACTAACGAGATCCGTCTGCACAACCGTCTTCTATATCTAGACTAACGAGATCCGTCTGTACAACCGTCTTTTATATCTAGACTAACGAGATCCGTCTGCACAACCGTCTTCTATATCTAGACTAACGAGATCCGTCTGAACAACCGTCTTCTATATCTAGACTCACGAGATCCGTCTGTACAACCGTCTTCTATATCTAGACTAACGAGACCCGTCTGTACAACCGTTTTCTATATCTAGACTAACGAGATCCGTCGTTGTACAACCGTCTTCTATATCTAGACTAACGAGATCCGTCTGTACAACCGTCTTCTATATCTAGACTAACGAGATCCGTCTGTACAACCGTCTTCTATATCTAGACTAACGAGATCCGTCTGTACAACCGTCTTCTATATCTAGACTAACGAGATCCGTCTGTACAACCGTCTTCTATATCTAGACTAACGAGATCCGTCTGTACAACCGTCTTCTATATCTAGACTAACGAGATCCGTCTGTACAACCGTCTTCTATATCTAGACTAACGAGATCCGTCTGTACAACCGTCTTCTATATCTAGACTAACGAGATCCGTCTGTACAACCGTCTTCTATATCTAGACTAACGAGATCTCTCGTTATACAACCGTCTTCTATATCCAGACTAACGAGATCCGTCTGTACAACCGCCTTCTATATCTAGACTAACGAGATCCGTCTGCACAACCGTCTTCTATATCTAGACTAACGATATCCGTCTGTACAACCGTCTTTTATATCTAGACTAACGAGATCCGTCTGCACAACCGTCTTCTATATCTAGACTAACGAGATCCGTCTGAACAACCGTCTTCTATATCTAGACTAACGAGATCCGTCTGTACAACCGCCTTCTATATCTAGACTAACGAGATACGTCGTTGTACAACCATCTTCTATATCTAGACTAACGCGATCCGTCTGTACAACCGTTTTCTATATCGAGTCTAACGAGATCCGTCTGTACAACCGTCTTCTATATCTAGACTAACGGGATACGACGTGTGACAAACGTCTTCTATATCTAGACTAACGAGATCCGTCTGTACAACCGTCTTCTATATCTAGACTAACGAGATCCGTCTGAACAACCGTCTTCTATATCTAGACTAACGAGATCCGTCTGTACAACCGTCTTCTATATCTAGACTAACGAGATCCGTCTGTACAACCGTTTTCTATATCTAGACTAACGAGGTACGTCGTTGGACAAACGTCTTCAATATCTAGACTAACGAGATCCGTCTGTACAACCGTCTTCTATATCTAGACTAACGGGATCCGTCTGTACAACCGTCTTCTATATCTAGACTAACGAGATCTCTCGTTATACAACCGTCTTCTATATCTAGACTAACGAGATCCGTCTGTACAACCGTCTTCTATATCTAGACTAACGAGATCTCTCGTTATACAACCGTCTTCTATATCTAGACTAACGAGATCCGTCTGTACAACCGTCTTCTATATCTAGACTAACGAGATCCGTCTGTACAACCGTTTTCTATATCTAGACTAACGAGGTACGTCGTTGGACAAACGTCTTCAATATCTAGACTAACGAGATCCGTCTGTACAACCGTCTTCTATATCTAGACTAACGGGATCCGTCTGTACAACCGTCTTCTATATCTAGACTAACGAGATCTCTCGTTATACAACCGTCTTCTATATCTAGACTAACGAGATCCGTCTGTACAACCGTCTTCTATATCTAGACTAACGAGATCCGTCTGTACAACCGTCTTCTATATCTAGACTAACGAGATCTCTCGTTATACAACCGTCTTCTATATCTAGACTAACGGGATACGTCGTTGGACAAACGTCTTCTATATCTAGACTAACGAGATCCGTCTGTACAACCGTCTTCTATATCTAGACTAACGAGATCCGTCTGTACAACCGTCTTCTATATCTAGACTAACGATATCTCTCGTTATACAACCGTCTTCTATATCTAGACTAACGGGATCCGTCTGTACAACCGTCTTCTATATCTAGACTAACGAGATCCGTCTGTACAACCGTCTTCTATATCTAGACTAACGAGATCCATCTGTACAACCGTCTTCTATATCTAGACTAAGGAGATCCGTCTGTACAACCGTCATCTATATCTAGACTAACGAGACCCGTCTGTACAACCGTCTTCTATATCTAGACTAACGAGATCCGTCTGTACAACCGTCTTCTATATCTAGACTAACGAGATCCGTCTGTACAACCGTCTTCTATATCTAGACTAACGAGATCTCTCGTTATACAACCGTCTTCTATATCTAGACTAACGAGATCCGTCTGTACAACCGTCTTCTATATCTAGACTAACGAGATCTCTCGTTATACAACCGTCTTCTATATCTAGACTAACGAGATCCGTCTGTACAACCGCCTTCTATATCTAGACTAACGAGATCCGTCTGCACAACCGTCTTCTATATCTAGACTAACGATATCCGTCTGTACAACCGTCTTTTATATCTAGACTAACGAGATCCGTCTGCACAACCGTCTTCTATATCTAGACTAACGAGATCCGTCTGAACAACCGTCTTCTATATCTAGACTAACGAGATCCGTCTGTACAACCGCCTTCTATATCTAGACTAACGAGATCTCTCGTTATACAACCGTCTTCTATATCTAGACTAACGAGATCCGTCTGTACAACCGTCTTCTATATCTAGACTAACGAGATCTCTCGTTATACAACCGTCTTCTATATCTAGACTAACGAGATCCGTCTGTACAACCGTCTTCTATATCTAGACTAACGAGATCCGTCTGTACAACCGTTTTCTATATCTAGACTAACGAGGTACGTCGTTGGACAAACGTCTTCAATATCTAGACTAACGAGATCCGTCTGTACAACCGTCTTCTATATCTAGACTAACGGGATCCGTCTGTACAACCGTCTTCTATATCTAGACTAACGAGATCTCTCGTTATACAACCGTCTTCTATATCTAGACTAACGAGATCCGTCTGTACAACCGTCTTCTATATCTAGACTAACGAGATCCGTCTGTACAACCGTCTTCTATATCTAGACTAACGAGATCTCTCGTTATACAACCGTCTTCTATATCTAGACTAACGGGATACGTCGTTAGACAAACGTCTTCTATATCTAGACTAACGAGATCCGTCTGTACAACCGTCTTCTATATCTAGACTAACGAGATCCGTCTGTACAACCGTCTTCTATATCTAGACTAACGATATCTCTCGTTATACAACCGTCTTCTATATCTAGACTAACGGGATCCGTCTGTACAACCGTCTTCTATATCTAGACTAACGAGATCCGTCTGTACAACCGTCTTCTATATCTAGACTAACGAGATCCATCTGTACAACCGTCTTCTATATCTAGACTAAGGAGATCCGTCTGTACAACCGTCATCTATATCTAGACTAACGAGACCCGTCTGTACAACCGTCTTCTATATCTAGACTAACGAGATCCGTCTGTACAACCGTCTTCTATATCTAGACTAACGAGATCCGTCTGTACAACCGTCTTCTATATATCTAGACTAACGAGATCTCTCGTTATACAACCGTCTTCTATATCTAGACTAACGAGATCCGTCTGTACAACCGTCTTCTATATCTAGACTAACGAGATCCGTCTGTACAACCGTTTTCTATATCTAGACTAACGAGGTACGTCGTTGGACAAACGTCTTCAATATCTAGACTAACGAGATCCGTCTGTACAACCGTCTTCTATATCTAGACTAACGATATCCGTCTGTACAACCGTCTTCTATATCTAGACTAACGAGATCCGTCTGTACAACCGTCTTCTATATCTAGACTAACGAGATCTCTCGTTATACAACCGTCTTCTATATCCAGACTAACGAGATCCGTCTGTACAACCGCCTTCTATATCTAGACTAACGAGATCCGTCTGCACAACCGTCTTCTATATCTAGACTAACGAGATCCGTCTGTACAACCGTCTTTTATATCTAGACTAACGAGATCCGTCTGCACAACCGTCTTCTATATCTAGACTAACGAGATCCGTCTGAACAACCGTCTTCTATATCTAGACTAACGAGAACCGTCTGTACAACCGCCTTCTATATCTAGACTAACGAGATACGTCGTTGTACAACCATCTTCTATATCTAGACTAACGCGATCCGTCTGTACAACCGTTTTCTATATCGAGACTAACGAGATCCGTCTGTACAACCGTCTTCTATATCTAGACTAACGGGATACGACGTTGGACAAACGTCTTCTATATCTAGACTAACGAGATCCGTCTGTACAACCGTCTTCTATATCTAGACTAACGAGATCCGTCTGTACAACCGTCTTCTATATCTAGACTAACGAGATCCGTCTGAACAACCGTCTTCTATATCTAGACTAACGAGATCCGTCTGTACAACCGTCTTCTATATCTAGACTAACGAGATCCGTCTGTACAACCGTCTTCTATATCTAGACTAACGAGATCCGTCTGTACAACCGTCTTCTATATCTAGACTAACGAGATCCGTCTGTACAACCGTCTTCTATATGTAGACTAACGAGATCTCTCGTTATACAACCGTCTTCTATATCTAGACTAACGAGATCCGTCTGTACAACCGCCTTCTATATCTAGACTAACGAGATCCGTCTGCACAACCGTCTTCTATATCTAGACTAACGAGATCCGTCTGTACAACCGTCTTTTATATCTAGACTAACGAGATCCGTCTGCACAACCGTCTTCTATATCTAGACTAACGAGATCCGTCTGAACAACCGTCTTCTATATCTAGACTCACGAGATCCGTCTGTACAACCGTCTTCTATATCTAGACTAACGAGACCCGTCTGTACAACCGTTTTCTATATCTAGACTAACGAGATCCGTCGTTGTACAACCGTCTTCTATATCTAGACTAACGAGATCCGTCTGTACAACCGTCTTCTATATCTAGACTAACGAGATCCGTCTGTACAACCGTCTTCTATATCTAGACTAACGAGATCCGTCTGTACAACCGTCTTCTATATCTAGACTAACGAGATCCGTCTGTACAACCGTCTTCTATATCTAGACTAACGAGATCCGTCTGTACAACCGTCTTCTATATCTAGACTAACGAGATCTCTCGTTATACAACCGTCTTCTATATCCAGACTAACGAGATCCGTCTGTACAACCGCCTTCTATATCTAGACTAACGAGATCCGTCTGCACAACCGTCTTCTATATCTAGACTAACGATATCCGTCTGTACAACCGTCTTTTATATCTAGACTAACGAGATCCGTCTGCACAACCGTCTTCTATATCTAGACTAACGAGATCCGTCTGAACAACCGTCTTCTATATCTAGACTAACGAGATCCGTCTGTACAACCGCCTTCTATATCTAGACTAACGAGATACGTCGTTGTACAACCATCTTCTATATCTAGACTAACGCGATCCGTCTGTACAACCGTTTTCTATATCGAGTCTAACGAGATCCGTCTGTACAACCGTCTTCTATATCTAGACTAACGGGATACGACGTGTGACAAACGTCTTCTATATCTAGACTAACGAGATCCGTCTGTACAACCGTCTTCTATATCTAGACTAACGATATCCGTCTGAACAACCGTCTTCTATATCTAGACTAACGAGATCCGTCTGTACAACCGTCTTCTATATCTAGACTAACGAGATCCGTCTGTACAACCGTTTTCTATATCTAGACTAACGAGGTACGTCGTTGGACAAACGTCTTCAATATCTAGACTAACGAGATCCGTCTGTACAACCGTCTTCTATATCTAGACTAACGGGATCCGTCTGTACAACCGTCTTCTATATCTAGACTAACGAGATCTCTCGTTATACAACCGTCTTCTATATCTAGACTAACGAGATCCGTCTGTACAACCGTCTTCTATATCTAGACTAACGAGATCTCTCGTTATACAACCGTCTTCTATATCTAGACTAACGAGATCCGTCTGTACAACCGTCTTCTATATCTAGACTAACGAGATCCGTCTGTACAACCGTTTTCTATATCTAGACTAACGAGGTACGTCGTTGGACAAACGTCTTCAATATCTAGACTAACGAGATCCGTCTGTACAACCGTCTTCTATATCTAGACTAACGGGATCCGTCTGTACAACCGTCTTCTATATCTAGACTAACGAGATCTCTCGTTATACAACCGTCTTCTATATCTAGACTAACGAGATCCGTCTGTACAACCGTCTTCTATATCTAGACTAACGAGATCCGTCTGTACAACCGTCTTCTATATCTAGACTAACGAGATCTCTCGTTATACAACCGTCTTCTATATCTAGACTAACGGGATACGTCGTTGGACAAACGTCTTCTATATCTAGACTAACGAGATCCGTCTGTACAACCGTCTTCTATATCTAGACTAACGAGATCCGTCTGTACAACCGTCTTCTATATCTAGACTAACGATATCTCTCGTTATACAACCGTCTTCTATATCTAGACTAACGGGATCCGTCTGTACAACCGTCTTCTATATCTAGACTAACGAGATCCGTCTGTACAACCGTCTTCTATATCTAGACTAACGAGATCCATCTGTACAACCGTCTTCTATATCTAGACTAAGGAGATCCGTCTGTACAACCGTCATCTATATCTAGACTAACGAGACCCGTCTGAACAACCGTCTTCTATATCTAGACTAACGAGATCCGTCTGTACAACCGTCTTCTATATCTAGACTAACGAGATCCGTCTGTACAACCGTCTTCTATATCTAGACTAACGAGATCCGTCTGTACAACCGTCTTCTATATCTAGACTAACGAGATCCGTCAGTACAACCGTCTTCTATATCTAGACTAACGAGATCCGTCTGTACAACCGTCTTCTATATCTAGACTAACGAGATCCGTCTGTACAACCGTCTTCTATAACTAGACTAACGAGATCCGTCTGTACAACCGTCTTCTATATCTAGACTAACGAGATCCGTCTGTACAACCGTCTTCTATATCTAGACTAACGAGATCTCTCGTTATACAACCGTCTTCTATATCTAGACTAACGAGATCCGTCTGTACAACCGCCTTCTATATCTAGACTAACGAGATCCGTCTGCACAACCGTCTTCTATATCTAGACTAACGAGATCCGTCTGTACAACCGTCTTTTATATCTAGACTAACGAGATCCTTCTGCACAACCGCCTTCTATATCTAGACTAACGAGATCCGTCTGCACAACCGTCTTCTATATCTAGACTAACGAGATCCGTCTGTACAACCGTCTTTTATATCTAGACTAACGAGATCCGTCTGCACAACCGTCTTCAATATCTAGACTAACGAGATCCGTCTGTACAACCGTCTTCTATATCTAGACTAACGGGATCCGTCTGTACAACCGTCTTCTATATCTAGACTAACGAGATCCGTCTGTACAACCGTCTTCTATATCTAGACTAATGAGATCCGTCTGTACAACCGTCTTCTATATCTAGACTAACGAGATCCGTCTGTACAACCGCCTTCTATATCTAGACTAACGAGATACGTCGTTGTACAACCATCTTCTATATCTAGACTAACGCGATCCGTCTGTACAACCGTTTTCTATATCGAGACTAACGAGATCCGTCTGTACAACCGTCTTCTATATCTAGACTAACGGGATACGACGTTGGACAAACGTCTTCTATATCTAGACAAACGAGATCCGTCTGTACAACCGTCTTCTATATCTAGACTAACGAGATCCGTCTGTACAACCGTTTTCTATATCTAGACTAACGAGATCCGTCTGAACAACCGTCTTCTATATCTAGACTAACGAGATCCGTCTGTACAACCGTCTTCTATATCTAGACTAACGAGATCCGTCTGTACAACCGTCTTCTATATCTAGACTAACGAGATCTCTCGTTATACAACCGTCTTCTATATCTAGACTAACGGGATACGTCGTTGGACAAACGTCTTCTATATCTAGACTAACGAGATCCGTCTGTACAACCGTCTTCTATATCTAGACTAACGAGATCCGTCTGTACAACCGTCTTCTATATCTAGACTAACGAGATCCGTCTGTACAACCGTCTTCTATATCTAGACTAACGATATCTCTCGTTATACAACCGTCTTCTATATCTAGACTAACGGGATCCGTCTGTACAACCGTCTTCTATATCTAGACTAACGAGATCTCTCGTTATACAACCGTCTTCTATATCTAGACTAACGAGATCCGTCTGTACAACCGCCTTCTATATCTAGACTAACGAGATCCATCTGTACAACCGTCTTCTATATCTAGACTAAGGAGATCCGTCTGTACAACCGTCATCTATATCTAGACTAACGAGACCCGTCTGTACAACCGTCTTCTATATCTAGACTAACGAGATCCATCTGTACAACCGTCTTCTATATCTAGACTAATGAGATCCGTCTGTACAACCGTCATCTATATCTAGACTAACGAGACCCGTCTGTACAACCGTCTTCTATATCTAGACTAACGAGATCTCTCGTTATACAACCCTCTTCTATATCTAGACTAACGAGATCCGTCTGTACAACCGTCTTCTATATCTAGACTAACGAGATCCGTCTGTACAACCGTCTTCTATATCTAGACTAACGAGATCCGTCTGTACAACCGTCTTCTATATCTAGACTAACGAGATCCGTCTGTACAACCGTCTTCTATATCTAGACTAACGAGATCCATCTGTACAACCGTCTTCTATATCTAGACTAATGAGATCCGTCTGTACAACCGTCATCTATATCTAGACTAACGAGACCCGTCTGTACAACCGTCTTCTATATCTAGACTAACGGGATACGGCGTTGGACAAACGTCTTCTATATCTAGACTAACGAGATCCGTCTGTACAACCGTCTTCTATATCTAGACTAACGAGATCTCTCGTTATACAACCGTCTTCTATATCTAGACTAACGGGATACGTCGTTGGACAAACGTCTTCTATATCTAGACTAACGAGATCCGTCTGTACAACCGTCTTCTATATCTAGACTAACGAGATCCGTCTGTACAACCGTCTTCTATATCTAGACTAACGAGATCCGTCTGTACAACCGTCTTCTATATCTAGTGTCACGTCCTGGGTTGAGGTCTTTGGGGACGATGACTATGTGGGGTAAGAAATCAGGCGAGAATGTGAAATCCTACACACTGAGGGTTTTCGGGAATCAGGCGAGAACGTAAAATCCTACACACTGAGGATTTTCGGGAATCAGGCGAGAATGTGTAATCCTGCACGCTGAGGGTTTTCGGGAGTCAGGCGAGAACGTAAAATCCTACACACTGAGGATTTGCGGGAATCAGGCGAGAATGTGTAATCCTGCACGCTGAGGGTTTCAGGAGTCAGGCGAGAACGTAAAATCCTACACACTGAGGATTTGCGGGAATCAGGCGAGAATGTGTAATCCTGCACGCTGAGGGTTTCAGGAGTCAGGCGAGAACGTAAAATCCTACACACTGAGGATTTTCGGGAATCAGGCGAGAATGTAAAATCCTACACACTGAGGTTTAGGGGGAAATCAGGCGAGGATCTTAAATCCTGCACGCTAATCGACCAGGGAAGGTTTAAAGGTAATCGCGCGCCAGGGAGACACCCGTTAGACCACTTGTGGTTGTTACTTTAGTTTTGGTAATCGGATTTACGGTTGCATTGTCATAAGAAGCCGCCCGTGCTATTCCGCGAAATTCGTCTAGACGTTGGTCGAACGCGAGCTATGTAAAAGTAAGCCCGGTAAATATTATAAGAACTCCGGTGTTCGCGCAGCCCGATCAGCTGTTGCAGCAGTTTGTTTTGGAAGGGAACCTTCGTTTCGAGGATTTAACACAATAACTCGAAGCGTGAATTAAATGAAACTGATTTATTCAGTTAGTAGCACCAAATAAGCCATGCATATTATTGTGCAAGTAATTTAGTTTATAATAATGCGGTAGGCGTTTAGCGTTAACACACAAACAATTATATAAATGGTTCTTTATAAAGATATATGTATGGATATGATGTACATGAATATAAATCGTGGTAGAGATATAAAACAATAGGCATGAAATAATAGACCGTCGCAATAAGCGGATAATAATGGTATAAAACAATAAGAATTAGCAATGGTAGCAATATATAACAATAAGCATGAAATAGTAATATAAATGGTAAGAGTTAGCAATAGTACATGAGAAATAAATGAGGGTGATATACCGTGTAACAATATTTAATATTAATTGCTTACGATGAATATCGATGAGTAATTCGTTGAAATTGATTTTAAGCACTTGATAGTTATAATGATACTTTCCGAGTGATGTTTCTGCAGAAAGAGAGACCTCTGTCTCCCGGGCCCTTGTATTTATATGAATTTTACATGATTGTTAGGTATGAAGGGTACGCGCGGTGTGGACCTTGGCCTACTTACGAAATATGCGTCGCAGTAGGACTTCCGGGGTTTTTATAGGGTATGCGTCTATAATTAGTTAAGGACACGTGGATGAAATATTCGTGGCGATAAGACTTTCGGGGTCTTACGTAGGTTTCTGATGGGGAGCTACTCAACCTATTGGATGGGTTTTTGGAGGTTTGATTGGAAAGGGGTGAGCGTGGCTTTGACTTCTTTGGTCATGGAGAGGGGGTGAGACGTGGTCTCGAGATAAGGAGTTTTTGGGGCGAGGGACTTGTTTAAATGTAAATATGAGGGAAGAGATCGTGCCTCGTAGGGCGAATAAGGAAAGGGGATTTCGTACCGATCGTCTTGAGATGGGGACCGCTAAGGTACATCGTCAAGGCGATCGGCGATTGGGAAAGAAGGGGTGAGAGTTGAAGTTTGAGGACTTTCGGTGGAGTTATGGAGTGACTTATGGGGAAGAGTTGAAATAATACCGCGCGAAAAATAGTGTCTCGTCACACCTTCCCCCTTATATGAAGAAATTCGTACATTTCTTAACAATAAGGCGCGGGTGTGGATCTAATTACTCGTAAGAGGGGTCTATACGGGGCGAAGGGGCAGTGGCATCTTGGAGCTGCTCTCAGTTGACTGATGTTGGAGCGGGGCAGTCATCTTTGGTGACGACTGTCTCCGGGGGCGCCTCCATGATGATGACGGATGAGATCACCTTAGAGAGGAGGGATATGATATTCCTTCCTTCCCTCTTAACGGCATACCCACGTGAGTGGTGGTTGCAAGAACGTTGCAGTAGCAACGATCTAGGCGAAAAATTGATTAGAGTATTTTGTTTGTGGTGACTAGGGGTCAACCGGGACTCTCGCGCACGTGGTCATGGCGATCGTAATATCTTTTGCACCGTAGTTCTCTACCCAGTTTTGAAAGATAACCATAGTGTGTTTCGTTTTCAATGTCTTTAAGAACCGGTTTCCGGCTGGATATCCGAGCTAATTTCCAGAATAATAATAATAATTCATGTGAAGTATATTCAGTGCCCTTCTGGACACCGGTATTGTACGAGAACGCGGCCAAGTTGGTCCATTCGTCCCAGTCACTGTATCTACCGATTAACAATTTTAAACATTCGGTCAAAACGAGATGCAATCTCTCTAAAGAGCCGTTAGACGGTGGGTGAAAGGCTGTGGTTCGGAATTGTTGGATTTTACATTTCCGTGGTACTGCTTGCGTGAAATTGCGAGTCAAATTTGCTGCTTGGTCGGTGAGGGTGGCTCTAGGAGCTTCGAAGTCACAAATGAATCTTTTAATAAATGTGTCGGCTTTCTTAATTGATGTGTATAGGCTGAGAAGCACGTACACAAAATATTTTATGAATAAACCCTGTATGGGTAATATATAAGTGTTGTCTACTTTCGTTGTAGTTAGTCGTTCACGTATGTTTTCTGGGGAGGATGGTAATGGAATTTCTACAGGTGATATTTTCCGGCGCATCTTTCTGTGCAGTTGAATCCTTTTGGGTACTCTTCCTGGGTGAGCGCTGGATGTGGGTATTGCAGGGTCGATGGGGTTGCTGCCACTCGTTGGCGCATGGATCGGCGATTTTGAGAATCGAAGCCTCTTGGGACCGCTTGGTCTACGTTTGGGCCAGTCCTCCAAGTCGTAGTTAGATTTTTCACGTGGTCGTTTGGCGCATGCCTCCACTGCATGGGAAGTATGGGATAAGGCGTCTGTAGTGACGTGGAATTTCAGTTCAAAATTCGGGCATTCCAGGATGATTTCCTTCTGCAATACTGGTTTAAAGTAGTCGAAAGCTGTTTGCTGGGACAGTCCCCAGTTAAATGATGTGCCTTTCTTCAATAATGAGGTCAATGGGTGAGCAGTTTTAGAAAGTTCTGGGATAAACCCTCGGTAATATCCGGTCAGACCAAGGAATTCTTTAATTCGTTTTGGTGTATGAGGTGCAGCGTCAGCGACCTTATTGCTCTTCCCGGGATTCGGGGGTTCTTTGAAGATTGACTGAATTGATTGTCCTGCCTTTGGAGGAATTTCTTCAGATTTTTCCATTATTTTTGGTTCCAACGTAGCCGCAAGAGACTCTTGGGATTTTAGGGGAAGGATTGATTTGGCATATAGCGCAGGGGGTAAGAGTGAGTACATCGTCGCGGATGCCTCAAGATGGTGGATCGACGGATCCAGGGTTAAGAGGGACTTGTTTTTTATTAGGTCAGGGATGGGAGTGATACCTGTCGGCGTCGTAGTCTCTTTTGGTCGTACTGGTTTGTGTTCTGGAATTATTCTATCCGAATTTTCTAATTCGATGGCAGGCATGGTAGGTAGAGTGTTAATCTCGCTGGAGTTTATAATTTTCAGCTGGTCCTTTAGGTCCGGATTAGCTGTATGTACGAAAAAGGAGGGTTCTAATCTCGCCGGTAACAGGACTGAATTCTTGTTTACGAATGGGATGGAAATCCCATTGAGGTCCAGCTGCTTCGTGAAGTAGTTTATTGTTACATTTTTCTCCGTCAGGAATCCTGACCCTATTATTCCTTGAGTTTTGATTGGGAAGTCATCTTCAACTACGTTGAACGTGACATCATCGCCCAAAATGGTTACCTTTATTGTTCCAAGGGTGGAGGTAGGGTTCGGAGAGATGCCTTGTAATAGCACTTGCTGCGTCGGATCTATGTCCTGAAATCGTTTTACGGCCTGAAGTTTTAATACGTTTACCTCAGTACCGGTGTCGATCATTAATTCAATTATTTTCCGGAAGTCTGGTGAGTGCATTATCACAGACGGGGCTTCGTTAACTGAATTTAGTTGAACTGTACCGATTTTTACGGTATTCCTGGTGTCTTGAGTTGAATCGTAAGTGGGTGCGCTCCTGCTTGGCTCACTCCACGAGACGCATCCATCGGTGCTCGGAGGAGTAATTCCAGACTCTGTTTCCCACAAGGTTCTTGGATCCTTGGTGATGATGCTGATGCGTTTTCTGCATTCTGAGATCACATGTCCGGGCTTCTTGCGATATCCGCAGATTTGTGACTCTGTAGATCTCGGAGGAGGAGGAAGTCGGTTTTCGTTCCAATGGGAGACCTGGGGTTTGGGTCTTTGGTACCCGTATTCCGCAGCGCGGTTTAAAGGGTGTCTTTGGGGAAGTTGGGAGGCTGAACCTTGATTGTTCCAACAGGACCGTGCGTCGTGACCTGTCTTATCACAAAGTTGGCAGGTTAATTTGGGAGCCTTCTGTTCGGAGAACCTGAGGCGATCCATATCAATCTTTTTATCCACGAGAATTGCTTGATCGAACGCTTCGTCGAGGGTTTCGAATTGTTGTTGGAGTAATCTTGTCCTTATGTGGGGCGGGAGGCCATCGATGAAGGAATTTAATGTTAGGCGATCTAAATCCTGAGGGTGATTCCGTGCGAAATCGTGGTAATATTCCTTATCCTCTTCTAAGATAGTGAATCGGAGGTCCTTAACGCGTGAAATATATTCCAACATGTGCTCGTTGGTTCCTTTAATAACGTTGGCGAGTTCTCCACGATAGTGGTCCGACGTTTTAGCAGGGGAGAAAGTACGTTTAAGTCGTTTGATTAGATCGTTTACGGAGTCGAAGACCCGATCCTCAACAGCCAAGTACGCATGGTCTTGCAGCTTATTTCTCAACAACCTCGCTAGCTGGGGTTCGGCTTCCGAGGGAACCAGAGCCTTAGCCCTATTGCAGGCTCTCGCGAATTTCAAAACGGGCATGTTGTGACCGTTAAAATTTGGGACTGTTTCTATAGCGTCCTTTAATTTGATCTGGGGCGATGGACCCTGGTCCGGAACATTGTTATAATTTAATACTGGTTTGCTAGTTGCCATTGGCGGTGGTGAAAGAAGTTTTTCTATCATTCCGCGCATGGCTTGCATCTGGTCGGAAAGACCTTCCAACGTGGGGCCGCCCGATCCGGTGACTACGCCCGAACGCGTATTGGGTTCCGGATTTGTAGCAAATTTCGCATGCAAGCTTTCCATTTCAACTTGTTTATGCATTAACAATTGCACCCGTTCCATTAATTCGTAAGCCGCGGCTTCTACAGTTTTAGTGGGAGGGCCCGCGTCTCGATCCATTACGCAAGAGTCCTCGGTTTCGTCGTACACGGACATGTTAAATTCGTTCGATTCTACTTTCTTAAGTAGTTTGACATTTTCGGCGTCCGGCAGCCGTTATTTAAAAATCAGGACGTTCTATCCCTGGTGGTAATTATTCGATTGATTGTAACTCCCTTGAGAGGAGGTACTGTTCTGTGCACACGTTGCATCTGCTTATGGGACGCGTTTGAAGTAGTATATTATTGCACCGAGGGCAATTAGGGAACGTATAGGGCGTTTGGTAGTAATGAATTCGATATACTGTCACCGTATTTGTTGGATCTAGCTGGGAGCAATTTAAGCAAATTTCGTCGTCTTCGTTATTTGCTACAATGGTCCCAGAAACGCAGATCATCCACTGTATGAATGCCGTCAAACTTTGTAATTGGCGGCTCGTGTGAGCTGGTTTCCACGGACTAACGTATTCTGTAATGCTAAATAGGCAATTGTGGGTACCGTACTTTTAGAGAATCTATTTCCCTTTTGACAGTTAACGAGATCCCACCGCTGTCACCAAAATTATGTCACGTCCTGGGTTGAGGTCTTTGGGGACGATGACTATGTGGGGTAAGAAATCAGGCGAGAATGTGAAATCCTACACACTGAGGGTTTTCGGGAATCAGGCGAGAACGTAAAATCCTACACACTGAGGATTTTCGGGAATCAGGCGAGAATGTGTAATCCTGCACGCTGAGGGTTTTCGGGAGTCAGGCGAGAACGTAAAATCCTACACACTGAGGATTTGCGGGAATCAGGCGAGAATGTGTAATCCTGCACGCTGAGGGTTTCAGGAGTCAGGCGAGAACGTAAAATCCTACACACTGAGGATTTGCGGGAATCAGGCGAGAATGTGTAATCCTGCACGCTGAGGGTTTCAGGAGTCAGGCGAGAACGTAAAATCCTACACACTGAGGATTTTCGGGAATCAGGCGAGAATGTAAAATCCTACACACTGAGGTTTAGGGGGAAATCAGGCGAGGATCTTAAATCCTGCACGCTAATCGACCAGGGAAGGTTTAAAGGTAATCGCGCGCCAGGGAGACACCCGTTAGACCACTTGTGGTTGTTACTTTAGTTTTGGTAATCGGATTTACGGTTGCATTGTCATAAGAAGCCGCCCGTGCTATTCCGCGAAA
Source organism: Andrena bicolor (assembly GCA_960531205.1). Taxonomy (NCBI): domain Eukaryota; kingdom Metazoa; phylum Arthropoda; class Insecta; order Hymenoptera; family Andrenidae; genus Andrena; species Andrena bicolor. The sequence goes on from CAUIJW010000096.1 coordinate 667,308, forward strand.
TTCGTCTAGACGTTGGTCGAACGCGAGCTATGTAAAAGTAAGCCCGGTAAATATTATAAGAACTCCGGTGTTCGCGCAGCCCGATCAGCTGTTGCAGCAGTTTGTTTTGGAAGGGAACCTTCGTTTCGAGGATTTAACACAATAACTCGAAGCGTGAATTAAATGAAACTGATTTATTCAGTTAGTAGCACCAAATAAGCCATGCATATTATTGTGCAAGTAATTTAGTTTATAATAATGCGGTAGGCGTTTAGCGTTAACACACAAACAATTATATAAATGGTTCTTTATAAAGATATATGTATGGATATGATGTACATGAATATAAATCGTGGTAGAGATATAAAACAATAGGCATGAAATAATAGACCGTCGCAATAAGCGGATAATAATGGTATAAAACAATAAGAATTAGCAATGGTAGCAATATATAACAATAAGCATGAAATAGTAATATAAATGGTAAGAGTTAGCAATAGTACATGAGAAATAAATGAGGGTGATATACCGTGTAACAATATTTAATATTAATTGCTTACGATGAATATCGATGAGTAATTCGTTGAAATTGATTTTAAGCACTTGATAGTTATAATGATACTTTCCGAGTGATGTTTCTGCAGAAAGAGAGACCTCTGTCTCCCGGGCCCTTGTATTTATATGAATTTTACATGATTGTTAGGTATGAAGGGTACGCGCGGTGTGGACCTTGGCCTACTTACGAAATATGCGTCGCAGTAGGACTTCCGGGGTTTTTATAGGGTATGCGTCTATAATTAGTTAAGGACACGTGGATGAAATATTCGTGGCGATAAGACTTTCGGGGTCTTACGTAGGTTTCTGATGGGGAGCTACTCAACCTATTGGATGGGTTTTTGGAGGTTTGATTGGAAAGGGGTGAGCGTGGCTTTGACTTCTTTGGTCATGGAGAGGGGGTGAGACGTGGTCTCGAGATAAGGAGTTTTTGGGGCGAGGGACTTGTTTAAATGTAAATATGAGGGAAGAGATCGTGCCTCGTAGGGCGAATAAGGAAAGGGGATTTCGTACCGATCGTCTTGAGATGGGGACCGCTAAGGTACATCGTCAAGGCGATCGGCGATTGGGAAAGAAGGGGTGAGAGTTGAAGTTTGAGGACTTTCGGTGGAGTTATGGAGTGACTTATGGGGAAGAGTTGAAATAATACCGCGCGAAAAATAGTGTCTCGTCACACTAGACTAACGAGATCCGTCTGTACAACCGTCTTCTATATCTAGACTAACGAGATCCGTCTGTACAACCGTCTTCTATATCTAGACTAACGAGATCTCTCGTTATACAACCGTCTTCTATATCTAGACTAACGAGATCCGTCTGTACAACCGTCTTCTATATCTAGACTATCGAGATCCATCTGTACAACCGTCTTCTATATCTAGACTAAGGAGATCCGTCTGTACAACCGTCATCTATATCTAGACTAACGAGACCCGTCTGTACAACCGTCTTCTATATCTAGACTAACGAGATCCGTCTGCACAACCGTCTTCTATATCTAGACTAACGAGATCCGTCTGAACAACCGTCTTCTATATCTAGACTAACGAGATCCGTCTGTACAACCGCCTTCTATATCTGGACTAACGAGATACGTCGTTGTACAACCATCTTCTATATCTAGACTAACGCGATCCGTCTGTACAACCGTCTTCTATATCTAGACTAACGAGATCCATCTGTACAACCGTCTTCTATATCTAGACTAAGGAGATCCGTCTGTACAACCGTCTTCTATATCTAGACTAACGAGATCTCTCGTTATACAACCGTCTTCTATATCTAGACTAACGGGTTACGTCGTTGGACAAACGTCTTCTATATCTAGACTAACGAGATCCGTCTGTACAACCGTCTTCTATATCTAGACTAACGATATCTCTCGTTATACAACCGTCTTCTATATCTAGACTAACGGGATCCGTCTGTACAACCGTCTTCTATATCTAGACTAACGAGATCTCTCGTTATACAACCGTCTTCTATATCTAGACTAACGAGATCCGTCTGTACAACCGTCTTCTATATCTAGACTAACGAGATCCATCTGTACAACCGTCTTCTATATCTAGACTAAGGAGATCCGTCTGTACAACCGTCATCTATATCTAGACTAACGAGACCCGTCTGTACAACCGTCTTCTATATCTAGACTAACGAGATCCGTCTGTACAACCGTCTTCTATATCTAGACTAACGAGATCCGTCTGTACAACCGTCTTCTATATCTAGACTAACGAGATCCATCTGTACAACCGTCTTCTATATCTAGACTAACGAGATCCGTCTGTACAACCGTCTTCTATATCTAGACTAACGAGATCCGTCTGTACAACCGTCTTCTATATCTAGACTAACGAGATCCGTCTGTACAACCGTCTTCTATATCTAGACTAACGAGATCCGTCTGTACAACCGTCTTCTATAACTAGACTTACGAGATCCGTCTGTACAACCGTCTTCTATATCTAGACTAACGAGATCCGTCTGTACACCCGTCTTCTATATCTAGACTAACGAGATCTCTCGTTATACAACCGTCTTCTATATCTAGACTAACGAGATCCGTCTGTACAACCGCCTTCTATATCTAGACTAACGAGATCCGTCTGCACAACCGTCTTCTATATCTAGACTAACGAGATCCGTCTGTACAACCGTCTTTTATATCTAGACTAACGAGATCCGTCTGCACAACCGTCTTCTATATCTAGACTAACGAGATCCGTCTGAACAACCGTCTTCTATATCTAGACTAACGAGATCCGTCTGTACAACCGCCTTCTATATCTAGACTAACGAGATACGTCGTTGTACAACCATCTTCTATATCTAGACTAACGCGATCCGTCTGTACAACCGTTTTCTATATCGAGACTAACGAGATCCGTCTGTACAACCGTCTTCTATATCTAGACTAACGGGATACGACGTTGGACAAACGTCTTCTATATCTAGACTAACGAGATCCGTCTGTACAACCGTCTTCTATATCTAGACTAACGAGATCCGTCTGTACAACCGTTTTCTATATCTAGACTAACGAGATCCGTCTGTACAACCGTCTTCTATATCTAGACTAACGAGATCCATCTGTACAACCGTCTTCTATATCTAGACTAACGAGATCCGTCTGTACAACCGTCTTCTATATCTAGACTAACGAGATCTCTCGTTATACAACCGTCTTCTATATCCAGACTAACGAGATCCGTCTGTACAACCGCCTTCTATATCTAGACTAACGAGATCCGTCTGCACAACCGTCTTCTATATCTAGACTAACGATATCCGTCTGTACAACCGTCTTTTATATCTAGACTAACGAGATCCGTCTGCACAACCGTCTTCTATATCTAGACTAACGAGATCCGTCTGAACAACCGTCTTCTATATCTAGACTAACGAGATCCGTCTGTACAACCGCCTTCTATATCTAGACTAACGAGATACGTCGTTGTACAACCATCTTCTATATCTAGACTAACGCGATCCGTCTGTACAACCGTTTTCTATATCGAGTCTAACGAGATCCGTCTGTACAACCGTCTTCTATATCTAGACTAACGGGATACGACGTGTGACAAACGTCTTCTATATCTAGACTAACGAGATCCGTCTGTACAACCGTCTTCTATATCTAGACTAACGAGATCCGTCTGAACAACCGTCTTCTATATCTAGACTAACGAGATCCGTCTGTACAACCGTCTTCTATATCTAGACTAACGAGATCCGTCTGTACAACCGTTTTCTATATCTAGACTAACGAGGTACGTCGTTGGACAAACGTCTTCAATATCTAGACTAACGAGATCCGTCTGTACAACCGTCTTCTATATCTAGACTAACGGGATCCGTCTGTACAACCGTCTTCTATATCTAGACTAACGAGATCTCTCGTTATACAACCGTCTTCTATATCTAGACTAACGAGATCCGTCTGTACAACCGTCTTCTATATCTAGACTAACGAGATCTCTCGTTATACAACCGTCTTCTATATCTAGACTAACGAGATCCGTCTGTACAACCGTCTTCTATATCTAGACTAACGAGATCCGTCTGTACAACCGTTTTCTATATCTAGACTAACGAGGTACGTCGTTGGACAAACGTCTTCAATATCTAGACTAACGAGATCCGTCTGTACAACCGTCTTCTATATCTAGACTAACGGGATCCGTCTGTACAACCGTCTTCTATATCTAGACTAACGAGATCTCTCGTTATACAACCGTCTTCTATATCTAGACTAACGAGATCCGTCTGTACAACCGTCTTTTATATCTAGACTAACGAGATCCGTCTGTACAACCGTCTTCTATATCTAGACTAACGAGATCTCTCGTTATACAACCGTCTTCTATATCTAGACTAACGGGATACGTCGTTGGACAAACGTCTTCTATATCTAGACTAACGAGATCCGTCTGTACAACCGTCTTCTATATCTAGACTAACGAGATCCGTCTGTACAACCGTCTTCTATATCTAGACTAACGATATCTCTCGTTATACAACCGTCTTCTATATCTAGACTAACGGGATCCGTCTGTACAACCGTCTCCTATATCTAGACTAACGAGATCCGTCTGTACAACCGTCTTCTATATCTAGACTAACGAGATCCATCTGTACAACCGTCTTCTATATCTAGACTAAGGAGATCCGTCTGTACAACCGTCATCTATATCTAGACTAACGAGACCCGTCTGTACAACCGTCTTCTATATCTAGACTAACGAGATCCGTCTGTACAACCGTCTTCTATATCTAGACTAACGAGATCCGTCTGTACAACCGTCTTCTATATCTAGACTAACGAGATCTCTCGTTATACAACCGTCATCTATATCTAGACTAACGAGATCCGTCTGTACAACCGTCTTCTATATCTAGACTAACGAGATCCGTCTGTACAACCGTTTTCTATATCTAGACTAACGAGGTACGTCGTTGGACAAACGTCTTCAATATCTAGACTAACGAGATCCGTCTGTACAACCGCCTTCTATATCTAGACTAACGAGATCCGTCTGCACAACCGTCTTCTATATCTAGACTAACGATATCCGTCTGTACAACCGTCTTTTATATCTAGACTAACGAGATCCGTCTGCACAACCGTCTTCTATATCTAGACTAACGAGATCCGTCTGAACAACCGTCTTCTATATCTAGACTAACGAGATCCGTCTGTACAACCGCCTTCTATATCTAGACTAACGAGATCTCTCGTTATACAACCGTCTTCTATATCTAGACTAACGAGATCCGTCTGTACAACCGTCTTCTATATCTAGACTAACGAGATCTCTCGTTATACAACCGTCTTCTATATCTAGACTAACGAGATCCGTCTGTACAACCGTCTTCTATATCTAGACTAACGAGATCCGTCTGTACAACCGTTTTCTATATCTAGACTAACGAGGTACGTCGTTGGACAAACGTCTTCAATATCTAGACTAACGAGATCCGTCTGTACAACCGTCTTCTATATCTAGACTAACGGGATCCGTCTGTACAACCGTCTTCTATATCTAGACTAACGAGATCTCTCGTTATACAACCGTCTTCTATATCTAGACTAACGAGATCCGTCTGTACAACCGTCTTCTATATCTAGACTAACGAGATCCGTCTGTACAACCGTCTTCTATATCTAGACTAACGAGATCTCTCGTTATACAACCGTCTTCTATATCTAGACTAACGGGATACGTCGTTGGACAAACGTCTTCTATATCTAGACTAACGAGATCCGTCTGTACAACCGTCTTCTATATCTAGACTAACGAGATCCGTCTGTACAACCGTCTTCTATATCTAGACTAACGATATCTCTCGTTATACAACCGTCTTCTATATCTAGACTAACGGGATCCGTCTGTACAACCGTCTTCTATATCTAGACTAACGAGATCCGTCTGTACAACCGTCTTCTATATCTAGACTAACGAGATCTCTCGTTATACAACCGTCTTCTATATCTAGACTAACGGGATACGTCGTTGGACAAACGTCTTCAATATCTAGACTAACGAGATCCGTCTGTACAACCGTCTTCTATATCTAGACTAACGATATCCGTCTGTACAACCGTCTTCTATATCTAGACTAACGAGATCCGTCTGTACAACCGTCTTCTATATCTAGACTAACGAGATCTCTCGTTATACAACCGTCTTCTATATCCAGACTAACGAGATCCGTCTGTACAACCGCCTTCTATATCTAGACTAACGAGATCCGTCTGCACAACCGTCTTCTATATCTAGACTAACGAGATCCGTCTGTACAACCGTCTTTTATATCTAGACTAACGAGATCCGTCTGCACAACCGTCTTCTATATCTAGACTAACGAGATCCGTCTGAACAACCGTCTTCTATATCTAGACTAACGAGATCCGTCTGTACAACCGCCTTCTATATCTAGACTAACGAGATACGTCGTTGTACAACCATCTTCTATATCTAGACTAACGCGATCCGTCTGTACAACCGTTTTCTATATCGAGACTAACGAGATCCGTCTGTACAACCGTCTTCTATATCTAGACTAACGGGATACGACGTTGGACAAACGTCTTCTATATCTAGACTAACGAGATCCGTCTGTACAACCGTCTTCTATATCTAGACTAACGAGATCCGTCTGTACAACCGTCTTCTATATCTAGACTAACGAGATCCGTCTGAACAACCGTCTTCTATATCTAGACTAACGAGATCCGTCTGTACAACCGTCTTCTATATCTAGACTAACGAGATCCGTCTGTACAACCGTCTTCTATATCTAGACTAACGAGATCCGTCTGTACAACCGTCTTCTATATCTAGACTAACGAGATCCGTCTGTACAACCGTCTTCTATATGTAGACTAACGAGATCTCTCGTTATACAACCGTCTTCTATATCTAGACTAACGAGATCCGTCTGTACAACCGCCTTCTATATCTAGACTAACGAGATCCGTCTGCACAACCGTCTTCTATATCTAGACTAAAGAGATCCGTCTGTACAACCGTCTTTTATATCTAGACTAACGAGATCCGTCTGCACAACCGTCTTCTATATCTAGACTAACGAGATCCGTCTGAACAACCGTCTTCTATATCTAGACTCACGAGATCCGTCTGTACAACCGTCTTCTATATCTAGACTAACGAGACCCGTCTGTACAACCGTTTTCTATATCTAGACTAACGAGATCCGTCGTTGTACAACCGTCTTCTATATCTAGACTAACGAGATCCGTCTGTACAACCGTCTTCTATATCTAGACTAACGAGATCCGTCTGTACAACCGTCTTCTATATCTAGACTAACGAGATCCGTCTGTACAACCGTCTTCTATATCTAGACTAACGAGATCCGTCTGTACAACCGTCTTCTATATCTAGACTAACGAGATCCGTCTGTACAACCGTCTTCTATATCTAGACTAACGAGATCCGTCTGTACAACCGTCTTCTATATCTAGACTAACGAGATCTCTCGTTATACAACCGTCTTCTATATCCAGACTAACGAGATCCGTCTGTACAACCGCCTTCTATATCTAGACTAACGAGATCCGTCTGCACAACCGTCTTCTATATCTAGACTAACGATATCCGTCTGTACAACCGTCTTTTATATCTAGACTAACGAGATCCGTCTGCACAACCGTCTTCTATATCTAGACTAACGAGATCCGTCTGTACAACCGCCTTCTATATCTAGACTAACGAGATCTCTCGTTATACAACCGTCTTCTATATCTAGACTAACGAGATCCGTCTGTACAACCGTCTTCTATATCTAGACTAACGAGATCCGTCTGTACAACCGTTTTCTATATCTAGACTAACGAGGTACGTCGTTGGACAAACGTCTTCAATATCTAGACTAACGAGATCCGTCTGTACAACCGTCTTCTATATCTAGACTAACGAGATCCGTCTGTACAACCGTTTTCTATATCTAGACTAACGAGGTACGTCGTTGGACAAACGTCTTCAATATCTAGACTAACGAGATCCGTCTGTACAACCGTCTTCTATATCTAGACTAACGGGATCCGTCTGTACAACCGTCTTCTATATCTAGACTAACGATATCCGTCTGTACAACCGTCTTTTATATCTAGACTAACGAGATCCGTCTGCACAACCGTCTTCTATATCTAGACTAACGAGATCCGTCTGTACAACCGTCTTCTATATCTAGACTAACGAGATCCGTCTGTACAACCGTCTTCTATATCTAGACTAACGATATCTCTCGTTATACAACCGTCTTCTATATCTAGACTAACGGGATCCGTCTGTACAACCGTCTTCTATATCTAGACTAACGAGATCCGTCTGTACAACCGTCTTCTATATCTAGACTAACGAGATCCATCTGTACAACCGTCTTCTATATCTAGACTAAGGAGATCCGTCTGTACAACCGTCATCTATATCTAGACTAACGAGACCCGTCTGTACAACCGTCTTCTATATCTAGACTAACGAGATCCGGCTGTACAACCGTCTTCTATATCTAGACTAACGAGATCCGTCTGTACAACCGTCTTCTATATCTAGACTAACGAGATCTCTCGTTATACAACCGTCTTCTATATCCAGACTAACGAGATCCGTCTGTACAACCGCCTTCTATATCTAGACTAACGAGATCCGTCTGCACAACCGTCTTCTATATCTAGACTAACGATATCCGTCTGTACAACCGTCTTTTATATCTAGACTAACGAGATCCGTCTGCACAACCGTCTTCTATATCTAGACTAACGAGATCCGTCTGAACAACCGTCTTCTATATCTAGACTAACGAGATCCGTCTGTACAACCGCCTTCTATATCTAGACTAACGAGATCTCTCGTTATACAACCGTCTTCTATATCTAGACTAACGAGATCCGTCTGTACAACCGTCTTCTATATCTAGACTAACGAGATCCGTCTGTACAACCGTCTTCTATATCTAGACTAACGAGATCCGTCTGTACAACCGTTTTCTATATCGAGTCTAACGAGATCCGTCTGTACAACCGTCTTCTATATCTAGACTAACGGGATACGACGTGTGACAAACGTCTTCTATATCTAGACTAACGAGATCCGTCTGTACAACCGTCTTCTATATCTAGACTAACGAGATCCGTCTGAACAACCGTCTTCTATATCTAGACTAACGAGATCCGTCTGTACAACCGTCTTCTATATCTAGACTAACGAGATCCGTCTGTACAACCGTTTTCTATATCTAGACTAACGAGGTACGTCGTTGGACAAACGTCTTCAATATCTAGACTAACGAGATCCGTCTGTACAACCGTCTTCTATATCTAGACTAACGGGATCCGTCTGTACAACCGTCTTCTATATCTAGACTAACGAGATCTCTCGTTATACAACCGTCTTCTATATCTGGACTAACGAGATCCGTCTGTACAACCGTCTTCTATATCTAGACTAACGAGATCTCTCGTTATACAACCGTCTTCTATATCTAGACTAACGAGATCCGTCTGTACAACCGTCTTCTATATCTAGACTAACGAGATCCGTCTGTACAACCGTTTTCTATATCTAGACTAACGAGGTACGTCGTTGGACAAACGTCTTCAATATCTAGACTAACGAGATCCGTCTGTACAACCGTCTTCTATATCTAGACTAACGGGATCCGTCTGTACAACCGTCTTCTATATCTAGACTAACGAGATCTCTCGTTATACAACCGTCTTCTATATCTAGACTAACGAGATCCGTCTGTACAACCGTCTTCTATATCTAGACTAACGAGATCCGTCTGTACAACCGTCTTCTATATCTAGACTAACGAGATCTCTCGTTATACAACCGTCTTCTATATCTAGACTAACGGGATACGTCGTTGGACAAACGTCTTCTATATCTAGACTAACGAGATCCGTCTGTACAACCGTCTTCTATATCTAGACTAACGAGATCCGTCTGTACAACCGTCTTCTATATCTAGACTAACGATATCTCTCGTTATACAACCGTCTTCTATATCTAGACTAACGGGATCCGTCTGTACAACCGTCTTCTATATCTAGACTAACGAGATCCGTCTGTACAACCGTCTTCTATATCTAGACTAACGAGATCCATCTGTACAACCGTCTTCTATATCTAGACTAAGGAGATCCGTCTGTACAACCGTCATCTATATCTAGACTAACGAGACCCGTCTGTACAACCGTCTTCTATATCTAGACTAACGAGATCCGTCTGTACAACCGTCTTCTATATCTAGACTAACGAGATCCGTCTGTACAACCGTCTTCTATATCTAGACTAACGAGATCTCTCGTTATACAACCGTCTTCTATATCTAGACTAACGAGATCCGTCTGTACAACCGTCTTCTATATCTAGACTAACGAGATCCGTCTGTACAACCGTTTTCTATATCTAGACTAACGAGGTACGTCGTTGGACAAACGTCTTCAATATCTAGACTAACGAGATCCGTCTGTACAACCGTCTTCTATATCTAGACTAACGAGATCTCTCGTTATACAACCGTCTTCTATATCTAGACTAACGAGATCCGTCTGTACAACCGTCTTCTATATCTAGACTAACGAGATCCGTCTGTACAACCGTCTTCTATATCTAGACTAACGAGATCTCTCGTTATACAACCGTCTTCTATATCTAGACTAACGGGATACGTCGTTGGACAAACGTCTTCTATATCTAGACTAACGAGATCCGTCTGTACAACCGTCTTCTATATCTAGACTAACGAGATCCGTCTGTACAACCGTCTTCTATATCTAGACTAACGATATCTCTCGTTATACAACCGTCTTCTATATCTAGACTAACGGGATCCGTCTGTACAACCGTCTTCTATATCTAGACTAACGAGATCCGTCTGTACAACCGTCTTCTATATCTAGACTAACGAGATCCATCTGTACAACCGTCTTCTATATCTAGACTAAGGAGATCCGTCTGTACAACCGTCATCTATATCTAGACTAACGAGACCCGTCTGTACAACCGTCTTCTATATCTAGACTAACGAGATCCGTCTGTACAACCGTCTTCTATATCTAGACTAACGAGATCCGTCTGTACAACCGTCTTCTATATCTAGACTAACGAGATCTCTCGTTATACAACCGTCTTCTATATCTAGACTAACGAGATCCGTCTGTACAACCGTCTTCTATATCTAGACTAACGAGATCCGTCTGTACAACCGTTTTCTATATCTAGACTAACGAGGTACGTCGTTGGACAAACGTCTTCAATATCTAGACTAACGAGATCCGTCTGTACAACCGCCTTCTATATCTAGACTAACGAGATCCGTCTGCACAACCGTCTTCTATATCTAGACTAACGATATCCGTCTGTACAACCGTCTTTTATATCTAGACTAACGAGATCCGTCTGCACAACCGTCTTCTATATCTAGACTAACGAGATCCGTCTGAACAACCGTCTTCTATATCTAGACTAACGAGATCCGTCTGTACAACCGCCTTCTATATCTAGACTAACGAGATCTCTCGTTATACAACCGTCTTCTATATCTAGACTAACGAGATCCGTCTGTACAACCGTCTTCTATATCTAGACTAACGAGATCTCTCGTTATACAACCGTCTTCTATATCTAGACTAACGAGATCCGTCTGTACAACCGTCTTCTATATCTAGACTAACGAGATCCGTCTGTACAACCGTTTTCTATATCTAGACTAACGAGGTACGTCGTTGGACAAACGTCTTCAATATCTAGACTAACGAGATCCGTCTGTACAACCGTCTTCTATATCTAGACTAACGGGATCCGTCTGTACAACCGTCTTCTATATCTAGACTAACGAGATCTCTCGTTATACAACCGTCTTCTATATCTAGACTAACGAGATCCGTCTGTACAACCGTCTTCTATATCTAGACTAACGAGATCCGTCTGTACAACCGTCTTCTATATCTAGACTAACGAGATCTCTCGTTATACAACCGTCTTCTATATCTAGACTAACGGGATACGTCGTTGGACAAACGTCTTCTATATCTAGACTAACGAGATCCGTCTGTACAACCGTCTTCTATATCTAGACTAACGAGATCCGTCTGTACAACCGTCTTCTATATCTAGACTAACGATATCTCTCGTTATACAACCGTCTTCTATATCTAGACTAACGGGATCCGTCTGTACAACCGTCTTCTATATCTAGACTAACGAGATCCGTCTGTACAACCGTCTTCTATATCTAGACTAACGAGATCCATCTGTACAACCGTCTTCTATATCTAGACTAAGGAGATCCGTCTGTACAACCGTCATCTATATCTAGACTAACGAGACCCGTCTGTACAACCGTCTTCTATATCTAGACTAACGAGATCCGTCTGTACAACCGTCTTCTATATCTAGACTAACGAGATCCGTCTGTACAACCGTCTTCTATATCTAGACTAACGAGATCTCTCGTTATACAACCGTCTTCTATATCTAGACTAACGAGATCCGTCTGTACAACCGTCTTCTATATCTAGACTAACGAGATCCGTCTGTACAACCGTTTTCTATATCTAGACTAACGAGGTACGTCGTTGGACAAACGTCTTCAATATCTAGACTAACGAGATCCGTCTGTACAACCGTCTTCTATATCTAGACTAACGATATCCGTCTGTACAACCGTCTTCTATATCTAGACTAACGAGATCCGTCTGTACAACCGTCTTCTATATCTAGACTAACGAGATCTCTCGTTATACAACCGTCTTCTATATCCAGACTAACGAGATCCGTCTGTACAACCGCCTTCTATATCTAGACTAACGAGATCCGTCTGCACAACCGTCTTCTATATCTAGACTAACGAGATCCGTCTGTACAACCGTCTTTTATATCTAGACTAACGAGATCCGTCTGCACAACCGTCTTCTATATCTAGACTAACGAGATCCGTCTGAACAACCGTCTTCTATATCTAGACTAACGAGATCCGTCTGTACAACCGCCTTCTATATCTAGACTAACGAGATACGTCGTTGTACAACCATCTTCTATATCTAGACTAACGCGATCCGTCTGTACAACCGTTTTCTATATCGAGACTAACGAGATCCGTCTGTACAACCGTCTTCTATATCTAGACTAACGGGATACGACGTTGGACAAACGTCTTCTATATCTAGACTAACGAGATCCGTCTGTACAACCGTCTTCTATATCTAGACTAACGAGATCCGTCTGTACAACCGTCTTCTATATCTAGACTAACGAGATCCGTCTGAACAACCGTCTTCTATATCTAGACTAACGAGATCCGTCTGTACAACCGTCTTCTATATCTAGACTAACGAGATCCGTCTGTACAACCGTCTTCTATATCTAGACTAACGAGATCCGTCTGTACAACCGTCTTCTATATCTAGACTAACGAGATCCGTCTGTACAACCGTCTTCTATATGTAGACTAACGAGATCTCTCGTTATACAACCGTCTTCTATATCTAGACTAACGAGATCCGTCTGTACAACCGCCTTCTATATCTAGACTAACGAGATCCGTCTGCACAACCGTCTTCTATATCTAGACTAACGAGATCCGTCTGTACAACCGTCTTTTATATCTAGACTAACGAGATCCGTCTGCACAACCGTCTTCTATATCTAGACTAACGAGATCCGTCGTTGTACAACCGTCTTCTATATCTAGACTAACGAGATCCGTCTGTACAACCGTCTTCTATATCTAGACTAACGAGATCCGTCTGTACAACCGTCTTCTATATCTAGACTAACGAGATCCGTCTGTACAACCGTCTTCTATATCTAGACTAACGAGATCCATCTGTACAACCGTCTTCTATATCTAGACTAACGAGATCCGTCTGTACAACCGTCTTCTATATCTAGACTAACGAGATCCGTCTGTACAACCGTCTTCTATATCTAGACTAACGAGATCCGTCTGTACAACCGTCTTCTATATCTAGACTAACGAGATCTCTCGTTATACAACCGTCTTCTATATCTAGACTAACGAGATCCGTCTGTACAACCGTCTTCTATATCTAGACTAACGAGATGCGTCTGTACAACCGTTTTCTATATCTAGACTAACGAGATCCGTCTGTACAACCGTCTTCTATATCTAGACTAACGAGATCCGTCTGTACAACCGTCTTCTATATCTAGTGTCACGTCCTGGGTTGAGGTCTTTGGGGACGATGACTATGTGGGGTAAGAAATCAGGCGAGAATGTGAAATCCTACACACTGAGGGTTTTCGGGAATCAGGCGAGAACGTAAAATCCTACACACTGAGGATTTTCGGGAATCAGGCGAGAATGTGTAATCCTGCACGCTGAGGGTTTTCGGGAGTCAGGCGAGAACGTAAAATCCTACACACTGAGGATTTGCGGGAATCAGGCGAGAATGTGTAATCCTGCACGCTGAGGGTTTCAGGAGTCAGGCGAGAACGTAAAATCCTACACACTGAGGATTTGCGGGAATCAGGCGAGAATGTGTAATCCTGCACGCTGAGGGTTTCAGGAGTCAGGCGAGAACGTAAAATCCTACACACTGAGGATTTTCGGGAATCAGGCGAGAATGTAAAATCCTACACACTGAGGTTTAGGGGGAAATCAGGCGAGGATCTTAAATCCTGCACGCTAATCGACCAGGGAAGGTTTAAAGGTAATCGCGCGCCAGGGAGACACCCGTTAGACCACTTGTGGTTGTTACTTTAGTTTTGGTAATCGGATTTACGGTTGCATTGTCATAAGAAGCCGCCCGTGCTATTCCGCGAAATTCGTCTAGACGTTGGTCGAACGCGAGCTATGTAAAAGTAAGCCCGGTAAATATTATAAGAACTCCGGTGTTCGCGCAGCCCGATCAGCTGTTGCAGCAGTTTGTTTTGGAAGGGAACCTTCGTTTCGAGGATTTAACACAATAACTCGAAGCGTGAATTAAATGAAACTGATTTATTCAGTTAGTAGCACCAAATAAGCCATGCATATTATTGTGCAAGTAATTTAGTTTATAATAATGCGGTAGGCGTTTAGCGTTAACACACAAACAATTATATAAATGGTTCTTTATAAAGATATATGTATGGATATGATGTACATGAATATAAATCGTGGTAGAGATATAAAACAATAGGCATGAAATAATAGACCGTCGCAATAAGCGGATAATAATGGTATAAAACAATAAGAATTAGCAATGGTAGCAATATATAACAATAAGCATGAAATAGTAATATAAATGGTAAGAGTTAGCAATAGTACATGAGAAATAAATGAGGGTGATATACCGTGTAACAATATTTAATATTAATTGCTTACGATGAATATCGATGAGTAATTCGTTGAAATTGATTTTAAGCACTTGATAGTTATAATGATACTTTCCGAGTGATGTTTCTGCAGAAAGAGAGACCTCTGTCTCCCGGGCCCTTGTATTTATATGAATTTTACATGATTGTTAGGTATGAAGGGTACGCGCGGTGTGGACCTTGGCCTACTTACGAAATATGCGTCGCAGTAGGACTTCCGGGGTTTTTATAGGGTATGCGTCTATAATTAGTTAAGGACACGTGGATGAAATATTCGTGGCGATAAGACTTTCGGGGTCTTACGTAGGTTTCTGATGGGGAGCTACTCAACCTATTGGATGGGTTTTTGGAGGTTTGATTGGAAAGGGGTGAGCGTGGCTTTGACTTCTTTGGTCATGGAGAGGGGGTGAGACGTGGTCTCGAGATAAGGAGTTTTTGGGGCGAGGGACTTGTTTAAATGTAAATATGAGGGAAGAGATCGTGCCTCGTAGGGCGAATAAGGAAAGGGGATTTCGTACCGATCGTCTTGAGATGGGGACCGCTAAGGTACATCGTCAAGGCGATCGGCGATTGGGAAAGAAGGGGTGAGAGTTGAAGTTTGAGGACTTTCGGTGGAGTTATGGAGTGACTTATGGGGAAGAGTTGAAATAATACCGCGCGAAAAATAGTGTCTCGTCACACCTTCCCCCTTATATGAAGAAATTCGTACATTTCTTAACAATAAGGCGCGGGTGTGGATCTAATTACTCGTAAGAGGGGTCTATACGGGGCGAAGGGGCAGTGGCATCTTGGAGCTGCTCTCA
Organism: Andrena bicolor; assembly: GCA_960531205.1. NCBI lineage: Eukaryota > Metazoa > Arthropoda > Insecta > Hymenoptera > Andrenidae > Andrena > Andrena bicolor. The sequence continues at coordinate 683,497 of CAUIJW010000096.1, forward strand.
GTTGACTGATGTTGGAGCGGGGCAGTCATCTTTGGTGACGACTGTCTCCGGGGGCGCCTCCATGATGATGACGGATGAGATCACCTTAGAGAGGAGGGATATGATATTCCTTCCTTCCCTCTTAACGGCATACCCACGTGAGTGGTGGTTGCAAGAACGTTGCAGTAGCAACGATCTAGGCGAAAAATTGATTAGAGTATTTTGTTTGTGGTGACTAGGGGTCAACCGGGACTCTCGCGCACGTGGTCATGGCGATCGTAATATCTTTTGCACCGTAGTTCTCTACCCAGTTTTGAAAGATAACCATAGTGTGTTTCGTTTTCAATGTCTTTAAGAACCGGTTTCCGGCTGGATATCCGAGCTAATTTCCAGAATAATAATAATAATTCATGTGAAGTATATTCAGTGCCCTTCTGGACACCGGTATTGTACGAGAACGCGGCCAAGTTGGTCCATTCGTCCCAGTCACTGTATCTACCGATTAACAATTTTAAACATTCGGTCAAAACGAGATGCAATCTCTCTAAAGAGCCGTTAGACGGTGGGTGAAAGGCTGTGGTTCGGAATTGTTGGATTTTACATTTCCGTGGTACTGCTTGCGTGAAATTGCGAGTCAAATTTGCTGCTTGGTCGGTGAGGGTGGCTCTAGGAGCTTCGAAGTCACAAATGAATCTTTTAATAAATGTGTCGGCTTTCTTAATTGATGTGTATAGGCTGAGAAGCACGTACACAAAATATTTTATGAATAAACCCTGTATGGGTAATATATAAGTGTTGTCTACTTTCGTTGTAGTTAGTCGTTCACGTATGTTTTCTGGGGAGGATGGTAATGGAATTTCTACAGGTGATATTTTCCGGCGCATCTTTCTGTGCAGTTGAATCCTTTTGGGTACTCTTCCTGGGTGAGCGCTGGATGTGGGTATTGCAGGGTCGATGGGGTTGCTGCCACTCGTTGGCGCATGGATCGGCGATTTTGAGAATCGAAGCCTCTTGGGACCGCTTGGTCTACGTTTGGGCCAGTCCTCCAAGTCGTAGTTAGATTTTTCACGTGGTCGTTTGGCGCATGCCTCCACTGCATGGGAAGTATGGGATAAGGCGTCTGTAGTGACGTGGAATTTCAGTTCAAAATTCGGGCATTCCAGGATGATTTCCTTCTGCAATACTGGTTTAAAGTAGTCGAAAGCTGTTTGCTGGGACAGTCCCCAGTTAAATGATGTGCCTTTCTTCAATAATGAGGTCAATGGGTGAGCAGTTTTAGAAAGTTCTGGGATAAACCCTCGGTAATATCCGGTCAGACCAAGGAATTCTTTAATTCGTTTTGGTGTATGAGGTGCAGCGTCAGCGACCTTATTGCTCTTCCCGGGATTCGGGGGTTCTTTGAAGATTGACTGAATTGATTGTCCTGCCTTTGGAGGAATTTCTTCAGATTTTTCCATTATTTTTGGTTCCAACGTAGCCGCAAGAGACTCTTGGGATTTTAGGGGAAGGATTGATTTGGCATATAGCGCAGGGGGTAAGAGTGAGTACATCGTCGCGGATGCCTCAAGATGGTGGATCGACGGATCCAGGGTTAAGAGGGACTTGTTTTTTATTAGGTCAGGGATGGGAGTGATACCTGTCGGCGTCGTAGTCTCTTTTGGTCGTACTGGTTTGTGTTCTGGAATTATTCTATCCGAATTTTCTAATTCGATGGCAGGCATGGTAGGTAGAGTGTTAATCTCGCTGGAGTTTATAATTTTCAGCTGGTCCTTTAGGTCCGGATTAGCTGTATGTACGAAAAAGGAGGGTTCTAATCTCGCCGGTAACAGGACTGAATTCTTGTTTACGAATGGGATGGAAATCCCATTGAGGTCCAGCTGCTTCGTGAAGTAGTTTATTGTTACATTTTTCTCCGTCAGGAATCCTGACCCTATTATTCCTTGAGTTTTGATTGGGAAGTCATCTTCAACTACGTTGAACGTGACATCATCGCCCAAAATGGTTACCTTTATTGTTCCAAGGGTGGAGGTAGGGTTCGGAGAGATGCCTTGTAATAGCACTTGCTGCGTCGGATCTATGTCCTGAAATCGTTTTACGGCCTGAAGTTTTAATACGTTTACCTCAGTACCGGTGTCGATCATTAATTCAATTATTTTCCGGAAGTCTGGTGAGTGCATTATCACAGACGGGGCTTCGTTAACTGAATTTAGTTGAACTGTACCGATTTTTACGGTATTCCTGGTGTCTTGAGTTGAATCGTAAGTGGGTGCGCTCCTGCTTGGCTCACTCCACGAGACGCATCCATCGGTGCTCGGAGGAGTAATTCCAGACTCTGTTTCCCACAAGGTTCTTGGATCCTTGGTGATGATGCTGATGCGTTTTCTGCATTCTGAGATCACATGTCCGGGCTTCTTGCGATATCCGCAGATTTGTGACTCTGTAGATCTCGGAGGAGGAGGAAGTCGGTTTTCGTTCCAATGGGAGACCTGGGGTTTGGGTCTTTGGTACCCGTATTCCGCAGCGCGGTTTAAAGGGTGTCTTTGGGGAAGTTGGGAGGCTGAACCTTGATTGTTCCAACAGGACCGTGCGTCGTGACCTGTCTTATCACAAAGTTGGCAGGTTAATTTGGGAGCCTTCTGTTCGGAGAACCTGAGGCGATCCATATCAATCTTTTTATCCACGAGAATTGCTTGATCGAACGCTTCGTCGAGGGTTTCGAATTGTTGTTGGAGTAATCTTGTCCTTATGTGGGGCGGGAGGCCATCGATGAAGGAATTTAATGTTAGGCGATCTAAATCCTGAGGGTGATTCCGTGCGAAGTCGTGGTAATATTCCTTATCCTCTTCTAAGATAGTGAATCGGAGGTCCTTAACGCGTGAAATATATTCCAACATGTGCTCGTTGGTTCCTTTAATAACGTTGGCGAGTTCTCCACGATAGTGGTCCGACGTTTTAGCAGGGGAGAAAGTACGTTTAAGTCGTTTGATTAGATCGTTTACGGAGTCGAAGACCCGATCCTCAACAGCCAAGTACGCATGGTCTTGCAGCTTATTTCTCAACAACCTCGCTAGCTGGGGTTCGGCTTCCGAGGGAACCAGAGCCTTAGCCCTATTGCAGGCTCTCGCGAATTTCAAAACGGGCATGTTGTGACCGTTAAAATTTGGGACTGTTTCTATAGCGTCCTTTAATTTGATCTGGGGCGATGGACCCTGGTCCGGAACATTGTTATAATTTAATACTGGTTTGCTAGTTGCCATTGGCGGTGGTGAAAGAAGTTTTTCTATCATTCCGCGCATGGCTTGCATCTGGTCGGAAAGACCTTCCAACGTGGGGCCGCCCGATCCGGTGACTACGCCCGAACGCGTATTGGGTTCCGGATTTGTAGCAAATTTCGCATGCAAGCTTTCCATTTCAACTTGTTTATGCATTAACAATTGCACCCGTTCCATTAATTCGTAAGCCGCGGCTTCTACAGTTTTAGTGGGAGGGCCCGCGTCTCGATCCATTACGCAAGAGTCCTCGGTTTCGTCGTACACGGACATGTTAAATTCGTTCGATTCTACTTTCTTAAGTAGTTTGACATTTTCGGCGTCCGGCAGCCGTTATTTAAAAATCAGGACGTTCTATCCCTGGTGGTAATTATTCGATTGATTGTAACTCCCTTGAGAGGAGGTACTGTTCTGTGCACACGTTGCATCTGCTTATGGGACGCGTTTGAAGTAGTATATTATTGCACCGAGGGCAATTAGGGAACGTATAGGGCGTTTGGTAGTAATGAATTCGATATACTGTCACCGTATTTGTTGGATCTAGCTGGGAGCAATTTAAGCAAATTTCGTCGTCTTCGTTATTTGCTACAATGGTCCCAGAAACGCAGATCATCCACTGTATGAATGCCGTCAAACTTTGTAATTGGCGGCTCGTGTGAGCTGGTTTCCACGGACTAACGTATTCTGTATACATGCTAAATAGGCAATTGTGGGTACCGTACTTTTAGAGAATCTATTTCCCTTTTGACAGTTAACGAGATCCCACCGCTGTCACCAAAATTATGTCACGTCCTGGGTTGAGGTCTTTGGGGACGATGACTATGTGGGGTAAGAAATCAGGCGAGAATGTGAAATCCTACACACTGAGGGTTTTCGGGAATCAGGCGAGAACGTAAAATCCTACACACTGAGGATTTTCGGGAATCAGGCGAGAATGTGTAATCCTGCACGCTGAGGGTTTTCGGGAGTCAGGCGAGAACGTAAAATCCTACACACTGAGGATTTGCGGGAATCAGGCGAGAATGTGTAATCCTGCACGCTGAGGGTTTCAGGAGTCAGGCGAGAACGTAAAATCCTACACACTGAGGATTTGCGGGAATCAGGCGAGAATGTGTAATCCTGCACGCTGAGGGTTTCAGGAGTCAGGCGAGAACGTAAAATCCTACACACTGAGGATTTTCGGGAATCAGGCGAGAATGTAAAATCCTACACACTGAGGTTTAGGGGGAAATCAGGCGAGGATCTTAAATCCTGCACGCTAATCGACCAGGGAAGGTTTAAAGGTAATCGCGCGCCAGGGAGACACCCGTTAGACCACTTGTGGTTGTTACTTTAGTTTTGGTAATCGGATTTACGGTTGCATTGTCATAAGAAGCCGCCCGTGCTATTCCGCGAAATTCGTCTAGACGTTGGTCGAACGCGAGCTATGTAAAAGTAAGCCCGGTAAATATTATAAGAACTCCGGTGTTCGCGCAGCCCGATCAGCTGTTGCAGCAGTTTGTTTTGGAAGGGAACCTTCGTTTCGAGGATTTAACACAATAACTCGAAGCGTGAATTAAATGAAACTGATTTATTCAGTTAGTAGCACCAAATAAGCCATGCATATTATTGTGCAAGTAATTTAGTTTATAATAATGCGGTAGGCGTTTAGCGTTAACACACAAACAATTATATAAATGGTTCTTTATAAAGATATATGTATGGATATGATGTACATGAATATAAATCGTGGTAGAGATATAAAACAATAGGCATGAAATAATAGACCGTCGCAATAAGCGGATAATAATGGTATAAAACAATAAGAATTAGCAATGGTAGCAATATATAACAATAAGCATGAAATAGTAATATAAATGGTAAGAGTTAGCAATAGTACATGAGAAATAAATGAGGGTGATATACCGTGTAACAATATTTAATATTAATTGCTTACGATGAATATCGATGAGTAATTCGTTGAAATTGATTTTAAGCACTTGATAGTTATAATGATACTTTCCGAGTGATGTTTCTGCAGAAAGAGAGACCTCTGTCTCCCGGGCCCTTGTATTTATATGAATTTTACATGATTGTTAGGTATGAAGGGTACGCGCGGTGTGGACCTTGGCCTACTTACGAAATATGCGTCGCAGTAGGACTTCCGGGGTTTTTATAGGGTATGCGTCTATAATTAGTTAAGGACACGTGGATGAAATATTCGTGGCGATAAGACTTTCGGGGTCTTACGTAGGTTTCTGATGGGGAGCTACTCAACCTATTGGATGGGTTTTTGGAGGTTTGATTGGAAAGGGGTGAGCGTGGCTTTGACTTCTTTGGTCATGGAGAGGGGGTGAGACGTGGTCTCGAGATAAGGAGTTTTTGGGGCGAGGGACTTGTTTAAATGTAAATATGAGGGAAGAGATCGTGCCTCGTAGGGCGAATAAGGAAAGGGGATTTCGTACCGATCGTCTTGAGATGGGGACCGCTAAGGTACATCGTCAAGGCGATCGGCGATTGGGAAAGAAGGGGTGAGAGTTGAAGTTTGAGGACTTTCGGTGGAGTTATGGAGTGACTTATGGGGAAGAGTTGAAATAATACCGCGCGAAAAATAGTGTCTCGTCACACTAGACTAACGAGATCCGTCTGTACAACCGTCTTCTATATCTAGACTAACGAGATCCGTCTGTACCACCGTCTTCTATATCTAGACTAACGAGATCTCTCGTTATACAACCGTCTTCTATATCTAGACTAACGAGATCCGTCTGTACAACCGTCTTCTATATCTAGACTATCGAGATCCATCTGTACAACCGTCTTCTATATCTAGACTAAGGAGATCCGTCTGTACAACCGTCATCTATATCTAGACTAACGAGACCCGTCTGTACAACCGTCTTCTATATCTAGACTAACGAGATCCGTCTGCACAACCGTCTTCTATATCTAGACTAACGAGATCCGTCTGAACAACCGTCTTCTATATCTAGACTAACGAGATCCGTCTGTACAACCGCCTTCTATATCTGGACTAACGAGATACGTCGTTGTACAACCATATTCTATATCTAGACTAACGCGATCCGTCTGTACAACCGTCTTCTATATCTAGACTAACGAGATCCATCTGTACAACCGTCTTCTATATCTAGACTAAGGAGATCCGTCTGTACAACCGTCTTCTATATCTAGACTAACGAGATCTCTCGTTATACAACCGTCTTCTATATCTAGACTAACGGGATACGTCGTTGGACAAACGTCTTCTATATCTAGACTAACGAGATCCGTCTGTACAACCGTCTTCTATATCTAGACTAACGATATCTCTCGTTATACAACCGTCTTCTATATCTAGACTAACGGGATCCGTCTGTACAACCGTCTTCTATATCTAGACTAACGAGATCTCTCGTTATACAACCGTCTTCTATATCTAGACTAACGAGATCCGTCTGTACAACCGTCTTCTATATCTAGACTAACGAGATCCATCTGTACAACCGTCTTCTATATCTAGACTAAGGAGATCCGTCTGTACAACCGTCATCTATATCTAGACTAACGAGACCCGTCTGTACAACCGTCTTCTATATCTAGACTAACGAGATCCGTCTGTACAACCGTCTTCTATATCTAGACTAACGAGATCCGTCTGTACAACCGTCTTCTATATCTAGACTAACGAGATCCATCTGTACAACCGTCTTCTATATCTAGACTAACGAGATCCGTCTGTACAACCGTCTTCTATATCTAGACTAACGAGATCCGTCTGTACAACCGTCTTCTATATCTAGACTAACGAGATCCGTCTGTACAACCGTCTTCTATATCTAGACTAACGAGATCCGTCTGTACAACCGTCTTCTATAACTAGACTAACGAGATCCGTCTGTACAACCGTCTTCTATATCTAGACTAACGAGATCCGTCTGTACACCCGTCTTCTATATCTAGACTAACGAGATCTCTCGTTATACAACCGTCTTCTATATCTAGACTAACGAGATCCGTCTGTACAACCGCCTTCTATATCTAGACTAACGAGATCCGTCTGCACAACCGTCTTCTATATCTAGACTAACGAGATCCGTCTGTACAACCGTCTTTTATATCTAGACTAACGAGATCCGTCTGCACAACCGTCTTCTATATCTAGACTAACGAGATCCGTCTGAACAACCGTCTTCTATATCTAGACTAACGAGATCCGTCTGTACAACCGCCTTCTATATCTAGACTAACGAGATACGTCGTTGTACAACCATCTTCTATATCTAGACTAACGCGATCCGTCTGTACAACCGTTTTCTATATCGAGACTAACGAGATCCGTCTGTACAACCGTCTTCTATATCTAGACTAACGGGATACGACGTTGGACAAACGTCTTCTATATCTAGACTAACGAGATCCGTCTGTACAACCGTCTTCTATATCTAGACTAACGAGATCCGTCTGTACAACCGTTTTCTATATCTAGACTAACGAGATCCGTCTGTACAACCGTCTTCTATATCTAGACTAACGAGATCCATCTGTACAACCGTCTTCTATATCTAGACTAACGAGATCCGTCTGTACAACCGTCTTCTATATCTAGACTAACGAGATCCGTCTGTACAACCGTCTTCTATATCTAGACTAACGAGATCCGTCTGTACAACCGTCTTCTATATCTAGACTAACGAGATCTCTCGTTATACAACCGTCTTCTATATCTAGACTAACGAGATCCGTCTGTACAACCGTCTTCTATATCTAGACTAACGAGATCCATCTGTACAACCGTCTTCTATATCTAGACTAAGGAGATCCGTCTGTACAACCGTCATCTATATCTAGACTAACGAGACCCGTCTGTACAACCGTCTTCTATATCTAGACTAACGAGATCCGTCTGCACAACCGTCTTCTATATCTAGACTAACGAGATCCGTCTGAACAACCGTCTTCTATATCTAGACTAACGAGATCCGTCTGTACAACCGCCTTCTATATCTGGACTAACGAGATACGTCGTTGTACAACCATCTTCTATATCTAGACTAACGCGATCCGTCTGTACAACCGTCTTCTATATCTAGACTAACGAGATCCATCTGTACAACCGTCTTCTATATCTAGACTAAGGAGATCCGTCTGTACAACCGTCTTCTATATCTAGACTAACGAGATCTCTCGTTATACAACCGTCTTCTATATCTAGACTAACGGGATACGTCGTTGGACAAACGTCTTCTATATCTAGACTAACGAGATCCGTCTGTACAACCGTCTTCTATATCTAGACTAACGATATCTCTCGTTATACAACCGTCTTCTATATCTAGACTAACAGGATCCGTCTGTACAACCGTCTTCTATATCTAGACTAACGAGATCTCTCGTTATACAACCGTCTTCTATATCTAGACTAACGAGATCCGTCTGTACAACCGTCTTCTATATCTAGACTAACGAGATCCATCTGTACAACCGTCTTCTATATCTAGACTAAGGAGATCCGTCTGTACAACCGTCATCTATATCTAGACTAACGAGACCCGTCTGTACAACCGTCTTCTATATGTAGACTAACGAGATCCGTCTGCACAACCGTCTTCTATATCTAGACTAACGAGATCCGTCTGAACAACCGTCTTCTATATCTAGACTAACGAGATCCGTCTGTACAACCGCCTTCTATATCTAGACTAACGAGATACGTCGTTGTACAACCATCTTCTATATCTAGACTAACGCGATCCGTCTGTACAACCGTTTTCTATATCGAGACTAACGAGATCCGTCTGTACAACCGTCTTCTATATCTAGACTAACGGGATACGACGTTGGACAAACGTCTTCTATATCTAGACTAACGAGATCCGTCTGCACAACCGTCTTCTATATCTAGACTAACGAGATCCGTCTGAACAACCGTCTTCTATATCTAGACTAACGAGATCCGTCTGTACAACCGCCTTCTATATCTAGACTAACGAGATACGTCGTTGTACAACCATCTTCTATATCTAGACTAACGCGATCCGTCTGTACAACCGTTTTCTATATCGAGACTAACGAGATCCGTCTGTACAACCGTCTTCTATATCTAGACTAACGGGATACGACGTTGGACACACGTCTTCTATATCTAGACTAACGAGATCCGTCTGTACAACCGTCTTCTATATCTAGACTAACGAGATAAGTCTGTACAACCGTTTTCTATATCTAGACTAACGAGATCCGTCTGAACAACCGTCTTCTATATCTAGACTAACGAGATCCGTCTGTACAACCGTCTTCTATATCTAGACTAACGAGATCCGTCTGTACAACCGTCTTCTATATCTAGACTAACGAGATCCGTCTGTACAACCGTCTTCTATATCTAGACTAACGAGATCCGTCTGTACAACCGTCTTCTATATCTAGACTAACGAGATCTCTCGTTATACAACCGTCTTCTATATCTAGACTAACGGGATACGTCGTTGGACAAACGTCTTCTATATCTAGACTAACGAGATCCGTCTGTACAACCGTCTTCTATATCTAGACTAACGAGATCCGTCTGTACAACCGTCTTCTATATCTAGACTAACGATATCTCTCGTTATACAACCGTCTTCTATATATAGACTAACGGGATCCGTCTGTACAACCGTCTTCTATATCTAGACTAACGAGATCCGTCTGCACAACCGTCTTCTATATCTAGACTAACGAGATCCGTCTGAACAACCGTCTTCAATATCTAGACTAACGAGATCCGTCTGTACAACCGCCTTCTATATCTAGACTAACGAGATACGTCGTTGTACAACCATCTTCTATATCTAGACTAACGCGATCCGTCTGTACAACCGTTTTCTATATCGAGACTAACGAGATCCGTCTGTACAACCGTCTTCTATATCTAGACTAACGGGATACGACGTTGGACAAACGTCTTCTATATCTAGACTAACGAGATCCGTCTGCACAACCGTCTTCTATATCTAGACTAACGAGATCCGTCTGAACAACCGTCTTCTATATCTAGACTAACGAGATCCGTCTGTACAACCGCCTTCTATATCTAGACTAACGAGATACGTCGTTGTACAACCATCTTCTATATCTAGACTAACGCGATCCGTCTGTACAACCGTTTTCTATATCGAGACTAACGAGATCCGTCTGTACAACCGTCTTCTATATCTAGACTAACGGGATACGACGTTGGACAAACGTCTTCTATATCTAGACTAACGAGATCCGTCTGTACAACCGTCTTCTATATCTAGACTAACGAGATAAGTCTGTACAACCGTTTTCTATATCTAGACTAACGAGATCCGTCTGAACAACCGTCTTCTATATCTAGACTAACGAGATCCGTCTGTACAACCGTCTTCTATATCTAGACTAACGAGATCCGTCTGTACAACCGTCTTCTATATCTAGACTAACGAGATCCGTCTGTACAACCGTCTTCTATATCTAGACTAACGAGATCCGTCTGTACAACCGTCTTCTATATCTAGACTAACGAGATCTCTCGTTATACAACCGTCTTCTATATCTAGACTAACGGGATACGTCGTTGGACAAACGTCTTCTATATCTAGACTAACGAGATCCGTCTGTACAACCGTCTTCTATATCTAGACTAACGAGATCCGTCTGTACAACCGTCTTCTATATCTAGACTAACGATATCTCTCGTTATACAACCGTCTTCTATATCTAGACTAACGGGATCCGTCTGTACAACCGTCTTCTATATCTAGACTAACGAGATCTCTCGTTATACAACCGTCTTCTATATCTAGACTAACGAGATCCGTCTGTACAACCGTCTTCTATATCTAGACTAACGAGATCCATCTGTACAACCGTCTTCTATATCTAGACTAAGGAGATCCGTCTGTACAACCGTCTTCTATATCTAGACTAACGAGATCTCTCGTTATACAACCGTCTTCTATATCTAGACTAACGGGATACGTCGTTGGACAAACGTCTTCTATATCTAGACTAACGATATCTCTCGTTATACAACCGTCTTATATATCTAGACTAACGGGATCCGTCTGTACAACCGTCTTCTATATCTAGACTAACGAGATCTCTCGTTATACAACCGTCTTCTATATCTAGACTAACGAGATCCGTCTGTACAACCGCCTTCTATATCTAGACTAACGAGATCCGTCTGCACAACTGTCTTCTATATCTAGACTAACGAGATCCGTCTGTACAACCGTTTTCTATATCTAGACTAACCAGATCCGTCTGAACAACCGTCTTCTATATCTAGACTAACGAGATCCGTCTGTACAACCGTCTTCTATATCTAGACTAACGAGATCCGTCTGTACAACCGTCTTCTATATCTAGACTAACGAGATCCGTCTGTACAACCATCTTCTATATCTAGACTAACGAGATCCGTCTGTACAACCGTCTTCTATATCTAGACTAACGAGATCTCTCGTTATACAACCGTCTTCTATATCTAGACTAACGGGATACGTCGTTGGACAAACGTCTTCTATATCTAGACTAACGAGATCCGTCTGTACAACCGTCTTCTATATCTAGACTAACGAGATCCGTCTGTACAACCGTCTTCTATATCTAGACTAACGATATCTCTCGTTATACAACCGTCTTCTATATCTAGACTAACGGGATCCGTCTGTACAACCGTCTTCTATATCTAGACTAACGAGATCTCTCGTTATACAACCGTCTTCTATATCTAGACTAACGAGATCCGTCTGTACAACCGTCTTCTATATCTAGACTAACGAGATCCATCTGTACAACCGTCTTCTATATCTAGACTAAGGAGATCCGTCTGTACAACCGTCATCTATATCTAGACTAACGAGATCCGTCTGAACAACCGTCTTCTATATCTAGACTAACGAGATCCGTCTGCACAACCGTCTTCTATATCTAGACTAACGAGATCCGTCTGAACAACCGTCTTCTATATCTAGACTAACGAGATCCGTCTGTACAACCGTCTTCTATATCTAGACTAACGAGATCTCTCGTTATACAACCGTCTTCTATATCTAGACTAACGGGATACGTCGTTGGACAAACGTCTTCTATATCTAGACTAACGAGATCCGTCTGAACAACCGTCTTCTATATCTAGACTAACGAGATCCGTCTGTACAACCGCCTTCTATATCTAGACTAACGAGATCCGTCTGCACAACCGTCTTCTATATCTAGACTAACGAGATCCGTCTGTACAACCGTCTTTTATATCTAGACTAACGCGATCCGTCTGTACAACCGTTTTCTATATCGAGACTAACGAGATCCGTCTGTACAACCGTCTTCTATATCTAGACTAACGGGATACGACGTTGGACAAACGTCTTCTATATCTAGACTAACGAGATCCGTCTGTACAACCGTCTTCTATATCTAGACTAACGAGATCCGTCTGTACAACCGTTTTCTATATCTAGACTAACGAGATCCGTCTGTACAACCGTCTTCTATATCTAGACTAACGAGATCCATCTGTACAACCGTCTTCTATATCTAGACTAACGAGATCCGTCTGTACAACCGTCTTCTATATCTAGACTAACGAGATCCGTCTGTACAACCGTCTTCTATATCTAGACTAACGAGATCCGTCTGTACAACCGTCTTCTATATCTAGACTAACGAGATCCGTCTGTACAACCGCCTTCTATATCTAGACTAACGAGATCCGTCTGCACAACCGTCTTCTATATCTAGACTAACGAGATCCGTCTGTACAACCGTCTTTTATATCTAGACTAACGAGATCCATCTGCACAACCGTCTTCTATATCTAGACTAACGGGATACGACGTTGGACAAACGTCTTCTATATCTAGACTAACGAGATCCGTCTGTACAACCGTCTTCTATATCTAGACTAACGAGATCCGTCTGTACAACCGTTTTCTATATCTAGACTAACGAGATCCGTCTGTACAACCGTCTTCTATATCTAGACTAACGAGATCCATCTGTACAACCGTCTTCTATATCTAGACTAACGAGATCCGTCTGTACAACCGTCTTCTATATCTAGACTAACGAGATCCGTCTGTACAACCGTCTTCTATATCTAGACTAACGAGATCCGTCTGTACAACCGTCTTCTATATCTAGACTAACGAGATCCGTCTGTACAACCGCCTTCTATATCTAGACTAACGAGATCCGTCTGAACAACCGTCTTCTATATCTAGACTAACGAGATCCGTCTGTACAACCGCCTTCTATATCTAGACTAACGAGATACGTCGTTGTACAACCATCTTCTATATCTAGACTAACGCGATCCGTCTGTACAACCGTTTTCTATATCGAGACTAACGAGATCCGTCTGTATAACCGTCTTCTATATCTAGACTAACGGGATACGACGTTGGACAAACGTCTTCTATATCTAGACTAACGAGATCCGTCTGTACAACCGTCTTCTATATCTAGACTAACGAGATCCGTCTGTACAACCGTTTTCTATATCTAGACTAACGAGATCCGTCTGTACAACCGTCTTCTATATCTAGACTAACGAGATCCATCTGTACAACCGTCTTCTATATCTAGACTAACGAGATCCGTCTGTACAACCGTCTTCTATATCTAGACTAACGAGATCCGTCTGTACAACCGTCTTCTATATCTAGACTAACGAGATCCGTCTGTACAACCGTCTTCTATATCTAGACTAACGAGATCCGTCTGTACAACCGTCTTCTATATCTAGACTAACGAGATCTCTCGTTATACAACCGTCTTCTATATCTAGACTAACGGGATACGTCGTTGGACAAACGTCTTCTATATCTAGACTAACGAGATCCGTCTGTACAACCGTCTTCTATATCTAGACTAAGGAGATCCGTCTGTACAACCGTCTTCTATATCTAGACTAACGAGATCCGTCTGTACAACCGTCTTCTATATCTAGACTAACGAGATCCGTCTGTACAACCGTCTTCTATATCTAGACTAACGAGATCCGTCTGTACAACCGTCTTCTATATCTAGACTAACGAGATCTCTCGTTATACAACCGTCTTCTATATCTAGACTAACGAGATCCGTCTGTACAACCGTCTTCTATATCTAGACTAACGAGATCCATCTGTACAACCGTCTTCTATATCTAGACTAAGGAGATCCGTCTGTACAACCGTCATCTATATCTAGACTAACGAGACCCGTCTGTACAACCGTCTTCTATATCTAGACTAACGAGATCCGTCTGCACAACCGTCTTCTATATCTAGACTAACGAGATCCGTCTGAACAACCGTCTTCTATATCTAGACTAACGAGATCCGTCTGTACAACCGCCTTCTATATCTGGACTAACGAGATACGTCGTTGTACAACCATCTTCTATATCTAGACTAACGCGATCCGTCTGTACAACCGTCTTCTATATCTAGACTAACGAGATCCATCTGTACAACCGTCTTCTATATCTAGACTAAGTAGATCCGTCTGTACAACCGTCTTCTATATCTAGACTAACGAGATCTCTCGTTATACAACCGTCTTCTATATCTAGACTAACGGGATACGTCGTTGGACAAACGTCTTCTATATCTAGACTAACGAGATCCGTCTGTACAACCGTCTTCTATATCTAGACTAACGATATCTTTCGTTATACAACCGTCTTCTATATCTAGACTAACGGGATCCGTCTGTACAACCGTCTTCTATATCTAGCCTAACGAGATCTCTCGTTATACAACCGTCTTCTATATCTAGACTAACGAGATCCGTCTGTACAACCGTCTTCTATATCTAGACTAACGAGATCCGTCTGTACAACCGTCTTCTATATCTAGACTAACGAGATCCATCTGTACAACCGTCTTCTATATCTAGACTAAGGAGATCCGTCTGTACAACCGTCATCTATATCTAGACTAACGAGACCCGTCTGTACAACCGTCTTCTATATCTAGACTAACGAGATCTCTCGTTATACAACCGTCTTCTATATCTAGACTAACGAGATCCATCTGTACAACCGTCTTCTATATCTAGACTAACGAGACCCGTCTGTACAACCGTCTTCTATATGTAGACTAACGAGATCCGTCTGCACAACCGTCTTCTATATCTAGACTAACGAGATCCGTCTGAACAACCGTCTTCTATATCTAGACTAACGAGATCCGTCTGTACAACCGCCTTCTATATCTAGACTAACGAGATACGTCGTTGTACAACCATCTTCTATATCTAGACTAACGCGATCCGTCTGTACAACCGTTTTCTATATCGAGACTAACGAGATCCGTCTGTACAACCGTCTTCTATATCTAGACTAACGGGATACGACGTTGGACAAACGTCTTCTATATCTAGACTAACGAGATCCGTCTGCACAACCGTCTTCTATATCTAGACTAACGAGATCCGTCTGAACAACCGTCTTCTATATCTAGACTAACGAGATCCGTCTGTACAACCGCCTTCTATATCTAGACTAACGAGATACGTCGTTGTACAACCATCTTCTATATCTAGACTAACGCGATCCGTCTGTACAACCGTTTTCTATATCGAGACTAACGAGATCCGTCTGTACAACGTCTTCTATATCTAGACTAACGGGATACGACGTTGGACAAACGTCTTCTATATCTAGACTAACGAGATCCGTCTGTACAACCGTCTTCTATATCTAGACTAACGAGATAAGTCTGTACAACCGTTTTCTATATCTAGACTAACGAGATCCGTCTGAACAACCGTCTTCTATATCTAGACTAACGAGATCCGTCTGTACAACCGTCTTCTATATCTAGACTAACGAGATCCGTCTGTACAACCGTCTTCTATATCTAGACTAACGAGATCCGTCTGTACAACCGTCTTCTATATCTAGACTAACGAGATCCGTCTGTACAACCGTCTTCTATATCTAGACTAACGAGATCTCTCGTTATACAACCGTCTTCTATATCTAGACTAACGGGATACGTCGTTGGACAAACGTCTTCTATATCTAGACTAACGAGATCCGTCTGTACAACCGTCTTCTATATCTAGACTAACGAGATCCGTCTGCACAACCGTCTTCTATATCTAGACTAACGAGATCCGTCTGAACAACCGTCTTCTATATCTAGACTAACGAGATCCGTCTGTACAACCGCCTTCTATATCTAGACTAACGAGATACGTCGTTGTACAACCATCTTCTATATCTAGACTAACGCGATCCGTCTGTACAACCGTTTTCTATATCGAGACTAACGAGATCCGTCTGTACAACCGTCTTCTATATCTAGACTAACGAGATCTCTCGTTATACAACCGTCTTCTATATCTAGACTAACGAGATCCGTCTGTACAACCGTCTTCTATATCTAGACTAACGAGATCCATCTGTACAACCGTCTTCTATATCTAGACTAAGGAGATCCGTCTGTACAACCGTCTTCTATATCTAGACTAACGAGATCTCTCGTTATACAACCGTCTTCTATATCTAGACTAACGGGATACGTCGTTGGACAAACGTCTTCTATATCTAGACTAACGATATCTCTCGTTATACAACCGTCTTATATATCTAGACTAACGGGATCCGTCTGTACAACCGTCTTCTATATCTAGACTAACGAGATCTCTCGTTATACAACCGTCTTCTATATCTAGACTAACGAGATCCGTCTGTACAACCGCCTTCTATATCTAGACTAACGAGATCCGTCTGCACAACTGTCTTCTATATCTAGACTAACGAGATCCGTCTGTACAACCGTTTTCTATATCTAGACTAACCAGATCCGTCTGAACAACCGTCTTCTATATCTAGACTAACGAGATCCGTCTGTACAACCGTCTTCTATATCTAGACTAACGAGATCCGTCTGTACAACCGTCTTCTATATCTAGACTAACGAGATCCGTCTGTACAACCATCTTCTATATCTAGACTAACGAGATCCGTCTGTACAACCGTCTTCTATATCTAGACTAACGAGATCTCTCGTTATACAACCGTCTTCTATATCTAGACTAACGGGATACGTCGTTGGACAAACGTCTTCTATATCTAGACTAACGAGATCCGTCTGTACAACCGTCTTCTATATCTAGACTAACGAGATCCGTCTGTACAACCGTCTTCTATATCTAGACTAACGATATCTCTCGTTATACAACCGTCTTCTATATCTAGACTAACGGGATCCGTCTGTACAACCGTCTTCTATATCTAGACTAACGAGATCTCTCGTTATACAACCGTCTTCTATATCTAGACTAACGAGATCCGTCTGTACAACCGTCTTCTATATCTAGACTAACGAGATCCATCTGTACAACCGTCTTCTATATCTAGACTAAGGAGATCCGTCTGTACAACCGTCATCTATATCTAGACTAACGAGATCCGTCTGAACAACCGTCTTCTATATCTAGACTAACGAGATCCGTCTGCACAACCGTCTTCTATATCTAGACTAACGAGATCCGTCTGAACAACCGTCTTCTATATCTAGACTAACCAGATCCGTCTGTACAACCGTCTTCTATATCTAGACTAACGAGATCTCTCGTTATACAACCGTCTTCTATATCTAGACTAACGGGATACGTCGTTGGACAAACGTCTTCTATATCTAGACTAACGAGATCCGTCTGAACAACCGTCTTCTATATCTAGACTAACGAGATCCGTCTGTACAACCGCCTTCTATATCTAGACTAACGAGATCCGTCTGCACAACCGTCTTCTATATCTAGACTAACGAGATCCGTCTGTACAACCGTCTTTTATATCTAGACTAACGAGATCCGTCTGCACAACCGTCTTCTATATCTAGACTAACGAGATCCGTCTGAACAACCGTCTTCTATATCTAGACTAACGAGATCCGTCTGTACAACCGCCTTCTATATCTAGACTAACGAGATACGTCGTTGTACAACCATCTTCTATATCTAGACTAACGCGATCCGTCTGTACAACCGTTTTCTATATCGAGACTAACGAGATCCGTCTGTACAACCGTCTTCTATATCTAGACTAACGGGATACGACGTTGGACAAACGTCTTCTATATCTAGACTAACGAGATCCGTCTGTACAACCGTCTTCTATATCTAGACTAACGAGATCCGTCTGTACAACCGTTTTCTATATCTAGACTAACGAGATCCGTCTGTACAACCGTCTTCTATATCTAGACTAACGAGATCCATCTGTACAACCGTCTTCTATATCTAGACTAACGAGATCCGTCTGTACAACCGTCTTCTATATCTAGACTAACGAGATCCGTCTGTACAACCGTCTTCTATATCTAGACTAACGAGATCCGTCTGTACAACCGTCTTCTATATCTAGACTAACGAGATCCGTCTGTACAACCGCCTTCTATATCTAGACTAACGAGATCCGTCTGCACAACCGTCTTCTATATCTAGACTAACGAGATCCGTCTGTACAACCGTCTTTTATATCTAGACTAACGAGATCCATCTGCACAACCGTCTTCTATATCTAGACTAACGGGATACGACGTTGGACAAACGTCTTCTATATCTAGACTAACGAGATCCGTCTGTACAACCGTCTTCTATATCTAGACTAACGAGATCCGTCTGTACAACCGTTTTCTATATCTAGACTAACGAGATCCGTCTGTACAACCGTCTTCTATATCTAGACTAACGAGATCCATCTGTACAACCGTCTTCTATATCTAGACTAACGAGATCCGTCTGTACAACCGTCTTCTATATCTAGACTAACGAGATCCGTCTGTACAACCGTCTTCTATATCTAGACTAACGAGATCCGTCTGTACAACCGTCTTCTATATCTAGACTAACGAGATCCGTCTGTACAACCGCCTTCTATATCTAGACTAACGAGATCCGTCTGAACAACCGTCTTCTATATCTAGACTAACGAGATCCGTCTGTACAACCGCCTTCTATATCTAGACTAACGAGATACGTCGTTGTACAACCATCTTCTATATCTAGACTAACGCGATCCGTCTGTACAACCGTTTTCTATATCGAGACTAACGAGATCCGTCTGTATAACCGTCTTCTATATCTAGACTAACGGGATACGACGTTGGACAAACGTCTTCTATATCTAGACTAACGAGATCCGTCTGTACAACCGTCTTCTATATCTAGACTAACGAGATCCGTCTGTACAACCGTTTTCTATATCTAGACTAACGAGATCCGTCTGTACAACCGTCTTCTATATCTAGACTAACGAGATCCATCTGTACAACCGTCTTCTATATCTAGACTAACGAGATCCGTCTGTACAACCGTCTTCTATATCTAGACTAACGAGATCCGTCTGTACAACCGTCTTCTATATCTAGACTAACGAGATCCGTCTGTACAACCGTCTTCTATATCTAGACTAACGAGATCCGTCTGTACAACCGTCTTCTATATCTAGACTAACGAGATCTCTCGTTATACAACCGTCTTCTATATCTAGACTAACGGGATACGTCGTTGGACAAACGTCTTCTATATCTAGACTAACGAGATCCGTCTGTACAACCGTCTTCTATATCTAGACTAAGGAGATCCGTCTGTACAACCGTCTTCTATATCTAGACTAACGAGATCCGTCTGTACAACCGTCTTCTATATCTAGACTAACGAGATCCGTCTGTACAACCGTCTTCTATATCTAGACTAACGAGATCCGTCTGTACAACCGTCTTCTATATCTAGACTAACGAGATCTCTCGTTATACAACCGTCTTCTATATCTAGACTAACGAGATCCGTCTGTACAACCGTCTTCTATATCTAGACTAACGAGATCCATCTGTACAACCGTCTTCTATATCTAGACTAAGGAGATCCGTCTGTACAACCGTCATCTATATCTAGACTAACGAGACCCGTCTGTACAACCGTCTTCTATATCTAGACTAACGAGATCCGTCTGCACAACCGTCTTCTATATCTAGACTAACGAGATCCGTCTGAACAACCGTCTTCTATATCTAGACTAACGAGATCCGTCTGTACAACCGCCTTCTATATCTGGACTAACGAGATACGTCGTTGTACAACCATCTTCTATATCTAGACTAACGCGATCCGTCTGTACAACCGTCTTCTATATCTAGACTAACGAGATCCATCTGTACAACCGTCTTCTATATCTAGACTAAGTAGATCCGTCTGTACAACCGTCTTCTATATCTAGACTAACGAGATCTCTCGTTATACAACCGTCTTCTATATCTAGACTAACGGGATACGTCGTTGGACAAACGTCTTCTATATCTAGACTAACGAGATCCGTCTGTACAACCGTCTTCTATATCTAGACTAACGATATCTTTCGTTATACAACCGTCTTCTATATCTAGACTAACGGGATCCGTCTGTACAACCGTCTTCTATATCTAGCCTAACGAGATCTCTCGTTATACAACCGTCTTCTATATCTAGACTAACGAGATCCGTCTGTACAACCGTCTTCTATATCTAGACTAACGAGATCCATCTGTACAACCGTCTTCTATATCTAGACTAAGGAGATCCGTCTGTACAACCGTCATCTATATCTAGACTAACGAGACCCGTCTGTACAACCGTCTTCTATATCTAGACTAACGAGATCTCTCGTTATACAACCGTCTTCTATATCTAGACTAACGAGATCCGTCTGTACAACCGTCTTCTATATCTAGACTAACGAGATCCATCTGTACAACCGTCTTCTATATCTAGACTAACGAGACCCGTCTGTACAACCGTCTTCTATATGTAGACTAACGAGATCCGTCTGCACAACCGTCTTCTATATCTAGACTAACGAGATCCGTCTGAACAACCGTCTTCTATATCTAGACTAACGAGATCCGTCTGTACAACCGCCTTCTATATCTAGACTAACGAGATACGTCGTTGTACAACCATCTTCTATATCTAGACTAACGCGATCCGTCTGTACAACCGTTTTCTATATCGAGACTAACGAGATCCGTCTGTACAACGTCTTCTATATCTAGACTAACGGGATACGACGTTGGACAAACGTCTTCTATATCTAGACTAACGAGATCCGTCTGTACAACCGTCTTCTATATCTAGACTAACGAGATAAGTCTGTACAACCGTTTTCTATATCTAGACTAACGAGATCCGTCTGAACAACCGTCTTCTATATCTAGACTAACGAGATCCGTCTGTACAACGTCTTCTATATCTAGACTAACGGGATACGACGTTGGACAAACGTCTTCTATATCTAGACTAACGAGATCCGTCTGTACAACCGCCTTCTATATCTAGACTAACGAGATACGTCGTTGTACAACCATCTTCTATATCTAGACTAACGCGATCCGTCTGTACAACCGTTTTCTATATCGAGACTAACGAGATCCGTCTGTACAACGTCTTCTATATCTAGACTAACGGGATACGACGTTGGACAAACGTCTTCTATATCTAGACTAACGAGATCCGTCTGTACAACCGTCTTCTATATCTAGACTAACGAGATAAGTCTGTACAACCGTTTTCTATATCTAGACTAACGAGATCCGTCTGAACAACCGTCTTCTATATCTAGACTAACGAGATCCGTCTGTACAACCGTCTTCTATATCTAGACTAACGAGATCCGTCTGTACAACCGTCTTCTATATCTAGACTAACGAGATCCGTCTGTACAACCGTCTTCTATATCTAGACTAACGAGATCCGTCTGTACAACCGTCTTCTATATCTAGACTAACGAGATCTCTCGTTATACAACCGTCTTCTATATCTAGACTAACGGGATACGTCGTTGGACAAACGTCTTCTATATCTAGACTAACGAGATCCGTCTGTACAACCGTCTTCTATATCTAGACTAACGAGATCCGTCTGCACAACCGTCTTCTATATCTAGACTAACGAGATCCGTCTGAACAACCGTCTTCTATATCTAGACTAACGAGATCCGTCTGTACAACCGCCTTCTATATCTAGACTAACGAGATACGTCGTTGTACAACCATCTTCTATATCTAGACTAACGCGATCCGTCTGTACAACCGTTTTCTATATCGAGACTAACGAGATCCGTCTGTACAACCGTCTTCTATATCTAGACTAACGAGATCTCTCGTTATACAACCGTCTTCTATATCTAGACTAACGAGATCCGTCTGTACAACCGTCTTCTATATCTAGACTAACGAGATCCATCTGTACAACCGTCTTCTATATCTAGACTAAGGAGATCCGTCTGTACAACCGTCTTCTATATCTAGACTAACGAGATCTCTCGTTATACAACCGTCTTCTATATCTAGACTAACGGGATACGTCGTTGGACAAACGTCTTCTATATCTAGACTAACGATATCTCTCGTTATACAACCGTCTTATATATCTAGACTAACGGGATCCGTCTGTACAACCGTCTTCTATATCTAGACTAACGAGATCTCTCGTTATACAACCGTCTTCTATATCTAGACTAACGAGATCCGTCTGTACAACCGCCTTCTATATCTAGACTAACGAGATCCGTCTGCACAACCGTCTTCTATATCTAGACTAACGAGATCCGTCTGTACAACCGTTTTCTATATCTAGACTAACCAGATCCGTCTGAACAACCGTCTTCTATATCTAGACTAACGAGATCCGTCTGTACAACCGTCTTCTATATCTAGACTAACGAGATCCGTCTGTACAACCGTCTTCTATATCTAGACTAACGAGATCCGTCTGTACAACCATCTTCTATATCTAGACTAACGAGATCCGTCTGTACAACCGTCTTCTATATCTAGACTAACGAGATCTCTCGTTATACAACCGTCTTCTATATCTAGACTAACGGGATACGTCGTTGGACAAACGTCTTCTATATCTAGACTAACGAGATCCGTCTGTACAACCGTCTTCTATATCTAGACTAACGAGATCCGTCTGTACAACCGTCTTCTATATCTAGACTAACGATATCTCTCGTTATACAACCGTCTTCTATATCTAGACTAACGGGATCCGTCTGTACAACCGTCTTCTATATCTAGACTAACGAGATCTCTCGTTATACAACCGTCTTCTATATCTAGACTAACGAGATCCGTCTGTACAACCGTCTTCTATATCTAGACTAACGAGATCCATCTGTACAACCGTCTTCTATATCTAGACTAAGGAGATCCGTCTGTACAACCGTCATCTATATCTAGACTAACGAGATCCGTCTGAACAACCGTCTTCTATATCTAGACTAACGAGATCCGTCTGCACAACCGTCTTCTATATCTAGACTAACGAGATCCGTCTGAACAACCGTCTTCTATATCTAGACTAACGAGATCCGTCTGTACAACCGTCTTCTATATCTAGACTAACGAGATCTCTCGTTATACAACCGTCTTCTATATCTAGACTAACGGGATACGTCGTTGGACAAACGTCTTCTATATCTAGACTAACGAGATCCGTCTGAACAACCGTCTTCTATATCTAGACTAACGAGATCCGTCTGTACAACCGCCTTCTATATCTAGACTAACGAGATCCGTCTGCACAACCGTCTTCTATATCTAGACTAACGAGATCCGTCTGTACAACCGTCTTTTATATCTAGACTAACGAGATCCGTCTGCACAACCGTCTTCTATATCTAGACTAACGAGATCCGTCTGAACAACCGTCTTCTATATCTAGACTAACGAGATCCGTCTGTACAACCGCCTTCTATATCTAGACTAACGAGATACGTCGTTGTACAACCATCTTCTATATCTAGACTAACGCGATCCGTCTGTACAACCGTTTTCTATATCGAGACTAACGAGATCCGTCTGTACAACCGTCTTCTATATCTAGACTAACGGGATACGACGTTGGACAAACGTCTTCTATATCTAGACTAACGAGATCCGTCTGTACAACCGTCTTCTATATCTAGACTAACGAGATCCGTCTGTACAACCGTTTTCTATATCTAGACTAACGAGATCCGTCTGTACAACCGTCTTCTATATCTAGACTAACGAGATCCATCTGTACAACCGTCTTCTATATCTAGACTAACGAGATCCGTCTGTACAACCGTCTTCTATATCTAGACTAACGAGATCCGTCTGTACAACCGTCTTCTATATCTAGACTAACGAGATCCGTCTGTACAACCGTCTTCTATATCTAGACTAACGAGATCCGTCTGTACAACCGCCTTCTATATCTAGACTAACGAGATCCGTCTGCACAACCGTCTTCTATATCTAGACTAACGAGATCCGTCTGTACAACCGTCTTTTATATCTAGACTAACGAGATCCATCTGCACAACCGTCTTCTATATCTAGACTAACGAGATCCGTCTGAACAACCGTCTTCTATATCTAGACTAACGAGATCCGTCTGTACAACCGCCTTCTATATCTAGACTAACGAGATACGTCGTTGTACAACCATCTTCTATATCTAGACTAACGCGATCCGTCTGTACAACCGTTTTCTATATCGAGACTAACGAGATCCGTCTGTATAACCGTCTTCTATATCTAGACTAACGGGATACGACGTTGGACAAACGTCTTCTATATCTAGACTAACGAGATCCGTCTGTACAACCGTCTTCTATATCTAGACTAACGAGATCCGTCTGTACAACCGTTTTCTATATCTAGACTAACGAGATCCGTCTGTACAACCGTCTTCTATATCTAGACTAACGAGATCCATCTGTACAACCGTCTTCTATATCTAGACTAACGAGATCCGTCTGTACAACCTTTTTCTATATCTAGACTAACGAGGTACGTCGTTGGACAAACGTCTTCAATATCTAGACTAACGAGATCCGTCTGTACAACCGTCTTCTATATCTAGACTAACGGGATCCGTCTGTACAACCGTCTTCTATATCTAGACTAACGAGATCTCTCGTTATACAACCGTCTTCTATATCTAGACTAACGAGATCCGTCTGTACAACCGTCTTCTATATCTAGACTAACGGGATACGTCGTTGGACAAACGTCTTCTATATCTAGACTAACGAGATCCGTCTGTACAACCGTCTTCTATATCTAGACTAACGAGATCCGTCTGTACAACCGTCTTCTATATCTAGACTAACGATATCTCTCGTTATACAACCGTCTTCTATATCTAGACTAACGGGATCCGTCTGTACAACCGTCTTCTATATCTAGACTAACGAGATCCGTCTGTACAACCGTCTTCTATATCTAGACTAACGAGATCCATCTGTACAACCGTCTTCTATATCTAGACTAAGGAGATCCGTCTGTACAACCGTCTTCTATATCTAGACTAACGAGATCCGTCTGTACAACCGTCTTCTATATCTAGACTAACGGGATACGTCGTTATACAACCGTCTTCTATATCTAGACTAACGGGATACGTCGTTATACAACCGTCTTCTATATCTAGACTAACGAGATCCGTCTGTACAACCGTCTTCTATATCTAGACTAACGAGATCCGTCTGTACAACCGTCTTCTATATCTAGACTAACGAGATCCGTCTGTACAACCGTCTTCTATATCTAGACTAACGAGATCCGTCTGTACAACCGTCTTCTATATCTAGACTAACGAGATCCGTCTGTACAACCGCCTTCTATATCTAGACTAACGAGATACGTCGTTGTACAACCATCTTCTATATCTAGACTAACGCGATCCGTCTGTACAACCGTTTTCTATATCGAGACTAACGAGATCCGTCTGTACAACCGTCTTCTATATCTAGACTAACGGGATACGACGTTGGACAAACGTCTTCTATATCTAGACTAACGAGATCCGTCTGCACAACCGTCTTCTATATCTAGACTAACGAGATCCGTCTGAACAACCGTCTTCTATATCTAGACTAACGAGATCCGTCTGTACAACCGCCTTCTATATCTAGACTAACGAGATACGTCGTTGTACAACCATCTTCTATATCTAGACTAACGCGATCCGTCTGTACAACCGTTTTCTATATCGAGACTAACGAGATCCGTCTGTACAACCGTCTTCTATATCTAGACTAACGGGATACGACGTTGGACACACGTCTTCTATATCTAGACTAACGAGATCCGTCTGTACAACCGTCTTCTATATCTAGACTAACGAGATAAGTCTGTACAACCGTTTTCTATATCTAGACTAACGAGATCCGTCTGAACAACCGTCTTCTATATCTAGACTAACGAGATCCGTCTGTACAACCGTCTTCTATATCTAGACTAACGAGATCCGTCTGTACAACCGTCTTCTATATCTAGACTAACGAGATCCGTCTGTACAACCGTCTTCTATATCTAGACTAACGAGATCCGTCTGTACAACCGTCTTCTATATCTAGACTAACGAGATCTCTCGTTATACAACCGTCTTCTATATCTAGACTAACGGGATACGTCGTTGGACAAACGTCTTCTATATCTAGACTAACGAGATCCGTCTGTACAACCGTCTTCTATATCTAGACTAACGAGATCCGTCTGTACAACCGTCTTCTATATCTAGACTAACGATATCTCTCGTTATACAACCGTCTTCTATATCTAGACTAACGGGATCCGTCTGTACAACCGTCTTCTATATCTAGACTAACGAGATCCGTCTGCACAACCGTCTTCTATATCTAGACTAACGAGATCCGTCTGAACAACCGTCTTCAATATCTAGACTAACGAGATCCGTCTGTACAACCGCCTTCTATATCTAGACTAACGAGATACGTCGTTGTACAACCATCTTCTATATCTAGACTAACGCGATCCGTCTGTACAACCGTTTTCTATATCGAGACTAACGAGATCCGTCTGTACAACCGTCTTCTATATCTAGACTAACGGGATACGACGTTGGACAAACGTCTTCTATATCTAGACTAACGAGATCCGTCTGCACAACCGTCTTCTATATCTAGACTAACGAGATCCGTCTGAACAACCGTCTTCTATATCTAGACTAACGAGATCCGTCTGTACAACCGCCTTCTATATCTAGACTAACGAGATACGTCGTTGTACAACCATCTTCTATATCTAGACTAACGCGATCCGTCTGTACAACCGTTTTCTATATCGAGACTAACGAGATCCGTCTGTACAACCGTCTTCTATATCTAGACTAACGGGATACGACGTTGGACAAACGTCTTCTATATCTAGACTAACGAGATCCGTCTGTACAACCGTCTTCTATATCTAGACTAACGAGATAAGTCTGTACAACCGTTTTCTATATCTAGACTAACGAGATCCGTCTGAACAACCGTCTTCTATATCTAGACTAACGAGATCCGTCTGTACAACCGTCTTCTATATCTAGACTAACGAGATCCGTCTGTACAACCGTCTTCTATATCTAGACTAACGAGATCCGTCTGTACAACCGTCTTCTATATCTAGACTAACGAGATCCGTCTGTACAACCGTCTTCTATATCTAGACTAACGAGATCTCTCGTTATACAACCGTCTTCTATATCTAGACTAACGGGATACGTCGTTGGACAAACGTCTTCTATATCTAGACTAACGAGATCCGTCTGTACAACCGTCTTCTATATCTAGACTAACGAGATCCGTCTGTACAACCGTCTTCTATATCTAGACTAACGATATCTCTCGTTATACAACCGTCTTCTATATCTAGACTAACGGGATCCGTCTGTACAACCGTCTTCTATATCTAGACTAACGAGATCTCTCGTTATACAACCGTCTTCTATATCTAGACTAACGAGATCCGTCTGTACAACCGTCTTCTATATCTAGACTAACGAGATCCATCTGTACAACCGTCTTCTATATCTAGACTAAGGAGATCCGTCTGTACAACCGTCTTCTATATCTAGACTAACGAGATCTCTCGTTATACAACCGTCTTCTATATCTAGACTAACGAGATCCGTCTGTACAACCGTCTTCTATATCTAGACTAACGAGATAAGTCTGTACAACCGTTTTCTATATCTAGACTAACGAGATCCGTCTGAACAACCGTCTTCTATATCTAGACTAACGAGATCCGTCTGTACAACCGTCTTCTATATCTAGACTAACGAGATCCGTCTGTACAACCGCCTTCTATATCTAGACTAACGAGATCCGTCTGCACAACCGTCTTCTATATCTAGACTAACGAGATCCGTCTGTACAACCGTTTTCTATATCTAGACTAACCAGATCCGTCTGAACAACCGTCTTCTATATCTAGACTAACGAGATCCGTCTGTACAACCGTCTTCTATATCTAGACTAACGAGATCCGTCTGTACAACCGTCTTCTATATCTAGACTAACGAGATCCGTCTGTACAACCATCTTCTATATCTAGAATAACGAGATCCGTCTGTACAACCGTCTTCTATATCTAGACTAACGAGATCTCTCGTTATACAACCGTCTTCTATATCTAGACTAACGGGATACGTCGTTGGACAAACGTCTTCTATATCTAGACTAACGAGATCCGTCTGTACAACCGTCTTCTATATCTAGACTAACGAGATCCGTCTGTACAACCGTCTTCTATATCTAGACTAACGATATCTCTCGTTATACAACCGCCTTCTATATCTAGACTAACGGGATCCGTCTGTACAACCGTCTTCTATATCTAGACTAACGAGATCTCTCGTTATACAACCGTCTTCTATATCTAGACTAACGAGATCCGTCTGTACAACCGTCTTCTATATCTAGACTAACGAGATCCATCTGTACAACCGTCTTCTATATCTAGACTAAGGAGATCCGTCTGTACAACCGTCATCTATATCTAGACTAACGAGATCCGTCTGAACAACCGTCTTCTATATCTAGACTAACGAGATCCGTCTGCACAACCGTCTTCTATATCTAGACTAACGAGATCCGTCTGAACAACCGTCTTCTATATCTAGACTAACGAGATCCGTCTGTACAACCGTCTTCTATATCTAGACTAACGAGATCTCTCGTTATACAACCGTCTTCTATATCTAGACTAACGGGATACGTCGTTGGACAAACGTCTTCTATATCTAGACTAACGAGATCC
Source organism: Andrena bicolor (assembly GCA_960531205.1). NCBI lineage: Eukaryota > Metazoa > Arthropoda > Insecta > Hymenoptera > Andrenidae > Andrena > Andrena bicolor. Next base: position 712,796 of record CAUIJW010000096.1, read on the forward strand.
GTCTGAACAACCGTCTTCTATATCTAGACTAACGAGATCCGTCTGTACAACCGCCTTCTATATCTAGACTAACGAGATACGTCGTTGTACAACCATCTTCTATATCTAGACTAACGCGATCCGTCTGTACAACCGTTTTCTATATCCAGACTAACGAGATCCGTCTGTACAACCGTCTTCTATATCTAGACTAACGGGATACGACGTTGGACAAACGTCTTCTATATCTAGACTAACGAGATCCGTCTGTACAACCGTCTTCTATATCTAGACTAACGAGATCCGTCTGTACAACCGTTTTCTATATCTAGACTAACGAGATCCGTCTGTACAACCGTCTTCTATATCTAGACTAACGAGATCCATCTGTACAACCGTCTTCTATATCTAGACTAACGAGATCCGTCTGTACAACCGTCTTCTATATCTAGACTAACGAGATCCGTCTGTACAACCGTCTTCTATATCTAGACTAACGAGATCTCTCGTTATACAACCGTCTTCTATATCTAGACTAACGAGATCCGTCTGTACAACCGTCTTCTATATCTAGACTAACGAGATGCGTCTGTACAACCGTTTTCTATATCTAGACTAACGAGATCCGTCTGTACAACCGTCTTCTATATCTAGACTAACGAGATCCGTCTGTACAACCGTCTTCTATATCTAGACTAACGGGATACGTCGTTGGACAAACGTCTTCTATATCTAGACTAACGAGATCCGTCTGTACAACCGTCTTCTATATCTAGACTAAGGAGATCCGTCTGTACAACCGTCTTCTATATCTAGACTAACGAGATCCGTCTGTACAACCGTCTTCTATATCTAGACTAACGAGATCCGTCTGTACAACCGTCTTCTATATCTAGACTAACGATATCTCTCGTTATACAACCGTCTTCTATATCTAGACTAACGGGATCCGTCTGTACAACCGTCTTCTATATCTAGACTAACGAGATCTCTCGTTATACAACCGTCTTCTATATCTAGACTAACGAGATCCGTCTGTACAACCGTCTTCTATATCTAGACTAACGAGATCCATCTGTACAACCGTCTTCTATATCTAGACTAAGGAGATCCGTCTGTACAACCGTCATCTATATCTAGACTAACGAGACCCGTCTGTACAACCGTCTTCTATATCTAGACTAACGAGATCCGTCTGCACAACCGTCTTCTATATCTAGACTAACGAGATCCGTCTGAACAACCGTCTTCTATATCTAGACTAACGAGATCCGTCTGTACAACCGCCTTCTATATCTAGACTAACGAGATACGTCGTTGTACAACCATCTTCTATATCTAGACTAACGCGATCCGTCTGTACAACCGTTTTCTATATCGAGACTAACGAGATCCGTCTGTACAACCGTCTTCTATATCTAGACTAACGGGATACGACGTTGGACAAACGTCTTCTATATCTAGACTAACGAGATCCGTCTGTACAACCGTCTTCTATATCTAGACTAACGGGATCCGTCTGTACAACCGCCTTCTATATCTAGACTAACGAGATCCATCTGTACAACCGTCTTCTATATCTAGACTAAGGAGATCCGTCTGTACAACCGTCATCTATATCTAGACTAACGAGACCCGTCTGTACAACCGTCTTCTATATCTAGACTAACGAGATCCATCTGTACAACCGTCTTCTATATCTAGACTAATGAGATCCGTCTGTACAACCGTCATCTATATCTAGACTAACGAGACCCGTCTGTACAACCGTCTTCTATATCTAGACTAACGAGATCTCTCGTTATACAACCCTCTTCTATATCTAGACTAACGAGATCCGTCTGTACAACCGTCTTCTATATCTAGACTAACGAGATCCGTCTGTACAACCGTCTTCTATATCTAGACTAACGAGATCCGTCTGTACAACCGTCTTCTATATCTAGACTAACGAGATCCGTCTGTACAACCGTCTTCTATATCTAGACTAACGAGATCCATCTGTACAACCGTCTTCTATATCTAGACTAATGAGATCCATCTGTACAACCGTCATCTATATCTAGACTAACGAGACCCGTCTGTACAACCGTCTTCTATATCTAGACTAACGGGATACGGCGTTGGACAAACGTCTTCTATATCTAGACTAACGAGATCCGTCTGTACAACCGTCTTCTATATCTAGACTAACGAGATCTCTCGTTATACAACCCTCTTCTATATCTAGACTAACGAGATCCGTCTGTACAACCGTCTTCTATATCTAGACTAACGAGATCCGTCTGTACAACCGTCTTCTATATCTAGACTAACGAGATCCGTCTGTACAACCGTCTTCTATATCTAGACTAACGAGATCCGTCTGTACAACCGTCTTCTATATCTAGACTATCGAGATCCGTCTGTACAACCGTCTTCTATATCTAGACTAACGAGATCCGTCTGTACAACCGTCTTCTATATCTAGACTAACGAGATCCGTCTGTACAACCGTCTTCTATATCTAGACTAACGAGATCCATCTGTACAACCGTCTTCTATATCTAGACTAATGAGATCCGTCTGTACAACCGTCATCTATATCTAGACTAACGAGACCCGTCTGTACAACCGTCTTCTATATCTAGACTAACGGGATACGGCGTTGGACAAACGTCTTCTATATCTAGACTAACGAGATCCGTCTGTACAACCGTCTTCTATATCTAGACTAACGAGATCCGTCTGTACAACCGTCTTCTATATCTAGACTAACGAGATCCGTCTGTACAACCGTCTTCTATATCTAGACTAACGAGATCCGTCTGTACAACCGTCTTCTATATCTAGACTAACGAGATCCATCTGTACAACCGTCTTCTATATCTAGACTAATGAGATCCGTCTGTACAGCCGTCATCTATATCTAGACTAACGAGACCCGTCTGTACAACCGTCTTCTATATCTAGACTAACGGGATACGGCGTTGGACAAACGTCTTCTATATCTAGACTAACGAGATCCGTCTGTACAACCGTCTTCTATATCTAGACTAACGAGATCCGTCTGTACAACCGTCTTCTATATCTAGACTAACGAGATCCGTCTGTACAACCGTCTTCTATAACTAGACTAACGAGATCCGTCTGTACAACCTTCTTCTATATCTAGACTAACGAGATCCGTCTGTACACCCGTCTTCTATATCTAGACTAACGAGATCTCTCGTTATACAACCGTCTTCTATATCTAGACTAACGAGATCCGTCTGTACAACCGCCTTCTATATCTAGACTAACGAGATCCGTCTGCACAACCGTCTTCTATATCTAGACTAACGAGATCCGTCTGTACAACCGCCTTCTATATCTAGACTAACGAGATACGTCGTTGTACAACCATCTTCTATATCTAGACTAACGCGATCCGTCTGTACAACCGTTTTCTATATCGAGACTAACGAGATCCGTCTGTACAACCGTCTTCTATATCTAGACTAACGGGATACGACGTTGGACAAACGTCTTCTATATCTAGACTAACGAGATCCGTCTGTACAACCGTCTTCTATATCTAGACTAACGAGATCCGTCTGTACAACCGTTTTCTATATCTAGACTAACGAGATCCGTCTGTACAACCGTCTTCTATATCTAGACTAACGAGATCCATCTGTACAACCGTCTTCTATATCTAGACTAACGAGATCCGTCTGTACAACCGTCTTCTATATCTAGACTAACGAGATCCGTCTGTACAACCGTCTTCTATATCTAGACTAACGAGATCCGTCTGTACAACCGTCTTCTATATCTAGACTAACGAGATCCGTCTGTACAACCGCCTTCTATATCTAGACTAACGAGATCCGTCTGCACAACCGTCTTCTATATCTAGACTAACGAGATCCGTCTGTACAACCGTCTTTTATATCTAGACTAACGAGATCCGTCTGCACAACCGTCTTCTATATCTAGACTAACGAGATCCGTCTGAACAACCGTCTTCTATATCTAGACTAACGAGATCCGTCTGTACAACCGCCTTCTATATCTAGACTAACGAGATACGTCGTTGTACAACCATCTTCTATATCTAGACTAACGCGATCCGTCTGTACAACCGTTTTCTATATCGAGACTAACGAGATCCGTCTGTATAACCGTCTTCTATATCTAGACTAACGGGATACGACGTTGGACAAACGTCTTCTATATCTAGACTAACGAGATCCGTCTGTACAACCGTCTTCTATATCTAGACTAACGAGATCCGTCTGTACAACCGTTTTCTATATCTAGACTAACGAGATCCGTCTGTACAACCGTCTTCTATATCTAGACTAACGAGATCCATCTGTACAACCGTCTTCTATATCTAGACTAACGAGATCCGTCTGTACAACCGTCTTCTATATCTAGACTAACGAGATCTCTCGTTATACAACCGTCTTCTATATCTAGACTAACGGGATACGTCGTTGGACAAACGTCTTCTATATCTAGACTAACGAGATCCGTCTGTACAACCGTCTTCTATATCTAGACTAAGGAGATCCGTCTGTACAACCGTCTTCTATATCTAGACTAACGAGATCCGTCTGTACAACCGTCTTCTATATCTAGACTAACGAGATCCGTCTGTACAACCGTCTTCTATATCTAGACTAACGAGATCCGTCTGTACAACCGTCTTCTATATCTAGACTAACGAGATCTCTCGTTATACAACCGTCTTCTATATCTAGACTAACGAGATCCGTCTGTACAACCGTCTTCTATATCTAGACTAACGAGATCCATCTGTACAACCGTCTTCTATATCTAGACTAACGAGATCCGTCTGAACAACCGTCTTCTATATCTAGACTAACGAGATCCGTCTGTACAACCGCCTTCTATATCTGGACTAACGAGATACGTCGTTGTACAACCATCTTCTATATCTAGACTAACGCGATCCGTCTGTACAACCGTCTTCTATATCTAGACTAACGAGATCCATCTGTACAACCGTCTTCTATATCTAGACTAAGGAGATCCGTCTGTACAACCGTCTTCTATATCTAGACTAACGAGATCTCTCGTTATACAACCGTCTTCTATATCTAGACTAACGGGATACGTCGTTGGACAAACGTCTTCTATATCTAGACTAACGAGATCCGTCTGTACAACCGTCTTCTATATCTAGACTAACGATATCTTTCGTTATACAACCGTCTTCTATATCTAGACTAACGGGATCCGACTGTACAACCGTCTTCTATATCTAGCCTAACGAGATCTCTCGTTATACAACCGTCTTCTATATCTAGACTAACGAGATCCGTCTGTACAACCGTCTTCTATATCTAGACTAACGAGATCCATCTGTACAACCGTCTTCTATATCTAGACTAAGGAGATCCGTCTGTACAACCGTCATCTATATCTAGACTAACGAGACCCGTCTGTACAACCGTCTTCTATATCTAGACTAACGAGATCCGTCTGTACAACCGTCTTCTATATCTAGACTAACGATATCTCTCGTTATACAACCGTCTTCTATATGTAGACTAACGAGATCCGTCTGCACAACCGTCTTCTATATCTAGACTAACGAGATCCGTCTGAACAACCGTCTTCTATATCTAGACTAACGAGATCCGTCTGTACAACCGCCTTCTATATCTAGACTAACGAGATACGTCGTTGTACAACCATCTTCTATATCTAGACTAACGCGATCCGTCTGTACAACCGTTTTCTATATCGAGACTAACGAGATCCGTCTGTACAACCGTCTTCTATATCTAGACTAACGAGATCCGTCTGTACAACCATCTTCTATATCTAGACTAACGAGATCCGTCTGTACAACCGTCTTCTATATCTAGACTAACGAGATCTCTCGTTATACAACCGTCTTCTATATCTAGACTAACGGGATACGTCGTTGGACAAACGTCTTCTATATCTAGACTAACGAGATCCGTCTGTACAACCGTCTTCTATATCTAGACTAACGAGATCCGTCTGTACAACCGTCTTCTATATCTAGACTAACGATATCTCTCGTTATACAACCGTCTTCTATATCTAGACTAACGGGATCCGTCTGTACAACCGTCTTCTATATCTAGACTAACGAGATCCGTCTGAACAACCGTCTTCTATATCTAGACTAACGAGATCCGTCTGTACAACCGTCTTCTATATCTAGACTAACGAGATCTCTCGTTATACAACCGTCTTCTATATCTAGACTAACGGGTTACGTCGTTGGACAAACGTCTTCTATATCTAGACTAACGAGATCCGTCTGAACAACCGTCTTCTATATCTAGACTAACGAGATCCGTCTGTACAACCGCCTTCTATATCTAGACTAACGAGATACGTCGTTGTACAACCATCTTCTATATCTAGACTAACGCGATCCGTCTGTACAACCGTTTTCTATATCGAGACTAACGAGATCCGTCTGTACAACCGTCTTCTATATCTAGACTAACGGGATACGACGTTGGACAAACGTCTTCTATATCTAGACTAACGAGATCCGTCTGTACAACCGTCTTCTATATCTAGACTAACGAGATCCGTCTGTACAACCGTTTTCTATATCTAGACTAACGAGATCCGTCTGTACAACCGGCTTCTATATCTAGACTAACGAGATCCATCTGTACAACCGTCTTCTATATCTAGACTAACGAGATCCGTCTGTACAACCGTCTTCTATATCTAGACTAACGATATCTCTCGTTATACAACCGTCTTCTATATCTAGACTAACGGGATCCGTCTGTACAACCGTCTTCTATATCTAGACTAACGAGATCTCTCGTTATACAACCGTCTTCTATATCTAGACTAACGAGATCAATCTGTACAACCGTCTTCTATATCTAGACTAACGAGATCCATCTGTACAACCGTCTTCTATATCTAGACTAAGGAGATCCGTCTGTACAACCGTCATCTATATCTAGACTAACGAGATCAATCTGTACAACCGTCTTCTATATCTAGACTAACGAGATCCATCTGTACAACCGTCTTCTATATCTAGACTAAGGAGATCCGTCTGTACAACCGTTTTCTATATCTAGACTAACGAGATCCGTCTGTACAACCGTCTTCTATATCTAGACTAACGAGATCCATCTGTACAACCGTCTTCTATATCTAGACTAACGAGATCCGTCTGTACAACCGTCTTCTATATCTAGACTAACGAGATCCGTCTGTACAACCGTCTTCTATATCTAGACTAACGAGATCTCTCGTTATACAACCGTCTTCTATATCTAGACTAACGAGATCCGTCTGTACAACCGTCTTCTATATCTAGACTAACGAGATCCGTCTGTACAACCGTTTTCTATATCTAGACTAACGAGATCCGTCTGTACAACCGGCTTCTATATCTAGACTAACGAGATCCATCTGTACAACCGTCTTCTATATCTAGACTAACGAGATCCGTCTGTACAACCGTCTTCTATATCTAGACTAACGAGATCTCTCGTTATACAACCGTCTTCTATATCTAGACTAACGGGATACGTCGTTGGACAAACGTCTTCTATATCTAGACTAACGAGATCCGTCTGTACAACCTTTTTCTATATCTAGACTAACGAGGTACGTCGTTGGACAAACGTCTTCAATATCTAGACTAACGAGATCCGTCTGTACAACCGTCTTCTATATCTAGACTAACGGGATCCGTCTGTACAACCGTCTTCTATATCTAGACTAACGAGATCTCTCGTTATACAACCGTCTTCTATATCTAGACTAACGAGATCCGTCTGTACAACCGTCTTCTATATCTAGACTAACGAGATCCATCTGTACAACCGTCTTCTATATCTAGACTAAGGAGATCCGTCTGTACAACCGTCATCTATATCTAGACTAACGAGACCCGTCTGTACAACCGTCTTCTATATCTAGACTAACGAGATCCGTCTGTACAACCATCTTCTATATCTAGACTAACGAGATCCGTCTGTACAACCGTCTTCTATATCTAGACTAACGAGATCTCTCGTTATACAACCGTCTTCTATATCTAGACTAACGGGATACGTCGTTGGACAAACGTCTTCTATATCTAGACTAACGAGATCCGTCTGTACAACCGTCTTCTATATCTAGACTAACGAGATCCGTCTGTACAACCGTCTTCTATATCTAGACTAACGATATCTCTCGTTATACAACCGTCTTCTATATCTAGACTAACGGGATCCGTCTGTACAACCGTCTTCTATATCTAGACTAACGAGATCTCTCGTTATACAACCGTCTTCTATATCTAGACTAACGGGATACGTCGTTGGACAAACGTCTTCTATATCTAGACTAACGAGATCCGTCTGAACAACCGTCTTCTATATCTAGACTAACGAGATCCGTCTGTACAACCGCCTTCTATATCTAGACTAACGAGATACGTCGTTGTACAACCATCTTCTATATCTAGACTAACGCGATCCGTCTGTACAACCGTTTTCTATATCGAGACTAACGAGATCCGTCTGTACAACCGTCTTCTATATCTAGACTAACGGGATACGACGTTGGACAAACGTCTTCTATATCTAGATTAACGAGATCCGTCTGTACAACCGTCTTCTATATCTAGACTAACGAGATCCGTCTGTACAACCGTTTTCTATATCTAGACTAACGAGATCCGTCTGTACAACCGTCTTCTATATCTAGACTAACGAGATCCATCTGTACAACCGTCTTCTATATCTAGACTAACGAGATCCGTCTGTACAACCGTCTTCTATATCTAGACTAACGAGATCCGTCTGTACAACCGTCTTCTATATCTAGACTAACGAGATCTCTCGTTATACAACCGTCTTCTATATCTAGACTAACGGGATACGTCGTTGGACAAACGTCTTCTATATCTAGACTAACGAGATCCGTCTGTACAACCGTCTTCTATATCTAGACTAACGAGATCCGTCTGTACAACCGTCTTCTATATCTAGACTAACGATATCTCTCGTTATACAACCGTCTTCTATATCTAGACTAACGGGATCCGTCTGTACAACCGTCTTCTATATCTAGACTAACGAGATCTCTCGTTATACAACCGTCTTCTATATCTAGACTAACGAGATCTCTCGTTATACAACCGTCTTCTATATCTAGACTAACGAGATCCGTCTGTACAACCGTCTTCTATATCTAGACTAACGAGATCCATCTGTACAACCGTCTTCTATATCTAGACTAAGGAGATCCGTCTGTACAACCGTCATCTATATCTAGACTAACGAGACCCGTCTGTACAACCGTCTTCTATATCTAGACTAACGAGATCCGTCTGCACAACCGTCTTCTATATCTAGACTAACGAGATCTCTCGTTATACAACCGTCTTCTATATCTAGACTAACGAGATCCGTCTGTACAACCGCCTTCTATATCTAGACTAACGAGATACGTCGTTGTACAACCATCTTCTATATCTAGACTAACGAGATCCGTCTGTACAACCGTCTTCTATATCTAGACTAACGAGATCCGTCTGTACAACCGTCTTCTATATCTAGACTAACGAGATCCGTCTGTACAACCGTCTTCTATATCTAGACTAACGAGATCCGTCTGTACAACCGTCTTCTATATCTAGACTAACGAGATCCGTCTGTACAACCGTCTTCTATATCTAGACTAACGGGATACGTCGTTATACAACCGTCTTCTATATCTAGACTAACGGGATACGTCGTTATACAACCGTCTTCTATATCTAGACTAACGAGATCCGTCTGTACAACCGTTTTCTATATCTAGACTAACGAGGTACGTCGTTGGACAAACGTCTTCAATATCTAGACTAACGAGATCCGTCTGTACAACCGTCTTCTATATCTAGACTAACGAGACCCGTCTGTACAACCGTCTTCTATATCTAGACTAACGGGATCCGTCTGTACAACCGTCTTCTATATCTAGACTAACGAGATCTCTCGTTATACAACCGTCTTCTATATCTAGACTAACGAGATCCGTCTGTACAACCGTCTTCTATATCTAGACTAACGAGATCCGTCTGTACAACCTTTTTCTATATCTAGACTAACGAGGTACGTCGTTGGACAAACGTCTTCAATATCTAGACTAACGAGATCCGTCTGTACAACCGTCTTCTATATCTAGACTAACGGGATCCGTCTGTACAACCGTCTTCTATATCTAGACTAACGAGATCTCTCGTTATACAACCGTCTTCTATATCTAGACTAACGAGATCCGTCTGTACAACCGTCTTCTATATCTAGACTAACGGGATACGTCGTTGGACAAACGTCTTCTATATCTAGACTAACGAGATCCGTCTGTACAACCGTCTTCTATATCTAGACTAACGAGATCCGTCTGTACAACCGTCTTCTATATCTAGACTAACGATATCTCTCGTTATACAACCGTCTTCTATATCTAGACTAACGGGATCCGTCTGTACAACCGTCTTCTATATCTAGACTAACGAGATCCGTCTGTACAACCGTCTTCTATATCTAGACTAACGAGATCCATCTGTACAACCGTCTTCTATATCTAGACTAAGGAGATCCGTCTGTACAACCGTCTTCTATATCTAGACTAACGAGATCCGTCTGTACAACCGTCTTCTATATCTAGACTAACGGGATACGTCGTTATACAACCGTCTTCTATATCTAGACTAACGGGATACGTCGTTATACAACCGTCTTCTATATCTAGACTAACGAGATCCGTCTGTACAACCGTCTTCTATATCTAGACTAACGAGATCCGTCTGTACAACCGTCTTCTATATCTAGACTAACGAGATCCGTCTGTACAACCGTCTTCTATATCTAGACTAACGAGATCCGTCTGTACAACCGTCTTCTATATCTAGACTAACGGGATACGTCGATATACAACCGTCTTCTATATCTAGACTAACGGGATACGTCGTTATACAACCGTCTTCTATATCTAGACTAACGAGATCCGTCTGTACAACCGTTTTCTATATCTAGACTAACGAGGTACGTCGTTGGACAAACGTCTTCAATATCTAGACTAACGAGATCCGTCTGTACAACCGTCTTCTATATCTAGACTAACGAGACCCGTCTGTACAACCGTCTTCTATATCTAGACTAACGGGATCCGTCTGTACAACCGTCTTCTATATCTAGACTAACGAGATCTCTCGTTATACAACCGTCTTCTATATCTAGACTAACGAGATCCGTCTGTACAACCGTCTTCTATATCTAGACTAACGAGATCCGTCTGTACAACCGTTTTCTATATCTAGACTAACGAGGTACGTCGTTGGACAAACGTCTTCAATATCTAGACTAACGAGATCCGTCTGTACAACCGTCTTCTATATCTAGACTAACGGGATCCGTCTGTACAACCGTCTTCTATATCTAGACTAACGAGATCTCTCGTTATACAACCGTCTTCTATATCTAGACTAACGAGATCCGTCTGTACAACCGTCTTCTATATCTAGACTAACGGGATACGTCGTTGGACAAACGTCTTCTATATCTAGACTAACGAGATCCGTCTGTACAACCGTCTTCTATATCTAGACTAACGAGATCCGTCTGTACAACCGTCTTCTATATCTAGACTAACGATATCTCTCGTTATACAACCGTCTTCTATATCTAGACTAACGGGATCCGTCTGTACAACCGTCTTCTATATCTAGACTAACGAGATCCGTCTGTACAACCGTCTTCTATATCTAGACTAACGAGATCCATCTGTACAACCGTCTTCTATATCTAGACTAACGAGATCCGTCTGTACAACCGTCTTCTATATCTAGACTAACGAGATCCGTCTGTACAACCGTTTTCTATATCTAGACTAACGAGGTACGTCGTTGGACAAACGTCTTCAATATCTAGACTAACGAGATCCGTCTGTACAACCGTCTTCTATATCTAGACTAACGGGATCCGTCTGTACAACCGTCTTCTATATCTAGACTAACGATATCTCTCGTTATACAACCGTCTTCTATATCTAGACTAACGGGATCCGTCTGTACAACCGTCTTCTATATCTAGACTAACGAGATCCGTCTGTACAACCGTCTTCTATATCTAGACTAACGAGACCCGTCTGTACAACCGTCTTCTATATCTAGACTAACGGGATCCGTCTGTACAACCGTCTTCTATATCTAGACTAACGAGATCCGTCTGTACAACCGTTTTCTATATCTAGACTAACGAGGTACGTCGTTGGACAAACGTCTTCAATATCTAGACTAACGAGATCCGTCTGTACAACCGTCTTCTATATCTAGACTAACGAGACCCGTCTGTACAACCGTCTTCTATATCTAGACTAACGGGATCCGTCTGTACAACCGTCTTCTATATCTAGACTAACGAGATCTCTCGTTATACAACCGTCTTCTATATCTAGACTAACGAGATCCGTCTGTACAACCGTCTTCTATATCTAGACTAACGAGATCCGTCTGTACAACCGTTTTCTATATCTAGACTAACGAGGTACGTCGTTGGACAAACGTCTTCAATATCTAGACTAACGAGATCCGTCTGTACAACCGTCTTCTATATCTAGACTAACGGGATCCGTCTGTACAACCGTCTTCTATATCTAGACTAACGAGATCTCTCGTTATACAACCGTCTTCTATATCTAGACTAACGAGATCCGTCTGTACAACCGTCTTCTATATCTAGACTAACGGGATACGTCGTTGGACAAACGTCTTCTATATCTAGACTAACGAGATCCGTCTGTACAACCGTCTTCTATATCTAGACTAACGAGATCCGTCTGTACAACCGTCTTCTATATCTAGACTAACGATATCTCTCGTTATACAACCGTCTTCTATATCTAGACTAACGGGATCCGTCTGTACAACCGTCTTCTATATCTAGACTAACGAGATCCGTCTGTACAACCGTCTTCTATATCTAGACTAACGAGATCCATCTGTACAACCGTCTTCTATATCTAGACTAAGGAGATCCGTCTGTACAACCGTCATCTATATCTAGACTAACGAGACCCGTCTGTACAACCGTCTTCTATATCTAGACTAACGAGATCCGTCTGTACAACCGTCTTCTATATCTAGACTAACGAGATCCGTCTGTACAACCGTCTTCTATATCTAGACTAACGAGATCTCTCGTTATACAACCGTCTTCTATATCTAGACTAACGAGATCCGTCTGTACAACCGTCTTCTATATCTAGACTAACGAGATCCGTCTGTACAACCGTTTTCTATATCTAGACTAACGAGGTACGTCGTTGGACAAACGTCTTCAATATCTAGACTAACGAGATCCGTCTGTACAACCGTCTTCTATATCTAGACTAACGAGATCCGTCTGTACAACCGTCTTCTATATCTAGACTAACGAGATCCGTCTGTACAACCGTCTTCTATATCTAGACTAACGAGATCCGTCTGTACAACCGTCTTCTATAACTAGACTAACGAGATCCGTCTGTACAACCGTCTTCTATATCTAGACTAACGAGATCCGTCTGTACAACCGTCTTCTATATCTAGACTAACGAGATCTCTCGTTATACAACCGTCTTCTATATCTAGACTAACGAGATCCGTCTGTACAACCGCCTTCTATATCTAGACTAACGAGATCCGTCTGCACAACCGTCTTCTATATCTAGACTAACGAGATCCGTCTGTACAACCGTCTTTTATATCTAGACTAACGAGATCCTTCTGCACAACCGCCTTCTATATCTAGACTAACGAGATCCGTCTGCACAACCGTCTTCTATATCTAGACTAACGAGATCCGTCTGTACAACCGTCTTTTATATCTAGACTAACGAGATCCGTCTGCACAACCGTCTTCAATATCTAGACTAACGAGATCCGTCTGTACAACCGTCTTCTATATCTAGACTAACGGGATCCGTCTGTACAACCGTCTTCTATATCTAGACTAACGAGATCCGTCTGTACAACCGTCTTCTATATCTAGACTAATGAGATCCGTCTGTACAACCGTCTTCTATATCTAGACTAACGAGATCCGTCTGTACAACCGCCTTCTATATCTAGACTAACGAGATACGTCGTTGTACAACCATCTTCTATATCTAGACTAACGCGATCCGTCTGTACAACCGTTTTCTATATCGAGACTAACGAGATCCGTCTGTACAACCGTCTTCTATATCTAGGCTAACGGGATACGACGTTGGACAAACGTCTTCTATATCTAGACTAACGAGATCCGTCTGTACAACCGTCTTCTATATCTAGACTAACGATATCCGTCTGTACAACCGTTTTCTATATCTAGACTAACGAGATCCGTCTGAACAACCGTCTTCTATATCTAGACTAACGAGATCCGTCTGTACAACCGTCTTCTATATCTAGACTAACGAGATCCGTCTGTACAACCGTCTTCTATATCTAGACTAACGAGATCTCTCGTTATACAACCGTCTTCTATATCTAGACTAACGGGATACGTCGTTGGACAAACGTCTTCTATATCTAGACTAACGAGATCCGTCTGTACAACCGTCTTCTATATCTAGACTAACGAGATCCGTCTGTACAACCGTCTTCTATATCTAGACTAACGAGATCCGTCTGTACAACCGTCTTCTATATCTAGACTAACGATATCTCTCGTTATACAACCGTCTTCTATATCTAGACTAACGGGATCCGTCTGTACAACCGTCTTCTATATCTAGACTAACGAGATCTCTCGTTATACAACCGTCTTCTATATCTAGACTAACGAGATCCGTCTGTACAACCGCCTTCTATATCTAGACTAACGAGATCCATCTGTACAACCGTCTTCTATATCTAGACTAAGGAGATCCGTCTGTACAACCGTCATCTATATCTAGACTAACGAGACCCGTCTGTACAACCGTCTTCTATATCTAGACTAACGAGATCCGTCTGTACAACCGTCTTCTATATCTAGACTAACGAGATCCGTCTGTACAACCGTCTTCTATATCTAGACTAACGATATCTCTCGTTATACAACCGTCTTCTATATCTAGACTAACGGGATCCGTCTGTACAACCGTCTTCTATATCTAGACTAACGAGATCTCTCGTTATACAACCGTCTTCTATATCTAGACTAACGAGATCCGTCTGTACAACCGCCTTCTATATCTAGACTAACGAGATCCATCTGTACAACCGTCTTCTATATCTAGACTAAGGAGATCCGTCTGTACAACCGTCATCTATATCTAGACTAACGAGACCCGTCTGTACAACCGTCTTCTATATCTAGACTAACGAGATCCATCTGTACAACCGTCTTCTATATCTAGACTAATGAGATCCGTCTGTACAACCGTCATCTATATCTAGACTAACGAGACCCGTCTGTACAACCGTCTTCTATATCTAGACTAACGAGATCTCTCGTTATACAACCCTCTTCTATATCTAGACTAACGAGATCCGTCTGTACAACCGTCTTCTATATCTAGACTAACGAGATCCGTCTGTACAACCGTCTTCTATATCTAGACTAACGAGATCCGTCTGTACAACCGTCTTCTATATCTAGACTAACGAGATCCGTCTGTACAACCGTCTTCTATATCTAGACTAACGAGATCCGTCTGTACAACCGTCTTCTATATCTAGACTAACGAGATCTCTCGTTATACAACCGTCTTCTATATCTAGACTAACGGGATACGTCGTTGGACAAACGTCTTCTATATCTAGACTAACGAGATCCGTCTGTACAACCGTCTTGTATATCTAGACTAACGAGATCCGTCTGTACAACCGTCTTCTATATCTAGACTAACGATATCTCTCGTTATACAACCGTCTTCTATATCTAGACTAACGGGATCCGTCTGTACAACCGTCTTCTATATCTAGACTAACGAGATCCGTCTGTACAACCGTCTTCTATATCTAGACTAACGAGATTCATCTGTACAACCGTCTTCTATATCTAGACTAAGGAGATCCGTCTGTACAACCGTCTTCTATATCTAGACTAACGAGATCTCTCGTTATACAACCGTCTTCTATATCTAGACTAACGGGATACGTCGTTGGACAAACGTCTTCTATATCTAGACTAACGATATCTCTCGTTATACAACCGTCTTATATATCTAGACTAACGAGATCCGTCTGTACAACCGTCTTCTATATCTAGACTAACGATATCTCTCGTTATACAACCGTCTTCTATATCTAGACTAACGGGATCCGTCTGTACAACCGTCTTCTATATCTAGACTAACGGGATCCGTCTGTACAACCGTCTTCTATATCTAGACTAACGAGATCTCTCGTTATACAACCGTCTTCTATATCTAGACTAAGGAGATCCGTCTGTACAACCGTCATCTATATCTAGACTAACGAGATCCGTCTGTACAACCGTCTTCTATATCTAGACTAACGAGATCCGTCTGTACAACCGTCTTCTATATCTAGACTAACGAGATCCGTCTGTACAACCGTCTTCTATAACTAGACTAACGAGATCCGTCTGTACAACCACCTTCTATATCTAGACTAACGAGATACGTCGTTGTACAACAATCTTCTATATCTAGACTAACGCGATCCGTCTGTACAACCGTTTTCTATATCTAGACTAACGAGACCTCTCGTTATACAACCGTCTTCTATATCTAGACTAACGGGATCCGTCTGTACAACCGTCTTCTATATCTAGACTAACGAGATCCGTCTGTACAACCGTCTTCTATATCTAGACTAACGAGATACGTCGTTGGCCAAACGTCTTCTATATCTAGACTAACGAGATCCGTCTGTACAACCGTCTTCTATATCTAGACTAACGAGATCTCTCGTTATACAACCGTCTTCTATATCTAGACTAACGAGATCCGTCTGTACAACCGCCTTCTATATCTAGACTAACGAGATCCGTCTGCACAACCGTCTTCTATATCTAGACTAACGAGATCCGTCTGTACAACCGTCTTCTATATCTAGACTAACGAGATCCGTCTGCACAACCGTCTTCTATATCTAGACTAACGAGATCCGTCTGAACAACCGTCTTCTATATCTAGACTCACGAGATCCGTCTGTACAACCGTCTTCTATATCTAGACTAACGAGACCCGTCTGTACAACCGTTTTCTATATCTAGACTAACGAGATCCGTCGTTGTACAACCGTCTTCTATATCTAGACTAACGAGATCCGTCTGTACAACCGTCTTCTATATCTAGACTAACGAGATCCGTCTGTACAACCGTCTTCTATATCTAGACTAACGAGATCCGTCTGTACAACCGTCTTCTATATCTAGACTAACGAGATCCGTCTGTACAACCGTCTTCTATATCTAGACTAACGAGATCCGTCTGTACAACCGTCTTCTATATCTAGACTAACGAGATCCGTCTGTACAACCGTCTTCTATATCTAGACTAACGAGATCCGTCTGTACAACCGTCTTCTATATCTAGACTAACGAGATCCGTCTGTACAACCGTCTTCTATATCTAGACTAACGAGATCCGTCTGTACAACCGTCTTCTATATCTAGACTAACGAGATCCGTCTGTACAACCGTCTTCTATATCTAGACTAACGAGATCTCTCGTTATACAACCGTCTTCTATATCCAGACTAACGAGATCCGTCTGTACAACAGCCTTCTATATCTAGACTAACGAGATCCGTCTGCACAACCGTCTTCTATATCTAGACTAACGAGATCCGTCTGTACAACCGTCTTTTATATCTAGACTAACGAGATCCGTCTGCACAACCGTCTTCTATATCTAGACTAACGAGATCCGTCTGAACAACCGTCTTCTATATCTAGACAAACGAGATCCGTCTGTACAACCGTCTTCTATATCTAGACTAACGAGATCTCTCGTTATACAACCGTCTTCTATATCTAGACTAACGGGATACGTCGTTGGACAAACGTCTTCAATATCTAGACTAACGAGATCCGTCTGAACAACCGTCTTCTATATCTAGACTAACGAGATCCGTCTGTACAACCGCCTTCTATATCTAGACTAACGAGATACGTCGTTGTACAACCATCTTCTATATCTAGACTAACGCGATCCGTCTGTACAACCGTTTTCTATATCGAGACTAACGAGATCCGTCTGTACAACCGTCTTCTATATCTAGACTAACGGGATACGACGTTGGACAAACGACTTCTATATCTAGACTAACGAGATCCGTCTGTACAACCGTCTTCTATATCTAGACTAACGAGATCCGTCTGTACAACCGTTTTCTATATCTAGACTAACGAGATCCGTCTGTACAACCGTCTTCTATATCTAGACTAACGAGATCCATCTGTACAACCGTCTTCTATATCTAGACTAACGAGATCCGTCTGTACAACCGTCTTCTATATCTAGACTAACGAGATCTCTCGTTATACAACCGTCTTCTATATCTAGACTAACGGGATACGTCGTTGGACAAACGTCTTCTATATCTAGACTAACGAGATCCGTCTGTACAACCGTCTTCTATATCTAGACTAAGGAGATCCGTCTGTACAACCGTCTTCTATATCTAGACTAACGAGATCCGTCTGTACAACCGTCTTCTATATCTAGACTAACGAGATCCGTCTGTACAACCGTCTTCTATATCTAGACTAACGAGATCCGTCTGTACAACCGTCTTCTATATCTAGACTAACGAGATCTCTCGTTATACAACCGTCTTCTATATCTAGACTAACGAGATCCGTCTGTACAACCGTCTTCTATATCTAGACTAACGAGATCCATCTGTACAACCGTCTTCTATATCTAGACTAACGAGATCCGTCTGAACAACCGTCTTCTATATCTAGACTAACGAGATCCGTCTGTACAACCGCCTTCTATATCTGGACTAACGAGATACGTCGTTGTACAACCATCTTCTATATCTAGACTAACGCGATCCGTCTGTACAACCGTCTTCTATATCTAGACTAACGAGATCCATCTGTACAACCGTCTTCTATATCTAGACTAAGGAGATCCGTCTGTACAACCGTCTTCTATATCTAGACTAACGAGATCTCTCGTTATACAACCGTCTTCTATATCTAGACTAACGGGATACGTCGTTGGACAAACGTCTTCTATATCTAGACTAACGAGATCCGTCTGTACAACCGTCTTCTATATCTAGACTAACGATATCTTTCGTTATACAACCGTCTTCTATATCTAGACTAACGGGATCCGACTGTACAACCGTCTTCTATATCTAGCCTAACGAGATCTCTCGTTATACAACCGTCTTCTATATCTAGACTAACGAGATCCGTCTGTACAACCGTCTTCTATATCTAGACTAACGAGATCCATCTGTACAACCGTCTTCTATATCTAGACTAAGGAGATCCGTCTGTACAACCGTCATCTATATCTAGACTAACGAGACCCGTCTGTACAACCGTCTTCTATATCTAGACTAACGAGATCCGTCTGTACAACCGTCTTCTATATCTAGACTAACGATATCTCTCGTTATACAACCGTCTTCTATATGTAGACTAACGAGATCCGTCTGCACAACCGTCTTCTATATCTAGACTAACGAGATCCGTCTGAACAACCGTCTTCTATATCTAGACTAACGAGATCCGTCTGTACAACCGCCTTCTATATCTAGACTAACGAGATACGTCGTTGTACAACCATCTTCTATATCTAGACTAACGCGATCCGTCTGTACAACCGTTTTCTATATCGAGACTAACGAGATCCGTCTGTACAACCGTCTTCTATATCTAGACTAACGAGATCCGTCTGTACAACCATCTTCTATATCTAGACTAACGAGATCCGTCTGTACAACCGTCTTCTATATCTAGACTAACGAGATCTCTCGTTATACAACCGTCTTCTATATCTAGACTAACGGGATACGTCGTTGGACAAACGTCTTCTATATCTAGACTAACGAGATCCGTCTGTACAACCGTCTTCTATATCTAGACTAACGAGATCCGTCTGTACAACCGTCTTCTATATCTAGACTAACGATATCTCTCGTTATACAACCGTCTTCTATATCTAGACTAACGGGATCCGTCTGTACAACCGTCTTCTATATCTAGACTAACGAGATCCGTCTGAACAACCGTCTTCTATATCTAGACTAACGAGATCCGTCTGTACAACCGTCTTCTATATCTAGACTAACGAGATCTCTCGTTATACAACCGTCTTCTATATCTAGACTAACGGGTTACGTCGTTGGACAAACGTCTTCTATATCTAGACTAACGAGATCCGTCTGAACAACCGTCTTCTATATCTAGACTAACGAGATCCGTCTGTACAACCGCCTTCTATATCTAGACTAACGAGATACGTCGTTGTACAACCATCTTCTATATCTAGACTAACGCGATCCGTCTGTACAACCGTTTTCTATATCGAGACTAACGAGATCCGTCTGTACAACCGTCTTCTATATCTAGACTAACGGGATACGACGTTGGACAAACGTCTTCTATATCTAGACTAACGAGATCCGTCTGTACAACCGTCTTCTATATCTAGACTAACGAGATCCGTCTGTACAACCGTTTTCTATATCTAGACTAACGAGATCCGTCTGTACAACCGGCTTCTATATCTAGACTAACGAGATCCATCTGTACAACCGTCTTCTATATCTAGACTAACGAGATCCGTCTGTACAACCGTCTTCTATATCTAGACTAACGAGATCCGTCTGTACAACCGTCTTCTATATCTAGACTAACGAGATCTCTCGTTATACAACCGTCTTCTATATCTAGACTAACGAGATCCGTCTGTACAACCGTCTTCTATATCTAGACTAACGAGATCCGTCTGTACAACCGTTTTCTATATCTAGACTAACGAGATCCGTCTGTACAACCGGCTTCTATATCTAGACTAACGAGATCCATCTGTACAACCGTCTTCTATATCTAGACTAACGAGATCCGTCTGTACAACCGTCTTCTATATCTAGACTAACGAGATCTCTCGTTATACAACCGTCTTCTATATCTAGACTAACGGGATACGTCGTTGGACAAACGTCTTCTATATCTAGACTAACGAGATCCGTCTGTACAACCTTTTTCTATATCTAGACTAACGAGGTACGTCGTTGGACAAACGTCTTCAATATCTAGACTAACGAGATCCGTCTGTACAACCGTCTTCTATATCTAGACTAACGGGATCCGTCTGTACAACCGTCTTCTATATCTAGACTAACGAGATCTCTCGTTATACAACCGTCTTCTATATCTAGACTAACGAGATCCGTCTGTACAACCGTCTTCTATATCTAGACTAACGAGATCCATCTGTACAACCGTCTTCTATATCTAGACTAAGGAGATCCGTCTGTACAACCGTCATCTATATCTAGACTAACGAGACCCGTCTGTACAACCGTCTTCTATATCTAGACTAACGAGATCCGTCTGTACAACCATCTTCTATATCTAGACTAACGAGATCCGTCTGTACAACCGTCTTCTATATCTAGACTAACGAGATCTCTCGTTATACAACCGTCTTCTATATCTAGACTAACGGGATACGTCGTTGGACAAACGTCTTCTATATCTAGACTAACGAGATCCGTCTGTACAACCGTCTTCTATATCTAGACTAACGAGATCCGTCTGTACAACCGTCTTCTATATCTAGACTAACGATATCTCTCGTTATACAACCGTCTTCTATATCTAGACTAACGGGATCCGTCTGTACAACCGTCTTCTATATCTAGACTAACGAGATCTCTCGTTATACAACCGTCTTCTATATCTAGACTAACGGGATACGTCGTTGGACAAACGTCTTCTATATCTAGACTAACGAGATCCGTCTGAACAACCGTCTTCTATATCTAGACTAACGAGATCCGTCTGTACAACCGCCTTCTATATCTAGACTAACGAGATACGTCGTTGTACAACCATCTTCTATATCTAGACTAACGCGATCCGTCTGTACAACCGTTTTCTATATCGAGACTAACGAGATCCGTCTGTACAACCGTCTTCTATATCTAGACTAACGGGATACGACGTTGGACAAACGTCTTCTATATCTAGATTAACGAGATCCGTCTGTACAACCGTCTTCTATATCTAGACTAACGAGATCCGTCTGTACAACCGTTTTCTATATCTAGACTAACGAGATCCGTCTGTACAACCGTCTTCTATATCTAGACTAACGAGATCCATCTGTACAACCGTCTTCTATATCTAGACTAACGAGATCCGTCTGTACAACCGTCTTCTATATCTAGACTAACGAGATCCGTCTGTACAACCGTCTTCTATATCTAGACTAACGAGATCTCTCGTTATACAACCGTCTTCTATATCTAGACTAACGGGATACGTCGTTGGACAAACGTCTTCTATATCTAGACTAACGAGATCCGTCTGTACAACCGTCTTCTATATCTAGACTAACGAGATCCGTCTGTACAACCGTCTTCTATATCTAGACTAACGATATCTCTCGTTATACAACCGTCTTCTATATCTAGACTAACGGGATCCGTCTGTACAACCGTCTTCTATATCTAGACTAACGAGATCTCTCGTTATACAACCGTCTTCTATATCTAGACTAACGAGATCTCTCGTTATACAACCGTCTTCTATATCTAGACTAACGAGATCCGTCTGTACAACCGTCTTCTATATCTAGACTAACGAGATCCATCTGTACAACCGTCTTCTATATCTAGACTAAGGAGATCCGTCTGTACAACCGTCATCTATATCTAGACTAACGAGACCCGTCTGTACAACCGTCTTCTATATCTAGACTAACGAGATCCGTCTGCACAACCGTCTTCTATATCTAGACTAACGAGATCTCTCGTTATACAACCGTCTTCTATATCTAGACTAACGAGATCCGTCTGTACAACCGCCTTCTATATCTAGACTAACGAGATACGTCGTTGTACAACCATCTTCTATATCTAGACTAACGAGATCCGTCTGTACAACCGTCTTCTATATCTAGACTAACGAGATCCGTCTGTACAACCGTCTTCTATATCTAGACTAACGAGATCCGTCTGTACAACCGTCTTCTATATCTAGACTAACGAGATCCGTCTGTACAACCGTCTTCTATATCTAGACTAACGAGATCCGTCTGTACAACCGTCTTCTATATCTAGACTAACGGGATACGTCGTTATACAACCGTCTTCTATATCTAGACTAACGGGATACGTCGTTATACAACCGTCTTCTATATCTAGACTAACGAGATCCGTCTGTACAACCGTTTTCTATATCTAGACTAACGAGGTACGTCGTTGGACAAACGTCTTCAATATCTAGACTAACGAGATCCGTCTGTACAACCGTCTTCTATATCTAGACTAACGAGACCCGTCTGTACAACCGTCTTCTATATCTAGACTAACGGGATCCGTCTGTACAACCGTCTTCTATATCTAGACTAACGAGATCTCTCGTTATACAACCGTCTTCTATATCTAGACTAACGAGATCCGTCTGTACAACCGTCTTCTATATCTAGACTAACGAGATCCGTCTGTACAACCTTTTTCTATATCTAGACTAACGAGGTACGTCGTTGGACAAACGTCTTCAATATCTAGACTAACGAGATCCGTCTGTACAACCGTCTTCTATATCTAGACTAACGGGATCCGTCTGTACAACCGTCTTCTATATCTAGACTAACGAGATCTCTCGTTATACAACCGTCTTCTATATCTAGACTAACGAGATCCGTCTGTACAACCGTCTTCTATATCTAGACTAACGGGATACGTCGTTGGACAAACGTCTTCTATATCTAGACTAACGAGATCCGTCTGTACAACCGTCTTCTATATCTAGACTAACGAGATCCGTCTGTACAACCGTCTTCTATATCTAGACTAACGATATCTCTCGTTATACAACCGTCTTCTATATCTAGACTAACGGGATCCGTCTGTACAACCGTCTTCTATATCTAGACTAACGAGATCCGTCTGTACAACCGTCTTCTATATCTAGACTAACGAGATCCATCTGTACAACCGTCTTCTATATCTAGACTAAGGAGATCCGTCTGTACAACCGTCTTCTATATCTAGACTAACGAGATCCGTCTGTACAACCGTCTTCTATATCTAGACTAACGGGATACGTCGTTATACAACCGTCTTCTATATCTAGACTAACGGGATACGTCGTTATACAACCGTCTTCTATATCTAGACTAACGAGATCCGTCTGTACAACCGTCTTCTATATCTAGACTAACGAGATCCGTCTGTACAACCGTCTTCTATATCTAGACTAACGAGATCCGTCTGTACAACCGTCTTCTATATCTAGACTAACGAGATCCGTCTGTACAACCGTCTTCTATATCTAGACTAACGGGATACGTCGATATACAACCGTCTTCTATATCTAGACTAACGGGATACGTCGTTATACAACCGTCTTCTATATCTAGACTAACGAGATCCGTCTGTACAACCGTTTTCTATATCTAGACTAACGAGGTACGTCGTTGGACAAACGTCTTCAATATCTAGACTAACGAGATCCGTCTGTACAACCGTCTTCTATATCTAGACTAACGAGACCCGTCTGTACAACCGTCTTCTATATCTAGACTAACGGGATCCGTCTGTACAACCGTCTTCTATATCTAGACTAACGAGATCTCTCGTTATACAACCGTCTTCTATATCTAGACTAACGAGATCCGTCTGTACAACCGTCTTCTATATCTAGACTAACGAGATCCGTCTGTACAACCGTTTTCTATATCTAGACTAACGAGGTACGTCGTTGGACAAACGTCTTCAATATCTAGACTAACGAGATCCGTCTGTACAACCGTCTTCTATATCTAGACTAACGGGATCCGTCTGTACAACCGTCTTCTATATCTAGACTAACGAGATCTCTCGTTATACAACCGTCTTCTATATCTAGACTAACGAGATCCGTCTGTACAACCGTCTTCTATATCTAGACTAACGGGATACGTCGTTGGACAAACGTCTTCTATATCTAGACTAACGAGATCCGTCTGTACAACCGTCTTCTATATCTAGACTAACGAGATCCGTCTGTACAACCGTCTTCTATATCTAGACTAACGATATCTCTCGTTATACAACCGTCTTCTATATCTAGACTAACGGGATCCGTCTGTACAACCGTCTTCTATATCTAGACTAACGAGATCCGTCTGTACAACCGTCTTCTATATCTAGACTAACGAGATCCATCTGTACAACCGTCTTCTATATCTAGACTAACGAGATCCGTCTGTACAACCGTCTTCTATATCTAGACTAACGAGATCTCTCGTTATACAACCGTCTTCTATATCTAGACTAACGAGATCCGTCTGTACAACCGTCTTCTATATCTAGACTAACGGGATACGTCGTTGGACAAACGTCTTCTATATCTAGACTAACGAGATCCGTCTGTACAACCGTCTTCTATATCTAGACTAACGAGATCCGTCTGTACAACCGTCTTCTATATCTAGACTAACGATATCTCTCGTTATACAACCGTCTTCTATATCTAGACTAACGGGATCCGTCTGTACAACCGTCTTCTATATCTAGACTAACGAGATCCGTCTGTACAACCGTCTTCTATATCTAGACTAACGAGATCCATCTGTACAACCGTCTTCTATATCTAGACTAAGGAGATCCGTCTGTACAACCGTCTTCTATATCTAGACTAACGAGATCCGTCTGTACAACCGTCTTCTATATCTAGACTAACGGGATACGTCGTTATACAACCGTCTTCTATATCTAGACTAACGGGATACGTCGTTATACAACCGTCTTCTATATCTAGACTAACGAGATCCGTCTGTACAACCGTCTTCTATATCTAGACTAACGAGATCCGTCTGTACAACCGTCTTCTATATCTAGACTAACGAGATCCGTCTGTACAACCGTCTTCTATATCTAGACTAACGAGATCCGTCTGTACAACCGTCTTCTATATCTAGACTAACGGGATACGTCGATATACAACCGTCTTCTATATCTAGACTAACGGGATACGTCGTTATACAACCGTCTTCTATATCTAGACTAACGAGATCCGTCTGTACAACCGTTTTCTATATCTAGACTAACGAGGTACGTCGTTGGACAAACGTCTTCAATATCTAGACTAACGAGATCCGTCTGTACAACCGTCTTCTATATCTAGACTAACGAGACCCGTCTGTACAACCGTCTTCTATATCTAGACTAACGGGATCCGTCTGTACAACCGTCTTCTATATCTAGACTAACGAGATCTCTCGTTATACAACCGTCTTCTATATCTAGACTAACGAGATCCGTCTGTACAACCGTCTTCTATATCTAGACTAACGAGATCCGTCTGTACAACCGTTTTCTATATCTAGACTAACGAGGTACGTCGTTGGACAAACGTCTTCAATATCTAGACTAACGAGATCCGTCTGTACAACCGTCTTCTATATCTAGACTAACGGGATCCGTCTGTACAACCGTCTTCTATATCTAGACTAACGAGATCTCTCGTTATACAACCGTCTTCTATATCTAGACTAACGAGATCCGTCTGTACAACCGTCTTCTATATCTAGACTAACGGGATACGTCGTTGGACAAACGTCTTCTATATCTAGACTAACGAGATCCGTCTGTACAACCGTCTTCTATATCTAGACTAACGAGATCCGTCTGTACAACCGTCTTCTATATCTAGACTAACGATATCTCTCGTTATACAACCGTCTTCTATATCTAGACTAACGGGATCCGTCTGTACAACCGTCTTCTATATCTAGACTAACGAGATCCGTCTGTACAACCGTCTTCTATATCTAGACTAACGAGATCCATCTGTACAACCGTCTTCTATATCTAGACTAACGAGATCCGTCTGTACAACCGTCTTCTATATCTAGACTAACGAGATCCGTCTGTACAACCGTTTTCTATATCTAGACTAACGAGGTACGTCGTTGGACAAACGTCTTCAATATCTAGACTAACGAGATCCGTCTGTACAACCGTCTTCTATATCTAGACTAACGGGATCCGTCTGTACAACCGTCTTCTATATCTAGACTAACGATATCTCTCGTTATACAACCGTCTTCTATATCTAGACTAACGGGATCCGTCTGTACAACCGTCTTCTATATCTAGACTAACGAGATCCGTCTGTACAACCGTCTTCTATATCTAGACTAACGAGACCCGTCTGTACAACCGTCTTCTATATCTAGACTAACGGGATCCGTCTGTACAACCGTCTTCTATATCTAGACTAACGAGATCCGTCTGTACAACCGTTTTCTATATCTAGACTAACGAGGTACGTCGTTGGACAAACGTCTTCAATATCTAGACTAACGAGATCCGTCTGTACAACCGTCTTCTATATCTAGACTAACGAGACCCGTCTGTACAACCGTCTTCTATATCTAGACTAACGGGATCCGTCTGTACAACCGTCTTCTATATCTAGACTAACGAGATCTCTCGTTATACAACCGTCTTCTATATCTAGACTAACGAGATCCGTCTGTACAACCGTCTTCTATATCTAGACTAACGAGATCCGTCTGTACAACCGTTTTCTATATCTAGACTAACGAGGTACGTCGTTGGACAAACGTCTTCAATATCTAGACTAACGAGATCCGTCTGTACAACCGTCTTCTATATCTAGACTAACGGGATCCGTCTGTACAACCGTCTTCTATATCTAGACTAACGAGATCTCTCGTTATACAACCGTCTTCTATATCTAGACTAACGAGATCCGTCTGTACAACCGTCTTCTATATCTAGACTAACGGGATACGTCGTTGGACAAACGTCTTCTATATCTAGACTAACGAGATCCGTCTGTACAACCGTCTTCTATATCTAGACTAACGAGATCCGTCTGTACAACCGTCTTCTATATCTAGACTAACGATATCTCTCGTTATACAACCGTCTTCTATATCTAGACTAACGGGATCCGTCTGTACAACCGTCTTCTATATCTAGACTAACGAGATCCGTCTGTACAACCGTCTTCTATATCTAGACTAACGAGATCCATCTGTACAACCGTCTTCTATATCTAGACTAAGGAGATCCGTCTGTACAACCGTCATCTATATCTAGACTAACGAGACCCGTCTGTACAACCGTCTTCTATATCTAGACTAACGAGATCCGTCTGTACAACCGTCTTCTATATCTAGACTAACGAGATCCGTCTGTACAACCGTCTTCTATATCTAGACTAACGAGATCTCTCGTTATACAACCGTCTTCTATATCTAGACTAACGAGATCCGTCTGTACAACCGTCTTCTATATCTAGACTAACGAGATCCGTCTGTACAACCGTTTTCTATATCTAGACTAACGAGGTACGTCGTTGGACAAACGTCTTCAATATCTAGACTAACGAGATCCGTCTGTACAACCGTCTTCTATATCTAGACTAACGAGATCCGTCTGTACAACCGTCTTCTATATCTAGACTAACGAGATCCGTCTGTACAACCGTCTTCTATATCTAGACTAACGAGATCCGTCTGTACAACCGTCTTCTATAACTAGACTAACGAGATCCGTCTGTACAACCGTCTTCTATATCTAGACTAACGAGATCCGTCTGTACAACCGTCTTCTATATCTAGACTAACGAGATCTCTCGTTATACAACCGTCTTCTATATCTAGACTAACGAGATCCGTCTGTACAACCGCCTTCTATATCTAGACTAACGAGATCCGTCTGCACAACCGTCTTCTATATCTAGACTAACGAGATCCGTCTGTACAACCGTCTTTTATATCTAGACTAACGAGATCCTTCTGCACAACCGCCTTCTATATCTAGACTAACGAGATCCGTCTGCACAACCGTCTTCTATATCTAGACTAACGAGATCCGTCTGTACAACCGTCTTTTATATCTAGACTAACGAGATCCGTCTGCACAACCGTCTTCAATATCTAGACTAACGAGATCCGTCTGTACAACCGTCTTCTATATCTAGACTAACGGGATCCGTCTGTACAACCGTCTTCTATATCTAGACTAACGAGATCCGTCTGTACAACCGTCTTCTATATCTAGACTAATGAGATCCGTCTGTACAACCGTCTTCTATATCTAGACTAACGAGATCCGTCTGTACAACCGCCTTCTATATCTAGACTAACGAGATACGTCGTTGTACAACCATCTTCTATATCTAGACTAACGCGATCCGTCTGTACAACCGTTTTCTATATCGAGACTAACGAGATCCGTCTGTACAACCGTCTTCTATATCTAGGCTAACGGGATACGACGTTGGACAAACGTCTTCTATATCTAGACTAACGAGATCCGTCTGTACAACCGTCTTCTATATCTAGACTAACGATATCCGTCTGTACAACCGTTTTCTATATCTAGACTAACGAGATCCGTCTGAACAACCGTCTTCTATATCTAGACTAACGAGATCCGTCTGTACAACCGTCTTCTATATCTAGACTAACGAGATCCGTCTGTACAACCGTCTTCTATATCTAGACTAACGAGATCTCTCGTTATACAACCGTCTTCTATATCTAGACTAACGGGATACGTCGTTGGACAAACGTCTTCTATATCTAGACTAACGAGATCCGTCTGTACAACCGTCTTCTATATCTAGACTAACGAGATCCGTCTGTACAACCGTCTTCTATATCTAGACTAACGAGATCCGTCTGTACAACCGTCTTCTATATCTAGACTAACGATATCTCTCGTTATACAACCGTCTTCTATATCTAGACTAACGGGATCCGTCTGTACAACCGTCTTCTATATCTAGACTAACGAGATCTCTCGTTATACAACCGTCTTCTATATCTAGACTAACGAGATCCGTCTGTACAACCGCCTTCTATATCTAGACTAACGAGATCCATCTGTACAACCGTCTTCTATATCTAGACTAAGGAGATCCGTCTGTACAACCGTCATCTATATCTAGACTAACGAGACCCGTCTGTACAACCGTCTTCTATATCTAGACTAACGAGATCCGTCTGTACAACCGTCTTCTATATCTAGACTAACGAGATCCGTCTGTACAACCGTCTTCTATATCTAGACTAACGATATCTCTCGTTATACAACCGTCTTCTATATCTAGACTAACGGGATCCGTCTGTACAACCGTCTTCTATATCTAGACTAACGAGATCTCTCGTTATACAACCGTCTTCTATATCTAGACTAACGAGATCCGTCTGTACAACCGCCTTCTATATCTAGACTAACGAGATCCATCTGTACAACCGTCTTCTATATCTAGACTAAGGAGATCCGTCTGTACAACCGTCATCTATATCTAGACTAACGAGACCCGTCTGTACAACCGTCTTCTATATCTAGACTAACGAGATCCATCTGTACAACCGTCTTCTATATCTAGACTAATGAGATCCGTCTGTACAACCGTCATCTATATCTAGACTAACGAGACCCGTCTGTACAACCGTCTTCTATATCTAGACTAACGAGATCTCTCGTTATACAACCCTCTTCTATATCTAGACTAACGAGATCCGTCTGTACAACCGTCTTCTATATCTAGACTAACGAGATCCGTCTGTACAACCGTCTTCTATATCTAGACTAACGAGATCCGTCTGTACAACCGTCTTCTATATCTAGACTAACGAGATCCGTCTGTACAACCGTCTTCTATATCTAGACTAACGAGATCCGTCTGTACAACCGTCTTCTATATCTAGACTAACGAGATCTCTCGTTATACAACCGTCTTCTATATCTAGACTAACGGGATACGTCGTTGGACAAACGTCTTCTATATCTAGACTAACGAGATCCGTCTGTACAACCGTCTTCTATATCTAGACTAACGAGATCCGTCTGTACAACCGTCTTCTATATCTAGACTAACGATATCTCTCGTTATACAACCGTCTTCTATATCTAGACTAACGGGATCCGTCTGTACAACCGTCTTCTATATCTAGACTAACGAGATCCGTCTGTACAACCGTCTTCTATATCTAGACTAACGAGATTCATCTGTACAACCGTCTTCTATATCTAGACTAAGGAGATCCGTCTGTACAACCGTCTTCTATATCTAGACTAACGAGATCTCTCGTTATACAACCGTCTTCTATATCTAGACTAACGGGATACGTCGTTGGACAAACGTCTTCTATATCTAGACTAACGATATCTCTCGTTATACAACCGTCTTATATATCTAGACTAACGGGATCCGTCTGTACAACCGTCTTCTATATCTAGACTAACGAGATCTCTCGTTATACAACCGTCTTCTATATCTAGACTAACGAGATCCGTCTGTACAACCGCCTTCTATATCTAGACTAACGAGATCCGTCTGCACAACCGTCTTCTATATCTAGACTAACGAGATCCGTCTGTACAACCGTTTTCTATATCTAGACTAACCAGATCCGTCTGAACAACCGTCTTCTATATCTAGACTAACGAGATCCGTCTGTACAACCGTCTTCTATATCTAGACTAACGAGATCCGTCTGTACAACCGTCTTCTATATCTAGACTAACGAGATCCGTCTGTACGACCATCTTCTATATCTAGACTAACGAGATCCGTCTGTACAACCGTCTTCTATATCTAGACTAACGAGATCTCTCGTTATACAACCGTCTTCTATATCTAGACTAACGGGATACGTCGTTGGACAAACGTCTTCTATATCTAGACTAACGAGATCCGTCTGTACAACCGTCTTCTATATCTAGACTAACGAGATCCGTCTGTACAACCGTCTTCTATATCTAGACTAACGATATCTCTCGTTATACAACCGTCTTCTATATCTAGACTAACGGGATCCGTCTGTACAACCGTCTTCTATATCTAGACTAACGAGATCTCTCGTTATACAACCGTCTTCTATATCTAGACTAACGAGATCCGTCTGTACAACCGTCTTCTATATCTAGACTAACGAGATCCATCTGTACAACCGTCTTCTATATCTAGACTAAGGAGATCCGTCTGTACAACCGTCATCTATATCTAGACTAACGAGATCCGTCTGAACAACCGTCTTCTATATCTAGACTAACGAGATCCGTCTGCACAACCGTCTTCTATATCTAGACTAACGAGATCCGTCTGAACAACCGTCTTCTATATCTAGACTAACGAGATCCGTCTGTACAACCGTCTTCTATATCTAGACTAACGAGATCTCTCGTTATACAACCGTCTTCTATATCTAGACTAACGGGATACGTCGTTGGACAAACGTCTTCAATATCTAGACTAACGAGATCCGTCTGAACAACCGTCTTCTATATCTAGACTAACGAGATCCGTCTGTACAACCGCCTTCTATATCTAGACTAACGAGATACGTCGTTGTACAACCATCTTCTATATCTAGACTAACGCGATCCGTCTGTACAACCGTTTTCTATATCGAGACTAACGAGATCCGTCTGTACAACCGTCTTCTATATCTAGACTAACGGGATACGACGTTGGACAAACGTCTTCTATATCTAGACTAACGAGATCCGTCTGTACAACCGTCTTCTATATCTAGACTAACGAGATCCGTCTGTACAACCGTTTTCTATATCTAGACTAACGAGATCCGTCTGTACAACCGTCTTCTATATCTAGACTAACGAGATCCATCTGTACAACCGTCTTCTATATCTAGACTAACGAGATCCGTCTGTACAACCGTCTTCTATATCTAGACTAACGAGATCCGTCTGTACAACCGTCTTCTATATCTAGACTAACGAGATCCGTCTGTACAACCGTCTTCTATATCTAGACTAACGAGATCTCTCGTTATACAACCGTCTTCTATATCTAGCCTAACGAGATCCGTCTGTACAACCGTCTTCTATATCTAGACTAACGAGATGCGTCTGTACAACCGTTTTCTATATCTAGACTAACGAGATCCGTCTGTACAACCGTCTTCTATATCTAGACTAACGAGATCTCTCGTTATACAACCGTCTTTTATATCTAGACTAACGGGATACGTCGTTGGACAAACGTCTTCTATATCTAGACTAACGAGATCCGTCTGTACAACCGTCTTCTATATCTAGACTAACGAGATCCGTCTGTACAACCGTCTTCTATATCTAGACTAACGATATCTCTCGTTATACAACCGTCTTCTATATCTAGACTAACGGGATCCGTCTGTACAACCGTCTTCTATATCTAGACTAACGAGATCTCTCGTTATACAACCGTCTTCTATATCTAGACTAACGAGATCCGTCTGTACAACCGTCTTCTATATCTAGACTAACGAGATCCATCTGTACAACCGTCTTCTATATCTAGACTAAGGAGATCCGTCTGTACAACCGTCATCTATATCTAGACTAACGAGACCCGTCTGTACAACCGTCTTCTATATCTAGACTAACGAGATCCGTCTGCACAACCGTCTTCTATATCTAGACTAACGAGATCCGTCTGAACAACCGTCTTCTATATCTAGACTAACGAGATCCGTCTGTACAACCGCCTTCTATATCTAGACTAACGAGATACGTCGTTGTACAACCATCTTCTATATCTAGACTAACGAGATCCGTCTGTACAACCGTCTTCTATATCTAGACTAACGAGATCCGTCTGTACAACCGTCTTCTATATCTAGACTAACGAGATCTCTCGTTATACAACCGTCTTCTATATCTAGACTAACGGGATACGTCGTTGGACAAACGTCTTCTATATCTAGACTAACGAGATCCGTCTGTACAACCGTCTTCTATATCTAGACTAACGAGATCCGTCTGTACAACCGTCTTCTATATCTAGACTAACGAGATCCGTCTGTACAACCGTCTTCTATATCTAGACTAACGATATCTCTCGTTATACAACCGTCTTCTATATCTAGACTAACGGGATCCGTCTGTACAACCGTCTTCTATATCTAGACTAACGAGATCTCTCGTTATACAACCGTCTTCTATATCTAGACTAACGAGATCCGTCTGTACAACCGTCTTCTATATCTAGACTAACGAGATCCATCTGTACAACCGTCTTCTATATCTAGACTAAGGAGATCCGTCTGTACAACCGTCTTCTATATCTAGACTAACGAGATCTCTCGTTATACAACCGTCTTCTATATCTAGACTAACGGGATACGTCGTTGGACAAACGTCTTCTATATCTAGACTAACGAGATCCGTCTGTACAACCGTCTTCTATATCTAGACTAACGATATCTCTCGTTATACAACCGTCTTCTATATCTAGACTAACGGGATCCGTCTGTACAACCGTCTTCTATATCTAGACTAACGGGATCCGTCTGTACAACCGTCTTCTATATCTAGACTAACGAGATCTCTCGTTATACAACCGTCTTCTATATCTAGACTAAGGAGATCCGTCTGTACAACCGTCATCTATATCTAGACTAACGAGATCCGTCTGTACAACCGTCTTCTATATCTAGACTAACGAGATCCGTCTGTACAACCGTCTTCTATATCTAGACTAACGAGATCCGTCTGTACAACCGTCTTCTATAACTAGACTAACGAGATCCGTCTGTACAACCACCTTCTATATCTAGACTAACGAGATACGTCGTTGTACAACAATCTTCTATATCTAGACTAACGCGATCCGTCTGTACAACCGTTTTCTATATCTAGACTAACGAGACCTCTCGTTATACAACCGTCTTCTATATCTAGACTAACGGGATCCGTCTGTACAACCGTCTTCTATATCTAGACTAACGAGATCCGTCTGTACAACCGTCTTCTATATCTAGACTAACGAGATACGTCGTTGGCCAAACGTCTTCTATATCTAGACTAACGAGATCCGTCTGTACAACCGTCTTCTATATCTAGACTAACGAGATCTCTCGTTATACAACCGTCTTCTATATCTAGACTAACGAGATCCGTCTGTACAACCGCCTTCTATATCTAGACTAACGAGATCCGTCTGCACAACCGTCTTCTATATCTAGACTAACGAGATCCGTCTGTACAACCGTCTTCTATATCTAGACTAACGAGATCCGTCTGCACAACCGTCTTCTATATCTAGACTAACGAGATCCGTCTGAACAACCGTCTTCTATATCTAGACTCACGAGATCCGTCTGTACAACCGTCTTCTATATCTAGACTAACGAGACCCGTCTGTACAACCGTTTTCTATATCTAGACTAACGAGATCCGTCGTTGTACAACCGTCTTCTATATCTAGACTAACGAGATCCGTCTGTACAACCGTCTTCTATATCTAGACTAACGAGATCCGTCTGTACAACCGTCTTCTATATCTAGACTAACGAGATCCGTCTGTACAACCGTCTTCTATATCTAGACTAACGAGATCCGTCTGTACAACCGTCTTCTATATCTAGACTAACGAGATCCGTCTGTACAACCGTCTTCTATATCTAGACTAACGAGATCCGTCTGTACAACCGTCTTCTATATCTAGACTAACGAGATCCGTCTGTACAACCGTCTTCTATATCTAGACTAACGAGATCCGTCTGTACAACCGTCTTCTATATCTAGACTAACGAGATCCGTCTGTACAACCGTCTTCTATATCTAGACTAACGAGATCCGTCTGTACAACCGTCTTCTATATCTAGACTAACGAGATCTCTCGTTATACAACCGTCTTCTATATCCAGACTAACGAGATCCGTCTGTACAACAGCCTTCTATATCTAGACTAACGAGATCCGTCTGCACAACCGTCTTCTATATCTAGACTAACGAGATCCGTCTGTACAACCGTCTTTTATATCTAGACTAACGAGATCCGTCTGCACAACCGTCTTCTATATCTAGACTAACGAGATCCGTCTGAACAACCGTCTTCTATATCTAGACAAACGAGATCCGTCTGTACAACCGTCTTCTATATCTAGACTAACGAGATCTCTCGTTATACAACCGTCTTCTATATCTAGACTAACGGGATACGTCGTTGGACAAACGTCTTCAATATCTAGACTAACGAGATCCGTCTGAACAACCGTCTTCTATATCTAGACTAACGAGATCCGTCTGTACAACCGCCTTCTATATCTAGACTAACGAGATACGTCGTTGTACAACCATCTTCTATATCTAGACTAACGCGATCCGTCTGTACAACCGTTTTCTATATCGAGACTAACGAGATCCGTCTGTACAACCGTCTTCTATATCTAGACTAACGGGATACGACGTTGGACAAACGACTTCTATATCTAGACTAACGAGATCCGTCTGTACAACCGTCTTCTATATCTAGACTAACGAGATCCGTCTGTACAACCGTTTTCTATATCTAGACTAACGAGATCCGTCTGTACAACCGTCTTCTATATCTAGACTAACGAGATCCATCTGTACAACCGTCTTCTATATCTAGACTAACGAGATCCGTCTGTACAACCGTCTTCTATATCTAGACTAACGAGATCCGTCTGTACAACCGTCTTCTATATCTAGACTAACGAGATCCGTCTGTACAACCGTCTTCTATATCTAGACTAACGAGATCTCTCGTTATACAACCGTCTTCTATATCTAGCCTAACGAGATCCGTCTGTACAACCGTCTTCTATATCTAGACTAACGAGATGCGTCTGTACAACCGTTTTCTATATCTAGACTAACGAGATCCGTCTGTACAACCGTCTTCTATATCTAGACTAACGAGATCTCTCGTTATACAACCGTCTTTTATATCTAGACTAACGGGATACGTCGTTGGACAAACGTCTTCTATATCTAGACTAACGAGATCCGTCTGTACAACCGTCTTCTATATCTAGACTAACGAGATCCGTCTGTACAACCGTCTTCTATATCTAGACTAACGATATCTCTCGTTATACAACCGTCTTCTATATCTAGACTAACGGGATCCGTCTGTACAACCGTCTTCTATATCTAGACTAACGAGATCTCTCGTTATACAACCGTCTTCTATATCTAGACTAACGAGATCCGTCTGTACAACCGTCTTCTATATCTAGACTAACGAGATCCATCTGTACAACCGTCTTCTATATCTAGACTAACGAGATCCGTCTGCACAACCGTCTTCTATATCTAGACTAACGAGATCCGTCTGAACAACCGTCTTCTATATCTAGACTAACGAGATCCGTCTGTACAACCGCCTTCTATATCTAGACTAACGAGATACGTCGTTGTACAACCATCTTCTATATCTAGACTAACGAGATCCGTCTGTACAACCGTCTTCTATATCTAGACTAACGAGATCCGTCTGTACAACCGTCTTCTATATCTAGACTAACGAGATCTCTCGTTATACAACCGTCTTCTATATCTAGACTAACGGGATACGTCGTTGGACAAACGTCTTCTATATCTAGACTAACGAGATCCGTCTGTACAACCGTCTTCTATATCTAGACTAACGAGATCCGTCTGCACAACCGTCTTCTATATCTAGACTAACGAGATCCGTCTGAACAACCGTCTTCTATATCTAGACTAACGAGATCCGTCTGTACAACCGCCTTCTATATCTAGACTAACGAGATACGTCGTTGTACAACCATCTTCTATATCTAGACTAACGAGATCCGTCTGTACAACCGTCTTCTATATCTAGACTAACGAGATCCGTCTGTACAACCGTCTTCTATATCTAGACTAACGAGATCTCTCGTTATACAACCGTCTTCTATATCTAGACTAACGGGATACGTCGTTGGACAAACGTCTTCTATATCTAGACTAACGAGATCCGTCTGTACAACCGTCTTCTATATCTAGACTAACGAGATCCGTCTGTACAACCGTCTTCTATATCTAGACTAACGAGATCCGTCTGTACAACCGTCTTCTATATCTAGACTAACGATATCTCTCGTTATACAACCGTCTTCTATATCTAGACTAACGGGATCCGTCTGTACAACCGTCTTCTATATCTAGACTAACGAGATCTCTCGTTATACAACCGTCTTCTATATCTAGACTAACGAGATCCGTCTGTACAACCGTCTTCTATATCTAGACTAACGAGATCCATCTGTACAACCGTCTTCTATATCTAGACTAAGGAGATCCGTCTGTACAACCGTCTTCTATATCTAGACTAACGAGATCTCTCGTTATACAACCGTCTTCTATATCTAGACTAACGGGATACGTCGTTGGACAAACGTCTTCTATATCTAGACTAACGAGATCCGTCTGTACAACCGTCTTCTATATCTAGACTAACGATATCTCTCGTTATACAACCGTCTTCTATATCTAGACTAACGGGATCCGTCTGTACAACCGTCTTCTATATCTAGACTAACGGGATCCGTCTGTACAACCGTCTTCTATATCTAGACTAACGAGATCTCTCGTTATACAACCGTCTTCTATATCTAGACTAAGGAGATCCGTCTGTACAACCGTCATCTATATCTAGACTAACGAGATCCGTCTGTACAACCGTCTTCTATATCTAGACTAACGAGATCCGTCTGTACAACCGTCTTCTATATCTAGACTAACGAGATCCGTCTGTACAACCGTCTTCTATAACTAGACTAACGAGATCCGTCTGTACAACCGCCTTCTATATCTAGACTAACGAGATACGTCGTTGTACAACAATCTTCTATATCTAGACTAACGCGATCCGTCTGTACAACCGTTTTCTATATCTAGACTAACGAGACCTCTCGTTATACAACCGTCTTCTATATCTAGACTAACGGGATCCGTCTGTACAACCGTCTTCTATATCTAGACTAACGAGATCCGTCTGTACAACCGTCTTCTATATCTAGACTAACGAGATACGTCGTTGGCCAAACGTCTTCTATATCTAGACTAACGAGATCCGTCTGTACAACCGTCTTCTATATCTAGACTAACGAGATCCGTCTGTACAACCGTCTTCTCTATCTAGACTCACGAGACCCGTCTGTACAACCTTCTTCTATATCTAGACTAACGAGATCCGTCTGTACAACCGTCCTCTATATCTAGACTAACGAGATCCGTCTGTACAACCGTCTTCTATATCTAGACTAACGAGATCCGTCTGTACAACCGTCTCCTATATCTAGACTAACGAGATCCGTCTGTACAACCGTCTTCTATATCTAGACTAACGAGATCCGTCTGTACAACCGTCTTCTATATCTAGACTAACGAGATCTCTCGTTATACAACCGTCTTCTATATCTAGACTAACGAGATCCGTCTGTACAACCGCCTTCTATATCTAGACTAACGAGATCCGTCTGCACAACCGTCTTCTATATCTAGACTAACGAGATCCGTCTGTACAACCGTCTTCTATATCTAGACTAACGAGATCCGTCTGCACAACCGTCTTCTATATCTAGACTAACGAGATCCGTCTGAACAACCGTCTTCTATATCTAGACTCACGAGATCCGTCTGTACAACCGTCTTCTATATCTAGACTAACGAGACCCGTCTGTACAACCGTTTTCTATATCTAGACTAACGAGATCCGTCGTTGTACAACCGTCTTCTATATCTAGACTAACGAGATCCGTCTGTACAACCGTCTTCTATATCTAGACTAACGAGATCCGTCTGTACAACCGTCTTCTATATCTAGACTAACGAGATCCGTCTGTACAACCGTCTTCTATATCTAGACTAACGAGATCCGTCTGTACAACCGTCTTCTATATCTAGACTAACGAGATCCGTCTGTACAACCGTCTTCTATATCTAGACTAACGAGATCCGTCTGTACAACCGTCTTCTATATCTAGACTAACGAGATCCGTCTGTACAACCGTCTTCTATATCTAGACTAACGAGATCCGTCTGTACAACCGTCTTCTATATCTAGACTAACGAGATCCGTCTGTACAACCGTCTTCTATATCTAGACTAACGAGATCCGTCTGTACAACCGTCTTCTATATCTAGACTAACGAGATCTCTCGTTATACAACCGTCTTCTATATCCAGACTAACGAGATCCGTCTGTACAACAGCCTTCTATATCTAGACTAACGAGATCCGTCTGCACAACCGTCTTGTATATCTAGACTAACGAGATCCGTCTGTACAACCGTCTTTTATATCTAGACTAACGAGATCCGTCTGCACAACCGTCTTCTATATCTAGACTAACGAGATCCGTCTGAACAACCGTCTTCTATATCTAGACTAACGAGATCCGTCTGTACAACCGCCTTCTATATCTAGACTAACGAGATCCGTCTGTACAACCGTCTTCTATATCTAGACTAACGAGATCCGTCGTTGTACAACCGTCTTCTATATCTAGACTAACGAGATCCGTCTGTACAACCGTCTTCTATATCTAGACTAACGAGATCCGTCTGTACAACCGTCTTCTATATCTAGACTAACGAGATCCGTCTGTACAACCGTCTTCTATATCTAGACTAACGAGATCCGTCTGCACAACCGTCTTCTATATCTAGACTAACGAGGTCTCTCGTTATACAACCGTCTTCTATATCCAGACTAACGAGATCCGTCTGTACAACCGCTTTCTATATCTAGACTAACGAGATCCGTCTGCACAACCGTCTTCTATATCTAGACTAACGAGATCCGTCTGTGCAACCGTCTTCTATATCTAGACTAACGAGACCTCTCGTTATACAACCGTCTTCTATATCTAGACTAACGGGATCCGTCTGTACAACCGTCTTCTATACCTAGACTAACGAGATCCGTCTGTACAACCGTCTTCTATATCTAGACTAACGAGATACGTCGTTGGACAAACGTCTTCTATATCTAGACTAACGAGATCCGTCTGTACAACCGTCTTCTATATCTAGACTAACGAGATCCGTCTGTACAACCGCCTTCTATATCTAGACTAACGAGATCCGTCTGCACAACCGTCTTCTATATCTAGACTAACGAGATCCGTCTGTACAACCGTCTTTTATATCTAGACTAACGAGATCCGTCTGCACAACCGTCTTCTATATCTAGACTAACGAGATCCGTCTGAACAACCGTCTTCTATATCTAGACTCACGAGATCCGTCTGTACAACCGTCTTCTATATCTAGACTAACGAGATCCGTCTGTACAACCGTCTTCTATATCTAGACTAACGAGATCCGTCTGTACAACCGTCTTCTATATCTAGACTAACGAGATCCGTCTGTACAACCGTCTTCTATATCTAGACTAACGAGATCCGTCTGTACAACCGTCTTCTATATCTAGACTAACGAGATCCGTCTGTACAACCGTCTTCTATATCTAGACTAACGAGATCCGTCTGTACAACCGTCTTCTATATCTAGACTAACGAGATCCGTCTGTACAACCGTCTTCTATATCTAGACTAACGAGATCCGTCTGTACAACCGTCTTCTATATCTAGACTAACGAGATCCGTCTGTACAACCGTCTTCTATATCTAGACTAACGAGATCCGTCTGTACAACCGTCTTCTATATCTAGACTAACGAGATCCGTCTGTACAACCGTCTTCTATATCTAGACTAACGAGATCCGTCTGTACAACCGTCTTCTATATCTAGACTAACGAGATCCGTCTGTACAACCGCCTTCTATATCTAGACTAACGAGATACGTCGTTGTACAACCATCTTCTATATCTAGACTAACGCGATCCGTCTGTACAACCGTTTTCTATATCTAGACTAACGAGACCTCTCGTTATACAACCGTCTTCTATATCTAGACTAACGGGATCCGTCTGTACAACCGTCTTCTATATCTAGACTAACGAGATCCGTCTGTACAACCGTCTTCTATATCTAGACTAACGAGATACGTCGTTG
The DNA here is from genome assembly GCA_960531205.1 of Andrena bicolor. Lineage (NCBI taxonomy): Eukaryota > Metazoa > Arthropoda > Insecta > Hymenoptera > Andrenidae > Andrena > Andrena bicolor. The sequence continues at coordinate 754,697 of CAUIJW010000096.1, forward strand.
GACAAACGTCTTCTATATCTAGACTAACGAGATCCGTCTGTACAACCGTCTTCTATATCTAGACTAACGAGATCCGTCTGTACAACCGTCTTCTATATCTAGACTAACGAGATCCGTCTGTACAACCGTCTTCTATATCTAGACTAACGAGATCTCTCGTTATACAACCGTCTCCTATATCTAGACTAACGAGATCCGTCTGTACAACCGCCTTCTATATCTAGACTAACGAGATACGTCGTTGTACAACCATCTTCTATATCTAGACTAACGCGATCCGTCTGTACAACCGTTTTCTATATCTAGACTAACGAGACCTCTCGTTATACAACCGTCTTCTATATCTAGACTAACGGGATCCGTCTGTACAACCGTCTTCTATATCTAGACTAACGAGATCCGTCTGTACAACCGTCTTCTATATCTAGACTAACGAGATACGTCGTTGGACAAACGTCTTCTATATCTAGACTAACGAGATCCGTCTGTACAACCGTCTTCTATATCTAGACTAACGAGATCCGTCTGTACAACCGCCTTCTATATCTAGACTAACGAGATCCGTCTGCACAACCGTCTTCTATATCTAGACTAACGAGATCCGTCTGTACAACCGTCTTCTATATCTAGACTAACGAGATCCGTCTGCACAACCGTCTTCTATATCTAGACTAACGAGATCCGTCTGAACAACCGTCTTCTATATCTAGACTCACGAGATCCGTCTGTACAACCGTCTTCTATATCTAGACTAACGAGACCCGTCTGTACAACCGTTTTCTATATCTAGACTAACGAGATCCGTCGTTGTACAACCGTCTTCTATATCTAGACTAACGAGATCCGTCTGTACAACCGTCTTCTATATCTAGACTAACGAGATCTCTCGTTATACAACCGTCTTCTATATCCAGACTAACGAGATCCGTCTGTACAATCGCCTTCTATATCTAGACTAACGAGATCCGTCTGCACAACCGTCTTCTATATCTAGACTAACGAGATCCGTCTGTACAACCGTCTTTTATATCTAGACTAACGAGATCCGTCTGCACAACCGTCTTCTATATCTAGACTAACGAGATCCTTCTGAACAACCGTCTTCTATATCTAGACTAACGAGATCCGTCTGTACAACCGCCTTCTATATCTAGACTAACGAGATCCGTCTGTACAACCGTCTTCTATATCTAGACTAACGAGATCCGTCTGTACAACCGTCTTCTATATCTAGACTAACGAGATCCGTCTGTACAACCGTCTTCTATATGTAGACTAACGAGATCTCTCGTTATACAACCGTCTTCTATATCTAGACTAACGAGATCCGTCTGTACAACCGCCTTCTATATCTAGACTAACGAGATCCGTCTGCACAACCGTCTTCTATATCTAGACTAACGAGATCCGTCTGTACAACCGTCTTTTATATCTAGACTAACGAGATCCGTCTGCACAACCGTCTTCTATATCTAGACTAACGAGATCCGTCTGAACAACCGTCTTCTATATCTAGACTCACGAGATCCGTCTGTACAACCGTCTTCTATATCTAGACTAACGAGACCCGTCTGTACAACCGTTTTCTATATCTAGACTAACGAGATCCGTCGTTGTACAACCGTCTTCTATATCTAGACTAACGAGATCCGTCTGTACAACCGTCTTCTATATCTAGACTAACGAGATCCGTCTGTACAACCGTCTTCTATATCTAGACTAACGAGATCCGTCTGTACAACCGTCTTCTATATCTAGACTAACGAGATCCGTCTGTACAACCGTCTTCTATATCTAGACTAACGAGATCCGTCTGTACAACCGTCTTCTATATCTAGACTAACGAGATCCGTCTGTACAACCGTCTTCTGTATCTAGACTAACGAGATCCGTCTGTACAACCGTCTTCTATATCTAGACTAACGAGATCTCTCGTTATACAACCGTCTTCTATATCCAGACTAACGAGATCCGTCTGTACAACCGCCTTCTATATCTAGACTAACGAGATCCGTCTGCACAACCGTCTTCTATATCTAGACTAACGAGATCCGTCTGTACAACCGTCTTTTATATCTAGACTAACGAGATCCGTCTGCACAACCGTCTTCTATATCTAGACTAACGAGATCCGTCTGAACAACCGTCTTCTATATCTAGACTAACGAGATCCGTCTGTACAACCGCCTTCTATATCTAGACTAACGAGATACGTCGTTGTACAACCATCTTCTATATCTAGACTAACGCGATCCGTCTGTACAACCGTTTTCTATATCGAGACTAACGAGATCCGTCTGTACAACCGTCTTCTATATCTAGACTAACGGGATACGACGTTGGACAAACGTCTTCTATATCTAGACTAACGAGATCCGTCTGTACAACCGTCTTCTATATCTAGACTAACGAGATCCGTCTGTACAACCGTCTTCTATATCTAGACTAACGAGATCCGTCTGAACAACCGTCTTCTATATCTAGACTAACGAGATCCGTCTGTACAACCGTCTTCTATATCTAGACTAACGAGATCCGTCTGTACAACCGTCTTCTATATCTAGACTAACGAGATCCGTCTGTACAACCGTCTTCTATATCTAGACTAACGAGATCCGTCTGTACAACCGTCTTCTATATGTAGACTAACGAGATCTCTCGTTATACAACCGTCTTCTATATCTAGACTAACGAGATCCGTCTGTACAACCGTCTTCTATATCTAGACTAACGAGATCCGTCTGTACAACCGTCTTCTATATCTAGACTAACGAGATCCGTCTGTACAACCGTCTTCTATATCTAGACTAACGAGATCCGTCTGTACAACCGTCTTCTATATCTAGACTAACGAGATCCGTCTGTACAACCGTCTTCTATATCTAGACTAACGAGATCCGTCTGTACAACCGTCTTCTATATCTAGACTAACGAGATCCGTCTGTACAACCGCCTTCTATATCTAGACTAACGAGATCCGTCTGTACAACCGTCTTCTATATCTAGACTAACGAGATCCGTCTGTACAACCGTCTTCTATATCTAGACTAACGAGATCCGTCTGTACAACCGTCTTCTATATGTAGACTAACGAGATCTCTCGTTATACAACCGTCTTCTATATCTAGACTAACGAGATCCGTCTGTACAACCGCCTTCTATATCTAGACTAACGAGATCCGTCTGCACAACCGTCTTCTATATCTAGACTAACGAGATCCGTCTGTACAACCGTCTTTTATATCTAGGGTAACGAGATCCGTCTGCACAACCGTCTTCTATATCTAGACTAACGAGATCCGTCTGAACAACCGTCTTCTATATCTAGACTCACGAGATCCGTCTGTACAACCGTCTTCTATATCTAGACTAACGAGACCCGTCTGTACAACCGTTTTCTATATCTAGACTAACGAGATCCGTCGTTGTACAACCGTCTTCTATATCTAGACTAACGAGATCCGTCTGTACAACCGTCTTCTATATCTAGACTAACGAGATCCGTCTGTACAACCGTCTTCTATATCTAGACTAACGAGATCCGTCTGTACAACCGTCTTCTATATCCAGACTAACGAGATCCGTCTGTACAACCGCCTTCTATATCTAGACTAACGAGATCCGTCTGCACAACCGTCTTCTATATCTAGACTAACGAGATCCGTCTGTACAACCGTCTTTTATATCTAGACTAACGAGATCCGTCTGCACAACCGTCTTCTATATCTAGACTAACGAGATCCGTCTGAACAACCGTCTTCTATATCTAGACTAACGAGATCCGTCTGTACAACCGCCTTCTATATCTAGACTAACGAGATACGTCGTTGTACAACCATCTTCTATATCTAGACTAACGCGATCCGTCTGTACAACCGTTTTCTATATCGAGACTAACGAGATCCGTCTGTACAACCGTCTTCTATATCTAGACTAACGGGATACGACGTTGGACAAACGTCTTCTATATCTAGACTAACGAGATCCGTCTGTACAACCGTCTTCTATATCCAGACTAACGAGATCCGTCTATACAACCGCCTTCTATATCTAGACTAACGAGATCCGTCTGCACAACCGTCTTCTATATCTAGACTAACGAGATCCGTCTGTACAACCGTCTTTTATATCTAGACTAACGAGATCCGTCTGCACAACCGTCTTCTATATCTAGACTAACGAGATCCTTCTGAACAACCGTCTTCTATATCTAGACTAACGAGATCCGTCTGTACAACCGCCTTCTATATCTAGACTAACGAGATCCGTCTGTACAACCGTCTTCTATATCTAGACTAACGAGATCCGTCTGTACAACCGTCTTCTATATCTAGACTAACGAGATCCGTCTGTACAACCGTCTTCTATATCTAGACTAACGATATCTCTCGTTATACAACCGTCTTCTATATCTAGACTAACGGGATCCGTCTGTACAACCGTCTTCTATATCTAGACTAACGAGATCTCTCGTTATACAACCGTCTTCTATATCTAGACTAACGAGATCCGTCTGTACAACCGCCTTCTATATCTAGACTAACGAGATCCATCTGTACAACCGTCTTCTATATCTAGACTAAGGAGATCCGTCTGTACAACCGTCATCTATATCTAGACTAACGAGACCCGTCTGTACAACCGTCTTCTATATCTAGACTAACGAGATCCATCTGTACAACCGTCTTCTATATCTAGACTAATGAGATCCGTCTGTACAACCGTCATCTATATCTAGACTAACGAGACCCGTCTGTACAACCGTCTTCTATATCTAGACTAACGAGATCTCTCGTTATACAACCCTCTTCTATATCTAGACTAACGAGATCCGTCTGTACAACCGTCTTCTATATCTAGACTAACGAGATCCGTCTGTACAACCGTCTTCTATATCTAGACTAACGAGATCCGTCTGTACAACCGTCTTCTATATCTAGACTAACGAGATCCGTCTGTACAACCGTCTTCTATATCTAGACTAACGAGATCCGTCTGTACAACCGTCTTCTATATCTAGACTAACGAGATCTCTCGTTATACAACCGTCTTCTATATCTAGACTAACGGGATACGTCGTTGGACAAACGTCTTCTATATCTAGACTAACGAGATCCGTCTGTACAACCGTCTTCTATATCTAGACTAACGAGATCCGTCTGTACAACCGTCTTCTATATCTAGACTAACGATATCTCTCGTTATACAACCGTCTTCTATATCTAGACTAACAGGATCCGTCTGTACAACCGTCTTCTATATCTAGACTAACGAGATCCGTCTGTACAACCGTCTTCTATATCTAGACTAACGAGATTCATCTGTACAACCGTCTTCTATATCTAGACTAAGGAGATCCGTCTGTACAACCGTCTTCTATATCTAGACTAACGAGATCTCTCGTTATACAACCGTCTTCTATATCTAGACTAACGGGATACGTCGTTGGACAAACGTCTTCTATATCTAGACTAACGATATCTCTCGTTATACAACCGTCTTATATATCTAGACTAACGGGATCCGTCTGTACAACCGTCTTCTATATCTAGACTAACGAGATCTCTCGTTATACAACCGTCTTCTATATCTAGACTAACGAGATCCGTCTGTACAACCGCCTTCTATATCTAGACTAACGAGATCCGTCTGCACAACCGTCTTCTATATCTAGACTAACGAGATCCGTCTGTACAACCGTTTTCTATATCTAGACTAACCAGATCCGTCTGAACAACCGTCTTCTATATCTAGACTAACGAGATCCGTCTGTACAACCGTCTTCTATATCTAGACTAACGAGATCCGTCTGTACAACCGTCTTCTATATCTAGACTAACGAGATCTCTCGTTATACAACCGTCTTCTATATCTAGACTAACGGGATACGTCGTTGGACAAACGTCTTCTATATCTAGACTAACGAGATCCGTCTGTACAACCGTCTTCTATATCTAGACTAACGAGATCCGTCTGTACAACCGTCTTCTATATCTAGACTAACGATATCTCTCGTTATACAACCGTCTTCTATATCTAGACTAACGGGATCCGTCTGTACAACCGTCTTCTATATCTAGACTAACGAGATCTCTCGTTATACAACCGTCTTCTATATCTAGACTAACGAGATCCGTCTGTACAACCGTCTTCTATATCTAGACTAACGAGATCCATCTGTACAACCGTCTTCTATATCTAGACTAAGGAGATCCGTCTGTACAACCGTCATCTATATCTAGACTAACGAGATCCGTCTGAACAACCGTCTTCTATATCTAGACTAACGAGATCCGTCTGCACAACCGTCTTCTATATCTAGACTAACGAGATCCGTCTGAACAACCGTCTTCTATATCTAGACTAACGAGATCCGTCTGTACAACCGTCTTCTATATCTAGACTAACGAGATCTCTCGTTATACAACCGTCTTCTATATCTAGACTAACGGGATACGTCGTTGGACAAACGTCTTCAATATCTAGACTAACGAGATCCGTCTGAACAACCGTCTTCTATATCTAGACTAACGAGATCCGTCTGTACAACCGCCTTCTATATCTAGACTAACGAGATACGTCGTTGTACAACCATCTTCTATATCTAGACTAACGCGATCCGTCTGTACAACCGTTTTCTATATCGAGACTAACGAGATCCGTCTGTACAACCGTCTTCTATATCTAGACTAACGGGATACGACGTTGGACAAACGTCTTCTATATCTAGACTAACGAGATCCGTCTGTACAACCGTCTTCTATATCTAGACTAACGAGATCCGTCTGTACAACCGTTTTCTATATCTAGACTAACGAGATCCGTCTGTACAACCGTCTTCTATATCTAGACTAACGAGATCCATCTGTACAACCGTCTTCTATATCTAGACTAACGAGATCCGTCTGTACAACCGTCTTCTATATCTAGACTAACGAGATCCGTCTGTACAACCGTCTTCTATATCTAGACTAACGAGATCCGTCTGTACAACCGTCTTCTATATCTAGACTAACGAGATCTCTCGTTATACAACCGTCTTCTATATCTAGCCTAACGAGATCCGTCTGTACAACCGTCTTCTATATCTAGACTAACGAGATGCGTCTGTACAACCGTTTTCTATATCTAGACTAACGAGATCCGTCTGTACAACCGTCTTCTATATCTAGACTAACGAGATCTCTCGTTATACAACCGTCTTTTATATCTAGACTAACGGGATACGTCGTTGGACAAACGTCTTCTATATCTAGACTAACGAGATCCGTCTGTACAACCGTCTTCTATATCTAGACTAACGAGATCCGTCTGTACAACCGTCTTCTATATCTAGACTAACGATATCTCTCGTTATACAACCGTCTTCTATATCTAGACTAACGGGATCCGTCTGTACAACCGTCTTCTATATCTAGACTAACGAGATCTCTCGTTATACAACCGTCTTCTATATCTAGACTAACGAGATCCGTCTGTACAACCGTCTTCTATATCTAGACTAACGAGATCCATCTGTACAACCGTCTTCTATATCTAGACTAAGGAGATCCGTCTGTACAACCGTCATCTATATCTAGACTAACGAGACCCGTCTGTACAACCGTCTTCTATATCTAGACTAACGAGATCCGTCTGCACAACCGTCTTCTATATCTAGACTAACGAGATCCGTCTGAACAACCGTCTTCTATATCTAGACTAACGAGATCCGTCTGTACAACCGCCTTCTATATCTAGACTAACGAGATACGTCGTTGTACAACCATCTTCTATATCTAGACTAACGAGATCCGTCTGTACAACCGTCTTCTATATCTAGACTAACGAGATCCGTCTGTACAACCGTCTTCTATATCTAGACTAACGAGATCTCTCGTTATACAACCGTCTTCTATATCTAGACTAACGGGATACGTCGTTGGACAAACGTCTTCTATATCTAGACTAACGAGATCCGTCTGTACAACCGTCTTCTATATCTAGACTAACGAGATCCGTCTGTACAACCGTCTTCTATATCTAGACTAACGAGATCCGTCTGTACAACCGTCTTCTATATCTAGACTAACGATATCTCTCGTTATACAACCGTCTTCTATATCTAGACTAACGGGATCCGTCTGTACAACCGTCTTCTATATCTAGACTAACGAGATCTCTCGTTATACAACCGTCTTCTATATCTAGACTAACGAGATCCGTCTGTACAACCGTCTTCTATATCTAGACTAACGAGATCCATCTGTACAACCGTCTTCTATATCTAGACTAAGGAGATCCGTCTGTACAACCGTCTTCTATATCTAGACTAACGAGATCTCTCGTTATACAACCGTCTTCTATATCTAGACTAACGGGATACGTCGTTGGACAAACGTCTTCTATATCTAGACTAACGAGATCCGTCTGTACAACCGTCTTCTATATCTAGACTAACGATATCTCTCGTTATACAACCGTCTTCTATATCTAGACTAACGGGATCCGTCTGTACAACCGTCTTCTATATCTAGACTAACGGGATCCGTCTGTACAACCGTCTTCTATATCTAGACTAACGAGATCTCTCGTTATACAACCGTCTTCTATATCTAGACTAAGGAGATCCGTCTGTACAACCGTCATCTATATCTAGACTAACGAGATCCGTCTGTACAACCGTCTTCTATATCTAGACTAACGAGATCCGTCTGTACAACCGTCTTCTATATCTAGACTAACGAGATCCGTCTGTACAACCGTCTTCTATAACTAGACTAACGAGATCCGTCTGTACAACCGCCTTCTATATCTAGACTAACGAGATACGTCGTTGTACAACAATCTTCTATATCTAGACTAACGCGATCCGTCTGTACAACCGTTTTCTATATCTAGACTAACGAGACCTCTCGTTATACAACCGTCTTCTATATCTAGACTAACGGGATCCGTCTGTACAACCGTCTTCTATATCTAGACTAACGAGATCCGTCTGTACAACCGTCTTCTATATCTAGACTAACGAGATACGTCGTTGGCCAAACGTCTTCTATATCTAGACTAACGAGATCCGTCTGTACAACCGTCTTCTATATCTAGACTAACGAGATCTCTCGTTATACAACCGTCTTCTATATCTAGACTAACGAGATCCGTCTGTACAACCGCCTTCTATATCTAGACTAACGAGATCCGTCTGCACAACCGTCTTCTATATCTAGACTAACGAGATCCGTCTGTACAACCGTCTTCTATATCTAGACTAACGAGATCCGTCTGCACAACCGTCTTCTATATCTAGACTAACGAGATCCGTCTGAACAACCGTCTTCTATATCTAGACTCACGAGATCCGTCTGTACAACCGTCTTCTATATCTAGACTAACGAGACCCGTCTGTACAACCGTTTTCTATATCTAGACTAACGAGATCCGTCGTTGTACAACCGTCTTCTATATCTAGACTAACGAGATCCGTCTGTACAACCGTCTTCTATATCTAGACTAACGAGATCCGTCTGTACAACCGTCTTCTATATCTAGACTAACGAGATCCGTCTGTACAACCGTCTTCTATATCTAGACTAACGAGATCCGTCTGTACAACCGTCTTCTATATCTAGACTAACGAGATCCGTCTGTACAACCGTCTTCTATATCTAGACTAACGAGATCCGTCTGTACAACCGTCTTCTATATCTAGACTAACGAGATCCGTCTGTACAACCGTCTTCTATATCTAGACTAACGAGATCCGTCTGTACAACCGTCTTCTATATCTAGACTAACGAGATCCGTCTGTACAACCGTCTTCTATATCTAGACTAACGAGATCCGTCTGTACAACCGTCTTCTATATCTAGACTAACGAGATCTCTCGTTATACAACCGTCTTCTATATCCAGACTAACGAGATCCGTCTGTACAACAGCCTTCTATATCTAGACTAACGAGATCCGTCTGCACAACCGTCTTCTATATCTAGACTAACGAGATCCGTCTGTACAACCGTCTTTTATATCTAGACTAACGAGATCCGTCTGCACAACCGTCTTCTATATCTAGACTAACGAGATCCGTCTGAACAACCGTCTTCTATATCTAGACAAACGAGATCCGTCTGTACAACCGTCTTCTATATCTAGACTAACGAGATCTCTCGTTATACAACCGTCTTCTATATCTAGACTAACGGGATACGTCGTTGGACAAACGTCTTCAATATCTAGACTAACGAGATCCGTCTGAACAACCGTCTTCTATATCTAGACTAACGAGATCCGTCTGTACAACCGCCTTCTATATCTAGACTAACGAGATACGTCGTTGTACAACCATCTTCTATATCTAGACTAACGCGATCCGTCTGTACAACCGTTTTCTATATCGAGACTAACGAGATCCGTCTGTACAACCGTCTTCTATATCTAGACTAACGGGATACGACGTTGGACAAACGTCTTCTATATCTAGACTAACGAGATCCGTCTGTACAACCGTCTTCTATATCTAGACTAACGAGATCCGTCTGTACAACCGTTTTCTATATCTAGACTAACGAGATCCGTCTGTACAACCGTCTTCTATATCTAGACTAACGAGATCCATCTGTACAACCGTCTTCTATATCTAGACTAACGAGATCCGTCTGTACAACCGTCTTCTATATCTAGACTAACGAGATCCGTCTGTACAACCGTCTTCTATATCTAGACTAACGAGATCCGTCTGTACAACCGTCTTCTATATCTAGACTAACGAGATCTCTCGTTATACAACCGTCTTCTATATCTAGCCTAACGAGATCCGTCTGTACAACCGTCTTCTATATCTAGACTAACGAGATGCGTCTGTACAACCGTTTTCTATATCTAGACTAACGAGATCCGTCTGTACAACCGTCTTCTATATCTAGACTAACGAGATCTCTCGTTATACAACCGTCTTTTATATCTAGACTAACGGGATACGTCGTTGGACAAACGTCTTCTATATCTAGACTAACGAGATCCGTCTGTACAACCGTCTTCTATATCTAGACTAACGAGATCCGTCTGTACAACCGTCTTCTATATCTAGACTAACGATATCTCTCGTTATACAACCGTCTTCTATATCTAGACTAACGGGATCCGTCTGTACAACCGTCTTCTATATCTAGACTAACGAGATCTCTCGTTATACAACCGTCTTCTATATCTAGACTAACGAGATCCGTCTGTACAACCGTCTTCTATATCTAGACTAACGAGATCCATCTGTACAACCGTCTTCTATATCTAGACTAACGAGATCCGTCTGCACAACCGTCTTCTATATCTAGACTAACGAGATCCGTCTGAACAACCGTCTTCTATATCTAGACTAACGAGATCCGTCTGTACAACCGCCTTCTATATCTAGACTAACGAGATACGTCGTTGTACAACCATCTTCTATATCTAGACTAACGAGATCCGTCTGTACAACCGTCTTCTATATCTAGACTAACGAGATCCGTCTGTACAACCGTCTTCTATATCTAGACTAACGAGATCTCTCGTTATACAACCGTCTTCTATATCTAGACTAACGGGATACGTCGTTGGACAAACGTCTTCTATATCTAGACTAACGAGATCCGTCTGTACAACCGTCTTCTATATCTAGACTAACGAGATCCGTCTGCACAACCGTCTTCTATATCTAGACTAACGAGATCCGTCTGAACAACCGTCTTCTATATCTAGACTAACGAGATCCGTCTGTACAACCGCCTTCTATATCTAGACTAACGAGATACGTCGTTGTACAACCATCTTCTATATCTAGACTAACGAGATCCGTCTGTACAACCGTCTTCTATATCTAGACTAACGAGATCCGTCTGTACAACCGTCTTCTATATCTAGACTAACGAGATCTCTCGTTATACAACCGTCTTCTATATCTAGACTAACGGGATACGTCGTTGGACAAACGTCTTCTATATCTAGACTAACGAGATCCGTCTGTACAACCGTCTTCTATATCTAGACTAACGAGATCCGTCTGTACAACCGTCTTCTATATCTAGACTAACGAGATCCGTCTGTACAACCGTCTTCTATATCTAGACTAACGATATCTCTCGTTATACAACCGTCTTCTATATCTAGACTAACGGGATCCGTCTGTACAACCGTCTTCTATATCTAGACTAACGAGATCTCTCGTTATACAACCGTCTTCTATATCTAGACTAACGAGATCCGTCTGTACAACCGTCTTCTATATCTAGACTAACGAGATCCATCTGTACAACCGTCTTCTATATCTAGACTAAGGAGATCCGTCTGTACAACCGTCTTCTATATCTAGACTAACGAGATCTCTCGTTATACAACCGTCTTCTATATCTAGACTAACGGGATACGTCGTTGGACAAACGTCTTCTATATCTAGACTAACGAGATCCGTCTGTACAACCGTCTTCTATATCTAGACTAACGATATCTCTCGTTATACAACCGTCTTCTATATCTAGACTAACGGGATCCGTCTGTACAACCGTCTTCTATATCTAGACTAACGGGATCCGTCTGTACAACCGTCTTCTATATCTAGACTAACGAGATCTCTCGTTATACAACCGTCTTCTATATCTAGACTAAGGAGATCCGTCTGTACAACCGTCATCTATATCTAGACTAACGAGATCCGTCTGTACAACCGTCTTCTATATCTAGACTAACGAGATCCGTCTGTACAACCGTCTTCTATATCTAGACTAACGAGATCCGTCTGTACAACCGTCTTCTATAACTAGACTAACGAGATCCGTCTGTACAACCGCCTTCTATATCTAGACTAACGAGATACGTCGTTGTACAACAATCTTCTATATCTAGACTAACGCGATCCGTCTGTACAACCGTTTTCTATATCTAGACTAACGAGACCTCTCGTTATACAACCGTCTTCTATATCTAGACTAACGGGATCCGTCTGTACAACCGTCTTCTATATCTAGACTAACGAGATCCGTCTGTACAACCGTCTTCTATATCTAGACTAACGAGATACGTCGTTGGCCAAACGTCTTCTATATCTAGACTAACGAGATCCGTCTGTACAACCGTCTTCTATATCTAGACTAACGAGATCCGTCTGTACAACCGTCTTCTCTATCTAGACTCACGAGACCCGTCTGTACAACCTTCTTCTATATCTAGACTAACGAGATCCGTCTGTACAACCGTCCTCTATATCTAGACTAACGAGATCCGTCTGTACAACCGTCTTCTATATCTAGACTAACGAGATCCGTCTGTACAACCGTCTCCTATATCTAGACTAACGAGATCCGTCTGTACAACCGTCTTCTATATCTAGACTAACGAGATCCGTCTGTACAACCGTCTTCTATATCTAGACTAACGAGATCTCTCGTTATACAACCGTCTTCTATATCTAGACTAACGAGATCCGTCTGTACAACCGCCTTCTATATCTAGACTAACGAGATCCGTCTGCACAACCGTCTTCTATATCTAGACTAACGAGATCCGTCTGTACAACCGTCTTCTATATCTAGACTAACGAGATCCGTCTGCACAACCGTCTTCTATATCTAGACTAACGAGATCCGTCTGAACAACCGTCTTCTATATCTAGACTCACGAGATCCGTCTGTACAACCGTCTTCTATATCTAGACTAACGAGACCCGTCTGTACAACCGTTTTCTATATCTAGACTAACGAGATCCGTCGTTGTACAACCGTCTTCTATATCTAGACTAACGAGATCCGTCTGTACAACCGTCTTCTATATCTAGACTAACGAGATCCGTCTGTACAACCGTCTTCTATATCTAGACTAACGAGATCCGTCTGTACAACCGTCTTCTATATCTAGACTAACGAGATCCGTCTGTACAACCGTCTTCTATATCTAGACTAACGAGATCCGTCTGTACAACCGTCTTCTATATCTAGACTAACGAGATCCGTCTGTACAACCGTCTTCTATATCTAGACTAACGAGATCCGTCTGTACAACCGTCTTCTATATCTAGACTAACGAGATCCGTCTGTACAACCGTCTTCTATATCTAGACTAACGAGATCCGTCTGTACAACCGTCTTCTATATCTAGACTAACGAGATCCGTCTGTACAACCGTCTTCTATATCTAGACTAACGAGATCTCTCGTTATACAACCGTCTTCTATATCCAGACTAACGAGATCCGTCTGTACAACAGCCTTCTATATCTAGACTAACGAGATCCGTCTGCACAACCGTCTTGTATATCTAGACTAACGAGATCCGTCTGTACAACCGTCTTTTATATCTAGACTAACGAGATCCGTCTGCACAACCGTCTTCTATATCTAGACTAACGAGATCCGTCTGAACAACCGTCTTCTATATCTAGACTAACGAGATCCGTCTGTACAACCGCCTTCTATATCTAGACTAACGAGATCCGTCTGTACAACCGTCTTCTATATCTAGACTAACGAGATCCGTCGTTGTACAACCGTCTTCTATATCTAGACTAACGAGATCCGTCTGTACAACCGTCTTCTATATCTAGACTAACGAGATCCGTCTGTACAACCGTCTTCTATATCTAGACTAACGAGATCCGTCTGTACAACCGTCTTCTATATCTAGACTAACGAGATCCGTCTGTACAACCGTCTTCTATATCTAGACTAACGAGGTCTCTCGTTATACAACCGTCTTCTATATCCAGACTAACGAGATCCGTCTGTACAACCGCTTTCTATATCTAGACTAACGAGATCCGTCTGCACAACCGTCTTCTATATCTAGACTAACGAGATCCGTCTGTGCAACCGTCTTCTATATCTAGACTAACGAGACCTCTCGTTATACAACCGTCTTCTATATCTAGACTAACGGGATCCGTCTGTACAACCGTCTTCTATACCTAGACTAACGAGATCCGTCTGTACAACCGTCTTCTATATCTAGACTAACGAGATACGTCGTTGGACAAACGTCTTCTATATCTAGACTAACGAGATCCGTCTGTACAACCGTCTTCTATATCTAGACTAACGAGATCCGTCTGTACAACCGCCTTCTATATCTAGACTAACGAGATCCGTCTGCACAACCGTCTTCTATATCTAGACTAACGAGATCCGTCTGTACAACCGTCTTTTATATCTAGACTAACGAGATCCGTCTGCACAACCGTCTTCTATATCTAGACTAACGAGATCCGTCTGAACAACCGTCTTCTATATCTAGACTCACGAGATCCGTCTGTACAACCGTCTTCTATATCTAGACTAACGAGATCCGTCTGTACAACCGTCTTCTATATCTAGACTAACGAGATCCGTCTGTACAACCGTCTTCTATATCTAGACTAACGAGATCCGTCTGTACAACCGTCTTCTATATCTAGACTAACGAGATCCGTCTGTACAACCGTCTTCTATATCTAGACTAACGAGATCCGTCTGTACAACCGTCTTCTATATCTAGACTAACGAGATCCGTCTGTACAACCGTCTTCTATATCTAGACTAACGAGATCCGTCTGTACAACCGTCTTCTATATCTAGACTAACGAGATCCGTCTGTACAACCGTCTTCTATATCTAGACTAACGAGATCCGTCTGTACAACCGTCTTCTATATCTAGACTAACGAGATCCGTCTGTACAACCGTCTTCTATATCTAGACTAACGAGATCCGTCTGTACAACCGTCTTCTATATCTAGACTAACGAGATCCGTCTGTACAACCGTCTTCTATATCTAGACTAACGAGATCCGTCTGTACAACCGCCTTCTATATCTAGACTAACGAGATACGTCGTTGTACAACCATCTTCTATATCTAGACTAACGCGATCCGTCTGTACAACCGTTTTCTATATCTAGACTAACGAGACCTCTCGTTATACAACCGTCTTCTATATCTAGACTAACGGGATCCGTCTGTACAACCGTCTTCTATATCTAGACTAACGAGATCCGTCTGTACAACCGTCTTCTATATCTAGACTAACGAGATACGTCGTTGGACAAACGTCTTCTATATCTAGACTAACGAGATCCGTCTGTACAACCGTCTTCTATATCTAGACTAACGAGATCCGTCTGTACAACCGTCTTCTATATCTAGACTAACGAGATCCGTCTGTACAACCGTCTTCTATATCTAGACTAACGAGATCTCTCGTTATACAACCGTCTCCTATATCTAGACTAACGAGATCCGTCTGTACAACCGCCTTCTATATCTAGACTAACGAGATACGTCGTTGTACAACCATCTTCTATATCTAGACTAACGCGATCCGTCTGTACAACCGTTTTCTATATCTAGACTAACGAGACCTCTCGTTATACAACCGTCTTCTATATCTAGACTAACGGGATCCGTCTGTACAACCGTCTTCTATATCTAGACTAACGAGATCCGTCTGTACAACCGTCTTCTATATCTAGACTAACGAGATACGTCGTTGGACAAACGTCTTCTATATCTAGACTAACGAGATCCGTCTGTACAACCGTCTTCTATATCTAGACTAACGAGATCCGTCTGTACAACCGCCTTCTATATCTAGACTAACGAGATCCGTCTGCACAACCGTCTTCTATATCTAGACTAACGAGATCCGTCTGTACAACCGTCTTCTATATCTAGACTAACGAGATCCGTCTGCACAACCGTCTTCTATATCTAGACTAACGAGATCCGTCTGAACAACCGTCTTCTATATCTAGACTCACGAGATCCGTCTGTACAACCGTCTTCTATATCTAGACTAACGAGACCCGTCTGTACAACCGTTTTCTATATCTAGACTAACGAGATCCGTCGTTGTACAACCGTCTTCTATATCTAGACTAACGAGATCCGTCTGTACAACCGTCTTCTATATCTAGACTAACGAGATCTCTCGTTATACAACCGTCTTCTATATCCAGACTAACGAGATCCGTCTGTACAACCGCCTTCTATATCTAGACTAACGAGATCCGTCTGCACAACCGTCTTCTATATCTAGACTAACGAGATCCGTCTGTACAACCGTCTTTTATATCTAGACTAACGAGATCCGTCTGCACAACCGTCTTCTATATCTAGACTAACGAGATCCTTCTGAACAACCGTCTTCTATATCTAGACTAACGAGATCCGTCTGTACAACCGCCTTCTATATCTAGACTAACGAGATCCGTCTGTACAACCGTCTTCTATATCTAGACTAACGAGATCCGTCTGTACAACCGTCTTCTATATCTAGACTAACGAGATCCGTCTGTACAACCGTCTTCTATATGTAGACTAACGAGATCTCTCGTTATACAACCGTCTTCTATATCTAGACTAACGAGATCCGTCTGTACAACCGCCTTCTATATCTAGACTAACGAGATCCGTCTGCACAACCGTCTTCTATATCTAGACTAACGAGATCCGTCTGTACAACCGTCTTTTATATCTAGACTAACGAGATCCGTCTGCACAACCGTCTTCTATATCTAGACTAACGAGATCCGTCTGAACAACCGTCTTCTATATCTAGACTCACGAGATCCGTCTGTACAACCGTCTTCTATATCTAGACTAACGAGACCCGTCTGTACAACCGTTTTCTATATCTAGACTAACGAGATCCGTCGTTGTACAACCGTCTTCTATATCTAGACTAACGAGATCCGTCTGTACAACCGTCTTCTATATCTAGACTAACGAGATCCGTCTGTACAACCGTCTTCTATATCTAGACTAACGAGATCCGTCTGTACAACCGTCTTCTATATCTAGACTAACGAGATCCGTCTGTACAACCGTCTTCTATATCTAGACTAACGAGATCCGTCTGTACAACCGTCTTCTATATCTAGACTAACGAGATCCGTCTGTACAACCGTCTTCTGTATCTAGACTAACGAGATCCGTCTGTACAACCGTCTTCTATATCTAGACTAACGAGATCTCTCGTTATACAACCGTCTTCTATATCCAGACTAACGAGATCCGTCTGTACAACCGCCTTCTATATCTAGACTAACGAGATCCGTCTGCACAACCGTCTTCTATATCTAGACTAACGAGATCCGTCTGTACAACCGTCTTTTATATCTAGACTAACGAGATCCGTCTGCACAACCGTCTTCTATATCTAGACTAACGAGATCCGTCTGAACAACCGTCTTCTATATCTAGACTAACGAGATCCGTCTGTACAACCGCCTTCTATATCTAGACTAACGAGATACGTCGTTGTACAACCATCTTCTATATCTAGACTAACGCGATCCGTCTGTACAACCGTTTTCTATATCGAGACTAACGAGATCCGTCTGTACAACCGTCTTCTATATCTAGACTAACGGGATACGACGTTGGACAAACGTCTTCTATATCTAGACTAACGAGATCCGTCTGTACAACCGTCTTCTATATCTAGACTAACGAGATCCGTCTGTACAACCGTCTTCTATATCTAGACTAACGAGATCCGTCTGAACAACCGTCTTCTATATCTAGACTAACGAGATCCGTCTGTACAACCGTCTTCTATATCTAGACTAACGAGATCCGTCTGTACAACCGTCTTCTATATCTAGACTAACGAGATCCGTCTGTACAACCGTCTTCTATATCTAGACTAACGAGATCCGTCTGTACAACCGTCTTCTATATGTAGACTAACGAGATCTCTCGTTATACAACCGTCTTCTATATCTAGACTAACGAGATCCGTCTGTACAACCGTCTTCTATATCTAGACTAACGAGATCCGTCTGTACAACCGTCTTCTATATCTAGACTAACGAGATCCGTCTGTACAACCGTCTTCTATATCTAGACTAACGAGATCCGTCTGTACAACCGTCTTCTATATCTAGACTAACGAGATCCGTCTGTACAACCGTCTTCTATATCTAGACTAACGAGATCCGTCTGTACAACCGTCTTCTATATCTAGACTAACGAGATCCGTCTGTACAACCGCCTTCTATATCTAGACTAACGAGATCCGTCTGTACAACCGTCTTCTATATCTAGACTAACGAGATCCGTCTGTACAACCGTCTTCTATATCTAGACTAACGAGATCCGTCTGTACAACCGTCTTCTATATGTAGACTAACGAGATCTCTCGTTATACAACCGTCTTCTATATCTAGACTAACGAGATCCGTCTGTACAACCGCCTTCTATATCTAGACTAACGAGATCCGTCTGCACAACCGTCTTCTATATCTAGACTAACGAGATCCGTCTGTACAACAGTCTTTTATATCTAGGGTAACGAGATCCGTCTGCACAACCGTCTTCTATATCTAGACTAACGAGATCCGTCTGAACAACCGTCTTCTATATCTAGACTCACGAGATCCGTCTGTACAACCGTCTTCTATATCTAGACTAACGAGACCCGTCTGTACAACCGTTTTCTATATCTAGACTAACGAGATCCGTCGTTGTACAACCGTCTTCTATATCTAGACTAACGAGATCCGTCTGTACAACCGTCTTCTATATCTAGACTAACGAGATCCGTCTGTACAACCGTCTTCTATATCTAGACTAACGAGATCCGTCTGTACAACCGTCTTCTATATCCAGACTAACGAGATCCGTCTGTACAACCGCCTTCTATATCTAGACTAACGAGATCCGTCTGCACAACCGTCTTCTATATCTAGACTAACGAGATCCGTCTGTACAACCGTCTTTTATATCTAGACTAACGAGATCCGTCTGCACAACCGTCTTCTATATCTAGACTAACGAGATCCGTCTGAACAACCGTCTTCTATATCTAGACTAACGAGATCCGTCTGTACAACCGCCTTCTATATCTAGACTAACGAGATACGTCGTTGTACAACCATCTTCTATATCTAGACTAACGCGATCCGTCTGTACAACCGTTTTCTATATCGAGACTAACGAGATCCGTCTGTACAACCGTCTTCTATATCTAGACTAACGGGATACGACGTTGGACAAACGTCTTCTATATCTAGACTAACGAGATCCGTCTGTACAACCGTCTTCTATATCCAGACTAACGAGATCCGTCTATACAACCGCCTTCTATATCTAGACTAACGAGATCCGTCTGCACAACCGTCTTCTATATCTAGACTAACGAGATCCGTCTGTACAACCGTCTTTTATATCTAGACTAACGAGATCCGTCTGCACAACCGTCTTCTATATCTAGACTAACGAGATCCTTCTGAACAACCGTCTTCTATATCTAGACTAACGAGATCCGTCTGTACAACCGCCTTCTATATCTAGACTAACGAGATCCGTCTGTACAACCGTCTTCTATATCTAGACTAACGAGATCCGTCTGTACAACCGTCTTCTATATCTAGACTAACGAGATCCGTCTGTACAACCGTCTTCTATATGTAGACTAACGAGATCTCTCGTTATACAACCGTCTTCTATATCTAGACTAACGAGATCCGTCTGTACAACCGCCTTCTATATCTAGACTAACGAGATCCGTCTGCACAACCGTCTTCTATATCTAGACTAACGAGATCCGTCTGTACAACCGTCTTTTATATCTAGACTAACGAGATCCGTCTGCACAACCGTCTTCTATATCTAGACTAACGAGATCCGTCTGAACAACCGTCTTCTATATCTAGACTCACGAGATCCGTCTGTACAACCGTCTTCTATATCTAGACTAACGAGACCCGTCTGTACAACCGTTTTCTATATCTAGACTAACGAGATCCGTCGTTGTACAACCGTCTTCTATATCTAGACTAACGAGATCCGTCTGTACAACCGTCTTCTATATCTAGACTAACGAGATCCGTCTGTACAACCGTCTTCTATATCTAGACTAACGAGATCCGTCTGTACAACCGTCTTCTATATCTAGACTAACGAGATCCGTCTGTACAACCGTCTTCTATATCTAGACTAACGAGATCCGTCTGTACAACCGTCTTCTATATCTAGACTAACGAGATCCGTCTGTACAACCGTCTTCTGTATCTAGACTAACGAGATCCGTCTGTACAACCGTCTTCTATATCTAGACTAACGAGATCTCTCGTTATACAACCGTCTTCTATATCCAGACTAACGAGATCCGTCTGTACAACCGCCTTCTATATCTAGACTAACGAGATCCGTCTGCACAACCGTCTTCTATATCTAGACTAACGAGATCCGTCTGTACAACCGTCTTTTATATCTAGACTAACGAGATCCGTCTGCACAACCGTCTTCTATATCTAGACTAACGAGATCCGTCTGAACAACCGTCTTCTATATCTAGACTAACGAGATCCGTCTGTACAACCGCCTTCTATATCTAGACTAACGAGATACGTCGTTGTACAACCATCTTCTATATCTAGACTAACGCGATCCGTCTGTACAACCGTTTTCTATATCGAGACTAACGAGATCCGTCTGTACAACCGTCTTCTATATCTAGACTAACGGGATACGACGTTGGACAAACGTCTTCTATATCTAGACTAACGAGATCCGTCTGTACAACCGTCTTCTATATCTAGACTAACGAGATCCGTCTGTACAACCGTCTTCTATATCTAGACTAACGAGATCCGTCTGAACAACCGTCTTCTATATCTAGACTAACGAGATCCGTCTGTACAACCGTCTTCTATATCTAGACTAACGAGATCCGTCTGTACAACCGTCTTCTATATCTAGACTAACGAGATCCGTCTGTACAACCGTCTTCTATATCTAGACTAACGAGATCCGTCTGTACAACCGTCTTCTATATGTAGACTAACGAGATCTCTCGTTATACAACCGTCTTCTATATCTAGACTAACGAGATCCGTCTGTACAACCGTCTTCTATATCTAGACTAACGAGATCCGTCTGTACAACCGTCTTCTATATCTAGACTAACGAGATCCGTCTGTACAACCGTCTTCTATATCTAGACTAACGAGATCCGTCTGTACAACCGTCTTCTATATCTAGACTAACGAGATCCGTCTGTACAACCGTCTTCTATATCTAGACTAACGAGATCCGTCTGTACAACCGTCTTCTATATCTAGACTAACGAGATCCGTCTGTACAACCGCCTTCTATATCTAGACTAACGAGATCCGTCTGTACAACCGTCTTCTATATCTAGACTAACGAGATCCGTCTGTACAACCGTCTTCTATATCTAGACTAACGAGATCCGTCTGTACAACCGTCTTCTATATGTAGACTAACGAGATCTCTCGTTATACAACCGTCTTCTATATCTAGACTAACGAGATCCGTCTGTACAACCGCCTTCTATATCTAGACTAACGAGATCCGTCTGCACAACCGTCTTCTATATCTAGACTAACGAGATCCGTCTGTACAACCGTCTTTTATATCTAGGGTAACGAGATCCGTCTGCACAACCGTCTTCTATATCTAGACTAACGAGATCCGTCTGAACAACCGTCTTCTATATCTAGACTCACGAGATCCGTCTGTACAACCGTCTTCTATATCTAGACTAACGAGACCCGTCTGTACAACCGTTTTCTATATCTAGACTAACGAGATCCGTCGTTGTACAACCGTCTTCTATATCTAGACTAACGAGATCCGTCTGTACAACCGTCTTCTATATCTAGACTAACGAGATCCGTCTGTACAACCGTCTTCTATATCTAGACTAACGAGATCCGTCTGTACAACCGTCTTCTATATCTAGACTAACGAGATCCGTCTGTACAACCGTCTTCTATATCTAGACTAACGAGATCCGTCTGTACAACCGTCTTCTATATCTAGACTAACGAGATCCGTCTGTACAACCGTCTTCTATATCTAGACTAACGAGATCCGTCTGTACAACCGTCTTCTATATCTAGACTAACGAGATCTCTCGTTATACAACCGTCTTCTATATCCAGACTAACGAGATCCGTCTGTACAACCGCCTTCTATATCTAGACTAACGAGATCCGTCTGCACAACCGTCTTCTATATCTAGACTAACGAGATCCGTCTGTACAACCGTCTTTTATATCTAGACTAACGAGATCCGTCTGCACAACCGTCTTCTATATCTAGACTAACGAGATCCGTCTGAACAACCGTCTTCTATATCTAGACTAACGAGATCCGTCTGTACAACCGCCTTCTATATCTAGACTAACGAGATACGTCGTTGTACAACCATCTTCTATATCTAGACTAACGCGATCCGTCTGTACAACCGTTTTCTATATCGAGACTAACGAGATCCGTCTGTACAACCGTCTTCTATATCTAGACTAACGGGATACGACGTTGGACAAACGTCTTCTATATCTAGACTAACGAGATCCGTCTGTACAACCGTCTTCTATATCTAGACTAACGAGATCCGTCTGTACAACCGTCTTCTATATCTAGACTAACGAGATCCGTCTGAACAACCGTCTTCTATATCTAGACTAACGAGATCCGTCTGTACAACCGTCTTCTATATCTAGACTAACGAGATCCGTCTGTACAACCGTCTTCTATATCTAGACTAACGAGATCCGTCTGTACAACCGTCTTCTATATCTAGACTAACGAGATCCGTCTGTACAACCGTCTTCTATATGTAGACTAACGAGATCTCTCGTTATACAACCGTCTTCTATATCTAGACTAACGAGATCCGTCTGTACAACCGCCTTCTATATCTAGACTAACGAGATCCGTCTGCACAACCGTCTTCTATATCTAGACTAACGAGATCCGTCTGTACAACCGTCTTTTATATCTAGACTAACGAGATCCGTCTGCACAACCGTCTTCTATATCTAGACTAACGAGATCCGTCTGAACAACCGTCTTCTATATCTAGACTCACGAGATCCGTCTGTACAACCGTCTTCTATATCTAGACTAACGAGACCCGTCTGTACAACCGTTTTCTATATCTAGACTAACGAGATCCGTCGTTGTACAACCGTCTTCTATATCTAGACTAACGAGATCCGTCTGTACAACCGTCTTCTATATCTAGACTAACGAGATCCGTCTGTACAACCGTCTTCTATATCTAGACTAACGAGATCCGTCTGTACAACCGTCTTCTATATCTAGACTAACGAGATCCGTCTGTACAACCGTCTTCTATATCTAGACTAACGAGATCCGTCTGTACAACCGTCTTCTATATCTAGACTAACGAGATCCGTCTGTACAACCGTCTTCTATATCTAGACTAACGAGATCCGTCTGTACAACCGTCTTCTATATCTAGACTAACGAGATCTCTCGTTATACAACCGTCTTCTATATCCAGACTAACGAGATCCGTCTGTACAACCGCCTTCTATATCTAGACTAACGAGATCCGTCTGCACAACCGTCTTCTATATCTAGACTAACGATATCCGTCTGTACAACCGTCTTTTATATCTAGACTAACGAGATCCGTCTGCACAACCGTCTTCTATATCTAGACTAACGAGATCCGTCTGAACAACCGTCTTCTATATCTAGACTAACGAGATCCGTCTGTACAACCGCCTTCTATATCTAGACTAACGAGATACGTCGTTGTACAACCATCTTCTATATCTAGACTAACGCGATCCGTCTGTACAACCGTTTTCTATATCGAGTCTAACGAGATCCGTCTGTACAACCGTCTTCTATATCTAGACTAACGGGATACGACGTGTGACAAACGTCTTCTATATCTAGACTAACGAGATCCGTCTGTACAACCGTCTTCTATATCTAGACTAACGAGATCCGTCTGAACAACCGTCTTCTATATCTAGACTAACGAGATCCGTCTGTACAACCGTCTTCTATATCTAGACTAACGAGATCCGTCTGTACAACCGTTTTCTATATCTAGACTAACGAGGTACGTCGTTGGACAAACGTCTTCAATATCTAGACTAACGAGATCCGTCTGTACAACCGTCTTCTATATCTAGACTAACGGGATCCGTCTGTACAACCGTCTTCTATATCTAGACTAACGAGATCTCTCGTTATACAACCGTCTTCTATATCTAGACTAACGAGATCCGTCTGTACAACCGTCTTCTATATCTAGACTAACGAGATCTCTCGTTATACAACCGTCTTCTATATCTAGACTAACGAGATCCGTCTGTACAACCGTCTTCTATATCTAGACTAACGAGATCCGTCTGTACAACCGTTTTCTATATCTAGACTAACGAGGTACGTCGTTGGACAAACGTCTTCAATATCTAGACTAACGAGATCCGTCTGTACAACCGTCTTCTATATCTAGACTAACGGGATCCGTCTGTACAACCGTCTTCTATATCTAGACTAACGAGATCTCTCGTTATACAACCGTCTTCTATATCTAGACTAACGAGATCCGTCTGTACAACCGTCTTCTATATCTAGACTAACGAGATCCGTCTGTACAACCGTCTTCTATATCTAGACTAACGAGATCTCTCGTTATACAACCGTCTTCTATATCTAGACTAACGGGATACGTCGTTGGACAAACGTCTTCTATATCTAGACTAACGAGATCCGTCTGTACAACCGTCTTCTATATCTAGACTAACGAGATCCGTCTGTACAACCGTCTTCTATATCTAGACTAACGATATCTCTCGTTATACAACCGTCTTCTATATCTAGACTAACGGGATCCGTCTGTACAACCGTCTTCTATATCTAGACTAACGAGATCCGTCTGTACAACCGTCTTCTATATCTAGACTAACGAGATCCATCTGTACAACCGTCTTCTATATCTAGACTAAGGAGATCCGTCTGTACAACCGTCATCTATATCTAGACTAACGAGACCCGTCTGTACAACCGTCTTCTATATCTAGACTAACGAGATCCGTCTGTACAACCGTCTTCTATATCTAGACTAACGAGATCCGTCTGTACAACCGTCTTCTATATCTAGACTAACGAGATCTCTCGTTATACAACCGTCTTCTATATCTAGACTAACGAGATCCGTCTGTACAACCGTCTTCTATATCTAGACTAACGAGATCCGTCTGTACAACCGTTTTCTATATCTAGACTAACGAGGTACGTCGTTGGACAAACGTCTTCAATATCTAGACTAACGAGATCCGTCTGTACAACCGTCTTCTATATCTACACTAACGAGATCCGTCTGTACAACCGTCTTCTATATCTAGACTAACGAGATCCGTCTGTACAACCGTCTTCTATATCTAGACTAACGAGATCTCTCGTTATACAACCGTCTTCTATATCCAGACTAACGAGATCCGTCTGTACAACCGCCTTCTATATCTAGACTAACGAGATCCGTCTGCACAACCGTCTTCTATATCTAGACTAACGAGATCCGTCTGTACAACCGTCTTTTATATCTAGACTAACGAGATCCGTCTGCACAACCGTCTTCTATATCTAGACTAACGAGATCCGTCTGAACAACCGTCTTCTATATCTAGACTAACGAGATCCGTCTGTACAACCGCCTTCTATATCTAGACTAACGAGATACGTCGTTGTACAACCATCTTCTATATCTAGACTAACGCGATCCGTCTGTACAACCGTTTTCTATATCGAGACTAACGAGATCCGTCTGTACAACCGTCTTCTATATCTAGACTAACGGGATACGACGTTGGACAAACGTCTTCTATATCTAGACTAACGAGATCCGTCTGTACAACCGTCTTCTATATCTAGACTAACGAGATCCGTCTGTACAACCGTCTTCTATATCTAGACTAACGAGATCCGTCTGAACAACCGTCTTCTATATCTAGACTAACGAGATCCGTCTGTACAACCGTCTTCTATATCTAGACTAACGAGATCCGTCTGTACAACCGTCTTCTATATCTAGACTAACGAGATCCGTCTGTACAACCGTCTTCTATATCTAGACTAACGAGATCCGTCTGTACAACCGTCTTCTATATGTAGACTAACGAGATCTCTCGTTATACAACCGTCTTCTATATCTAGACTAACGAGATCCGTCTGTACAACCGCCTTCTATATCTAGACTAACGAGATCCGTCTGCACAACCGTCTTCTATATCTAGACTAACGAGATCCGTCTGTACAACCGTCTTTTATATCTAGACTAACGAGATCCGTCTGCACAACCGTCTTCTATATCTAGACTAACGAGATCCGTCTGAACAACCGTCTTCTATATCTAGACTCACGAGATCCGTCTGTACAACCGTCTTCTATATCTAGACTAACGAGACCCGTCTGTACAACCGTTTTCTATATCTAGACTAACGAGATCCGTCGTTGTACAACCGTCTTCTATATCTAGACTAACGAGATCCGTCTGTACAACCGCCTTCTATATCTAGACTAACGAGATCCGTCTGTACAACCGTCTTCTATATCTAGACTAACGAGATCCGTCTGTACAACCGTCTTCTATATCTAGACTAACGAGATCCGTCTGTACAACCGTCTTCTATATGTAGACTAACGAGATCTCTCGTTATACAACCGTCTTCTATATCTAGACTAACGAGATCCGTCTGTACAACCGCCTTCTATATCTAGACTAACGAGATCCGTCTGCACAACCGTCTTCTATATCTAGACTAACGAGATCCGTCTGTACAACCGTCTTTTATATCTAGACTAACGAGATCCGTCTGCACAACCGTCTTCTATATCTAGACTAACGAGATCCGTCTGAACAACCGTCTTCTATATCTAGACTCACGAGATCCGTCTGTACAACCGTCTTCTATATCTAGACTAACGAGACCCGTCTGTACAACCGTTTTCTATATCTAGACTAACGAGATCCGTCGTTGTACAACCGTCTTCTATATCTAGACTAACGAGATCCGTCTGTACAACCGTCTTCTATATCTAGACTAACGAGATCCGTCTGTACAACCGTCTTCTATATCTAGACTAACGAGATCCGTCTGTACAACCGTCTTCTATATCTAGACTAACGAGATCCGTCTGTACAACCGTCTTCTATATCTAGACTAACGAGATCCGTCTGTACAACCGTCTTCTATATCTAGACTAACGAGATCCGTCTGTACAACCGTCTTCTGTATCTAGACTAACGAGATCCGTCTGTACAACCGTCTTCTATATCTAGACTAACGAGATCTCTCGTTATACAACCGTCTTCTATATCCAGACTAACGAGATCCGTCTGTACAACCGCCTTCTATATCTAGACTAACGAGATCCGTCTGCACAACCGTCTTCTATATCTAGACTAACGAGATCCGTCTGTACAACCGTCTTTTATATCTAGACTAACGAGATCCGTCTGCACAACCGTCTTCTATATCTAGACTAACGAGATCCGTCTGAACAACCGTCTTCTATATCTAGACTAACGAGATCCGTCTGTACAACCGCCTTCTATATCTAGACTAACGAGATACGTCGTTGTACAACCATCTTCTATATCTAGACTAACGCGATCCGTCTGTACAACCGTTTTCTATATCGAGACTAACGAGATCCGTCTGTACAACCGTCTTCTATATCTAGACTAACGGGATACGACGTTGGACAATCGTCTTCTATATCTAGACTAACGAGATCCGTCTGTACAACCGTCTTCTATATCTAGACTAACGAGATCCGTCTGTACAACCGTCTTCTATATCTAGACTAACGAGATCCGTCTGAACAACCGTCTTCTATATCTAGACTAACGAGATCCGTCTGTACAACCGTCTTCTATATCTAGACTAACGAGATCCGTCTGTACAACCGTCTTCTATATCTAGACTAACGAGATCCGTCTGTACAACCGTCTTCTATATCTAGACTAACGAGATCCGTCTGTACAACCGTCTTCTATATGTAGACTAACGAGATCTCTCGTTATACAACCGTCTTCTATATCTAGACTAACGAGATCCGTCTGTACAACCGTCTTCTATATCTAGACTAACGAGATCCGTCTGTACAACCGTCTTCTATATCTAGACTAACGAGATCCGTCTGTACAACCGTCTTCTATATCTAGACTAACGAGATCCGTCTGTACAACCGTCTTCTATATCTAGACTAACGAGATCCGTCTGTACAACCGTCTTCTATATCTAGACTAACGAGATCCGTCTGTACAACCGTCTTCTATATCTAGACTAACGAGATCCGTCTGTACAACCGCCTTCTATATCTAGACTAACGAGATCCGTCTGTACAACCGTCTTCTATATCTAGACTAACGAGATCCGTCTGTACAACCGTCTTCTATATCTAGACTAACGAGATCCGTCTGTACAACCGTCTTCTATATGTAGACTAACGAGATCTCTCGTTATACAACCGTCTTCTATATCTAGACTAACGAGATCCGTCTGTACAACCGCCTTCTATATCTAGACTAACGAGATCCGTCTGCACAACCGTCTTCTATATCTAGACTAACGAGATCCGTCTGTACAACCGTCTTTTATATCTAGGGTAACGAGATCCGTCTGCACAACCGTCTTCTATATCTAGACTAACGAGATCCGTCTGAACAACCGTCTTCTATATCTAGACTCACGAGATCCGTCTGTACAACCGTCTTCTATATCTAGACTAACGAGACCCGTCTGTACAACCGTTTTCTATATCTAGACTAACGAGATCCGTCGTTGTACAACCGTCTTCTATATCTAGACTAACGAGATCCGTCTGTACAACCGTCTTCTATATCTAGACTAACGAGATCCGTCTGTACAACCGTCTTCTATATCTAGACTAACGAGATCCGTCTGTACAACCGTCTTCTATATCTAGACTAACGAGATCCGTCTGTACAACCGTCTTCTATATCTAGACTAACGAGATCCGTCTGTACAACCGTCTTCTATATCTAGACTAACGAGATCCGTCTGTACAACCGTCTTCTATATCTAGACTAACGAGATCCGTCTGTACAACCGTCTTCTATATCTAGACTAACGAGATCTCTCGTTATACAACCGTCTTCTATATCCAGACTAACGAGATCCGTCTGTACAACCGCCTTCTATATCTAGACTAACGAGATCCGTCTGCACAACCGTCTTCTATATCTAGACTAACGAGATCCGTCTGTACAACCGTCTTTTATATCTAGACTAACGAGATCCGTCTGCACAACCGTCTTCTATATCTAGACTAACGAGATCCGTCTGAACAACCGTCTTCTATATCTAGACTAACGAGATCCGTCTGTACAACCGCCTTCTATATCTAGACTAACGAGATACGTCGTTGTACAACCATCTTCTATATCTAGACTAACGCGATCCGTCTGTACAACCGTTTTCTATATCGAGACTAACGAGATCCGTCTGTACAACCGTCTTCTATATCTAGACTAACGGGATACGACGTTGGACAAACGTCTTCTATATCTAGACTAACGAGATCCGTCTGTACAACCGTCTTCTATATCTAGACTAACGAGATCCGTCTGTACAACCGTCTTCTATATCTAGACTAACGAGATCCGTCTGAACAACCGTCTTCTATATCTAGACTAACGAGATCCGTCTGTACAACCGTCTTCTATATCTAGACTAACGAGATCCGTCTGTACAACCGTCTTCTATATCTAGACTAACGAGATCCGTCTGTACAACCGTCTTCTATATCTAGACTAACGAGATCCGTCTGTACAACCGTCTTCTATATGTAGACTAACGAGATCTCTCGTTATACAACCGTCTTCTATATCTAGACTAACGAGATCCGTCTGTACAACCGCCTTCTATATCTAGACTAACGAGATCCGTCTGCACAACCGTCTTCTATATCTAGACTAACGAGATCCGTCTGTACAACCGTCTTTTATATCTAGACTAACGAGATCCGTCTGCACAACCGTCTTCTATATCTAGACTAACGAGATCCGTCTGAACAACCGTCTTCTATATCTAGACTCACGAGATCCGTCTGTACAACCGTCTTCTATATCTAGACTAACGAGACCCGTCTGTACAACCGTTTTCTATATCTAGACTAACGAGATCCGTCGTTGTACAACCGTCTTCTATATCTAGACTAACGAGATCCGTCTGTACAACCGTCTTCTATATCTAGACTAACGAGATCCGTCTGTACAACCGTCTTCTATATCTAGACTAACGAGATCCGTCTGTACAACCGTCTTCTATATCTAGACTAACGAGATCCGTCTGTACAACCGTCTTCTATATCTAGACTAACGAGATCCGTCTGTACAACCGTCTTCTATATCTAGACTAACGAGATCCGTCTGTACAACCGTCTTCTATATCTAGACTAACGAGATCCGTCTGTACAACCGTCTTCTATATCTAGACTAACGAGATCTCTCGTTATACAACCGTCTTCTATATCCAGACTAACGAGATCCGTCTGTACAACCGCCTTCTATATCTAGACTAACGAGATCCGTCTGCACAACCGTCTTCTATATCTAGACTAACGATATCCGTCTGTACAACCGTCTTTTATATCTAGACTAACGAGATCCGTCTGCACAACCGTCTTCTATATCTAGACTAACGAGATCCGTCTGAACAACCGTCTTCTATATCTAGACTAACGAGATCCGTCTGTACAACCGCCTTCTATATCTAGACTAACGAGATACGTCGTTGTACAACCATCTTCTATATCTAGACTAACGCGATCCGTCTGTACAACCGTTTTCTATATCGAGTCTAACGAGATCCGTCTGTACAACCGTCTTCTATATCTAGACTAACGGGATACGACGTGTGACAAACGTCTTCTATATCTAGACTAACGAGATCCGTCTGTACAACCGTCTTCTATATCTAGACTAACGAGATCCGTCTGAACAACCGTCTTCTATATCTAGACTAACGAGATCCGTCTGTACAACCGTCTTCTATATCTAGACTAACGAGATCCGTCTGTACAACCGTTTTCTATATCTAGACTAACGAGGTACGTCGTTGGACAAACGTCTTCAATATCTAGACTAACGAGATCCGTCTGTACAACCGTCTTCTATATCTAGACTAACGGGATCCGTCTGTACAACCGTCTTCTATATCTAGACTAACGAGATCTCTCGTTATACAACCGTCTTCTATATCTAGACTAACGAGATCCGTCTGTACAACCGTCTTCTATATCTAGACTAACGAGATCTCTCGTTATACAACCGTCTTCTATATCTAGACTAACGAGATCCGTCTGTACAACCGTCTTCTATATCTAGACTAACGAGATCCGTCTGTACAACCGTTTTCTATATCTAGACTAACGAGGTACGTCGTTGGACAAACGTCTTCAATATCTAGACTAACGAGATCCGTCTGTACAACCGTCTTCTATATCTAGACTAACGGGATCCGTCTGTACAACCGTCTTCTATATCTAGACTAACGAGATCTCTCGTTATACAACCGTCTTCTATATCTAGACTAACGAGATCCGTCTGTACAACCGTCTTCTATATCTAGACTAACGAGATCCGTCTGTACAACCGTCTTCTATATCTAGACTAACGAGATCTCTCGTTATACAACCGTCTTCTATATCTAGACTAACGGGATACGTCGTTGGACAAACGTCTTCTATATCTAGACTAACGAGATCCGTCTGTACAACCGTCTTCTATATCTAGACTAACGAGATCCGTCTGTACAACCGTCTTCTATATCTAGACTAACGATATCTCTCGTTATACAACCGTCTTCTATATCTAGACTAACGGGATCCGTCTGTACAACCGTCTTCTATATCTAGACTAACGAGATCCGTCTGTACAACCGTCTTCTATATCTAGACTAACGAGATCCATCTGTACAACCGTCTTCTATATCTAGACTAAGGAGATCCGTCTGTACAACCGTCATCTATATCTAGACTAACGAGACCCGTCTGTACAACCGTCTTCTATATCTAGACTAACGAGATCCGTCTGTACAACCGTCTTCTATATCTAGACTAACGAGATCCGTCTGTACAACCGTCTTCTATATCTAGACTAACGAGATCTCTCGTTATACAACCGTCTTCTATATCTAGACTAACGAGATCCGTCTGTACAACCGTCTTCTATATCTAGACTAACGAGATCCGTCTGTACAACCGTTTTCTATATCTAGACTAACGAGGTACGTCGTTGGACAAACGTCTTCAATATCTAGACTAACGAGATCCGTCTGTACAACCGTCTTCTATATCTACACTAACGAGATCCGTCTGTACAACCGTCTTCTATATCTAGACTAACGAGATCCGTCTGTACAACCGTCTTCTATATCTAGACTAACGAGATCTCTCGTTATACAACCGTCTTCTATATCCAGACTAACGAGATCCGTCTGTACAACCGCCTTCTATATCTAGACTAACGAGATCCGTCTGCACAACCGTCTTCTATATCTAGACTAACGAGATCCGTCTGTACAACCGTCTTTTATATCTAGACTAACGAGATCCGTCTGCACAACCGTCTTCTATATCTAGACTAACGAGATCCGTCTGAACAACCGTCTTCTATATCTAGACTAACGAGATCCGTCTGTACAACCGCCTTCTATATCTAGACTAACGAGATACGTCGTTGTACAACCATCTTCTATATCTAGACTAACGCGATCCGTCTGTACAACCGTTTTCTATATCGAGACTAACGAGATCCGTCTGTACAACCGTCTTCTATATCTAGACTAACGGGATACGACGTTGGACAAACGTCTTCTATATCTAGACTAACGAGATCCGTCTGTACAACCGTCTTCTATATCTAGACTAACGAGATCCGTCTGTACAACCGTCTTCTATATCTAGACTAACGAGATCCGTCTGAACAACCGTCTTCTATATCTAGACTAACGAGATCCGTCTGTACAACCGTCTTCTATATCTAGACTAACGAGATCCGTCTGTACAACCGTCTTCTATATCTAGACTAACGAGATCCGTCTGTACAACCGTCTTCTATATCTAGACTAACGAGATCCGTCTGTACAACCGTCTTCTATATGTAGACTAACGAGATCTCTCGTTATACAACCGTCTTCTATATCTAGACTAACGAGATCCGTCTGTACAACCGCCTTCTATATCTAGACTAACGAGATCCGTCTGCACAACCGTCTTCTATATCTAGACTAACGAGATCCGTCTGTACAACCGTCTTTTATATCTAGACTAACGAGATCCGTCTGCACAACCGTCTTCTATATCTAGACTAACGAGATCCGTCTGAACAACCGTCTTCTATATCTAGACTCACGAGATCCGTCTGTACAACCGTCTTCTATATCTAGACTAACGAGACCCGTCTGTACAACCGTTTTCTATATCTAGACTAACGAGATCCGTCGTTGTACAACCGTCTTCTATATCTAGACTAACGAGATCCGTCTGTACAACCGTCTTCTATATCTAGACTAACGAGATCCGTCTGTACAACCGTCTTCTATATCTAGACTAACGAGATCCGTCTGTACAACCGTCTTCTATATCTAGACTAACGAGATCCGTCTGTACAACCGTCTTCTATATCTAGACTAACGAGATCCGTCTGTACAACCGTCTTCTATATCTAGACTAACGAGATCCGTCTGTACAACCGTCTTCTATATCTAGACTAACGAGATCCGTCTGTACAACCGTCTTCTATATCTAGACTAACGAGATCTCTCGTTATACAACCGTCTTCTATATCCAGACTAACGAGATCCGTCTGTACAACCGCCTTCTATATCTAGACTAACGAGATCCGTCTGCACAACCGTCTTCTATATCTAGACTAACGATATCCGTCTGTACAACCGTCTTTTATATCTAGACTAACGAGATCCGTCTGCACAACCGTCTTCTATATCTAGACTAACGAGATCCGTCTGAACAACCGTCTTCTATATCTAGACTAACGAGATCCGTCTGTACAACCGCCTTCTATATCTAGACTAACGAGATACGTCGTTGTACAACCATCTTCTATATCTAGACTAACGCGATCCGTCTGTACAACCGTTTTCTATATCGAGTCTAACGAGATCCGTCTGTACAACCGTCTTCTATATCTAGACTAACGGGATACGACGTGTGACAAACGTCTTCTATATCTAGACTAACGAGATCCGTCTGTACAACCGTCTTCTATATCTAGACTAACGAGATCCGTCTGAACAACCGTCTTCTATATCTAGACTAACGAGATCCGTCTGTACAACCGTCTTCTATATCTAGACTAACGAGATCCGTCTGTACAACCGTTTTCTATATCTAGACTAACGAGGTACGTCGTTGGACAAACGTCTTCAATATCTAGACTAACGAGATCCGTCTGTACAACCGTCTTCTATATCTAGACTAACGGGATCCGTCTGTACAACCGTCTTCTATATCTAGACTAACGAGATCTCTCGTTATACAACCGTCTTCTATATCTAGACTAACGAGATCCGTCTGTACAACCGTCTTCTATATCTAGACTAACGAGATCTCTCGTTATACAACCGTCTTCTATATCTAGACTAACGAGATCCGTCTGTACAACCGTCTTCTATATCTAGACTAACGAGATCCGTCTGTACAACCGTTTTCTATATCTAGACTAACGAGGTACGTCGTTGGACAAACGTCTTCAATATCTAGACTAACGAGATCCGTCTGTACAACCGTCTTCTATATCTAGACTAACGGGATCCGTCTGTACAACCGTCTTCTATATCTAGACTAACGAGATCTCTCGTTATACAACCGTCTTCTATATCTAGACTAACGAGATCCGTCTGTACAACCGTCTTCTATATCTAGACTAACGAGATCCGTCTGTACAACCGTCTTCTATATCTAGACTAACGAGATCTCTCGTTATACAACCGTCTTCTATATCTAGACTAACGGGATACGTCGTTGGACAAACGTCTTCTATATCTAGACTAACGAGATCCGTCTGTACAACCGTCTTCTATATCTAGACTAACGAGATCCGTCTGTACAACCGTCTTCTATATCTAGACTAACGATATCTCTCGTTATACAACCGTCTTCTATATCTAGACTAACGGGATCCGTCTGTACAACCGTCTTCTATATCTAGACTAACGAGATCCGTCTGTACAACCGTCTTCTATATCTAGACTAACGAGATCCATCTGTACAACCGTCTTCTATATCTAGACTAAGGAGATCCGTCTGTACAACCGTCATCTATATCTAGACTAACGAGACCCGTCTGTACAACCGTCTTCTATATCTAGACTAACGAGATCCGTCTGTACAACCGTCTTCTATATCTAGACTAACGAGATCCGTCTGTACAACCGTCTTCTATATCTAGACTAACGAGATCTCTCGTTATACAACCGTCTTCTATATCTAGACTAACGAGATCCGTCTGTACAACCGTCTTCTATATCTAGACTAACGAGATCCGTCTGTACAACCGTTTTCTATATCTAGACTAACGAGGTACGTCGTTGGACAAACGTCTTCAATATCTAGACTAACGAGATCCGTCTGTACAACCGTCTTCTATATCTAGACTAACGAGATCCGTCTGTACAACCGTCTTCTATATCTAGACTAACGAGATCCGTCTGTACAACCGTCTTCTATATCTAGACTAACGAGATCCGTCTGTACAACCGTCTTCTATAACTAGACTAACGAGATCCGTCTGTACAACCGTCTTCTATATCTAGACTAACGAGATCCGTCTGTACAACCGTCTTCTATATCTAGACTAACGAGATCTCTCGTTATACAACCGTCTTCTATATCTAGACTAACGAGATCCGTCTGTACAACCGCCTTCTATATCTAGACTAACGAGATCCGTCTGCACAACCGTCTTCTATATCTAGACTAACGAGATCCGTCTGTACAACCGTCTTTTATATCTAGACTAACGAGATCCTTCTGCACAACCGCCTTCTATATCTAGACTAACGAGATCCGTCTGCACAACC
The DNA here is from genome assembly GCA_960531205.1 of Andrena bicolor. NCBI lineage: Eukaryota > Metazoa > Arthropoda > Insecta > Hymenoptera > Andrenidae > Andrena > Andrena bicolor. The sequence goes on from CAUIJW010000096.1 coordinate 791,544, forward strand.
GTCTTCTATATCTAGACTAACGAGATCCGTCTGTACAACCGTCTTCTATATCTAGACTAACGAGATCCGTCTGTACAACCGTCTTTTATATCTAGACTAACGAGATCCGTCTGCACAACCGTCTTCAATATCTAGACTAACGAGATCCGTCTGTACAACCGTCTTGTATATCTAGACTAACGGGATCCGTCTGTACAACCGTCTTCTATATCTAGACTAACGAGATCCGTCTGTACAACCGTCTTCTATATCTAGACTAATGAGATCCGTCTGTACAACCGTCTTCTATATCTAGACTAACGAGATCCGTCTGTACAACCGTCTTCTATATCTAGACTAACGAGATCTCTCGTTATACAACCGTCTTCTATATCTAGACTAACGAGATCCGTCTGTACAACCGTCTTCTATATCTAGACTAACGAGATCCGTCTGTACAACCGTTTTCTATATCTAGACTAACGAGGTACGTCGTTGGACAAACGTCTTCAATATCTAGACTAACGAGATCCGTCTGTACAACCGTCTTCTATATCTAGACTAACGAGATCCGTCTGTACAACCGTCTTCTATATCTAGACTAACGAGATCCGTCTGTACAACCGTCTTCTATATCTAGACTAACGAGATCCGTCTGTACAACCGTCTTCTATAACTAGACTAACGAGATCCGTCTGTACAACCGTCTTCTATATCTAGACTAACGAGATCCGTCTGTACAACCGTCTTCTATATCTAGACTAACGAGATCCGTCTGCACAACCGTCTTCTATATCTAGACTAACGAGATCCGTCTGAACAACCGTCTTCTATATCTAGACTCACGAGATCCGTCTGTACAACCGTCTTCTATATCTAGACTAACGAGACCCGTCTGTACAACCGTTTTCTATATCTAGACTAACGAGATCCGTCGTTGTACAACCGTCTTCTATATCTAGACTAACGAGATCCGTCTGTACAACCGTCTTCTATATCTAGACTAACGAGATCCGTCTGTACAACCGTCTTCTATATCTAGACTAACGAGATCCGTCTGTACAACCGTCTTCTATATCTAGACTAACGAGATCCGTCTGTACAACCGTCTTCTATATCTAGACTAACGAGATCCGTCTGTACAACCGTCTTCTATATCTAGACTAACGAGATCCGTCTGTACAACCGTCTTCTATATCTAGACTAACGAGATCCGTCTGTACAACCGTCTTCTATATCTAGACTAACGAGATCCGTCTGTACAACCGTCTTCTATATCTAGACTAACGAGATCCGTCTGTACAACCGTCTTCTATATCTAGACTAACGAGATCTCTCGTTATACAACCGTCTTCTATATCCAGACTAACGAGATCCGTCTGTACAACCGCCTTCTATATCTAGACTAACGAGATCCGTCTGCACAACCGTCTTCTATATCTAGACTAACGAGATCCGTCTGTACAACCGTCTTTTATATCTAGACTAACGAGATCCGTCTGCACAACCGTCTTCTATATCTAGACTAACGAGATCCGTCTGAACAACCGTCTTCTATATCTAGACTCACGAGATCCGTCTGTACAACCGTCTTCTATATCTAGACTAACGAGACCCGTCTGTACAACCGTTTTCTATATCTAGACTCACGAGATCCGTCTGTACAACCGTCTTCTATATCTAGACTAACGAGACCCGTCTGTACAACCGTTTTCTATATCTAGACTAACGAGATCCGTCGTTGTACAACCGTCTTCTATATCTAGACTAACGAGATCCGTCTGTACAACCGTCTTCTATATCTAGACTAACGAGATCCGTCTGTACAACCGTCTTCTATATCTAGACTAACGAGATCCGTCTGTACAACCGTCTTCTATATCTAGACTAACGAGATCCGTCTGTACAACCGTCTTCTATATCTAGACTAACGAGATCCGTCTGTACAACCGTCTTCTATATCTAGACTAACGAGATCCGTCTGTACAACCGTCTTCTATATCTAGACTAACGAGAACCGTCTGTACAACCGTCTTCTATATCTAGACTAACGAGATCTCTCGTTATACAACCGTCTTCTATATCCAGACTAACGAGATCCGTCTGTACAACCGCCTTCTATATCTAGACTAACGAGATCCGTCTGCACAACCGTCTTCTATATCTAGACTAACGATATCCGTCTGTACAACCGTCTTTTATATCTAGACTAACGAGATCCGTCTGTACAACCGTCTTCTATATCTAGACTAACGAGATCCGTCTGTACAACCGTCTTCTATATCTAGACTAACGAGATCCGTCTGTACAACCGTCTTCTATATCTAGACTAACGAGATCCGTCTGTACAACCGTCTTCTATAACTAGACTAACGAGATCCGTCTGTACAACCGTCTTCTATATCTAGACTAACGAGATCCGTCTGTACAACCGTCTTCTATATCTAGACTAACGAGATCCGTCTGCACAACCGTCTTCTATATCTAGACTAACGAGATCCGTCTGAACAACCGTCTTCTATATCTAGACTCACGAGATCCGTCTGTACAACCGTCTTCTATATCTAGACTAACGAGACCCGTCTGTACAACCGTTTTCTATATCTAGACTAACGAGATCCGTCGTTGTACAACCGTCTTCTATATCTAGACTAACGAGATCCGTCTGTACAACCGTCTTCTATATCTAGACTAACGAGATCCGTCTGTACAACCGTCTTCTATATCTAGACTAACGAGATCCGTCTGTACAACCGTCTTCTATATCTAGACTAACGAGATCCGTCTGTACAACCGTCTTCTATATCTAGACTAACGAGATCCGTCTGTACAACCGTCTTCTATATCTAGACTAACGAGATCCGTCTGTACAACCGTCTTCTATATCTAGACTAACGAGATCCGTCTGTACAACCGTCTTCTATATCTAGACTAACGAGATCCGTCTGTACAACCGTCTTCTATATCTAGACTAACGAGATCCGTCTGTACAACCGTCTTCTATATCTAGACTAACGAGATCCGTCTGTACAACCGTCTTCTATATCTAGACTAACGAGATCTCTCGTTATACAACCGTCTTCTATATCCAGACTAACGAGATCCGTCTGTACAACCGCCTTCTATATCTAGACTAACGAGATCCGTCTGCACAACCGTCTTCTATATCTAGACTAACGAGATCCGTCTGTACAACCGTCTTTTATATCTAGACTAACGAGATCCGTCTGCACAACCGTCTTCTATATCTAGACTAACGAGATCCGTCTGAACAACCGTCTTCTATATCTAGACTAACGAGATCCGTCTGTACAACCGCCTTCTATATCTAGACTAACGAGATACGTCGTTGTACAACCATCTTCTATATCTAGACTAACGCGATCCGTCTGTACAACCGTTTTCTATATCGAGACTAACGAGATCCGTCTGTACAACCGTCTTCTATATCTAGACTAACGGGATACGACGTTGGACAAACGTCTTCTATATCTAGACTAACGAGATCCGTCTGTACAACCGTCTTCTATATCTAGACTAACGAGATCCGTCTGTACAACCGTCTTCTATATCTAGACTAACGAGATCCGTCTGAACAACCGTCTTCTATATCTAGACTAACGAGATCCGTCTGTACAACCGTCTTCTATATCTAGACTAACGAGATCCGTCTGTACAACCGTCTTCTATATCTAGACTAACGAGATCCGTCTGTACAACCGTCTTCTATATCTAGACTAACGAGATCCGTCTGTACAACCGTCTTCTATATGTAGACTAACGAGATCTCTCGTTATACAACCGTCTTCTATATCTAGACTAACGAGATCCGTCTGTACAACCGCCTTCTATATCTAGACTAACGAGATCCGTCTGCACAACCGTCTTCTATATCTAGACTAACGAGATCCGTCTGTACAACCGTCTTTTATATCTAGACTAACGAGATCCGTCTGCACAACCGTCTTCTATATCTAGACTAACGAGATCCGTCTGAACAACCGTCTTCTATATCTAGACTCACGAGATCCGTCTGTACAACCGTCTCCTATATCTAGACTAACGAGACCCGTCTGTACAACCGTTTTCTATATCTAGACTAACGAGATCCGTCGTTGAACAACCGTCTTCTATATCTAGACTAACGAGATCCGTCTGTACAACCGTCTTCTATATCTAGACTAACGAGATCCGTCTGTACAACCGTCTTCTATATCTAGACTAACGAGATCCGTCTGTACAACCGTCTTCTATATCTAGACTAACGAGATCCGTCTGTACAACCGTCTTCTATATCTAGACTAACGAGATCCGTCTGTACAACCGTCTTCTATATCTAGACTAACGAGATCCGTCTGTACAACCGTCTTCTATATCTAGACTAACGAGATCCGTCTGTACAACCGTCTTCTATATCTAGACTAACGAGATCCGTCTGTACAACCGTCTTCTATATCTAGACTAACGAGATCTCTCGTTATACAACCGTCTTCTATATCCAGACTAACGAGATCCGTCTGTACAACCGCCTTCTATATCTAGACTAACGAGATCCGTCTGCACAACCGTCTTCTATATCTAGACTAACGATATCCGTCTGTACAACCGTCTTTTATATCTAGACTAACGAGATCCGTCTGCACAACCGTCTTCTATATCTAGACTAACGAGATCCGTCTGAACAACCGTCTTCTATATCTAGACTAACGAGATCCGTCTGTACAACCGCCTTCTATATCTAGACTAACGAGATACGTCGTTGTACAAACATCTTCTATATCTAGACTAACGCGATCCGTCTGTACAACCGTTTTCTATATCGAGTCTAACGAGATCCGTCTGTACAACCGTCTTCTATATCTAGACTAACGGGATACGACGTGTGACAAACGTCTTCTATATCTAGACTAACGAGATCCGTCTGTACAACCGTCTTCTATATCTAGACTAACGAGATCCGTCTGAACAACCGTCTTCTATATCTAGACTAACGAGATCCGTCTGTACAACCGTCTTCTATATCTAGACTAACGAGATCCGTCTGTACAACCGTCTTCTATATCTAGACTAACGAGATCTCTCGTTATACAACCGTCTTCTATATCTAGACTAACGAGATCCGTCTGTACAACCGTCTTCTATATCTAGACTAACGAGATCCGTCTGTACAACCGTCTTCTATATCTAGACTAACGAGATCTCTCGTTATACAACCGTCTTCTATATCTAGACTAACGGGATACGTCGTTGGACAAACGTCTTCTATATCTAGACTAACGAGATCCGTCTGTACAACCGTCTTCTATATCTAGACTAACGAGATCCGTCTGTACAACCGTCTTCTATATCTAGACTAACGAGATCCGTCTGTACAACCGTCTTCTATATCTAGACTAACGATATCTCTCGTTATACAACCGTCTTCTATATCTAGACTAACGGGATCCGTCTGTACAACCGTCTTCTATATCTAGACTAACGAGATCTCTCGTTATACAACCGTCTTCTATATCTAGACTAACGAGATCCGTCTGTACAACCGTCTTCTATATCTAGACTAACGAGATCCATCTGTACAACCGTCTTCTATATCTAGACTAAGGAGATCCGTCTGTACAACCGTCTTCTATATCTAGACTAACGAGATCTCTCGTTATACAACCGTCTTCTATATCTAGACTAACGGGATACGTCGTTGGACAAACGTCTTCTATATCTAGACTAACGAGATCCGTCTGTACAACCGTCTTCTATATCTAGACTAACGATATCTCTCGTTATACAACCGTCTTCTATATCTAGACTAACGGGATCCGTCTGTACAACCGTCTTCTATATCTAGACTAACGGGATCCGTCTGTACAACCGTCTTCTATATCTAGACTAACGAGATCTCTCGTTATACAACCGTCTTCTATATCTAGACTAAGGAGATCCGTCTGTACAACCGTCATCTATATCTAGACTAACGAGATCCGTCTGTACAACCGTCTTCTATATCTAGACTAACGAGATCCGTCTGTACAACCGTCTTCTATATCTAGACTAACGAGATCCGTCTGTACAACCGTCTTCTATAACTAGACTAACGAGATCCGTCTGTACAACCGCCTTCTATATCTAGACTAACGAGATACGTCGTTGTACAACAATCTTCTATATCTAGACTAACGCGATCCGTCTGTACAACCGTTTTCTATATCTAGACTAACGAGACCTCTCGTTATACAACCGTCTTCTATATCTAGACTAACGGGATCCGTCTGTACAACCGTCTTCTATATCTAGACTAACGAGATCCGTCTGTACAACCGTCTTCTATATCTAGACTAACGAGATACGTCGTTGGCCAAACGTCTTCTATATCTAGACTAACGAGATCCGTCTGTACAACCGTCTTCTATATCTAGACTAACGAGATCTCTCGTTATACAACCGTCTTCTATATCTAGACTAACGAGATCCGTCTGTACAACCGCCTTCTATATCTAGACTAACGAGATCCGTCTGCACAACCGTCTTCTATATCTAGACTAACGAGATCCGTCTGTACAACCGTCTTCTATATCTAGACTAACGAGATCCGTCTGCACAACCGTCTTCTATATCTAGACTAACGAGATCCGTCTGAACAACCGTCTTCTATATCTAGACTCACGAGATCCGTCTGTACAACCGTCTTCTATATCTAGACTAACGAGACCCGTCTGTACAACCGTTTTCTATATCTAGACTAACGAGATCCGTCGTTGTACAACCGTCTTCTATATCTAGACTAACGAGATCCGTCTGTACAACCGTCTTCTATATCTAGACTAACGAGATCCGTCTGTACAACCGTCTTCTATATCTAGACTAACGAGATCCGTCTGTACAACCGTCTTCTATATCTAGACTAACGAGATCCGTCTGTACAACCGTCTTCTATATCTAGACTAACGAGATCCGTCTGTACAACCGTCTTCTATATCTAGACTAACGAGATCCGTCTGTACAACCGTCTTCTATATCTAGACTAACGAGATCCGTCTGTACAACCGTCTTCTATATCTAGACTAACGAGATCCGTCTGTACAACCGTCTTCTATATCTAGACTAACGAGATCCGTCTGTACAACCGTCTTCTATATCTAGACTAACGAGATCCGTCTGTACAACCGTCTTCTATATCTAGACTAACGAGATCTCTCGTTATACAACCGTCTTCTATATCCAGACTAACGAGATCCGTCTGTACAACAGCCTTCTATATCTAGACTAACGAGATCCGTCTGCACAACCGTCTTCTATATCTAGACTAACGAGATCCGTCTGTACAACCGTCTTTTATATCTAGACTAACGAGATCCGTCTGCACAACCGTCTTCTATATCTAGACTAACGAGATCCGTCTGAACAACCGTCTTCTATATCTAGACAAACGAGATCCGTCTGTACAACCGTCTTCTATATCTAGACTAACGAGATCTCTCGTTATACAACCGTCTTCTATATCTAGACTAACGGGATACGTCGTTGGACAAACGTCTTCAATATCTAGACTAACGAGATCCGTCTGAACAACCGTCTTCTATATCTAGACTAACGAGATCCGTCTGTACAACCGCCTTCTATATCTAGACTAACGAGATACGTCGTTGTACAACCATCTTCTATATCTAGACTAACGCGATCCGTCTGTACAACCGTTTTCTATATCGAGACTAACGAGATCCGTCTGTACAACCGTCTTCTATATCTAGACTAACGGGATACGACGTTGGACAAACGTCTTCTATATCTAGACTAACGAGATCCGTCTGTACAACCGTCTTCTATATCTAGACTAACGAGATCCGTCTGTACAACCGTTTTCTATATCTAGACTAACGAGATCCGTCTGTACAACCGTCTTCTATATCTAGACTAACGAGATCCATCTGTACAACCGTCTTCTATATCTAGACTAACGAGATCCGTCTGTACAACCGTCTTCTATATCTAGACTAACGAGATCCGTCTGTACAACCGTCTTCTATATCTAGACTAACGAGATCCGTCTGTACAACCGTCTTCTATATCTAGACTAACGAGATCTCTCGTTATACAACCGTCTTCTATATCTAGCCTAACGAGATCCGTCTGTACAACCGTCTTCTATATCTAGACTAACGAGATGCGTCTGTACAACCGTTTTCTATATCTAGACTAACGAGATCCGTCTGTACAACCGTCTTCTATATCTAGACTAACGAGATCTCTCGTTATACAACCGTCTTTTATATCTAGACTAACGGGATACGTCGTTGGACAAACGTCTTCTATATCTAGACTAACGAGATCCGTCTGTACAACCGTCTTCTATATCTAGACTAACGAGATCCGTCTGTACAACCGTCTTCTATATCTAGACTAACGATATCTCTCGTTATACAACCGTCTTCTATATCTAGACTAACGGGATCCGTCTGTACAACCGTCTTCTATATCTAGACTAACGAGATCTCTCGTTATACAACCGTCTTCTATATCTAGACTAACGAGATCCGTCTGTACAACCGTCTTCTATATCTAGACTAACGAGATCCATCTGTACAACCGTCTTCTATATCTAGACTAACGAGATCCGTCTGCACAACCGTCTTCTATATCTAGACTAACGAGATCCGTCTGAACAACCGTCTTCTATATCTAGACTAACGAGATCCGTCTGTACAACCGCCTTCTATATCTAGACTAACGAGATACGTCGTTGTACAACCATCTTCTATATCTAGACTAACGAGATCCGTCTGTACAACCGTCTTCTATATCTAGACTAACGAGATCCGTCTGTACAACCGTCTTCTATATCTAGACTAACGAGATCTCTCGTTATACAACCGTCTTCTATATCTAGACTAACGGGATACGTCGTTGGACAAACGTCTTCTATATCTAGACTAACGAGATCCGTCTGTACAACCGTCTTCTATATCTAGACTAACGAGATCCGTCTGCACAACCGTCTTCTATATCTAGACTAACGAGATCCGTCTGAACAACCGTCTTCTATATCTAGACTAACGAGATCCGTCTGTACAACCGCCTTCTATATCTAGACTAACGAGATACGTCGTTGTACAACCATCTTCTATATCTAGACTAACGAGATCCGTCTGTACAACCGTCTTCTATATCTAGACTAACGAGATCCGTCTGTACAACCGTCTTCTATATCTAGACTAACGAGATCTCTCGTTATACAACCGTCTTCTATATCTAGACTAACGGGATACGTCGTTGGACAAACGTCTTCTATATCTAGACTAACGAGATCCGTCTGTACAACCGTCTTCTATATCTAGACTAACGAGATCCGTCTGTACAACCGTCTTCTATATCTAGACTAACGAGATCCGTCTGTACAACCGTCTTCTATATCTAGACTAACGATATCTCTCGTTATACAACCGTCTTCTATATCTAGACTAACGGGATCCGTCTGTACAACCGTCTTCTATATCTAGACTAACGAGATCTCTCGTTATACAACCGTCTTCTATATCTAGACTAACGAGATCCGTCTGTACAACCGTCTTCTATATCTAGACTAACGAGATCCATCTGTACAACCGTCTTCTATATCTAGACTAAGGAGATCCGTCTGTACAACCGTCTTCTATATCTAGACTAACGAGATCTCTCGTTATACAACCGTCTTCTATATCTAGACTAACGGGATACGTCGTTGGACAAACGTCTTCTATATCTAGACTAACGAGATCCGTCTGTACAACCGTCTTCTATATCTAGACTAACGATATCTCTCGTTATACAACCGTCTTCTATATCTAGACTAACGGGATCCGTCTGTACAACCGTCTTCTATATCTAGACTAACGGGATCCGTCTGTACAACCGTCTTCTATATCTAGACTAACGAGATCTCTCGTTATACAACCGTCTTCTATATCTAGACTAAGGAGATCCGTCTGTACAACCGTCATCTATATCTAGACTAACGAGATCCGTCTGTACAACCGTCTTCTATATCTAGACTAACGAGATCCGTCTGTACAACCGTCTTCTATATCTAGACTAACGAGATCCGTCTGTACAACCGTCTTCTATAACTAGACTAACGAGATCCGTCTGTACAACCGCCTTCTATATCTAGACTAACGAGATACGTCGTTGTACAACAATCTTCTATATCTAGACTAACGCGATCCGTCTGTACAACCGTTTTCTATATCTAGACTAACGAGACCTCTCGTTATACAACCGTCTTCTATATCTAGACTAACGGGATCCGTCTGTGCAACCGTCTTCTATATCTAGACTAACGAGATCCGTCTGTACAACCGTCTTCTATATCTAGACTAACGAGATACGTCGTTGGCCAAACGTCTTCTATATCTAGACTAACGAGATCCGTCTGTACAACCGTCTTCTATATCTAGACTAACGAGATCCGTCTGTACAACCGTCTTCTCTATCTAGACTCACGAGACCCGTCTGTACAACCTTCTTCTATATCTAGACTAACGAGATCCGTCTGTACAACCGTCCTCTATATCTAGACTAACGAGATCCGTCTGTACAACCGTCTTCTATATCTAGACTAACGAGATCCGTCTGTACAACCGTCTCCTATATCTAGACTAACGAGATCCGTCTGTACAACCGTCTTCTATATCTAGACTAACGAGATCCGTCTGTACAACCGTCTTCTATATCTAGACTAACGAGATCTCTCGTTATACAACCGTCTTCTATATCTAGACTAACGAGATCCGTCTGTACAACCGCCTTCTATATCTAGACTAACGAGATCCGTCTGCACAACCGTCTTCTATATCTAGACTAACGAGATCCGTCTGTACAACCGTCTTCTATATCTAGACTAACGAGATCCGTCTGCACAACCGTCTTCTATATCTAGACTAACGAGATCCGTCTGAACAACCGTCTTCTATATCTAGACTCACGAGATCCGTCTGTACAACCGTCTTCTATATCTAGACTAACGAGACCCGTCTGTACAACCGTTTTCTATATCTAGACTAACGAGATCCGTCGTTGTACAACCGTCTTCTATATCTAGACTAACGAGATCCGTCTGTACAACCGTCTTCTATATCTAGACTAACGAGATCCGTCTGTACAACCGTCTTCTATATCTAGACTAACGAGATCCGTCTGTACAACCGTCTTCTATATCTAGACTAACGAGATCCGTCTGTACAACCGTCTTCTATATCTAGACTAACGAGATCCGTCTGTACAACCGTCTTCTATATCTAGACTAACGAGATCCGTCTGTACAACCGTCTTCTATATCTAGACTAACGAGATCCGTCTGTACAACCGTCTTCTATATCTAGACTAACGAGATCCGTCTGTACAACCGTCTTCTATATCTAGACTAACGAGATCCGTCTGTACAACCGTCTTCTATATCTAGACTAACGAGATCCGTCTGTACAACCGTCTTCTATATCTAGACTAACGAGATCTCTCGTTATACAACCGTCTTCTATATCCAGACTAACGAGATCCGTCTGTACAACAGCCTTCTATATCTAGACTAACGAGATCCGTCTGCACAACCGTCTTGTATATCTAGACTAACGAGATCCGTCTGTACAACCGTCTTTTATATCTAGACTAACGAGATCCGTCTGCACAACCGTCTTCTATATCTAGACTAACGAGATCCGTCTGAACAACCGTCTTCTATATCTAGACTAACGAGATCCGTCTGTACAACCGCCTTCTATATCTAGACTAACGAGATCCGTCTGTACAACCGTCTTCTATATCTAGACTAACGAGATCCGTCGTTGTACAACCGTCTTCTATATCTAGACTAACGAGATCCGTCTGTACAACCGTCTTCTATATCTAGACTAACGAGATCCGTCTGTACAACCGTCTTCTATATCTAGACTAACGAGATCCGTCTGTACAACCGTCTTCTATATCTAGACTAACGAGATCCGTCTGTACAACCGTCTTCTATATCTAGACTAACGAGGTCTCTCGTTATACAACCGTCTTCTATATCCAGACTAACGAGATCCGTCTGTACAACCGCTTTCTATATCTAGACTAACGAGATCCGTCTGCACAACCGTCTTCTATATCTAGACTAACGAGATCCGTCTGTGCAACCGTCTTCTATATCTAGACTAACGAGACCTCTCGTTATACAACCGTCTTCTATATCTAGACTAACGGGATCCGTCTGTACAACCGTCTTCTATACCTAGACTAACGAGATCCGTCTGTACAACCGTCTTCTATATCTAGACTAACGAGATACGTCGTTGGACAAACGTCTTCTATATCTAGACTAACGAGATCCGTCTGTACAACCGTCTTCTATATCTAGACTAACGAGATCCGTCTGTACAACCGCCTTCTATATCTAGACTAACGAGATCCGTCTGCACAACCGTCTTCTATATCTAGACTAACGAGATCCGTCTGTACAACCGTCTTTTATATCTAGACTAACGAGATCCGTCTGCACAACCGTCTTCTATATCTAGACTAACGAGATCCGTCTGAACAACCGTCTTCTATATCTAGACTCACGAGATCCGTCTGTACAACCGTCTTCTATATCTAGACTAACGAGATCCGTCTGTACAACCGTCTTCTATATCTAGACTAACGAGATCCGTCTGTACAACCGTCTTCTATATCTAGACTAACGAGATCCGTCTGTACAACCGTCTTCTATATCTAGACTAACGAGATCCGTCTGTACAACCGTCTTCTATATCTAGACTAACGAGATCCGTCTGTACAACCGTCTTCTATATCTAGACTAACGAGATCCGTCTGTACAACCGTCTTCTATATCTAGACTAACGAGATCCGTCTGTACAACCGTCTTCTATATCTAGACTAACGAGATCCGTCTGTACAACCGTCTTCTATATCTAGACTAACGAGATCCGTCTGTACAACCGTCTTCTATATCTAGACTAACGAGATCCGTCTGTACATCCGTCTTCTATATCTAGACTAACGAGATCCGTCTGTACAACCGTCTTCTATATCTAGACTAACGAGATCCGTCTGTACAACCGTCTTCTATATCTAGACTAACGAGATCCGTCTGTACAACCGCCTTCTATATCTAGACTAACGAGATACGTCGTTGTACAACCATCTTCTATATCTAGACTAACGCGATCCGTCTGTACAACCGTTTTCTATATCTAGACTAACGAGACCTCTCGTTATACAACCGTCTTCTATATCTAGACTAACGGGATCCGTCTGTACAACCGTCTTCTATATCTAGACTAACGAGATCCGTCTGTACAACCGTCTTCTATATCTAGACTAACGAGATACGTCGTTGGACAAACGTCTTCTATATCTAGACTAACGAGATCCGTCTGTACAACCGTCTTCTATATCTAGACTAACGAGATCCGTCTGTACAACCGTCTTCTATATCTAGACTAACGAGATCCGTCTGTACAACCGTCTTCTATATCTAGACTAACGAGATCTCTCGTTATACAACCGTCTCCTATATCTAGACTAACGAGATCCGTCTGTACAACCGCCTTCTATATCTAGACTAACGAGATACGTCGTTGTACAACCATCTTCTATATCTAGACTAACGCGATCCGTCTGTACAACCGTTTTCTATATCTAGACTAACGAGACCTCTCGTTATACAACCGTCTTCTATATCTAGACTAACGGGATCCGTCTGTACAACCGTCTTCTATATCTAGACTAACGAGATCCGTCTGTACAACCGTCTTCTATATCTAGACTAACGAGATACGTCGTTGGACAAACGTCTTCTATATCTAGACTAACGAGATCCGTCTGTACAACCGTCTTCTATATCTAGACTAACGAGATCCGTCTGTACAACCGCCTTCTATATCTAGACTAACGAGATCCGTCTGCACAACCGTCTTCTATATCTAGACTAACGAGATCCGTCTGTACAACCGTCTTCTATATCTAGACTAACGAGATCCGTCTGCACAACCGTCTTCTATATCTAGACTAACGAGATCCGTCTGAACAACCGTCTTCTATATCTAGACTCACGAGATCCGTCTGTACAACCGTCTTCTATATCTAGACTAACGAGACCCGTCTGTACAACCGTTTTCTATATCTAGACTAACGAGATCCGTCGTTGTACAACCGTCTTCTATATCTAGACTAACGAGATCCGTCTGTACAACCGTCTTCTATATCTAGACTAACGAGATCTCTCGTTATACAACCGTCTTCTATATCCAGACTAACGAGATCCGTCTGTACAACCGCCTTCTATATCTAGACTAACGAGATCCGTCTGCACAACCGTCTTCTATATCTAGACTAACGAGATCCGTCTGTACAACCGTCTTTTATATCTAGACTAACGAGATCCGTCTGCACAACCGTCTTCTATATCTAGACTAACGAGATCCTTCTGAACAACCGTCTTCTATATCTAGACTAACGAGATCCGTCTGTACAACCGCCTTCTATATCTAGACTAACGAGATCCGTCTGTACAACCGTCTTCTATATCTAGACTAACGAGATCCGTCTGTACAACCGTCTTCTATATCTAGACTAACGAGATCCGTCTGTACAACCGTCTTCTATATGTAGACTAACGAGATCTCTCGTTATACAACCGTCTTCTATATCTAGACTAACGAGATCCGTCTGTACAACCGCCTTCTATATCTAGACTAACGAGATCCGTCTGCACAACCGTCTTCTATATCTAGACTAACGAGATCCGTCTGTACAACCGTCTTTTATATCTAGACTAACGAGATCCGTCTGCACAACCGTCTTCTATATCTAGACTAACGAGATCCGTCTGAACAACCGTCTTCTATATCTAGACTCACGAGATCCGTCTGTACAACCGTCTTCTATATCTAGACTAACGAGACCCGTCTGTACAACCGTTTTCTATATCTAGACTAACGAGATCCGTCGTTGTACAACCGTCTTCTATATCTAGACTAACGAGATCCGTCTGTACAACCGTCTTCTATATCTAGACTAACGAGATCCGTCTGTACAACCGTCTTCTATATCTAGACTAACGAGATCCGTCTGTACAACCGTCTTCTATATCTAGACTAACGAGATCCGTCTGTACAACCGTCTTCTATATCTAGACTAACGAGATCCGTCTGTACAACCGTCTTCTATATCTAGACTAACGAGATCCGTCTGTACAACCGTCTTCTGTATCTAGACTAACGAGATCCGTCTGTACAACCGTCTTCTATATCTAGACTAACGAGATCTCTCGTTATACAACCGTCTTCTATATCCAGACTAACGAGATCCGTCTGTACAACCGCCTTCTATATCTAGACTAACGAGATCCGTCTGCACAACCGTCTTCTATATCTAGACTAACGAGATCCGTCTGTACAACCGTCTTTTATATCTAGACTAACGAGATCCGTCTGCACAACCGTCTTCTATATCTAGACTAACGAGATCCGTCTGAACAACCGTCTTCTATATCTAGACTAACGAGATCCGTCTGTACAACCGCCTTCTATATCTAGACTAACGAGATACGTCGTTGTACAACCATCTTCTATATCTAGACTAACGCGATCCGTCTGTACAACCGTTTTCTATATCGAGACTAACGAGATCCGTCTGTACAACCGTCTTCTATATCTAGACTAACGGGATACGACGTTGGACAAACGTCTTCTATATCTAGACTAACGAGATCCGTCTGTACAACCGTCTTCTATATCTAGACTAACGAGATCCGTCTGTACAACCGTCTTCTATATCTAGACTAACGAGATCCGTCTGAACAACCGTCTTCTATATCTAGACTAACGAGATCCGTCTGTACAACCGTCTTCTATATCTAGACTAACGAGATCCGTCTGTACAACCGTCTTCTATATCTAGACTAACGAGATCCGTCTGTACAACCGTCTTCTATATCTAGACTAACGAGATCCGTCTGTACAACCGTCTTCTATATGTAGACTAACGAGATCTCTCGTTATACAACCGTCTTCTATATCTAGACTAACGAGATCCGTCTGTACAACCGTCTTCTATATCTAGACTAACGAGATCCGTCTGTACAACCGTCTTCTATATCTAGACTAACGAGATCCGTCTGTACAACCGTCTTCTATATCTAGACTAACGAGATCCGTCTGTACAACCGTCTTCTATATCTAGACTAACGAGATCCGTCTGTACAACCGTCTTCTATATCTAGACTAACGAGATCCGTCTGTACAACCGTATTCTATATCTAGACTAACGAGATCCGTCTGTACAACCGCCTTCTATATCTAGACTAACGAGATCCGTCTGTACAACCGTCTTCTATATCTAGACTAACGAGATCCGTCTGTACAACCGTCTTCTATATCTAGACTAACGAGATCCGTCTGTACAACCGTCTTCTATATGTAGACTAACGAGATCTCTCGTTATACAACCGTCTTCTATATCTAGACTAACGAGATCCGTCTGTACAACCGCCTTCTATATCTAGACTAACGAGATCCGTCTGCACAACCGTCTTCTATATCTAGACTAACGAGATCCGTCTGTACAACCGTCTTTTATATCTAGGGTAACGAGATCCGTCTGCACAACCGTCTTCTATATCTAGACTAACGAGATCCGTCTGAACAACCGTCTTCTATATCTAGACTCACGAGATCCGTCTGTACAACCGTCTTCTATATCTAGACTAACGAGACCCGTCTGTACAACCGTTTTCTATATCTAGACTAACGAGATCCGTCGTTGTACAACCGTCTTCTATATCTAGACTAACGAGATCCGTCTGTACAACCGTCTTCTATATCTAGACTAACGAGATCCGTCTGTACAACCGTCTTCTATATCTAGACTAACGAGATCCGTCTGTACAACCGTCTTCTATATCCAGACTAACGAGATCCGTCTGTACAACCGCCTTCTATATCTAGACTAACGAGATCCGTCTGCACAACCGTCTTCTATATCTAGACTAACGAGATCCGTCTGTACAACCGTCTTTTATATCTAGACTAACGAGATCCGTCTGCACAACCGTCTTCTATATCTAGACTAACGAGATCCGTCTGAACAACCGTCTTCTATATCTAGACTAACGAGATCCGTCTGTACAACCGCCTTCTATATCTAGACTAACGAGATACGTCGTTGTACAACCATCTTCTATATCTAGACTAACGCGATCCGTCTGTACAACCGTTTTCTATATCGAGACTAACGAGATCCGTCTGTACAACCGTCTTCTATATCTAGACTAACGGGATACGACGTTGGACAAACGTCTTCTATATCTAGACTAACGAGATCCGTCTGTACAACCGTCTTCTATATCCAGACTAACGAGATCCGTCTATACAACCGCCTTCTATATCTAGACTAACGAGATCCGTCTGCACAACCGTCTTCTATATCTAGACTAACGAGATCCGTCTGTACAACCGTCTTTTATATCTAGACTAACGAGATCCGTCTGCACAACCGTCTTCTATATCTAGACTAACGAGATCCTTCTGAACAACCGTCTTCTATATCTAGACTAACGAGATCCGTCTGTACAACCGCCTTCTATATCTAGACTAACGAGATCCGTCTGTACAACCGTCTTCTATATCTAGACTAACGAGATCCGTCTGTACAACCGTCTTCTATATCTAGACTAACGAGATCCGTCTGTACAACCGTCTTCTATATGTAGACTAACGAGATCTCTCGTTATACAACCGTCTTCTATATCTAGACTAACGAGATCCGTCTGTACAACCGCCTTCTATATCTAGACTAACGAGATCCGTCTGCACAACCGTCTTCTATATCTAGACTAACGAGATCCGTCTGTACAACCGTCTTTTATATCTAGGCTAACGAGATCCGTCTGCACAACCGTCTTCTATATCTAGACTAACGAGATCCGTCTGAACAACCGTCTTCTATATCTAGACTCACGAGATCCGTCTGTACAACCGTCTTCTATATCTAGACTAACGAGACCCGTCTGTACAACCGTTTTCTATATCTAGACTAACGAGATCCGTCGTTGTACAACCGTCTTCTATATCTAGACTAACGAGATCCGTCTGTACAACCGTCTTCTATATCTAGACTAACGAGATCCGTCTGTACAACCGTCTTCTATATCTAGACTAACGAGATCCGTCTGTACAACCGTCTTCTATATCTAGACTAACGAGATCCGTCTGTACAACCGTCTTCTATATCTAGACTAACGAGATCCGTCTGTACAACCGTCTTCTATATCTAGACTAACGAGATCCGTCTGTACAACCGTCTTCTGTATCTAGACTAACGAGATCCGTCTGTACAACCGTCTTCTATATCTAGACTAACGAGATCTCTCGTTATACAACCGTCTTCTATATCCAGACTAACGAGATCCGTCTGTACAACCGCCTTCTATATCTAGACTAACGAGATCCGTCTGCACAACCGTCTTCTATATCTAGACTAACGAGATCCGTCTGTACAACCGTCTTTTATATCTAGACTAACGAGATCCGTCTGCACAACCGTCTTCTATATCTAGACTAACGAGATCCGTCTGAACAACCGTCTTCTATATCTAGACTAACGAGATCCGTCTGTACAACCGCCTTCTATATCTAGACTAACGAGATACGTCGTTGTACAACCATCTTCTATATCTAGACTAACGCGATCCGTCTGTACAACCGTTTTCTATATCGAGACTAACGAGATCCGTCTGTACAACCGTCTTCTATATCTAGACTAACGGGATACGACGTTGGACAAACGTCTTCTATATCTAGACTAACGAGATCCGTCTGTACAACCGTCTTCTATATCTAGACTAACGAGATCCGTCTGTACAACCGTCTTCTATATCTAGACTAACGAGATCCGTCTGAACAACCGTCTTCTATATCTAGACTAACGAGATCCGTCTGTACAACCGTCTTCTATATCTAGACTAACGAGATCCGTCTGTACAACCGTCTTCTATATCTAGACTAACGAGATCCGTCTGTACAACCGTCTTCTATATCTAGACTAACGAGATCCGTCTGTACAACCGTCTTCTATATCTAGACTAACGAGATCCGTCTGTACAACCGTCTTCTATATCTAGACTAACGAGATCCGTCTGTACAACCGTCTTCTATATCTAGACTAACGAGATCCGTCTGTACAACCGTCTTCTATATCTAGACTAACGAGATCCGTCTGTACAACCGCCTTCTATATCTAGACTAACGAGATCCGTCTGTACAACCGTCTTCTATATCTAGACTAACGAGATCCGTCTGTACAACCGTCTTCTATATCTAGACTAACGAGATCCGTCTGTACAACCGTCTTCTATATGTAGACTAACGAGATCTCTCGTTATACAACCGTCTTCTATATCTAGACTAACGAGATCCGTCTGTACAACCGCCTTCTATATCTAGACTAACGAGATCCGTCTGCACAACCGTCTTCTATATCTAGACTAACGAGATCCGTCTGTACAACCGTCTTCTATATGTAGACTAACGAGATCTCTCGTTATACAACCGTCTTCTATATCTAGACTAACGAGATCCGTCTGTACAACCGCCTTCTATATCTAGACTAACGAGATCCGTCTGCACAACCGTCTTCTATATCTAGACTAACGAGATCCGTCTGTACAACCGTCTTTTATATCTAGGGTAACGAGATCCGTCTGCACAACCGTCTTCTATATCTAGACTAACGAGATCCGTCTGAACAACCGTCTTCTATATCTAGACTCACGAGATCCGTCTGTACAACCGTCTTCTATATCTAGACTAACGAGACCCGTCTGTACAACCGTTTTCTATATCTAGACTAACGAGATCCGTCGTTGTACAACCGTCTTCTATATCTAGACTAACGAGATCCGTCTGTACAACCGTCTTCTATATCTAGACTAACGAGATCCGTCTGTACAACCGTCTTCTATATCTAGACTAACGAGATCCGTCTGTACAACCGTCTTCTATATCTAGACTATCGAGATCCGTCTGTACAACCGTCTTCTATATCTAGACTAACGAGATCCGTCTGTACAACCGTCTTCTATATCTAGACTAACGAGATCCGTCTGTACAACCGTCTTCTATATCTAGACTAACGAGATCCGTCTGTACAACCGTCTTCTATATCTAGACTAACGAGATCTCTCGTTATACAACCGTCTTCTATATCCAGACTAACGAGATCCGTCTGTACAACCGCCTTCTATATCTAGACTAACGAGATCCGTCTGCACAACCGTCTTCTATATCTAGACTAACGAGATCCGTCTGTACAACCGTCTTTTATATCTAGACTAACGAGATCCGTCTGCACAACCGTCTTCTATATCTAGACTAACGAGATCCGTCTGAACAACCGTCTTCTATATCTAGACTAACGAGATCCGTCTGTACAACCGCCTTCTATATCTAGACTAACGAGATACGTCGTTGTACAACCATCTTCTATATCTAGACTAACGCGATCCGTCTGTACAACCGTTTTCTATATCGAGACTAACGAGATCCGTCTGTACAACCGTCTTCTATATCTAGACTAACGGGATACGACGTTGGACAAACGTCTTCTATATCTAGACTAACGAGATCCGTCTGTACAACCGTCTTCTATATCTAGACTAACGAGATCCGTCTGTACAACCGTCTTCTATATCTAGACTAACGAGATCCGTCTGAACAACCGTCTTCTATATCTAGACTAACGAGATCCGTCTGTACAACCGTCTTCTATATCTAGACTAACGAGATCCGTCTGTACAACCGTCTTCTATATCTAGACTAACGAGATCCGTCTGTACAACCGTCTTCTATATCTAGACTAACGAGATCCGTCTGTACAACCGTCTTCTATATGTAGACTAACGAGATCTCTCGTTATACAACCGTCTTCTATATCTAGACTAACGAGATCCGTCTGTACAACCGCCTTCTATATCTAGACTAACGAGATCCGTCTGCACAACCGTCTTCTATATCTAGACTAACGAGATCCGTCTGTACAACCGTCTTTTATATCTAGACTAACGAGATCCGTCTGCACAACCGTCTTCTATATCTAGACTAACGAGATCCGTCTGAACAACCGTCTTCTATATCTAGACTCACGAGATCCGTCTGTACAACCGTCTTCTATATCTAGACTAACGAGACCCGTCTGTACAACCGTTTTCTATATCTAGACTAACGAGATCCGTCTGTACAACCGTCTTCTATATCTAGACTAACGAGATCCGTCTGTACAACCGTCTTCTATATCTAGACTAACGAGATCCGTCTGTACAACCGTCTTCTATATCTAGACTAACGAGATCCGTCTGTACAACCGTCTTCTATATCTAGACTAACGAGATCCGTCTGTACAACCGTCTTCTATATCTAGACTAACGAGATCCGTCTGTACAACCGTCTTCTATATCTAGACTAACGAGATCTCTCGTTATACAACCGTCTTCTATATCCAGACTAACGAGATCCGTCTGTACAACCGCCTTCTATATCTAGACTAACGAGATCCGTCTGCACAACCGTCTTCTATATCTAGACTAACGAGATCCGTCTGTACAACCGTCTTTTATATCTAGACTAACGAGATCCGTCTGCACAACCGTCTTCTATATCTAGACTAACGAGATCCGTCTGAACAACCGTCTTCTATATCTAGACTAACGAGATCCGTCTGTACAACCGCCTTCTATATCTAGACTAACGAGATACGTCGTTGTACAACCATCTTCTATATCTAGACTAACGCGATCCGTCTGTACAACCGTTTTCTATATCGAGACTAACGAGATCCGTCTGTACAACCGTCTTCTATATCTAGACTAACGGGATACGACGTTGGACAAACGTCTTCTATATCTAGACTAACGAGATCCGTCTGTACAACCGTCTTCTATATCTAGACTAACGAGATCCGTCTGTACAACCGTCTTCTATATCTAGACTAACGAGATCCGTCTGAACAACCGTCTTCTATATCTAGACTAACGAGATCCGTCTGTACAACCGTCTTCTATATCTAGACTAACGAGATCCGTCTGTACAACCGTCTTCTATATCTAGACTAACGAGATCCGTCTGTACAACCGTCTTCTATATCTAGACTAACGAGATCCGTCTGTACAACCGTCTTCTATATGTAGACTAACGAGATCTCTCGTTATACAACCGTCTTCTATATCTAGACTAACGAGATCCGTCTGTACAACCGCCTTCTATATCTAGACTAACGAGATCCGTCTGCACAACCGTCTTCTATATCTAGACTAACGAGATCCGTCTGTACAACCGTCTTTTATATCTAGACTAACGAGATCCGTCTGCACAACCGTCTTCTATATCTAGACTAACGAGATCCGTCTGAACAACCGTCTTCTATATCTAGACTCACGAGATCCGTCTGTACAACCGTCTTCTATATCTAGACTAACGAGACCCGTCTGTACAACCGTTTTCTATATCTAGACTAACGAGATCCGTCGTTGTACAACCGTCTTCTATATCTAGACTAACGAGATCCGTCTGTACAACCGTCTTCTATATCTAGACTAACGAGATCCGTCTGTACAACCGTCTTCTATATCTAGACTAACGAGATCCGTCTGTACAACCGTCTTCTATATCTAGACTAACGAGATCCGTCTGTACAACCGTCTTCTATATCTAGACTAACGAGATCCGTCTGTACAACCGTCTTCTATATCTAGACTAACGAGATCCGTCTGTACAACCGTCTTCTATATCTAGACTAACGAGATCCGTCTGTACAACCGTCTTCTATATCTAGACTAACGAGATCTCTCGTTATACAACCGTCTTCTATATCCAGACTAACGAGATCCGTCTGTACAACCGCCTTCTATATCTAGACTAACGAGATCCGTCTGCACAACCGTCTTCTATATCTAGACTAACGATATCCGTCTGTACAACCGTCTTTTATATCTAGACTAACGAGATCCGTCTGCACAACCGTCTTCTATATCTAGACTAACGAGATCCGTCTGAACAACCGTCTTCTATATCTAGACTAACGAGATCCGTCTGTACAACCGCCTTCTATATCTAGACTAACGAGATACGTCGTTGTACAACCATCTTCTATATCTAGACTAACGCGATCCGTCTGTACAACCGTTTTCTATATCGAGTCTAACGAGATCCGTCTGTACAACCGTCTTCTATATCTAGACTAACGGGATACGACGTGTGACAAACGTCTTCTATATCTAGACTAACGAGATCCGTCTGTACAACCGTCTTCTATATCTAGACTAACGAGATCCGTCTGAACAACCGTCTTCTATATCTAGACTAACGAGATCCGTCTGTACAACCGTCTTCTATATCTAGACTAACGAGATCCGTCTGTACAACCGTTTTCTATATCTAGACTAACGAGGTACGTCGTTGGACAAACGTCTTCAATATCTAGACTAACGAGATCCGTCTGTACAACCGTCTTCTATATCTAGACTAACGGGATCCGTCTGTACAACCGTCTTCTATATCTAGACTAACGAGATCTCTCGTTATACAACCGTCTTCTATATCTAGACTAACGAGATCCGTCTGTACAACCGTCTTCTATATCTAGACTAACGAGATCTCTCGTTATACAACCGTCTTCTATATCTAGACTAACGAGATCCGTCTGTACAACCGTCTTCTATATCTAGACTAACGAGATCCGTCTGTACAACCGTTTTCTATATCTAGACTAACGAGGTACGTCGTTGGACAAACGTCTTCAATATCTAGACTAACGAGATCCGTCTGTACAACCGTCTTCTATATCTAGACTAACGGGATCCGTCTGTACAACCGTCTTCTATATCTAGACTAACGAGATCTCTCGTTATACAACCGTCTTCTATATCTAGACTAACGAGATCCGTCTGTACAACCGTCTTCTATATCTAGACTAACGAGATCCGTCTGTACAACCGTCTTCTATATCTAGACTAACGAGATCTCTCGTTATACAACCGTCTTCTATATCTAGACTAACGGGATACGTCGTTGGACAAACGTCTTCTATATCTAGACTAACGAGATCCGTCTGTACAACCGTCTTCTATATCTAGACTAACGAGATCCGTCTGTACAACCGTCTTCTATATCTAGACTAACGATATCTCTCGTTATACAACCGTCTTCTATATCTAGACTAACGGGATCCGTCTGTACAACCGTCTTCTATATCTAGACTAACGAGATCCGTCTGTACAACCGTCTTCTATATCTAGACTAACGAGATCCATCTGTACAACCGTCTTCTATATCTAGACTAAGGAGATCCGTCTGTACAACCGTCATCTATATCTAGACTAACGAGACCCGTCTGTACAACCGTCTTCTATATCTAGACTAACGAGATCCGTCTGTACAACCGTCTTCTATATCTAGACTAACGAGATCCGTCTGTACAACCGTCTTCTATATCTAGACTAACGAGATCTCTCGTTATACAACCGTCTTCTATATCTAGACTAACGAGATCCGTCTGTACAACCGTCTTCTATATCTAGACTAACGAGATCCGTCTGTACAACCGTTTTCTATATCTAGACTAACGAGGTACGTCGTTGGACAAACGTCTTCAATATCTAGACTAACGAGATCCGTCTGTACAACCGTCTTCTATATCTACACTAACGAGATCCGTCTGTACAACCGTCTTCTATATCTAGACTAACGAGATCCGTCTGTACAACCGTCTTCTATATCTAGACTAACGAGATCTCTCGTTATACAACCGTCTTCTATATCCAGACTAACGAGATCCGTCTGTACAACCGCCTTCTATATCTAGACTAACGAGATCCGTCTGCACAACCGTCTTCTATATCTAGACTAACGAGATCCGTCTGTACAACCGTCTTTTATATCTAGACTAACGAGATCCGTCTGCACAACCGTCTTCTATATCTAGACTAACGAGATCCGTCTGAACAACCGTCTTCTATATCTAGACTAACGAGATCCGTCTGTACAACCGCCTTCTATATCTAGACTAACGAGATACGTCGTTGTACAACCATCTTCTATATCTAGACTAACGCGATCCGTCTGTACAACCGTTTTCTATATCGAGACTAACGAGATCCGTCTGTACAACCGTCTTCTATATCTAGACTAACGGGATACGACGTTGGACAAACGTCTTCTATATCTAGACTAACGAGATCCGTCTGTACAACCGTCTTCTATATCTAGACTAACGAGATCCGTCTGTACAACCGTCTTCTATATCTAGACTAACGAGATCCGTCTGAACAACCGTCTTCTATATCTAGACTAACGAGATCCGTCTGTACAACCGTCTTCTATATCTAGACTAACGAGATCCGTCTGTACAACCGTCTTCTATATCTAGACTAACGAGATCCGTCTGTACAACCGTCTTCTATATCTAGACTAACGAGATCCGTCTGTACAACCGTCTTCTATATGTAGACTAACGAGATCTCTCGTTATACAACCGTCTTCTATATCTAGACTAACGAGATCCGTCTGTACAACCGCCTTCTATATCTAGACTAACGAGATCCGTCTGCACAACCGTCTTCTATATCTAGACTAACGAGATCCGTCTGTACAACCGTCTTTTATATCTAGACTAACGAGATCCGTCTGCACAACCGTCTTCTATATCTAGACTAACGAGATCCGTCTGAACAACCGTCTTCTATATCTAGACTCACGAGATCCGTCTGTACAACCGTCTTCTATATCTAGACTAACGAGACCCGTCTGTACAACCGTTTTCTATATCTAGACTAACGAGATCCGTCGTTGTACAACCGTCTTCTATATCTAGACTAACGAGATCCGTCTGTACAACCGTCTTCTATATCTAGACTAACGAGATCCGTCTGTACAACCGTCTTCTATATCTAGACTAACGAGATCCGTCTGTACAACCGTCTTCTATATCTAGACTAACGAGATCCGTCTGTACAACCGTCTTCTATATCTAGACTAACGAGATCCGTCTGTACAACCGTCTTCTATATCTAGACTAACGAGATCCGTCTGTACAACCGTCTTCTATATCTAGACTAACGAGATCCGTCTGTACAACCGTCTTCTATATCTAGACTAACGAGATCTCTCGTTATACAACCGTCTTCTATATCCAGACTAACGAGATCCGTCTGTACAACCGCCTTCTATATCTAGACTAACGAGATCCGTCTGCACAACCGTCTTCTATATCTAGACTAACGATATCCGTCTGTACAACCGTCTTTTATATCTAGACTAACGAGATCCGTCTGCACAACCGTCTTCTATATCTAGACTAACGAGATCCGTCTGAACAACCGTCTTCTATATCTAGACTAACGAGATCCGTCTGTACAACCGCCTTCTATATCTAGACTAACGAGATACGTCGTTGTACAACCATCTTCTATATCTAGACTAACGCGATCCGTCTGTACAACCGTTTTCTATATCGAGTCTAACGAGATCCGTCTGTACAACCGTCTTCTATATCTAGACTAACGGGATACGACGTGTGACAAACGTCTTCTATATCTAGACTAACGAGATCCGTCTGTACAACCGTCTTCTATATCTAGACTAACGAGATCCGTCTGAACAACCGTCTTCTATATCTAGACTAACGAGATCCGTCTGTACAACCGTCTTCTATATCTAGACTAACGAGATCCGTCTGTACAACCGTTTTCTATATCTAGACTAACGAGGTACGTCGTTGGACAAACGTCTTCAATATCTAGACTAACGAGATCCGTCTGTACAACCGTCTTCTATATCTAGACTAACGGGATCCGTCTGTACAACCGTCTTCTATATCTAGACTAACGAGATCTCTCGTTATACAACCGTCTTCTATATCTAGACTAACGAGATCCGTCTGTACAACCGTCTTCTATATCTAGACTAACGAGATCTCTCGTTATACAACCGTCTTCTATATCTAGACTAACGAGATCCGTCTGTACAACCGTCTTCTATATCTAGACTAACGAGATCCGTCTGTACAACCGTTTTCTATATCTAGACTAACGAGGTACGTCGTTGGACAAACGTCTTCAATATCTAGACTAACGAGATCCGTCTGTACAACCGTCTTCTATATCTAGACTAACGGGATCCGTCTGTACAACCGTCTTCTATATCTAGACTAACGAGATCTCTCGTTATACAACCGTCTTCTATATCTAGACTAACGAGATCCGTCTGTACAACCGTCTTCTATATCTAGACTAACGAGATCCGTCTGTACAACCGTCTTCTATATCTAGACTAACGAGATCTCTCGTTATACAACCGTCTTCTATATCTAGACTAACGGGATACGTCGTTGGACAAACGTCTTCTATATCTAGACTAACGAGATCCGTCTGTACAACCGTCTTCTATATCTAGACTAACGAGATCCGTCTGTACAACCGTCTTCTATATCTAGACTAACGATATCTCTCGTTATACAACCGTCTTCTATATCTAGACTAACGGGATCCGTCTGTACAACCGTCTTCTATATCTAGACTAACGAGATCCGTCTGTACAACCGTCTTCTATATCTAGACTAACGAGATCCATCTGTACAACCGTCTTCTATATCTAGACTAAGGAGATCCGTCTGTACAACCGTCATCTATATCTAGACTAACGAGACCCGTCTGTACAACCGTCTTCTATATCTAGACTAACGAGATCCGTCTGTACAACCGTCTTCTATATCTAGACTAACGAGATCCGTCTGTACAACCGTCTTCTATATCTAGACTAACGAGATCTCTCGTTATACAACCGTCTTCTATATCTAGACTAACGAGATCCGTCTGTACAACCGTCTTCTATATCTAGACTAACGAGATCCGTCTGTACAACCGTTTTCTATATCTAGACTAACGAGGTACGTCGTTGGACAAACGTCTTCAATATCTAGACTAACGAGATCCGTCTGTACAACCGTCTTCTATATCTAGACTAACGAGATCCGTCTGTACAACCGTCTTCTATATCTAGACTAACGAGATCCGTCTGTACAACCGTCTTCTATATCTAGACTAACGAGATCCGTCTGTACAACCGTCTTCTATAACTAGACTAACGAGATCCGTCTGTACAACCGTCTTCTATATCTAGACTAACGAGATCCGTCTGTACAACCGTCTTCTATATCTAGACTAACGAGATCTCTCGTTATACAACCGTCTTCTATATCTAGACTAACGAGATCCGTCTGTACAACCGCCTTCTATATCTAGACTAACGAGATCCGTCTGCACAACCGTCTTCTATATCTAGACTAACGAGATCCGTCTGTACAACCGTCTTTTATATCTAGACTAACGAGATCCTTCTGCACAACCGCCTTCTATATCTAGACTAACGAGATCCGTCTGCACAACCGTCTTCTATATCTAGACTAACGAGATCCGTCTGTACAACCGTCTTCTATATCTAGACTAACGAGATCCGTCTGTACAACCGTCTTTTATATCTAGACTAACGAGATCCGTCTGCACAACCGTCTTCAATATCTAGACTAACGAGATCCGTCTGTACAACCGTCTTGTATATCTAGACTAACGGGATCCGTCTGTACAACCGTCTTCTATATCTAGACTAACGAGATCCGTCTGTACAACCGTCTTCTATATCTAGACTAATGAGATCCGTCTGTACAACCGTCTTCTATATCTAGACTAACGAGATCCGTCTGTACAACCGTCTTCTATATCTAGACTAACGAGATCTCTCGTTATACAACCGTCTTCTATATCTAGACTAACGAGATCCGTCTGTACAACCGTCTTCTATATCTAGACTAACGAGATCCGTCTGTACAACCGTTTTCTATATCTAGACTAACGAGGTACGTCGTTGGACAAACGTCTTCAATATCTAGACTAACGAGATCCGTCTGTACAACCGTCTTCTATATCTAGACTAACGAGATCCGTCTGTACAACCGTCTTCTATATCTAGACTAACGAGATCCGTCTGTACAACCGTCTTCTATATCTAGACTAACGAGATCCGTCTGTACAACCGTCTTCTATAACTAGACTAACGAGATCCGTCTGTACAACCGTCTTCTATATCTAGACTAACGAGATCCGTCTGTACAACCGTCTTCTATATCTAGACTAACGAGATCCGTCTGCACAACCGTCTTCTATATCTAGACTAACGAGATCCGTCTGAACAACCGTCTTCTATATCTAGACTCACGAGATCCGTCTGTACAACCGTCTTCTATATCTAGACTAACGAGACCCGTCTGTACAACCGTTTTCTATATCTAGACTAACGAGATCCGTCGTTGTACAACCGTCTTCTATATCTAGACTAACGAGATCCGTCTGTACAACCGTCTTCTATATCTAGACTAACGAGATCCGTCTGTACAACCGTCTTCTATATCTAGACTAACGAGATCCGTCTGTACAACCGTCTTCTATATCTAGACTAACGAGATCCGTCTGTACAACCGTCTTCTATATCTAGACTAACGAGATCCGTCTGTACAACCGTCTTCTATATCTAGACTAACGAGATCCGTCTGTACAACCGTCTTCTATATCTAGACTAACGAGATCCGTCTGTACAACCGTCTTCTATATCTAGACTAACGAGATCCGTCTGTACAACCGTCTTCTATATCTAGACTAACGAGATCCGTCTGTACAACCGTCTTCTATATCTAGACTAACGAGATCTCTCGTTATACAACCGTCTTCTATATCCAGACTAACGAGATCCGTCTGTACAACCGCCTTCTATATCTAGACTAACGAGATCCGTCTGCACAACCGTCTTCTATATCTAGACTAACGAGATCCGTCTGTACAACCGTCTTTTATATCTAGACTAACGAGATCCGTCTGCACAACCGTCTTCTATATCTAGACTAACGAGATCCGTCTGAACAACCGTCTTCTATATCTAGACTCACGAGATCCGTCTGTACAACCGTCTTCTATATCTAGACTAACGAGACCCGTCTGTACAACCGTTTTCTATATCTAGACTCACGAGATCCGTCTGTACAACCGTCTTCTATATCTAGACTAACGAGACCCGTCTGTACAACCGTTTTCTATATCTAGACTAACGAGATCCGTCGTTGTACAACCGTCTTCTATATCTAGACTAACGAGATCCGTCTGTACAACCGTCTTCTATATCTAGACTAACGAGATCCGTCTGTACAACCGTCTTCTATATCTAGACTAACGAGATCCGTCTGTACAACCGTCTTCTATATCTAGACTAACGAGATCCGTCTGTACAACCGTCTTCTATATCTAGACTAACGAGATCCGTCTGTACAACCGTCTTCTATATCTAGACTAACGAGATCCGTCTGTACAACCGTCTTCTATATCTAGACTAACGAGAACCGTCTGTACAACCGTCTTCTATATCTAGACTAACGAGATCTCTCGTTATACAACCGTCTTCTATATCCAGACTAACGAGATCCGTCTGTACAACCGCCTTCTATATCTAGACTAACGAGATCCGTCTGCACAACCGTCTTCTATATCTAGACTAACGATATCCGTCTGTACAACCGTCTTTTATATCTAGACTAACGAGATCCGTCTGTACAACCGTCTTCTATATCTAGACTAACGAGATCCGTCTGTACAACCGTCTTCTATATCTAGACTAACGAGATCCGTCTGTACAACCGTCTTCTATATCTAGACTAACGAGATCCGTCTGTACAACCGTCTTCTATAACTAGACTAACGACATCCGTCTGTACAACCGTCTTCTATATCTAGACTAACGAGATCCGTCTGTACAACCGTCTTCTATATCTAGACTAACGAGATCCGTCTGCACAACCGTCTTCTATATCTAGACTAACGAGATCCGTCTGAACAACCGTCTTCTATATCTAGACTCACGAGATCCGTCTGTACAACCGTCTTCTATATCTAGACTAACGAGACCCGTCTGTACAACCGTTTTCTATATCTAGACTAACGAGATCCGTCTGTACAACCGTCTTCTATATCTAGACTAACGAGATCCGTCTGTACAACCGTCTTCTATATCTAGACTAACGAGATCCGTCTGTACAACCGTCTTCTATAACTAGACTAACGAGATCCGTCTGTACAACCGTCTTCTATATCTAGACTAACGAGATCCGTCTGTACAACCGTCTTCTATATCTAGACTAACGAGATCTCTCGTTATACAACCGTCTTCTATATCTAGACTAACGAGATCCGTCTGTACAACCGCCTTCTATATCTAGACTAACGAGATCCGTCTGCACAACCGTCTTCTATATCTAGACTATCGAGATCCGTCTGTACAACCGTCTTTTATATCTAGACTAACGAGATCCTTCTGCACAACCGCCTTCTATATCTAGACTAACGAGATCCGTCTGCACAACCGTCTTCTATATCTAGACTAACGAGATCCGTCTGTACAACCGTCTTCTATATCTAGACTAACGAGATCCGTCTGTACAACCGTCTTTTATATCTAGACTAACGAGATCCGTCTGCACAACCGTCTTCAATATCTAGACTAACGAGATCCGTCTGTACAACCGTCTTGTATATCTAGACTAACGGGATCCGTCTGTACAACCGTCTTCTATATCTAGACTAACGAGATCCGTCTGTACAACCGTCTTCTATATCTAGACTAATGAGATCCGTCTGTACAACCGTCTTCTATATCTAGACTAACGAGATCCGTCTGTACAACCGTCTTCTATATCTAGACTAACGAGATCTCTCGTTATACAACCGTCTTCTATATCTAGACTAACGAGATCCGTCTGTACAACCGTCTTCTATATCTAGACTAACGAGATCCGTCTGTACAACCGTTTTCTATATCTAGACTAACGAGGTACGTCGTTGGACAAACGTCTTCAATATCTAGACTAACGAGATCCGTCTGTACAACCGTCTTTTATATCTAGACTAACGAGATCCGTCTGCACAACCGTCTTCTATATCTAGACTAACGAGATCCGTCTGAACAACCGTCTTCTATATCTAGACTCACGAGATCCGTCTGTACAACCGTCTTCTATATCTAGACTAACGAGACCCGTCTGTACAACCGTTTTCTATATCTAGACTCACGAGATCCGTCTGTACAACCGTCTTCTATATCTAGACTAACGAGACCCGTCTGTACAACCGTTTTCTATATCTAGACTAACGAGATCCGTCGTTGTACAACCGTCTTCTATATCTAGACTAACGAGATCCGTCTGTACAACCGTCTTCTATATCTAGACTAACGAGATCCGTCTGTACAACCGTCTTCTATATCTAGACTAACGAGATCCGTCTGTACAACCGTCTTCTATATCTAGACTAACGAGATCCGTCTGTACAACCGTCTTCTATATCTAGACTAACGAGATCCGTCTGTACAACCGTCTTCTATATCTAGACTAACGAGATCCGTCTGTACAACCGTCTTCTATATCTAGACTAACGAGAACCGTCTGTACAACCGTCTTCTATATCTAGACTAACGAGATCTCTCGTTATACAACCGTCTTCTATATCCAGACTAACGAGATCCGTCTGTACAACCGCCTTCTATATCTAGACTAACGAGATCCGTCTGCACAACCGTCTTCTATATCTAGACTAACGATATCCGTCTGTACAACCGTCTTTTATATCTAGACTAACGAGATCCGTCTGTACAACCGTCTTCTATATCTAGACTAACGAGATCCGTCTGTACAACCGTCTTCTATATCTAGACTAACGAGATCCGTCTGTACAACCGTCTTCTATATCTAGACTAACGAGATCCGTCTGTACAACCGTCTTCTATAACTAGACTAACGAGATCCGTCTGTACAACCGTCTTCTATATCTAGACTAACGAGATCCGTCTGTACAACCGTCTTCTATATCTAGACTAACGAGATCCGTCTGCACAACCGTCTTCTATATCTAGACTAACGAGATCCGTCTGAACAACCGTCTTCTATATCTAGACTCACGAGATCCGTCTGTACAACCGTCTTCTATATCTAGACTAACGAGACCCGTCTGTACAACCGTTTTCTATATCTAGACTAACGAGATCCGTCGTTGTACAACCGTCTTCTATATCTAGACTAACGAGATCCGTCTGTACAACCGTCTTCTATATCTAGACTAACGAGATCCGTCTGTACAACCGTCTTCTATATCTAGACTAACGAGATCCGTCTGTACAACCGTCTTCTATATCTAGACTAACGAGATCCGTCTGTACAACCGTCTTCTATATCTAGACTAACGAGATCCGTCTGTACAACCGTCTTCTATATCTAGACTAACGAGATCCGTCTGTACAACCGTCTTCTATATCTAGACTAACGAGATCCGTCTGTACAACCGTCTTCTATATCTAGACTAACGAGATCCGTCTGTACAACCGTCTTCTATATCTAGACTAACGAGATCCGTCTGTACAACCGTCTTCTATATCTAGACTAACGAGATCCGTCTGTACAACCGTCTTCTATATCTAGACTAACGAGATCTCTCGTTATACAACCGTCTTCTATATCCAGACTAACGAGATCCGTCTGTACAACCGCCTTCTATATCTAGACTAACGAGATCCGTCTGCACAACCGTCTTCTATATCTAGACTAACGAGATCCGTCTGTACAACCGTCTTTTATATCTAGACTAACGAGATCCGTCTGCACAACCGTCTTCTATATCTAGACTAACGAGATCCGTCTGAACAACCGTCTTCTATATCTAGACTAACGAGATCCGTCTGTACAACCGCCTTCTATATCTAGACTAACGAGATACGTCGTTGTACAACCATCTTCTATATCTAGACTAACGCGATCCGTCTGTACAACCGTTTTCTATATCGAGACTAACGAGATCCGTCTGTACAACCGTCTTCTATATCTAGACTAACGGGATACGACGTTGGACAAACGTCTTCTATATCTAGACTAACGAGATCCGTCTGTACAACCGTCTTCTATATCTAGACTAACGAGATCCGTCTGTACAACCGTCTTCTATATCTAGACTAACGAGATCCGTCTGAACAACCGTCTTCTATATCTAGACTAACGAGATCCGTCTGTACAACCGTCTTCTATATCTAGACTAACGAGATCCGTCTGTACAACCGTCTTCTATATCTAGACTAACGAGATCCGTCTGTACAACCGTCTTCTATATCTAGACTAACGAGATCCGTCTGTACAACCGTCTTCTATATGTAGACTAACGAGATCTCTCGTTATACAACCGTCTTCTATATCTAGACTAACGAGATCCGTCTGTACAACCGCCTTCTATATCTAGACTAACGAGATCCGTCTGCACAACCGTCTTCTATATCTAGACTAACGAGATCCGTCTGTACAACCGTCTTTTATATCTAGACTAACGAGATCCGTCTGCACAACCGTCTTCTATATCTAGACTAACGAGATCCGTCTGAACAACCGTCTTCTATATCTAGACTCACGAGATCCGTCTGTACAACCGTCTCCTATATCTAGACTAACGAGACCCGTCTGTACAACCGTTTTCTATATCTAGACTAACGAGATCCGTCGTTGTACAACCGTCTTCTATATCTAGACTAACGAGATCCGTCTGTACAACCGTCTTCTATATCTAGACTAACGAGATCCGTCTGTACAACCGTCTTCTATATCTAGACTAACGAGATCCGTCTGTACAACCGTCTTCTATATCTAGACTAACGAGATCCGTCTGTACAACCGTCTTCTATATCTAGACTAACGAGATCCGTCTGTACAACCGTCTTCTATATCTAGACTAACGAGATCCGTCTGTACAACCGTCTTCTATATCTAGACTAACGAGATCCGTCTGTACAACCGTCTTCTACATCTAGACTAACGAGATCCGTCTGTACAACCGTCTTCTATATCTAGACTAACGAGATCTCTCGTTATACAACCGTCTTCTATATCCAGACTAACGAGATCCGTCTGTACAACCGCCTTCTATATCTAGACTAACGAGATCCGTCTGCACAACCGTCTTCTATATCTAGACTAACGATATCCGTCTGTACAACCGTCTTTTATATCTAGACTAACGAGATCCGTCTGCACAACCGTCTTCTATATCTAGACTAACGAGATCCGTCTGAACAACCGTCTTCTATATCTAGACTAACGAGATCCGTCTGTACAACCGCCTTCTATATCTAGACTAACGAGATACGTCGTTGTACAAACATCTTCTATATCTAGACTAACGCGATCCGTCTGTACAACCGTTTTCTATATCGAGTCTAACGAGATCCGTCTGTACAACCGTCTTCTATATCTAGACTAACGGGATACGACGTGTGACAAACGTCTTCTATATCTAGACTAACGAGATCCGTCTGTACAACCGTCTTCTATATCTAGACTAACGAGATCCGTCTGAACAACCGTCTTCTATATCTAGACTAACGAGATCCGTCTGTACAACCGTCTTCTATATCTAGACTAACGAGATCCGTCTGTACAACCGTCTTCTATATCTAGACTAACGAGATCTCTCGTTATACAACCGTCTTCTATATCTAGACTAACGAGATCCGTCTGTACAACCGTCTTCTATATCTAGACTAACGAGATCCGTCTGTACAACCGTCTTCTATATCTAGACTAACGAGATCTCTCGTTATACAACCGTCTTCTATATCTAGACTAACGGGATACGTCGTTGGACAAACGTCTTCTATATCTAGACTAACGAGATCCGTCTGTACAACCGTCTTCTATATCTAGACTAACGAGATCCGTCTGTACAACCGTCTTCTATATCTAGACTAACGATATCTCTCGTTATACAACCGTCTTCTATATCTAGACTAACGGGATCCGTCTGTACAACCGTCTTCTATATCTAGACTAACGAGATCCGTCTGTACAACCGTCTTCTATATCTAGACTAACGAGATCCATCTGTACAACCGTCTTCTATATCTAGACTAAGGAGATCCGTCTGTACAACCGTCATCTATATCTAGACTAACGAGACCCGTCTGTACAACCGTCTTCTATATCTAGACTAACGAGATCCGTCTGTACAACCGTCTTCTATATCTAGACTAACGAGATCCGTCTGTACAACCGTCTTCTATATCTAGACTAACGAGATCTCTCGTTATACAACCGTCTTCTATATCTAGACTAACGAGATCCGCCTGTACAACCGTCTTCTATATCTAGACTAACGAGATCCGTCTGTACAACCGTTTTCTATATCTAGACTAACGAGGTACGTCGTTGGACAAACGTCTTCAATATCTAGACTAACGAGATCCGTCTGTACAACCGTCTTCTATATCTAGACTAACGAGATCCGTCTGTACAACCGTCTTCTATATCTAGACTAACGAGATCCGTCTGTACAACCGTCTTCTATATCTAGACTAACGAGATCTCTCGTTATACAACCGTCTTCTATATCTAGACTAACGGGATACGTCGTTGGACAAACGTCTTCTATATCTAGACTAACGAGATCCGTCTGTACAACCGTCTTCTATATCTAGACTAACGAGATCCGTCTGTACAACCGTCTTCTATATCTAGACTAACGATATCTCTCGTTATACAACCGTCTTCTATATCTAGACTAACGGGATCCGTCTGTACAACCGTCTTCTATATCTAGACTAACGAGATCCGTCTGTACAACCGTCTTCTATATCTAGACTAACGAGATCCATCTGTACAACCGTCTTCTATATCTAGACTAAGGAGATCCGTCTGTACAACCGTCATCTATATCTAGACTAACGAGACCCGTCTGTACAACCGTCTTCTATATCTAGACTAACGAGATCCGTCTGTACAACCGTCTTCTATATCTAGACTAACGAGATCCGTCTGTACAACCGTCTTCTATATCTAGACTAACGAGATCTCTCGTTATACAACCGTCTTCTATATCTAGACTAACGAGATCCGCCTGTACAACCGTCTTCTATATCTAGACTAACGAGATCCGTCTGTACAACCGTTTTCTATATCTAGACTAACGAGGTACGTCGTTGGACAAACGTCTTCAATATCTAGACTAACGAGATCCGTCTGTACAACCGTCTTCTATATCTAGACTAACGAGATCCGTCTGTACAACCGTCTTCTATATCTAGACTAACGAGATCCGTCTGTACAACCGTCTTCTATATCTAGACTAACGAGATCTCTCGTTATACAACCGTCTTCTATATCCAGACTAACGAGATCCGTCTGTACAACCGTCTTTTATATCTAGACTAACGAGATCCGTCTGCACAACCGTCTTCTATATCTAGACTAACGAGATCCGTCTGTACAACCGTCTTTTATATCTAGACTAACGAGATCCGTCTGCACAACCGTCTTCTATATCTAGACTAACGAGATCCGTCTGAACAACCGTCTTCTATATCTAGACTAACGAGATCCGTCTGTACAACCGCCTTCTATATCTAGACTAACGAGATACGTCGTTGTACAACCATCTTCTATATCTAGACTAACGCGATCCGTCTGTACAACCGTTTTCTATATCGAGACTAACGAGATCCGTCTGTACAACCGTCTTCTATATCTAGACTAACGGGATACGACGTTGGACAAACGTCTTCTATATCTAGACTAACGAGATCCGTCTGTACAACCGTCTTCTATATCTAGACTAACGAGATCCGTCTGTACAACCGTCTTCTATATCTAGACTAACGAGATCTCTCGTTATACAACCGTCTTCTATATCTAGACTAACGAGATCCGTCTGTACAACCGTCTTCTATATCTAGACTAACGAGATCCGTCTGTACAACCGTTTTCTATATCTAGACTAACGAGGTACGTCGTTGGACAAACGTCTTCAATATCTAGACTAACGAGATCCGTCTGTACAACCGTCTTCTATATCTAGACTAACGAGATCCGTCTGTACAACCGTCTTCTATATCTAGACTAACGAGATCCGTCTGTACAACCGTCTTCTATATCTAGACTAACGAGATCCGTCTGTACAACCGTCTTCTATAACTAGACTAACGAGATCCGTCTGTACAACCGTCTTCTATATCTAGACTAACGAGATCCGTCTGTACAACCGTCTTCTATATCTAGACTAACGAGATCTCTCGTTATACAACCGTCTTCTATATCTAGAGTAACGAGATCCGTCTGTACAACCGCCTTCTATATCTAGACTAACGAGATCCGTCTGCACAACCGTCTTCTATATCTAGACTAACGAGATCCGTCTGTACAACCGTCTTTTATATCTAGACTAACGAGATCCTTCTGCACAACCGCCTTCTATATCTAGACTAACGAGATCCGTCTGCACAACCGTCTTCTATATCTAGACTAACGAGATCCGTCTGTACAACCGTCTTTTATATCTAGACTAACGAGATCCGTCTGCACAACCGTCTTCAATATCTAGACTAACGAGATCCGTCTGTACAACCGTCTTCTATATCTAGACTAACGGGATCCGTCTGTACAACCGTCTTCTATATCTAGACTAACGAGATCCGTCTGTACAACCGTCTTCTATATCTAGACTAATGAGATCCGTCTGTACAACCGTCTTCTATATCTAGACTAACGAGATCCGTCTGTACAACCGCCTTCTATATCTAGACTAACGAGATACGTCGTTGTACAACCATCTTCTATATCTAGACTAACGCGATCCGTCTGTACAACCGTTTTCTATATCGAGACTAACGAGATCCGTCTGTACAACCGTCTTCTATATCTAGACTAACGGGATACGACGTTGGACAAACGTCTTCTATATCTAGACTAACGAGATCCGTCTGTACAACCGTCTTCTATATCTAGACTAACGAGATCCGTCTGTACAACCGTTTTCTATATCTAGACTAACGAGATCCGTCTGAACAACCGTCTTCTATATCTAGACTAACGAGATCCGTCTGTACAACCGTCTTCTATATCTAGACTAACGAGATCCGTCTGTACAACCGTCTTCTATATCTAGACTAACGAGATCTCTCGTTATACAACCGTCTTCTATATCTAGACTAACGGGATACGTCGTTGGACAAACGTCTTCTATATCTAGACTAACGAGATCCGTCTGTACAACCGTCTTCTATATCTAGACTAACGAGATCCGTCTGTACAACCGTCTTCTATATCTAGACTAACGAGATCCGTCTGTACAACCGTCTTCTATATCTAGACTAACGAGATCTCTCGTTATACAACCGTCTTCTATATCTAGACTAACGGGATCCGTCTGTACAACCGTCTTCTATATCTAGACTAACGAGATCTCTCGTTATACAACCGTCTTCTATATCTAGACTAACGAGATCCGTCTGTACAACCGCCTTCTATATCTAGACTAACGAGATCCATCTGTACAACCGTCTTCTATATCTAGACTAAGGAGATCCGTCTGTACAACCGTCATCTATATCTAGACTAACGAGACCCGTCTGTACAACCGTCTTCTATATCTAGACTAACGAGATCCATCTGTACAACCGTCTTCTATATCTAGACTAATGAGATCCGTCTGTACAACCGTCATCTATATCTAGACTAACGAGACCCGTCTGTACAACCGTCTTCTATATCTAGACTAACGAGATCTCTCGTTATACAACCCTCTTCTATATCTAGACTAACGAGATCCGTCTGTACAACCGTCTTCTATATCTAGACTAACGAGATCCGTCTGTACAACCGTCTTCTATATCTAGACTAACGAGATCCGTCTGTACAACCGTCTTCTATATCTAGACTAACGAGATCCGTCTGTACAACCGTCTTCTATATCTAGACTAACGAGATCCATCTGTACAACCGTCTTCTATATCTAGACTAACGAGATCCATCTGTACAACCGTCTTCTATATCTAGACTAATGAGATCCGTCTGTACAACCGTCATCTATATCTAGACTAACGAGACCCGTCTGTACAACCGTCTTCTATATCTAGACTAACGGGATACGGCGTTGGACAAACGTCTTCTATATCTAGACTAACGAGATCCGTCTGTACAACCGTCTTCTATATCTAGACTAACGAGATCCGTCTGTACAACCGTCTTCTATATCTAGACTAACGAGATCCGTCTGTACAACCGTCTTCTATATCTAGACTAACGAGATCCGTCTGTACAACCGTCTTCTATATCTAGACTAACGAGATCTCTCGTTATACAACCGTCTTCTATATCTAGACTAACGGGATACGTCGTTGGACAAACGTCTTCTATATCTAGACTAACGAGATCCGTCTGTACAACCGTCTTCTATATCTAGACTAACGAGATCCGTCTGTACAACCGTCTTCTATATCTAGACTAACGATATCTCTCGTTATACAACCGTCTTCTATATCTAGACTAACGAGATCCGTCTGTACAACCGTCTTCTATATCTAGACTAACGAGATCTCTCGTTATACAACCGTCTTCTATATCTAGACTAACGAGATCCGTCTGTACAACCGCCTTCTATATCTAGACTAAGGAGATCCGTCTGTACAACCGTCATCTATATCTAGACTAACGAGATCCGTCTGAACAACCGTCTTCTATATCTAGACTAAGGAGATCCGTCTGTACAACCGTCATCTATATCTAGACTAACGAGATCCGTCTGAACAACCGTCTTCTATATCTAGACTAACGAGATCCGTCTGCACAACCGTCTTCTATATCTAGACTAACGAGATCCGTCTGAACAACCGTCTTCTATATCTAGACTAACGAGATCCGTCTGTACAACCGTCTTCTATATCTAGACTAACGAGATCTCCCGTTATACAACCGTCTTCTATATCTAGACTAACGGGATACGTCGTTGGACAAACGTCTTCTATATCTAGACTAACGAGATCCGTCTGAACAACCGTCTTCTATATCTAGACTAACGAGATCCGTCTGTACAACCGCCTTCTATATCTAGACTAACGAGATACGTCGTTGTACAACCATCTTCTATATCTAGACTAACGCGATCCGTCTGTACAACCGTTTTCTATATCGAGACTAACGAGATCCGTCTGTACAACCGTCTTCTATATCTAGACTAACGGGATACGACGTTGGACAAACGTCTTCTATATCTAGACTAACGAGATCCGTCTGTACAACCGTCTTCTATATCTAGACTAACGAGATCCGTCTGTACAACCGTTTTCTATATCTAGACTAACGAGATCCGTCTGTACAACCGTCTTCTATATCTAGACTAACGAGATCCATCTGTACAACCGTCTTCTATATCTAGACTAACGAGATCCGTCTGTACAACCGTCTTCTATATCTAGACTAACGAGATCCGTCTGTACAACCGTCTTCTATATCTAGACTAACGAGATCTCTCGTTATACAACCGTCTTCTATATCTAGACTAACGAGATCCGTCTGTACAACCGTCTTCTATATCTAGACTAACGAGATGCGTCTGTACAACCGTTTTCTATATCTAGACTAACGAGATCCGTCTGTACAACCGTCTTCTATATCTAGACTAACGAGATCCGTCTGTACAACCGTCTTCTATATCTAGACTAACGAGATCTCTCGTTATACAACCGTCTTCTATATCTAGACTAACGGGATACGTCGTTGGACAAACGTCTTCTATATCTAGACTAACGAGATCCGTCTGTACAACCGTCTTCTATATCTAGACTAACGAGATCCGTCTGTACAACCGTCTTCTATATCTAGACTAACGATATCTCTCGTTATACAACCGTCTTCTATATCTAGACTAACGGGATCCGTCTGTACAACCGTCTTCTATATCTAGACTAACGAGATCTCTCGTTATACAACCGTCTTCTATATCTAGACTAACGAGATCCGTCTGTACAACCGTCTTCTATATCTAGACTAACGAGATCCATCTGTACAACCGTCTTCTATATCTAGACTAAGGAGATCCGTCTGTACAACCGTCATCTATATCTAGACTAACGAGACCCGTCTGTACAACCGTCTTCTATATCTAGACTAACGAGATCCGTCTGCACAACCGTCTTCTATATCTAGACTAACGAGATCCGTCTGAACAACCGTCTTCTATATCTAGACTAACGAGATCCGTCTGTACAACCGCCTTCTATATCTAGACTAACGAGATACGTCGTTGTACAACCATCTTCTATATCTAGACTAACGCGATCCGTCTGTACAACCGTTTTCTATATCGAGACTAACGAGATCCGTCTGTACAACCGTCTTCTATATCTAGACTAACGGGATACGACGTTGGACAAACGTCTTCTATATCTAGACTAACGAGATCCGTCTGTACAACCGTCTTCTATATCTAGACTAACGAGATAAGTCTGTACAACCGTTTTCTATATCTAGACTAACGAGATCCGTCTGAACAACCGTCTTCTATATCTAGACTAACGAGATCCGTCTGTACAACCGTCTTCTATATCTAGACTAACGAGATCCGTCTGTACAACCGTCTTCTATATCTAGACTAACGAGATCCGTCTGTACAACCGTCTTCTATATCTAGACTAACGAGATCCGTCTGTACAACCGTCTTCTATATCTAGACTAACGAGATCTCTCGTTATACAACCGTCTTCTATATCTAGACTAACGGGATACGTCGTTGGACAAACGTCTTCTATATCTAGACTAACGAGATCCGTCTGTACAACCGTCTTCTATATCTAGACTAACGAGATCCGTCTGTACAACCGTCTTCTATATCTAGACTAACGATATCTCTCGTTATACAACCGTCTTCTATATCTAGACTAACGGGATCCGTCTGTACAACCGTCTTCTATATCTAGACTAACGAGATCTCTCGTTATACAACCGTCTTCTATATCTAGACTAACGAGATCCGTCTGTACAACCGTCTTCTATATCTAGACTAACGAGATCCATCTGTACAACCGTCTTCTATATCTAGACTAAGGAGATCCGTCTGTACAACCGTCTTCTATATCTAGACTAACGAGATCT
This sequence comes from Andrena bicolor, assembly GCA_960531205.1. NCBI lineage: Eukaryota > Metazoa > Arthropoda > Insecta > Hymenoptera > Andrenidae > Andrena > Andrena bicolor. The sequence goes on from CAUIJW010000096.1 coordinate 834,558, forward strand.
CTCGTTATACAACCGTCTTCTATATCTAGACTAACGGGATACGTCGTTGGACAAACGTCTTCTATATCTAGACTAACGAGATCCGTCTGTACAACCGTCTTCTATGTCTAGACTAACGATATCTCTCGTTATACAACCGTCTTCTATATCTAGACTAACGGGATCCGTCTGTACAACCGTCTTCTATATCTAGACTAACGAGATCTCTCGTTATACAACCGTCTTCTATATCTAGACTAACGAGATCCGTCTGTACAACCGTCTTCTATATCTAGACTAACGAGATCCATCTGTACAACCGTCTTCTATATCTAGACTAAGGAGATCCGTCTGTACAACCGTCATCTATATCTAGACTAACGAGATCCGTCTGTACAACCGTCTTCTATATCTAGACTAACGAGATCCGTCTGTACAACCGTCTTCTATATCTAGACTAACGAGATCCGTCTGTACAACCGTCTTCTATATCTAGACTAACGATATCTCTCGTTATACAACCGTCTTCTATATCTAGACTAACGGGATTCGTCTGTACAACCGTCTTCTATATCTAGACTAACGAGATCTCTCGTTATACAACCGTCTTCTATATCTAGACTAACGAGATCCGTCTGTACAACCGCCTTCTATATCTAGACTAACGAGATCCATCTGTACAACCGTCTTCTATATCTAGACTAAGGAGATCCGTCTGTACAACCGTCATCTATATCTAGACTAACGAGACCCGTCTGTACAACCGTCTTCTATATCTAGACTAACGAGATCCATCTGTACAACCGTCTTCTATATCTAGACTAATGAGATCCGTCTGTACAACCGTCATCTATATCTAGACTAACGAGACCCGTCTGTACAACCGTCTTCTATATCTAGACTAACGAGATCTCTCGTTATACAACCCTCTTCTATATCTAGACTAACGAGATCCGTCTGTACAACCGTCTTCTATATCTAGACTAACGAGATCCGTCTGTACAACCGTCTTCTATATCTAGACTAACGAGATCCGTCTGTACAACCGTCTTCTATATCTAGACTAACGAGATCCGTCTGTACAACCGTCTTCTATATCTAGACTAACGAGATCCATCTGTACAACCGTCTTCTATATCTAGACTAATGAGATCCGTCTGTACAACCGTCATCTATATCTAGACTAACGAGACCCGTCTGTACAACCGTCTTCTATATCTAGACTAACGGGATACGGCGTTGGACAAACGTCTTCTATATCTAGACTAACGAGATCCGTCTGTACAACCGTCTTCTATATCTAGACTAACGAGATCCGTCTGTACAACCGTCTTCTATATCTAGACTAACGAGATCCGTCTGTACAACCGTCTTCTATATCTAGACTAACGAGATCCGTCTGTACAACCGTCTTCTATATCTAGACTAACGAGATCCATCTGTACAACCGTCTTCTATATCTAGACTAATGAGATCCGTCTGTACAACCGTCATCTATATCTAGACTAACGAGACCCGTCTGTACAACCGTCTTCTATATCTAGACTAACGGGATACGGCGTTGGACAAACGTCTTCTATATCTAGACTAACGAGATCCGTCTGTACAACCGTCTTCTATATCTAGACTAACGAGATCCGTCTGTACAACCGTCTTCTATATCTAGACTAACGAGATCCGTCTGTACAACCGTCTTCTATATCTAGACTAACGAGATCCGTCTGTACAACCGTCTTCTATAACTAGACTAACGAGATCCGTCTGTACAACCGTCTTCTATATCTAGACTAACGAGATCCGTCTGTACACCCGTCTTCTATATCTAGACTAACGAGATCTCTCGTTATACAACCGTCTTCTATATCTAGACTAACGAGATCCGTCTGTACAACCGCCTTCTATATCTAGACTAACGAGATCCGTCTGCACAACCGTCTTCTATATCTAGACTAACGAGATCCGTCTGTACAACCGTCTTTTATATCTAGACTAACGAGATCCGTCTGCACAACCGTCTTCTATATCTAGACTAACGAGATCCGTCTGAACAACCGTCTTCTATATCTAGACTAACGAGATCCGTCTGTACAACCGCCTTCTATATCTAGACTAACGAGATACGTCGTTGTACAACCATCTTCTATATCTAGACTAACGCGATCCGTCTGTACAACCGTTTTCTATATCGAGACTAACGAGATCCGTCTGTACAACCGTCTTCTATATGTAGACTAACGAGATCCGTCTGTACAACCGTTTTCTATATCTAGACTAACGCGATCCGTCTGTACAACCGTCTTCTATATCTAGACTAACGATATCTCTCGTTATACAACCGTCTTCTATATCTAGACTAACGGGATCCGTCTGTACAACCGTCTTCTATATCTAGACTAACGAGATACGTCGTTGTACAACCATCTTCTATATCTAGACTAACGCGATCCGTCTGTACAACCGTCTTCTATATCTAGACTAACGATATCTCTCGTTATACAACCGTCTTCTATATCTAGACTAACGGGATCCGTCTGTACAACCGTCTTCTATATCTAGACTAACGAGATCTCTCGTTATACAACCGTCTCCTATATCTAGACTAACGGGATCCGTCTGTACAACCGTCTTCTATATCTAGACTAACGATATCTCTCGTTATACAACCGTCTTCTATATCTAGACTAACGGGATCCGTCTGTACAACCGTCTTCTATATCTAGACTAACGAGATCTCTCGTTATACAACCGTCTTCTATATCTAGACTAACGAGATCCGTCTGTACAACCGCCTTCTATATCTAGACTAACGAGATACGTCGTTGTACAACCATCTTCTATATCTAGACTAACGCGATCCGTCTGTACAACCGTCTTCTATATCTAGACTAACGATATCTCTCGTTATACAACCGTCTTCTATATCTAGACTAACGGGATCCGTCTTTACAACCGTCTTCTATATCTAGACTAACGAGATCTCTCGTTATACAACCGTCTTCTATATCTAGACTAACGAGATCCGTCTGTACAACCGTCTTCTATATCTAGACTAACGAGATCCGTCTGTACAACCGTTTTCTATATCTAGACTAACGAGGTACGTCGTTGGACAAACGTCTTCAATATCTAGACTAACGAGATCCGTCTGTACAACCGTCTTCTATATCTAGACTAACGAGATCCGTCTGTACAACCGTCTTCTATATCTAGACTAACGAGATCCGTCTGTACAACCGTCTTCTATATCTAGACTAACGAGATCCGTCTGTACAACCGTCTTCTATAACTAGACTAACGAGATCCGTCTGTACAACCGTCTTCTATATCTAGACTAACGAGATCCGTCTGTACAACCGTCTTCTATATCTAGACTAACGAGATCTCTCGTAATACAACCGTCTTCTATATCTAGACTAACGAGATCCGTCTGTACAACCGCCTTCTATATCTAGACTAACGAGATCCGTCTGCACAACCGTCTTCTATATCTAGACTAACGAGATCCGTCTGTACAACCGTCTTTTATATCTAGACTAACGAGATCCTTCTGCACAACCGCCTTCTATATCTAGACTAACGAGATCCGTCTGCACAACCGTCTTCTATATCTAGACTAACGAGATCCGTCTGTACAACCGTCTTTTATATCTAGACTAACGAGATCCGTCTGTACAACCGTCTTCTATATCTAGACTAACGAGATCCGTCTGTACAACCGTCTTCTATATCTAGACTAACGAGACCCGTCTGTACAACCGTCTTCTATATCTAGACTAACGGGATACGGCGTTGGACAAACGTCTTCTATATCTAGACTAACGAGATCCGTCTGTACAACCGTCTTCTATATCTAGACTAACGAGATCCGTCTGTACAACCGTCTTCTATATCTAGACTAACGAGATCCGTCTGTACAACCGTCCTCTATATCTAGACTAACGAGATCCGTCTGTACAACCGTCTTCTATATCTAGACTAACGAGATCCATCTGTACAACCGTCTTCTATATCTAGACTAATGAGATCCGTCTGTACAACCGTCATCTATATCTAGACTAACGAGACCCGTCTGTACAACCGTCTTCTATATCTAGACTAACGGGATACGGCGTTGGACAAACGTCTTCTATATCTAGACTAACGAGATCCGTCTGTACAACCGTCTTCTATATCTAGACTAACGAGATCCGTCTGTACAACCGTCTTCTATATCTAGACTAACGAGATCCGTCTGTACAACCGTCTTCTATATCTAGACTAACGAGATCCGTCTGTACAACCGTCTTCTATAACTAGACTAACGAGATCCGTCTGTACAACCGTCTTCTATATCTAGACTAACGAGATCCGTCTGTACACCCGTCTTCTATATCTAGACTAACGAGATCTCTCGTTATACAACCGTCTTCTATATCTAGACTAACGAGATCCGTCTGTACAACCGCCTTCTATATCTAGACTAACGAGATCCGTCTGCACAACCGTTTTCTATATCTAGACTAACGAGATCCGTCTGTACAACCGTCTTTTATATCTAGACTAACGAGATCCGTCTGCACAACCGTCTTCTATATCTAGACTAACGAGATCCGTCTGAACAACCGTCTTCTATATCTAGACTAACGAGATCCGTCTGTACAACCGCCTTCTATATCTAGACTAACGAGATACGTCGTTGTACAACCATCTTCTATATCTAGACTAACGCGATCCGTCTGTACAACCGTTTTCTATATCGAGACTAACGAGATCCGTCTGTACAACCGTCTTCTATATCTAGACTAACGGGATACGACGTTGGACAAACGTCTTCTATATCTAGACTAACGAGATCCGTCTGTACAACCGTCTTCTATATGTAGACTAACGAGATCCGTCTGTACAACCGTTTTCTATATCTAGACTAACGCGATCCGTCTGTACAACCGTCTTCTATATCTAGACTAACGATATCTCTCGTTATACAACCGTCTTCTATATCTAGACTAACGGGATCCGTCTGTACAACCGTCTTCTATATCTAGACTAACGAGATACGTCGTTGTACAACCATCTTCTATATCTAGACTAACGCGATCCGTCTGTACAACCGTCTTCTATATCTAGACTAACGATATCTCTCGTTATACAACCGTCTTCTATATCTAGACTAACGGGATCCGTCTGTACAACCGTCTTCTATATCTAGACTAACGAGATCTCTCGTTATACAACCGTCTTCTATATCTAGACTAACGGGATCCGTCTGTACAACCGTCTTCTATATCTAGACTAACGATATCTCTCGTTATACAACCGTCTTCTATATCTAGACTAACGGGATCCGTCTGTACAACCGTCTTCTATACCTAGACTAACGAGATCTCTCGTTATACAACCGTCTTCTATATCTAGACTAACGAGATCCGTCTGTACAACCGCCTTCTATATCTAGACTAACGAGATACGTCGTTGTACAACCATCTTCTATATCTAGACTAACGCGATCCGTCTGTACAACCGTCTTCTATATCTAGACTAACGATATCTCTCGTTATACAACCGTCTTCTATATCTAGACTAACGGGATCCGTCTGTACAACCGTCTTCTATATCTAGACTAACGAGATCTCTCGTTATACAACCGTCTTCTATATCTAGACTAACGAGATCCGTCTGTACAACCGTCTTCTATATCTAGACTAACGAGATCCGTCTGTACAACCGTTTTCTATATCTAGACTAACGAGGTACGTCGTTGGACAAACGTCTTCAATATCTAGACTAACGAGATCCGTCTGTACAACCGTCTTCTATATCTAGACTAACGAGATACGTCGTTGTACAACCATCTTCTATATCTAGACTAATGCGATCCGTCTGTACAACCGTCTTCTATATCTAGACTAACGATATCTCTCGTTATACAACCGTCTTCTATATCTAGACTAACGGGATCCGTCTGTACAACCGTCTTCTATATCTAGACTAACGAGATCTCTCGTTATACAACCGTCTTCTATATCTAGACTAACGAGATCCGTCTGTACAACCGTCTTCTATATCTAGACTAACGAGATCCGTCTGTACAACCGTTTTCTATATCTAGACTAACGAGGTACGTCGTTGGACAAACGTCTTCAATATCTAGACTAACGAGATCCGGCTGTACAACCGTCTTCTATATCTAGACTAACGAGATCCGTCTGTACAACCGTCTTCTATATCTAGACTAACGAGATCCGTCTGTACAACCGTCTTCTATAACTAGACTAACGAGATCCGTCTGTACAACCGTCTTCTATATCTAGACTAACGAGATCCGTCTGTACAACCGTCTTCTATATCTAGACTAACGAGATCTCTCGTTATACAACCGTCTTCTATATCTAGACTAACGAGATCCGTCTGTACAACCGCCTTCTATATCTAGACTAACGAGATCCGTCTGCACAACCGTCTTCTATATCTAGACTAACGAGATCCGTCTGTACAACCGTCTTTTATATCTAGACTAACGAGATCCTTCTGCACAACCGCCTTCTATATCTAGACTAACGAGATCCGTCTGCACAACCGTCTTCTATATCTAGACTAACGAGATCCGTCTGTACAACCGTCTTTTATATCTAGACTAACGAGATCCGTCTGCACAACCGTCTTCAATATCTAGACTAACGAGATCCGTCTGTACAACCGTCTTCTATATCTAGACTAACGGGATCCGTCTGTACAACCGTCTTCTATATCTAGACTAACGAGATCCGTCTGTACAACCGTCTTCTATATCTAGACTAATGAGATCCGTCTGTACAACCGTCTTCTATATCTAGACTAACGAGATCCGTCTGTACAACCGCCTTCTATATCTAGACTAACGAGATACGTCGTTGTACAACCATCTTCTATATCTAGACTAACGCGATCCGTCTGTACAACCGTTTTCTATATTGAGACTAACGAGATCCGTCTGTACAACCGTCTTCTATATCTAGACTAACGGGATACGACGTTGGACAAACGTCTTCTATATCTAGACTAACGAGATCCGTCTGTACAACCGTCTTCTATATCTAGACTAACGAGATCCGTCTGTACAACCGTTTTCTATATCTAGACTAACGAGATCCGTCTGAACAACCGTCTTCTATATCTAGACTAACGAGATCCGTCTGTACAACCGTTTTCTATATCTAGACTAACGAGGTACGTCGTTGGACAAACGTCTTCAATATCTAGACTAACGAGATCCGTCTGTACAACCGTCTTCTATATCTAGACTAACGAGATCCGTCTGTACAACCGTCTTCTATATCTAGACTAACGAGATCCGTCTGTACAACCGTCTTCTATATCTAGACTAACGAGATCCGTCTGTACAACCGTCTTCTATAACTAGACTAACGAGATCCGTCTGTACAACCGTCTTCTATATCTAGAATAACGAGATCCGTCTGTACAACCGTCTTCTATATCTAGACTAACGAGATCTCTCGTTATACAACCGTCTTCTATGTCTAGACTAACGAGATCCGTCTGTACAACCGCCTTCTATATCTAGACTAACGAGATCCGTCTGCACAACCGTCTTCTATATCTAGACTAACGAGATCCGTCTGTACAACCGTCTTTTATATCTAGACTAACGAGATCCTTCTGCACAACCGCCTTCTATATCTAGACTAACGAGATCCGTCTGCACAACCGTCTTCTATATCTAGACTAACGAGATCCGTCTGTACAACCGTCTTTTATATCTAGACTAACGAGATCCGTCTGCACAACCGTCTTCAATATCTAGACTAACGAGATCCGTCTGTACAACCGTCTTCTATATCTAGACTAACGGGATCCGTCTGTACAACCGTCTTCTATATCTAGACTAACGAGATCCGTCTGTACAACCGTCTTCTATATCTAGACTAACGAGATCCGTCTGTACAACCGTCTTCTATATCTAGACTAACGAGATCCGTCTGTACAACCGTCTTCTATATCTAGACTAACGCGATCCGTCTGTACAACCGTTTTCTATATTGAGACTAACGAGATCCGTCTGTACAACCGTCTTCTATATCTAGACTAACGGGATACGACGTTGGACAAACGTCTTCTATATCTAGACTAACGAGATCCGTCTGTACAACCGTCTTCTATATCTAGACTAACGAGATCCGTCTGTACAACCGTTTTCTATATCTAGACTAACGAGATCCGTCTGAACAACCGTCTTCTATATCTAGACTAACGAGATCCGTCTGTACAACCGTTTTCTATATCTAGACTAACGAGGTACGTCGTTGGACAAACGTCTTCAATATCTAGACTAACGAGATCCGTCTGTACAACCGTCTTCTATATCTAGACTAACGAGATCCGTCTGTACAACCGTCTTCTATATCTAGACTAACGAGATCCGTCTGTACAACCGTCTTCTATATCTAGACTAACGAGATCCGTCTGTACAACCGTCTTCTATAACTAGACTAACGAGATCCGTCTGTACAACCGTCTTCTATATCTAGAATAACGAGATCCGTCTGTACAACCGTCTTCTATATCTAGACTAACGAGATCTCTCGTTATACAACCGTCTTCTATGTCTAGACTAACGAGATCCGTCTGTACAACCGCCTTCTATATCTAGACTAACGAGATCCGTCTGCACAACCGTCTTCTATATCTAGACTAACGAGATCCGTCTGTACAACCGTCTTTTATATCTAGACTAACGAGATCCTTCTGCACAACCGCCTTCTATATCTAGACTAACGAGATCCGTCTGCACAACCGTCTTCTATATCTAGACTAACGAGATCCGTCTGTACAACCGTCTTTTATATCTAGACTAACGAGATCCGTCTGCACAACCGTCTTCAATATCTAGACTAACGAGATCCGTCTGTACAACCGTCTTCTATATCTAGACTAACGGGATCCGTCTGTACAACCGTCTTCTATATCTAGACTAACGAGATCCGTCTGTACAACCGTCTTCTATATCTAGACTAACGAGATCCGTCTGTACAACCGTCTTCTATATCTAGACTAACGAGATCCGTCTGTACAACCGTCTTCTATATCTAGACTAACGAGATCCGTCTGTACAACCGTCTTCTATAACATAACGGTGGTGTTCTCATTGCTGTCCGCGATATATTTGTAAGTAGCTTAGTTAACATCCACGCTGATCACATTGAGCAATTATTCGTAAAAGTCCACTTCAACCGCACGGCATGTATATTCGGGTCTGTTTATTTACCTCCGGCGTCTGACGTTGCGGTGTATGCCGATCATTGCAAATCTATCGAGGATGTGATGGTAGTACATCATGATACGAAAATATATATAATTGGGGACTATAACATACCGCACACCATCTGGTTTGACAATATGCACGGCGCTTTAAACTTTTCGACAATCTCCTCGCCAACTTATCAGCAGGCGTACCTATTGTGCGAGCACCTTAACTTCCTCAATATGACCCAAAGAAATTCTATTCGTAATGCTAATGGCTCTATTCTAGACCTGCTCGTAACGAACGATGACACGGCTTATACGAGGATAGCGACTGACAACCTTCTTGCTACTGACATACATCACCCGGCATTAACTTTTGGTGTCTACGCTCCTGCAGCGGGTCCGAAGCATCGTCCTTACAATTTTGTTCGGCCCAGACACAATTTTAATAACGCAGACTATATATCGATCAATAGCTACCTAGGCTCTATCAACTGGGACCTTACTTTTCAAAATACCGAGGTCGATACTGCGGTCGATATCCTGTATGCGCACCTTACATACGTCACTGAATCTTTTGTGCCCGTATCAGCACGCCGTGTCTCCTCTTTTCCGGTATGGTTTTCCAATAATCTTATTAAAATGGTTAAAGAGAAGAAGTTGGCTCACCGCAGGTTTAAGCGTAGCAACCTATACTGCGATTATTTAGTTTTCACGAAGCTACGCACGGACTGTAAGGTGGCTGCCAAAAACTGTTGGTCGTCATACATTTACAGAATTGAGGACACGATACCTCATAACATGAAGGCCTTCTGGAAATTCATTAACTCCATTAAATCTGCTAACACCTCACCAGCCGTTATGCATTACCATGACCAGGATGTTGTTAATCCTTGTGATATAGCTAACTGCTTTGCAACGCACTTCGAATCTGTCTATACTACTGATGGCACACAATCGTTGCCCCTAACGACCACTCATAACCTCGACGTTGGCTGCTTGGCAGTTGGTATTAGCGAAATATTTGATAAGCTCAACGCATTAAATGTCACCAAAGGCCCTGGCGATGATGGCTTGCCTCCAGTGTTCTTCAAATCATGCTCTTTCATCCTCTCAAGAATTCTCTGGATCATCTTCAACCTATCTCTCAAAACCGGCAAGTTTCCCACTAGGTGGAAATCGAGTATCATTACACCAATTTTTAAGTCTGGGGACAGATCGCATATCTCTAACTATAGGCCTATATCTATCCTGAATGTTATGCCTAAAATTTTTGATAATATCATTGCTGGCAAGCTGTCATCGTTAACAAAGAACCTTCTCATTATCGAACAACACGGTTTTGTCGCGAATCGCTCCACACTAACTAATCTCTCGCTCTTTCACCATTATGTGTCACAGGAGGTCGGAAACGGCTACCAGATGGATGTCATATATACTGACTTCAGCAAGGCCTTTGACACGGTTAACCACTCGCTTATCCTTAATAAGTTACACTCTTTTGGAATCTCAGGCGATATGCTATCTTGGTTTGCTAGCTATCTCGTCGGCAGAACCCAAATTGTCGGCTATAAAAACGCACATTCCAGACGTATCATTGTCTCATCTGGGGTACCTCAAGGCTCACATCTCGGCCCTCTCTTATTCAACATATTTATTAATGATATTGCATCAGTCTTTAATCATTGCAAATTTTTATTATATGCCGACGATCTTAAAATCTTTCGCAGAATAGAATCACCTTTGGATGCCTCTCTGTTACAACAGGATCTATCGAATCTCGCCGGTTGGTGCGCCTGTAACTTTATGACACTCAACACCTCTAAATGCAATGTAATGCGCTTCTGTCGCAAAAGAACCGTCTTGGAATGCCCGTATGAGATCAATGGTACTACACTGGGCACACTTAATCACGTGCGGGATTTGGGTGTAACCTTTACTCCCTCCTTATCCTTCGTGGAACACTACAAAAACATAGCACTCGCGGCGTCCAGAGCGCTCGGTTTCATTACCAAATCCACCTCCGAATTTAGCAATCCTTCAACTCTCAGGATATTATACTCTGCGCTAGTACTCCCCCATCTTGAATATTGTTCTCCAATCAGGAACCCGTACCACCAGGTCCATACCAACGCACTAGAAAGAGTACAACATAGGTTTTTGCGTTTTATCGCATATAAAATGGGCCAGCCAATTCCCTATTTCTGCCACACATACGACCACTTTCTAACATCTCTTGGCATGCTTTCTCTCCAACAGCGTAGAACCGTATCAGATTTAATGTTTGTTTTTAAGATTTTAAACAATTATATCGACTGCTCCCCAATTTTAGAATTATTTAAACTTAATGCTCCACCTAGGGACCTCAGGAGATTTCCGCTTTTTCACCAGTCACACCACACCTCCGTTTTCAACGAGAATAACACCATCGACCGTCTGTGTAAATTAGCCAATAAGTTCTGTCAAGTTGTTGACTTTTTCTCGAACACCAATATGTTTTTTAAGAATAAGCTCATAATGATATTGCGTAGCAACTCTGTCTAATTAATTTTGTAATCGCGTATACTACACCATGTCACATGTACACTTCCGTCTTCCGTCTTTGCTCATGTACATATTTCCGTCTTTCTGCTCATGTACATTTTATCTTTTCCAAAGGGTGCCCACCCGTATATAACAATAAATAAATAAATAAATAAATAAATAGACTAACGAGATCTCTCGTTATACAACCGTCTTCTATATCTAGACTAACGAGATCCGTCTGTACAACCGCCTTCTATATCTAGACTAACGAGATCCGTCTGCACAACCGTCTTCTATATCTAGACTAACGAGATCCGTCTGTACAACCGTCTTTTATATCTAGACTAACGAGATCCGTCTGCACAACCGTCTTCTATATCTAGACTAACGAGATCCGTCTGAACAACCGTCTTCTATATCTAGACTAACGAGATCCGTCTGTACAACCGCCTTCTATATCTAGACTAACGAGATACGTCGTTGTACAACCATCTTCTATATCTAGACTAACGCGATCCGTCTGTACAACTGTTTTCTATATCGAGACTAACGAGATCCGTCTGTACAACCGTCTTCTATATCTAGACTAACGGGATACGACGTTGGACAAACGTCTTCTATATCTAGACTAACGAGATCCGTCTGTACAACCGTCTTCTATATCTAGACTAACGAGATCCGTCTGTACAACCGTTTTCTATATCTAGACTAACGCGATCCGTCTGTACAACCGTCTTCTATATCTAGACTAACGATATCTCTCGTTATACAACCGTCTTCTATATCTAGACTAACGGGATCCGTCTGTACAACCGTCTTCTATATCTAGACTAACGAGATACGTCGTTGTACAACCATCTTCTATATCTAGACTAACGCGATCCGTCTGTACAACCGTCTTCTATATCTAGACTAACGATATCTCTCGTTATACAACCGTCTTCTATATCTAGACTAACGGGATCCGTCTGTACAACCGTCTTCTATATCTAGACTAACGAGATCTCTCGTTATACAACCGTCTTCTATATCTAGACTAACGGGATCCGTCTGTACAACCGTCTTCTATATCTAGACTAACGATATCTCTCGTTATACAACCGTCTTCTATATCTAGACTAACGGGATCCGTCTGTACAACCGTCTTCTATATCTAGACTAACGAGATCTCTCGTTATACAACCGTCTTCTATATCTAGACTAACGAGATCTCTCGTTATACAACCGTCTTCTATATCTAGACTAACGAGATCCGTCTGTACAACCGCCTTCTATATCTAGACTAACGAGATACGTCGTTGTACAACCATCTTCTATATCTAGACTAACGCGATCCGTCTGTACAACCGTCTTCTATATCTAGACTAACGATATCTCTCGTTATACAACCGTCTTCTATATCTAGACTAACGGGATCCGTCTGTACAACCGTCTTCTATATCTAGACTAACGAGATCTCTCGTTATACAACCGTCTTCTATATCTAGACTAACGAGATCCGTCTGTACAACCGTCTTCTATATCTAGACTAACGAGATCCGTCTGTACAACCGTTTTCTATATCTAGACTAACGAGGTACGTCGTTGGACAAACGTCTTCAATATCTAGACTAACGAGATCCGTCTGTACAACCGTCTTCTATATCTAGACTAACGAGATCCGTCTGTACAACCGTCTTCTATATCTAGACTAACGAGATCCGTCTGTACAACCGTCTTCTATATCTAGACTAACGAGATCCGTCTGTACAACCGTCTTCTATAACTAGACTAACGAGATCCGTCTGTACAACCGTCTTCTATATCTAGACTAACGAGATCCGTCTGTACAACCGTCTTCTATATCTAGACTAACGAGATCTCTCGTTATACAACCGTCTTCTATATCTAGACTAACGAGATCCGTCTGTACAACCGCCTTCTATATCTAGACTAACGAGATCCGTCTGCACAACCGTCTTCTATATCTAGACTAACGAGATCCGTCTGTACAACCGTCTTTTATATCTAGACTAACGAGATCCTTCTGCACAACCGCCTTCTATATCTAGACTAACGAGATCCGTCTGCACAACCGTCTTCTATATCTAGACTAACGAGATCCGTCTGTACAACCGTCTTTTATATCTAGACTAACGAGATCCGTCTGCACAACCGTCTTCAATATCTAGACTAACGAGATCCGTCTGTACAACCGTCTTCTATATCTAGACTAACGGGATCCGTCTGTACAACCGTCTTCTATATCTAGACTAACGAGATCCGTCTGTACAACCGTCTTCTATATCTAGACTAATGAGATCCGTCTGTACAACCGTCTTCTATATCTAGACTAACGAGATCCGTCTGTACAACCGCCTTCTATATCTAGACTAACGAGATACGTCGTTGTACAACCATCTTCTATATCTAGACTAACGCGATCCGTCTGTACAACCGTTTTCTATATCGAGACTAACGAGATCCGTCTGTACAACCGTCTTCTATATCTAGACTAACGGGATACGACGTTGGACAAACGTCTTCTATATCTAGACTAACGAGATCCGTCTGTACAACCGTCTTCTATATCTAGACTAACGAGATCCGTCTGTACAACCGTTTTCTATATCTAGACTAACGAGATCCGTCTGTACAACCGTCTTCTATATCTAGACTAACGAGATCCGTCTGTACAACCGTCTTTTATATCTAGACTAACGAGATCCTTCTGCACAACCGCCTTCTATATCTAGACTAACGAGATCCGTCTGCACAACCGTCTTCTATATCTAGACTAACGAGATCCGTCTGTACAACCGTCTTCTATATCTAGACTAACGAGATCCGTCTGTACAACCGTCTTCTATATCTAGACTAACGAGATTCGTCTGTACAACCGTCTTCTATATCTAGACTAACGAGATCCGTCTGTACAACCGTCTTCTATATCTAGACTAACGAGATCCGTCTGTACAACCGTCTTCTATATCTAGACTAACGAGATCCGGCTGTACAACCGTCTTCTATATCTAGACTAACGAGATCCGTCTGTACAACAGTTTTCTATATCGAGACTAACGAGATCCGTCTGTACAACCGTCTTCTATATCTAGACTAACGGGATACGTCGTTGGACAAACGTCTTCTATATCTAGACTAACGAGATCCGTCTGTACAACCGTCTTCTATATCTAGACTAACGAGATCTCTCGTTATACAACCGTCTTCTATATCTAGACTAACGCGATCCGTCTGTACAACCGTTTTCTATATCGAGACTAACGAGATCCGTCTGTACAACCGTCTTCTATATCTAGACTAACGGGATACGACGTTGGACAAACGTCTTCTATATCTAGACTAACGAGATCCGTCTGTACAACCGTCTTCTATATCTAGACTAACGAGATCCGTCTGTACAACCGTCTTCTATATCTAGACTAACGAGATCCGTCTGAACAACCGTCTTCTATATCTAGACTAACGAGATCCGTCTGTACAACCGTCTTCTATATCTAGACTAACGAGATCCGTCTGTACAACCGTCTTCTATATCTAGACTAACGAGATCCGTCTGTACAACCGTCTTCTATATCTAGACTAACGAGATCCGTCTGTACAACCGTCTTCTATATCTAGACTAACGAGATCCGTCTGTACAACCGTCTTCTATATCTAGACTAACGAGATCTCTCGTTATACAACCGTCTTCTATATCTAGACTAACGGGATACGTCGTTGGACAAACGTCTTCTATATCTAGACTAACGAGATCCGTCTGTACAACCGTCTTCTATATCTAGACTAACGAGATCCGTCTGTACAACTGTCTTCTATATCTAGACTAACGAGATCCGTCTGTACAACCGTCTTCTATATCTAGACTAACGAGATCCGTCTGTACAACCGTCTTCTATATCTAGACTAACGAGATCCGTCTGTACAACCGTCTTCTATATCTAGACTAACGAGATCCGTCTGAACAACCGTCTTCTATATCTAGACTAACGAGATCCGTCTGTACAACCGTCTTCTATATCTAGACTAACGAGATCCGTCTGTACAACCGTCTTCTATATCTAGACTAACGAGATCCGTCTGTACAACCGTCTTCTATATCTAGACTAACGAGATCCGTCTGTACAACCGTCTTCTATATCTAGACTAACGAGATCCGTCTGTACAACCGTCTTCTATATCTAGACTAACGAGATCTCTCGTTATACAACCGTCTTCTATATCTAGACTAACGGGATACGTCGTTGGACAAACGTCTTCTATATCTAGACTAACGAGATCCGTCTGTACAACCGTCTTCTATATCTAGACTAACGAGATCCGTCTGTACAACTGTCTTCTATATCTAGACTAACGATATCTCTCGTTATACAACCGTCTTCTATATCTAGACTAACGGGATCCGTCTGTACAACCGTCTTCTATATCTAGACTAACGAGATCCGTCTGTACAACCGTTTTCTATATCTAGACTAACGAGATCCGTCGTTGTACAACCGTCTTCTATATCTAGACTAACGAGATCCGTCTGTACAACCGTCTTCTATATCTAGACTAACGAGACCCGTCTGTACAACCGTTTTCTATATCTAGACTAACGAGATCCGTCGTTGTACAACCGTCTTCTATATCTAGACTAACGAGATCCGTCTGTACAACCGTCTTCTATATCTAGACTAACGAGATCCGTCGTTGTACAACCGTCTTCTATATCTAGACTAACGAGATCCGTCTGTACAACCGTTTTCTATATCTAGACTAACGAGGTACGTCGTTGGACAAACGTCTTCAATATCTAGACTAACGAGATCCGTCTGTACAACCGTCATCTATAACTAGACTAACGAGATCCGTCTGTACAACCGTCTTCTATATCTAGACTAACGAGATCCGTCTGTACAACCGTCTTCTATATCTAGACTCACGAGATCCGTCTGTACAACCGTCTTCTATATCTAGACTAACGAGACCCGTCTGTACAACCGTTTTCTATATCTAGACTAACGAGATCCGTCTGTACAACCGTCCTCTATATCTAGACCAACGAGATCCGTCTGTACAACCGTCTTCAATATCTAGACTAACGAGATCCGTCTGTACAACCTTCTTCTATATCTAGACTAACGAGATCCGTCTGTACAACCGTCTTCTATATCTAGACTAACGAGATCCGTCGTTGTACAACCGTCTTCTATATCTAGACTAACGAGATCCGTCTGTACAACCGTCTTCTATATCTAGACTAACGAGATCCGTCTGTACAACCGTCTTCTATATCTAGACTAACGAGATCCGTCTGTACAACCGTCTTCTATATCTAGACTAACGAGATCCGTCTGTACAACCGTCTTCTATATCTAGACTAACGAGATCCGTCTGTACAACCGTCTTCTATATCTAGACTAACGAGATCCGTCTGTACAACCGTCTTCTATATCTAGACTAACGAGATCCGTCTGTACAACCGTCTTCTATATCTAGACTAACGAGATCCGTCTGTACAACCGTCTTCTATATCTAGACTAACGAGATCCGTCTGAACAACCGTCTTCTATATCTAGACTAACGAGATCCGTCTGTACAACCGTCTTCTATATCTAGACTAACGAGATCCGTCTGTACAACCGTCTTCTATATCTAGACTAACGAGATCCGTCTGTACAACCGTCTTCTATATCTAGACTAACGAGATCCGTCTGTACAACCGTCTTCTATATCTAGACTAACGGGATACGACGTTGGACAAACGTCTTCTATATCTAGACTAACGAGATCCGTCTGTACAACCGTCTTCTATATCTAGACTAACGAGATCCGTCTGTACAACCGTCTTCTATATCTAGACTAACGAGATCCGTCTGAACAACCGTCTTCTATATCTAGACTAACGAGATCCGTCTGTACAACCGTCTTCTATATCTAGACTAACGAGATCCGTCTGTACAACCGTCTTCTATATCTAGACTAACGAGATCCGTCTGTACAACCGTCTTCTATATCTAGACTAACGAGATCCGTCTGTACAACCGTCTTCTATATCTAGACTAACGAGATCCGTCTGTACAACCGTCTTCTATATCTAGACTAACGAGATCCGTCTGTACAACCGTCTTCTATATCTAGACTAACGAGATCCATCTGTACAACCGTCTTCTATATCTAGACTAACGAGATCCGTCTGTACAACCGTCTTCTATATCTAGACTAACGAGATCCGTCTGTACAACCGTCTTCTATATCTAGACTAACGAGATCCGTCTGAACAACCGTCTTCTATATCTAGACTAACGAGATCCGTCTGTACAACCGTCTTCTATATCTAGACTAACGAGATCTCTCGTTATACAACCGTCTTCTATATCTAGACTAACGGGATACGTCGTTGGACAAACGTCTTCTATATCTAGACTAACGAGATCCGTCTGTACAACCGTCTTCTCTATCTAGACTAATGAGATCCGTCTGTACAACCGTCTTCTATATCTAGACTAACGAGATCCGTCTGTACAACCGTCTTCTATATCTAGACTAACGAGATCCGTCTGTACAACCGTCTTCTATATCTAGACTAACGAGATCCGTCTGTACAACCGTCTTCTATATCTAGACTCACGAGATCCGTCTGTACAACCGTCTTCTATATCTAGACTAACGAGACCCGTCTGTACAACCGTTTTCTATATCTAGACTAACGAGATCCGTCTGTACAACCGTCCTCTATATCTAGACCAACGAGATCCGTCTGTACAACCGTCTTCAATATCTAGACTAACGAGATCCGTCTGTACAACCTTCTTCTATATCTAGACTAACGAGATCCGTCTGTACAACCGTCTTCTATATCTAGACTAACGAGATCCGTCGTTGTACAACCGTCTTCTATATCTAGACTAACGAGATCCGTCTGTACAACCGTCTTCTATATCTAGACTAACGAGATCCGTCTGTACAACCGTCTTCTATATCTAGACTAACGAGATCCGTCTGTACAACCGTCTTCTATATCTAGACTAACGAGATCCGTCTGTACAACCGTTTTCTATATCTAGACTAACGAGGTACGTCGTTGGACAAACGTCTTCAATATCTAGACTAACGAGATCCGTCTGTACAACCGTCATCTATATCTAGACTAACGAGATCCGTCTGTACAACCGTCTTCTATATCTAGACTAACGAGATCCGTCTGTACAACCGTCTTCTATATCTAGACTAACGGGATCCGTCTGTACAACCGTCTTCTATATCTAGACTAACGAGACCCGTCTGTACAACCGTTTTCTATATCTAGACTAACGAGATCCGTCTGTACAACCGTCCTCTATATCTAGACCAACGAGATCCGTCTGTACAACCGTCTTCAATATCTAGACTAACGAGATCCGTCTGTACAACCTTCTTCTATATTGTTGTGCCCTGCGTGGTGGCTCGCAAGGCTGGTACGGGATTTGGTGATATCGTAGGTTCGGGAGTGAACAAAAGATTAGGATCTACTGGGTGAACTACACCAAGTTGGTTAAATTTAGAGACTAAGTCTTTATTCAGAGACTAATTAATACTAGACCGAGGTTTACAGAAGTGTCAGCCGTGTTAACAGGTCGAGTGTCAAGTCTAGAATCCTCCTCTTTGTGGAATCGCATTGGTTTTATATCCTTCTTGGGCGTGGTACGCGTTACTATGCTCGGTCGCAGCGAGGCGTTCACGTGTTGCTGACATTGTAAGATTGGTCGCTAGCCGTCTTAGCTTCGAAACATCTCGAACGTTTATATAACGTAATATAATATGTGTAATATGTCTAACACGTGGGCTTGGGCGTTGCCTGGGCACAACATCCCTTCCCCCTAAGGGAGGAAAAGCCATAGCTTTTTCTTACGATACGTCTTAACAATATTTGTCTACATTTGACTATAATATATTTGTATACAATGGTTATGATGTGTCAAAGGGAACTGGTGGAAGAAGTTCCTTCCTTACTAACTATATTAATTATCGCTTCGGGTTTTTGCGTGGTTTTGTCGTGACTTGTGTTTTCCGTTTTACAATGTCGCGGTGTTCTCGCTTTGAAGTGTATAATACATTTATAGAGTGCAATGATACATAATGTAATTGTTATGAATCCCGTTATCGACGATAGCGTAAAGAAGCTGTAGTGATACTCGGTTGGTATAATCTCGGGTTTTTCTAGGTCGTTTTGTAAGTCGTCTAATTTTTTGCTAACTTTATTCAATTCTTCTGGGTGTTTGATTATTCTTTTTAGCTCGAAATTTGTGTTACGATATGAATTTACAGTGGTTTGTGGCAGTGTGAATTCGTCTAGTGATAAATTGTAACCAGGTAAGTAGTTCCATATTTTTTCTATACCGTATTGTTTTCCGGTTTCTATCGTAAATTCGGCCGTAGTGATAGTACATTTATTTCTTATTGTTATTATACCAGAGTCCTTAATACTATACATATTTGTGCCTTTATCGTCGCAAGTCGCTGCTAATTGTATCGGTTTTGGTGTGACGTAAATCCATGCGCCTGGTTGTTGTAATTCTATTAGGATTGTATGGTTCAAAGTCATGATTCGTATCTTACAATTGTTCGGTTTTTCTGTTAGTTTGGTGTACAACTGTACTTCGCAGGGTCCGTATGGTATCGCTTTGAATATCGGGTGGTTAGATGTGCAGAGATATAAATCGTTTATCGTTTTACATTTCGATAAGTCCTGTTCGCTTAACTGTATATAATCTTGCACCGAGGTGTCAAGTACTACGTAGGAATTGAGGGATTCTATGTACGCGTAGAATGATTCGTTTATCTTAGTGGGTACTGGGTGTACTTTGCTTAATTTGAATTTTTTCGCGTTTAGTAGTGGGATATCTAGTATTACAGTAATTGATTTAGTGTCCGAAAAGGCAGAAAGTGTAAGGATTTCATATAAAACGTGCATGTTTTCTAATTTTATACTTATGGGGAAGTCTAGTCCTTGCGGTATATAAGCTAGTGCAGAAGTGAGGTAGGTTATGATTTGCGCTGGTGGTATTAATCGGGGGTTTAAAATCCCTTTCTTTATATCCATTATGAATTCTAGTAGGTCTTGTGTGTCGCGTAGGAGTGTTTCTGCCACGCTATTTATTAATACGAGGTTTTCGTCTATGGTTTCTCGAAATCTAGTTATGTCGGTCGTCTGTTGTAGTAAGTATTGAATTTGCCAAGTCGCGTTTAAAAGGGTTTTTTCGTTTTCCTGTATGTTGTATATAGTCTCGTTTAAGAGTTCGGTGTTAGCTCTTACAATTTGCATTTGTCCTTTGATCGTATTTTTCAATCTAATGTCTTGTCGTTTGAGGAATTCTATTTGGTCATTGATTTTCTTTCTATCTTCGGAATCCATTAATCCGAAGAGTGATTTACCTATGTAACCTAATCCGTCTATCAGTCCGCGACGCTGTTTTGGTGCGGAGCTTATGGTCTGTTGGACGTAAGTTATGAGCTTAGCTACTCGGTCTACTTTGCCTTGAATTTTTGTACCGAATGTTTTACAGAATTTTTGTAAGTTGTCCGTAGAAGGTGTTTTACATTGAGACAGTATGTCGTGTAGTGTTTCCTGGAGGTTTGCTTCTCGTCGGTAAATGTGGGATATATCTATGTGTAGTATTAGTTTCCAACTATCTCGGTAGATTTGTAGGTCGCCTATGTTTTCGAAGTAAATGCCTGGGTGATCTTGGAATTCTTTTATAGCGAAGTCTGAGTCGGGGGTCGTCCCTCCTATTACTAGTATCGTCATTTGTAGGGCGGTAATTCTGTAAAATATAATGTTGAGGTGTAGTTGGCGTTACGTTTTGTTGTTTGCGACGTCTTCTTCATGCGTGAGCGAGATTAGTTTTTGCCGCGTGGACTGAATGTCTTTCCTATCTCTCTTAGGTTTAAGTGGGGGCGATGTGCATAGGGCTCGATTTTCTCGTCGCTTCTTATTTCGTTTCATTCTTCACCATGCTTTCCATCATGGACGTCCCGCGGGAAATAGTACTATTTTTATTGGTGTGTTTTGGTCATTATGTGTGGTACTCTACGTGTGTAGTGGTGCGAAGTTCGTGTTTTTTCCTAAAACGTTATATTTATTTCTCAGAGCTTGGAGTATCCTGCCCCGCCCGGGTTTCTTAATTTTTCATACCGGAACGCGGTGCGCGAGTACAGAGCCGATTTGAGGCGATACCGAGCGGAACTCTCGGCGTGGCTTGACAGCGAGGATTCGTGGGGGATACGCGCCATGTTTGGTGAGTTTCAAATATTTTTTTTTTTTTTTTTTTTTGTTTACATTTGTATCTGGTTATTATTCCAGAACTCTATGGGGATACGTTCCTTGGGCCCGTTTCTCGGCGCGAAGCTTGGTCCCTCTTGGCGAGTTGGGAAGAGTAACCCGCATTTGTATTTTTTTTATTAACTTTCTTAAATAAATTTATCTATTTGCTTCTACTACTTACTATAATTTAGTTGTTCGTGTAATTTTTACTTCCTTTCACGGTTGCGACCTTTTCCTATGCTCACTATTCGATAAAGTGTTTTAGTCTGTTTGCGTGTACGCGAAGCGTTCGTCGTCCTTTAATTATGGTATAGTTATTATTATCATGTACGCCTTGGATCGTGTAAGGACCGATCCAAGCGGGGGTTAATTTCTTTGATCTTCCGCGTCTCACGGTCTCGTCGTGTAATAGTATTTGGTCTCCTATCTTGAAGGATTTTTCTGCTGTCTTTTTATCGTATTGTCTTTTAGATTTGTCTTTGTTAATCTCTAAGGTTTCGCGCGCAATGTTGTTTGTGGACCGTAGTCTTTCGCGTAGTTCTTCAGCGTATTTGTCATACGTATACGTTAGTTGCGGTGCCTGGTTTAGTGAGGTCGGCAACGTTGCTTGTCTCCCGAATACGAGTTCGTAGGGTGTGTAGCCAGTAGACGAGTGTGGGGTTGTGTTGTAAGTAAACATTGCATACGGTAGCCATTCGTCCCAATCGGTCTGGTCTTCTGTGATAAAGTTCTTTAGGTATTCTGCTAGCGTACGATGGCTTCTTTCTAGGGCTCCGTTTGATTGAGGGTGATATGCCGTGGTTTGTATTTTTTCGATTTTAAGCAATTTACATACGTTTTTGAACACTTGGCTAAGGAAATTGGTTCCTTGATCGGTTAACACTCGTTGTGGAATTCCGTATTCGTAGATTATTCTTGTGACGAATTCTTTTGCTGCTGTGTTTGCTTCCTGATCTTCGAGGGGTGTAGCTTTGCTGAATTTGGTTAACAAGTCTTGAAAGGTTAGTATGTATTTGTTTCGTCTACTTGTCTCGGGTAAAGGTCCTACTATGTCCAGTGCGCATTTTTCGAATGGTTCTGTGGGAGTGTCTGTAATTACCATGGGAGCTTTGGTTATTCTTGTTAATTTATTTTTCTGACATTTTTCGCATTTGGAGATGTATTTTTCAACGTCTTGGCGCATTCCTGGCCACGAATGATTTAATTTTATACGTTCCAGGGTTCGTTTTATTCCTAAATGTCCGCCTAAGGGAGTGTCATGAAATTCGCGCAGTATTTGATTTTTATCGTCCTCCGTATATGTTATATCGCTCTTTTCTTCTTCTGACTGGGATTCGTTTTCTTCGTCGGCGTTTTCGCTGGCGACGGCTAGTGTTTCTGTGTTGAGTTTTCGCTTCGTCCCTCGCGTAATCGCGAACATTCTACTGAGGGCGTCTGCGTTTTTATTTGTCTTTCCCGCTTTGTATTCTATGGTGTAATCGTATTCTGCTAGCTTCAATTTCCATCTCATTAATCTTGAGCCGGGATCCTTTACGTTAAAAAGCCAAGTAAGAGGTTTATGGTCTGTTACGATTTTAAATTTTGTGCCGTATACATAAGGTCTAAAATGTTGCGTTGCCCATACTATGGCCAACAATTCTTTTTCTATGGTGCTATAATTTTCTTCTGCCTTATTTAGTATTCTACTTGCGTATGCTATGGGTAGGTCTTGACCTATCTTTCCCTGTGATAATACTGCTCCTATTGCTTTTCCGGAAGCGTCTGTTGTAAGAACGAATGGTTTCGTGAAATCGGGGTATTGCAGTATCGGTGCTGTTGTTAACTTTTCCTTTAATATCTCGAAGGCTTCCTGCTCTTGTGCAGTCCATCTGTATGCTTGGTCTTTCTTTAATAATTGCGTCAAAGGTTTCGCGATTTGTGAAAAATGTTCTATGAATCTCCTATAATATCCGGCTAGGCCTAAGAAGGATTGTATATCTTTAGTTCTTTTGGGTATCGGAAAGTTTTTTTACCGCGTCGAGTTTCGTAGGGTCTGGTTTGATACCGCTCTCACTTATCACGTGACCAAGGTATATCGTTTCCTTTCGTAGAAATTCGCATTTGTTGGGTTGAAGTTTCAGGCCACTCTCGCGTATACGTTCGAATACTAGTTCTAGACGATCTTGGTGTTCTTTCAGTGAACGTCCATAGACGACAATATCGTCTAAATACACGAAACATTTTATTCCTTGTAATCCAGATAATACGGTATTCATTAGTCTTTGGAATGTCGCGGGAGCGTTTTTAAGCCCGAACGGCATTCTATTATATTCAAAATGGCCGTATGGTGTCGAAAATGCCGTTTTCTCACGATCTTCCTTTTTCATGGCTATTTGATGGAATCCTGACGCTAAATCTAAGGTTGAGAAATATTTTGCTCCTCCTAATTGATCTAGAATGTCCGTTATATTCGGTAAGGGGTATGAGTCGCCTACCGTCGCGTCGTTCACTTGCCTCAAATCTGCTACTACTCTGAGTTTGCGTTTTCCTGAAGCGTCTGGTTTTTTAGGAACTACTAGCAATGGGACGTTCCACTGGCTGACGCTTGGACCAATTATTCCTTCTTCTACCATTTCCTGAACTTGTCTATTTACTTCCTCTTTATGCGCTTGAGGTAATCTATACGGTTCTACGTATATAGGTTTAGTATCTGGGATTAGGGTAATCGAATGCTCTGCCATCGTGGTGTATCCTAATTTGTCTCCTTCTAGACAGAATATTTCATTATACTTCTCACATAGCTCGAGTAAGCTGGTTTCTTCTTCTTTATTTAGGTGATCTGTTCTAAGGTTTTCGCGCAGGGTTTGCATCCTATTTCTCCCGTGTACTGCGTGTACTACGTACGTCGGCGTGTCGCGCTCCTTGTCGCAATTCGCGTCTGTCGGGTCAGTTTCATAGCTCGTCAGTGTTTGTAACGTCACTGTTGGCATATTGATAAGGACTTCGTCCGCGGTAGTGTTCATTACGCTTATTGCACATTTCCCGTTCTGGCCTACTGTTAACGAGTTTCCTATAAATACTCCTGGTTTAATAGATTGTCTTTCCACTATACCTTCGCCTTTATCAGTTGTTCTAGCTAGGAGAATGGTTTCAGATCGCGGTTTTAAAACTACGTTCCTTCCTGAGTAGGGGAATTGTATTCCGTATATCTCTATTCCTAGGTTTGCCCGGATGCATACTTCGTGTTTAGCCATAAAATCTTGTCCTAGGATTCCGTCTGCTTCTAATGGGAAGTCGTCTTTAACTAATCGGCAAGGATGCGTTACTGTTTTATTTCCGATTTCTATGTTTAATTGTACTAGACACAGCGTTTTGATTTCCATAGGGGCTATTCCTCGCAAGGATACTATTTCGTCTTCGGCTTGAACATCGCCCTTTACTTTACCTATCTTTATTAATGTAATATCGGCTCCTGTGTCTACTAACATATTCGCTCTTTCCTTTTCCAGTTCCGGCGCTCTAATTTCGATCGTATTTTCGAGTTGGGATGTCACTACCATATTTGCTCGGTACGATTCTACCCTAGATCCTGCGTTTGTTTGTCTGTCATCGGCTGTCCCGCGGCTCGTGGTCGGGGAATTTTGATTTTCGTTAGATGGTTCTCGACCCGGAGTTCTATTAAAATTTTGTCTGGTATCTTCGCGTCTGTAATTCGTATTCGTATAGCGCGGTCTGTAGTCTCGTCCGTTTGCTCTTTCCCTAGCTCTGCATTCTTTGATTAGATGTCCCGGTTTTTTTACAGTAATGGCAGACCATGGTGACGCGCTGAACTTCCCTTTTTACTGTCGTCTGTTGCGTCGGGGAGTTTTCTCGAGGCATACTTAATCGCGTATAGCAATTTCTTGCTAAATGTCCCAATTTATTACATCGATCACAGCGCGGTACGTTTGATCCTTCCCTTCCCTTGGGGTGATTACCGAATTTCCTGTAATTTCGCGAGGTGTTTAAACCCATCGCTTGTTCCTCTTCTATAGCGGCGGCTATTGCTGCGTTCAACGTTGCATAGTTACGAGACCTTATGATCGTTCTCAGTTTTACATTTAACCCGAGGGTGAAAACGTCTAGGGCGCGCTCTTGTACTGATTCTGTTAACGCGTTATTTACTTCATCGCTGTTCCCTGGTTTTACCGATAATTCAGATAGTTCTCCAGCTAATTCTTCTACTCTACACGCGAATAATTTTACGCTTTCGCCTTCTCGTTGGTGGCAGGCATGGAATTCTGCCCCAACTGCTCCTATGGACCTTTTATCTACGAATAAGGAAGTTAGGATGTCTTTTAATTTATCAAAAGTATCTACTTCTTTGTACTCTAGTACCTTGGCTGCTTTGCCTTTAATTTTCGTACCTATCACCGTTTTCAAGAATCTTGGCAGATCATTCTCGGGCACAAATTCTGCGGCACTTGTATAAGACTTCAGAAATTCTGCTAGCTCGTCCGACGATTTTCCTATGAATTTGTCTACTAACGACAGCGCGGTGGATAATCTTTTTACGTCCGGTAGTGGAACCAAGAGGTTGCTTCCAGCATTTAGTGACATTTTTCTATCTTCTGTCTCTTCTATATCTAACAAGCTAAAGTCCGCTAGCACTATCGGGAATTCTCTATTCGGCGTTACAAAGTTTTCTGGGGACGATTCGGCACTTGAATCGTCGTTTTTCTTAACGCTTAATCGTAACGGCGACGGTCGTCGTGTTCGGCGAGACGGTCGTGAATAGTCTATAGAAGGTAGGAGATCTAGTTCCTCTCGTATGAAGGTTAGTTTTTTATCAAAAAATGATTCGAATGATCTTGACAAGCTTTTCTGACCCGGAAGTTTGAATTGATTTGCGCGTTCGTCTTCTATAGACATGCATGTACCGTTTCTATATTTTGATAGGACTCTGGTTTACAATAATTAGTTTCACGGTATTCGGTTACTCACAACGCTACTCTCTTCCACATGTCGACAGCTCGGTCAGGCGTCCTCTCGTCCGTGAACCGTAGATGGTGATAAGAGACGAAACGGATCCAGCAAGGTCGATCCGTACAGCTGTTCACTGCGTGCTCCGACGGCTGCTTCCTTCGCACGGCTCTCCGTCCGTCCTTCAGGTGCGGCTTCGACTCGTTCCTCGGTCCCCAAAGTACTTCTCGTGCGTCCTGGTCCTCGGATTTGCGACGTCCTCGAAGATGGGTTTGGTGTTAGTCAAATGGTCAATTCACCCGTTCACTCTCAGGCTGATTTTACTCGTCACTAGGCTCGTCGGCGTTCGGACTGCGTCGAACGTTTCTCCCAAAGGCCGTTCCTCGGTCCTCTGTACTACCTCGGTAGAGACGATTGCCAGTTCTAGCCTGTTCGATTGCGATGATCAAATAATATTGTCGGAGGTAGTTCAACCTCTGTCGACGTTGAATAACCGGATGCGTCAAGGCTTGGTAAAATTTTTTACGATGCACTATCCCACCGCTGCCACCAATTTGTTGTGCCCTGCGTGATGGCTCGCAAGGCTGGTACGGGATTTGGTGATATCGTAGGTTCGGGAGTGAACAAAAGATTAGGATCTACTGGGTGAACTACACCAAGTTGGTTAAATTTAGAGACTAAGTCTTTATTCAGAGACTAATTAATACTAGACCGAGGTTTACAGAAGTGTCAGCCGTGTTAACAGGTCGAGTGTCAAGTCTAGAATCCTCCTCTTTGTGGAATCGCATTGGTTTTATATCCTTCTTGGGCGTGGTACGCGTTACTGGGAGTGGATGGCTCTGGAAGGGCGCTCCATCGGCAGTCGGCTTGCCGGCATGTAGTCGATGGGGAACTCCGATGGGTTCCATGTTCTCTCAACTGGGTCGTCGACTCTGGTGGTACCCCCCGGGCCTTTGGCCGCGAGGGGAGGATCCAGCGTCAGCCCAGGGCGGAGAACTTGGACGAAGTTGGAGGCCCGACCGGGGTAAGACCATGTACCGCACCTCCACGTCGGTGCTCCCGGGGTCCCTACACGACACTGTCGGGTAGGGGCGCGGACGCGGGCATGGCATTCATCGCGGCACGTTGGATCTGATCCGCGTGCCGGGCAGGACCGCAGTCGCGGAGCGCTATCCCCGACTGCGGTGTGTCCCCCAATTTATTGGGGAAGCCTGGAAGCGTATCGCATCCGGGAGTATCGTAATCCGTGGCGGTGGAACGACGACCCCTCGTCGAGAGAGTCATCTCTCGCGAGAGTATGCGAAGCCGCCACGGACCGATGATCTTGCCTTAACCGGCCGGGTCGCGAGGTAAGGAAAAACCTCTATAATCAAACCCCCAACCCTGAGCCCCAACGGTGGTGCCGGGGCACGTGTCCCCTCTCGCGAGGGGCACGTGGGCGGAGCGGGTATGCTCCGCCTAACCGTGATCCGGCTGGGGAAATGTCGCCCCCCGGACGTAGCCCGCGCCTTTAGGGGCCCGGGTATAGACTTCGCAACGGCAGGCCACCTCTACCGTTGCGCGACTCCCTTAAAGTGGTTTCTCGTGGGACACTTATGGAGTCATTACAAAACGGTGTAGCACACACACCACCGGCTGGCGACCGGTCAACAACGCCCCCGACCGGCGACCGGGTAACGTCGCCGTCCAACGAGGACCGGTGTACGATCGCTTCGCGCGGGTCACCGGCCTCGAGCGAGGACCAGTCGTCGATCGCGGTTTCGCGGGTCGCTGGCCTCGGGGAGGGAGGAGAGGGGACAGGTCATTCGAATTACCTGCCCGCGGGAGAGGGGGCGTCTAACGTCCCCGCACCCGGGCGCGTCCAGTGCGCCGGAAACACCACCGGGGACGGTCGGGCTGGTGGCCCGAGCATCGTTGTATCGGGGTGCGCGTCGGGAGAGTACTCGATCCCGACGCAGGACCTGGCAGAAGGGGAATGGGAGGACATCCCCATCCCGAGCGAGGCTAAAGCCTCTGCCCCACGAGTCGGGAGCGCTCGGCGTACGGTGCCGCGTAACACCAGGGGTGCGCCGTACGTTAGGAGCGTGGAGAGCGTGACGGCGGAAGAGGCTTCCCGGCTCTTCGGCCTGCGGGAGGAGGTCGCGGCGCTAATGGGTCGGCTGGACCGGGGCGCCGCTTCGATCGCGGCTTCCCCGCGATGCGCGTCGCTGGCAGGGTCCGCCCGGTCGACGACGCTGGCGCCGGACGTCGACGCTGCGCGGTCGACGACACTGGCGACTGACCTCGAGGCTGCGCGGTGGCTCCCCCGCGTGGTCCTCGAGAGATACGACGGGCCCGTCCCTGGGCCAGTCGTTATCTCCTCCGAGGAGGAGAGGGAGGAGAACAGACCCGGGACGAGCGCGGGCGCTCGCGGGGCGGGGTCGGCGTCCATGGGCGTCGACAGCGAACCCGTCCTGGGCCCAGCCCGGCGCGGGGGCAAGAGGAGGGTTGCTCCCCTGGTCGCGTCGGAGACCGGGGAGGAGGGATCGACGGGGGAGTGCCCCGTCGACGCCCCCCTGCCATCGTCCGATGGCCTAACCGACGGGGGTGGGAGGCCCGGCTTTGTGCCGGGCAAGCGCGGACGCAAGCCGGGG
Organism: Andrena bicolor; assembly: GCA_960531205.1. Taxonomy (NCBI): domain Eukaryota; kingdom Metazoa; phylum Arthropoda; class Insecta; order Hymenoptera; family Andrenidae; genus Andrena; species Andrena bicolor. The sequence continues at coordinate 864,141 of CAUIJW010000096.1, forward strand.
GTCTGGACAGACCCGCGGAGGCTCGGCCCGGGCATGAAGGCCCTGCCGACTCGCTCGGACCTAAGAAACTGGGCCGAGACGATGTCGGTGGGGGGCCTTGCCGGACAGGCGCAGCGCGAGCTTGACGCGGTCGCCGCAGTCGTGAGTGCCACTGGTCACATGAAGACCACCGACATGCGTGCGATCCGCGTCGCCATAAGGCGCGCTTCGGCGGTGGCCGCGGAGCTCCCGGCAGGGCGGAGAGGGGCGAGAACCCCGACAGGCCGGCCAGGGAGGTGGTCTTCCGCCAAGGGCAGTGGGAGAAGAAGTCCCACAGCTTGGCGGCGCAGGTGCGGGCCCTGACGGAGCAGGCCCACACCTTGGGAGAGTTTCTCCACGTCAGGGAGCGGGAGCTCGAATTCCTGCGCGGAAAATACAACCGCCTGGTAACGCGGGCGAGGACTAAGGGCGTGGACGGGACGGAAGCGGAGACTATGCCCTTCCATCCGCCCGTCCCGCTGCCCACCCGCGCCGAGCTCCTCCCGACCTGCGTGCCCCCCTGGACGGACGACGGTGCCGGGCCGGAGGTTGCCCCGGGTCCCTCGTCGGCGGCGAGGCTCAGCCCTCTGCCGCGCGAGCCGACGGAGAGCGGCGCTCCCGCGGCAACGCGGGGGGAGAAGAAGAGGAGGAGGGATCGTTCCCCCCTGCCCCCGACCCCGACGCCGGGCCCGGCGTCCGGTGGCGGCGGATGGAGGGCCTGGAGAGGCGCGTCGACGCGCGCCTCCTGGCCCTGGGCCGGGTAATGGTCGGTCCGACTTCCGGGCCGGCCGCTCAGCCGACGGCCCTGGCCCTCCAATGGGCCGAGATCGCCGGGGGCGCCTCTGCCGGGAGCGGGGTTTCCGCCCCGTCCCGTAAGGGGGGCAAGCCGAGCGGGGCTGCGCGGGTCGCGGGCGCTGGCGAGACTGCCAGCGGCCCTGCGGGCGCGCCCTCGGGCGAGCGAGGGGTTGTTCCCCCGCTTACGGCCCCTCCCCGCTCGACCTCGAAGGGGAAGAAGGGCTCCCGGCTTCGGTGTTGCCCGATGTCCGGGCGAAGACGGGCGCTCCCGCGGCTGCGAAGCAGCAGCAAAAGGGGGCCGCCAAGAAGAAGGCCGGGAAGGCGAGGGCAGCTGCCCCCGCGACGCCCGTGGCGTCGAGCACCACGGCCTCGGCCCCCGGCCCGAGCGGCGTTGCCGCGGAGGGCACATGGGCGCAGGTGGTGGGCCGCAAGGCGAAGAGGGCCGCGCGGAGGGCGGCCGGAGCGGCCGCTAGCGGTGCCGGTGCGGGGGCTCGGCCGAAGACGGCGGCCCCCCAACAGGCTCGCACACCCGGGTCTCCCCCGGTTGCGATCCCGCGCGCTCCCAGGACGGCGGCGGTGACGATCACCGCCCCCGTGGGAGGGGAGGAGAGTTTCTCCGCGCGGGTCGCGGGCGCGATGGCGGCGATCAACGTCGCCGACCTCGGCATCGCAGCGATGCGGCCGAGGCGCGCCGTGACCGGGGGGTTGATCCTGGAGATTCCAGGATCGCAGAGCTCGGCCAAGGCTGCCGCCCTCAAGGCGAGGCTGGCGGAGCAGCTGGGGGGCACCGGCATCAAGGTGCAGTGCCCCCAAAAACTGGCCGAGTTTCGGGTGTGCGGGCTCACCGAGCTCGCGACCGTGGAGACGGTTCGGGGGGCAATCGCGGCCCAGGGGGCCTGTCCGGCGGAGGACGTCACGGTCGGCGCTAAGCGACCGGACACCGCCGGACTCTTCTCCCTCTGGGTCCGCGCCCGTGGCAGCTGCTGCCAAACTGTTAAGGGCGTCCACCGTCGTGGTGGACTCCCTGATGGCCCGCGTGGTACCGCTAGCGCAGCGGAAGCTACAGTGCTTCCGCTGCCTAGAGTTCGGCCACGTCAGGGCCAAGTGCAGCAGCCCCACGGACAGGAGCGGCGCGTGCTACCGGTGCGGTAAAGACGGACACGCGGCCCGCTTCTGCGAGGCCCCCCCGTCTGCCCGCTCTGCGCGGCGGCGGACCTGCCCAGCGGGCATAGAATGGGGGGACCGGCTTGCCGGCCCCCTCCCGTGATCCGCGCTGCGGCCCGGGGCCGCAGGGGCGCGAAGCCCACCCCGGCATCTTCGTCCGCCGCGGGTGTCCCGCCCGCGATCCCCGCGCCCTCCGCGTCTCCGCCCCCGGCGTCCCCGTCGGAGGCTATGGAGACCGCGCCGCTGGCCTCGGCATCCGTGGCCGGTGCGGGCGCCGGGAAGAGGAAGGACCGCGAGGAGTCGGACACCCCGACCAGCGGCCTCTCTTCCCCGGCTCGCGGGGGGTCCACCGTGATGGGCGGGGGACGGAAGAAGAAGGGAAAGGGGGGGAGCAGCCCAGGGCTCCCCCCGGCGTGTCCGCCGCCGGTTGGGAGGGAGGCCTTTTTAAAGGCCACGGTGGTCCCTCCGACGGCGAGCGCGACAACGAGGGAGGAGGACGCGGCCGAGGCGCTGGGGTTGGCGCGCTCGGTCGCGGCCTCGTACGGAGGTGCCCACTTCCCGGACGACGAGGAGAAGCGTCCGGCGCCCCCGATTGCCAACGGGGGCGCGGTCCAGCCAGAGGAGGTGTCGGGGGGGGGGGGGCCGACCTTGAGACTTGCTAATGTCTCGAGGCCCCCCGATACTCCTCATGAACGCGTGCCACTCCATGCGAGCGCACGACCTGCTTGAGCAGGCTCGCATGGAGATGGGCGTTGGGCTGGCCGTCATCGCCGAGCCGTATCCGCTGGCGGACCGATGTTTTCGGTCCACCAACCCGGATCGGCAGGTGGCGATGACGTGGGAAGTGGGAAGAGGAGCCCCGTCGTGCGTGGTCGCCCAGCACGGACGGGGCTGGATGGGCGCGAGATGGGGAGGCTTCCTCGTGGTCGGCTGCTACCTGGCACCGAGCATGAACGTCCCGGAGTTCGAGGACCGGCTGAGCGAGGTGGGGGCGTTTCTAGCCCCCCAATTAGCTCGGCCGGTGGTCCTTCTGGGGGACTTCAATGCCCACGCTCGCGAGTGGGGCTCCCCCAGAACGGACTGCCGGGGCGAGGTGCTCCTCGAGTGGGCGGAGGCGATGGGGTTCGTCCTTAAGAACCCCTACGCGGTCACGACGTTTCGCGGGTCGCGGGGCGAGTCGGTTATCGACCTCGTCTGGGTTAACCCCGCGGCAGCGGCGTTGACGTCGGACTGCTGGGTGGCGGAGGAGTCAGAGACTGGCTCGGACCACATGTACGTCATGCTGGCCACCTCCGCCGCCACGCTTCCTCCCGCTCGTGCCGGTAGACAGCCGCCGCGCTGGGCGCTCAAAAAGCTAGATGCTAGCGCGGCCCAGATGGCGTCCTCCGTCGTCGCCTGGCCTTCCCTGCCGGGCGACGTCCTCGACGACCCCTCCAACGGCGCCCTATGGCTCCGGCGGGCGTTGCAGCGTGTCTGCGACGCCACGATGCCGCGAGTCGGGCCGCCGGGCGGGGGTCGGAGGTCGGTGTACTGGTGGTGCGAGGAGATCGCCGATCTCCGCGCGACGAGCGTCCGCGCTCAGCGCCAGTACACCAATGCCCGCCGTCAAGACCGACGGCGGGTGACGGAGGACCAGCTGCAGGAGCTGCGCTCCGTGTTTTCCGCGGCGCGCAGAGAGCTTCGTGCAGCCATAGCCCGGGCCAAGACCCGTTCGCACGAGGAGTTCCTTGAGACCCTGAATCGGGACCCTTGGGGGCGCCCGTACAAGGCCGTGTCCGTGAAACTCGGTCCTTGGGCGCCCCCTGTCACGGAGGGTCTCGAGCCCCGGTTTCTCCTGGAGGTTTTGTCGGCGCTGTTTCCCCCTCCCCCGGTTCCGGGGGAGGGTGGCGTCGACGCTTCGGGGGATCCGGAGCTCGCGTGGGGCACCGCCATAGCGGATGCCCCCAGGGTCTCGGACGAGGAACTCGAGTCCGCGGTGCGTCGAATGCGTTCGAAGAACGCTGCACCCGGACCGGACGGTGTGCCCGGGCGTGTCTGGGCCTGCGCGATGAGCGCCCTAGGGAGCGGCCTCAAGCGCGTCTTCGACGCGGCCTTGAGGACCGGGAGGTTTCCCCGCGCGTGGAAAGAGGCGAGGCTGGTGCTGCTGCGAAAGCCTGGTAAGCCCGCAGAGTCACCCTCGGCCTATCGGCCGATCTGTCTCCTCGACGAGGCGGGCAAGCTCCTGGAAAGGATCATAGCTGCCCGCCTCATGGACCATCTCGGAGCTGCGGAGTTCCCGGATCTGTCCGACCGCCAGTTCGGTTTTATGCGGCAGCGATCGACCGTAGATGCCATCCTACTGGTTCGGTCGCTGTCGCGCCGGGCGGTCGAGGGGGGCGGTGTCAGCGTGGCGGTGTCTCTAGACATCGCCAACGCGTTCAACACCGTCTCCTGGGCGGCGATCGAGCGGGCGCTGGTATACCATCGCGTCCCGCTCTACCTTCGCCGCCTGATCTGGGACTACCTCCGTGGCCGAGTGGTCTCCTACGTCGGGCGAGACGGGGACGGGGTGGCTCGCGTGCACCGCGGTGTGCCACAGGGGTCCGTTTTAGGGCCCCTGCTATGGAGCCTGGCGTACGACGCGGTGCTGCGGGTGGAGTTGCCATCGCCTGACGTGTCGTTCGTGTGCTACGCCGACGACACGCTGGTGGTGGCCTCCGGGCCGAGGTGGCTGGCAGCACTAGACCTCGCGGAGAGAGCACTGCGGCTCGTCATCCCCGCGATAGAGGCGCTCGGTCTGCGAGTCGCCTCCGATAAAACGGAGGCGGTATGGCTCGCGGACAGGGTGGGAACTGGCATTCCCGTCGGAGCGTCTCTAAGAGTCGGGGAGGCCTGCATCAGGGTCGGCCGATCGATGAGGTATCTCGGTCTGACCCTAGACACCTACTGGCGATTCGCGCGTCACTTTCGGGTCCTGGGCCCCAGGTTGGAGCGACAGGTGTTCGCCTTCGGGCGCATCATGCCCAACCTGGGAGGCCCGCACGAAACAGTTCGGCGACTATACGTGACGGTCGTCCGGTCCATGGCGCTCTACGGAGCGCCGGTCTGGGCCGGCGACCTGGGGGGCTGTCGCGTGGGGCGAGACCTTCTGGCAAAGGTTCATCGCCGCGCAGTCCTCCGTGCCGTGCGGGCTTACCGCACGGTGTCACACGCCGAGCTGTCGGCGCTGGGTGGGTCCCCACCATTCCATCTGCTCGCTGAGATGGAGGCGGAGGTGTACTTCGCCTCGCACGATCTCAGCGGAGCGAGGGACCCCCTGGCGCCGGTCGGACCCGACGCGCGGGACCAGGCCCGGCGACGCATGGGAGCCAGATGGATCGACTGGCTCTCCCTCCCGGAACATCGGGGGGGGGGGTCGCGTCGTCGGGGCGCTGCTGCCCATTCTCGGGGAATGGGTGGGGCGTAGGTACGGCAGGCTTACCTTCCGCCTGACACAGATGCTCACCGGAGTCGGTTGCTTCGGTGACTTCTTGTGTCGCATCGGGCGGGAGGAGGCGCCGCAGTGCCACAGCTGCGGCCGGGGCGACGTGGACTCGGCGGATCACACTCTGGCGAGGTGCGCGGAGTGGCTCGATGACCGCCGAGTCCTGGAGCTGCAGCTGGGTCCCGATCTCTCGCTGGCGACGGTCGTGCGTCGCATGGCGGGAGATCGGGACTGTTGGGACGCCGTCGCCTCCTTCTCCGAGGCTATAATGCTCGAGAAGGAGGAGGCGGAGAGGGACCGCGAGAGGGCGGGCCGGGGAGGCCCGAGCCAAGCGGTCCGGAGGAGGCGGCGCGGGAGAGGGAGATGACCCGGGGCCGGGGGAGGTCGCGCGGCGACTTAGTTGCGTAAGTCGCCCCGCTCCCCCGGATATCAGGCCCCGGGTCGCGCCGTCCCGCCGCTCCCCGCTGTAGGGGATCGGGATGGGGCCGCGCCGCGCAACGGGCGCGGCCGTTACGCCCCCCGGTGCGCCGCCCCCTCTGTGTCGGAGGGGGACGCGCGCCGGGGGACGTCGGGAAGGAGTCGGGAAACGCGGCGGCCCCCGTTGTCGCGAAGGGCCGCCGCGGACGACGAAGCGACGGGGGTGACCGCCGCGGTCGGCGAGTCGTGGCATCGGACTCGCCAGGGCCGCGGCGGCGTCGCGAGGCACGGAGAACGGGGGGGGGGGGCCGTGTTAAAGCCCCCCCCCCGCCAGGGGAGCGGCAGCCGCCGCTCCCGTCTGAGCGATCGAGCTTCCCCCGGGGTACGCAGTGTGCCCCGGCCCGGCCGCGCGCTACCAAGCATTGCGCGGCGACCGGTTGGGAGCTCGATCGCGGGGTCGCGGGGCGGGGTGTCGGGGGACACCACCGCCCTAGCAGCAGCGACCCCGGAAGGGGCGACTCGGGCGCGTGATCCGTCGCGAGTCGCCGGTCCCGGAGAATATTGCTGGGGGAGGTTGTCATACTCCCCCAGGGACGACCCCGTTCAGGGGACCTAGCGCGGGGCTGCATTGAAGCGCAAGGGGGGAGGGTAGCGAACGTATCGCTTGTTTGATCTCGCGTCCAAATCCCTCCCCTCGGGCGCGCAGCTCCGCGCGCGAGGTAGATCACCTTGGTGGTTTTAGTGGGTTCGAGTCCCACATAACCCCCTGCCCGCCCCCGCGGGCGGGGGGTATCCGTGGGGATTTCCACCAAGTAAAACAAAAAAAAAAAAAAAAAAGGTACGCGTTACTATGCTCGGTCGCAGCGAGGCGTTCACGTGTTGCTGACATTGTAAGATTGGTCGCTAGCCGTCTTAGCTTCGAAACATCTCGAACGTTTATATAACGTAATATAATATGTGTAATATGTCTAACACGTGGGCTTGGGCGTTGCCTGGGCACAACAATATCTAGACTAACGAGATCCGTCTGTACAACCGTCTTCTATATCTAGACTAACGAGATCCGTCGTTGTACAACCATCTTATATATCTAGACTAACGCGATCCGTCTGTACAACAGTTTTCTATATCGAGACTAACGAGATCCGTCTGTACAACCGTCTTCTATATCTAGACTAACGGGATACGTCGTTGGACAAACGTCTTCTATATCTAGACTAACGAGATCCGTCGTTGTACAACCATCTTATATATCTAGACTAACGCGATCCGTCTGTACAACAGTTTTCTATATCGAGACTAACGAGATCCGTCTGTACAACCGTCTTCTATATCTAGACTAACGGGATACGTCGTTGGACAAACGTCTTCTATATCTAGACTAACGAGATCCGTCTGTACAACCGTCTTCTATATCTAGACTAACGAGATCCATCTGTACAACCGTCTTCTATATCTAGACTAACGAGATCTCTCGTTATACAACCGTCTTCTATATCTAGACTAACGCGATCCGTCTGTACAACCGTTTTCTATATCGAGACTAACGAGATCCGTCTGTACAACCGTCTTCTATATCTAGACTAACGGGATACGACGTTGGACAAACGTCTTCTATATCTAGACTAACGAGATCCGTCTGTACAACCGTCTTCTATATCTAGACTAACGAGATCCGTCTGTACAACCGTCTTCTATATCTAGACTAACGAGATCCGTCTGTACAACCGTCTTCTATATCTAGACTAACGAGATCCGTCTGCACAACCGTCTTCTATATCTAGACTAACGAGATCCGTCTGTACAACCGTCTTCTATATCTAGACTAACGAGATCTCTCGTTATACAACCGTCTTCTATATCTAGACTAACGGGATACGTCGTTGGACAAACGTCTTCTATATCTAGACTAACGAGATCCGTCTGTACAACCGTCTTCTATATCTAGACTAACGAGATCCGTCTGTACAACTGTCTTCTATATCTAGACTAACGATATCTCTCGTTATACAACCGTCTTCTATATCTAGACTAACGGGATCCGTCTGTACAACCGTCTTCTATATCTAGACTAACGAGATCTCTCGTTATACAACAGTCTTCTATATCTAGACTAACGAGATCCGTCTGTACAACCGTCTTCTATATCTAGACTAACGAGATCCGTCTGTACAACCGTCTTCTATATCTAGACTAACGAGATCCGCCTGTACAATCGTCTTCTATATCTAGACTCACAAGATCCGTCTGTACAACCGTCTTCTATATCTAGACTAACGAGATCCGTCGTTGTACAACCGTCTTCTATATCTAGACTAACGAGATCCGTCTGTACAACCGTCTTCTATGTCTAGACTAACGAGATCCGTCGTTGTACAACCGTCTTCTATATCTAGACTAACGAGATCCGTCTGTACAACCGTTTTCTATATCTAGACTAACGAGGTACGTCGTTGGACAAACGTCTTCAATATCTAGACTAACGAGATCCGTCTGTACAACCGTCATCTATATCTAGACTAACGAGATCCGTCTGTACAACCGTCTTCTATATCTAGACTAACGAGATCCGTCTGTACAACCGTCTTCTATATCTAGACTCACGAGATCCGTCTGTACAACCGTCTTCTATATCTAGACTAACGAGACCCGTCTGTACAACCGTCTTCTATATCTAGACTAACGAGATCTCTCGTTATACAACCGTCTTCTATATCTAGACTAACGAGATCCGTCTGTACAACCGTCTTCTATATCTAGACTAACGGGATACGTCGTTGGACAAACGTCTTCTATATCTAGACTAACGAGATCCGTCTGTACAACCGTCTTCTATATCTAGACTAACGAGATCCGTCTGTACAACTGTCTTCTATATCTAGACTAACGATATCTCTCGTTATACAACCGTCTTCTATATCTAGACTAACGGGATCCGTCTGTACAACCGTCTTCTATATCTAGACTAACGAGATCTCTCGTTATACAACCGTCTTCTATATCTAGACTAACGAGATCTCTCGTTATACAACCGTCTTCTATATCTAGACTAACGAGATCCGTCTGTACAACCGTCTTCTATATCTAGACTAACGAGATCCGTCTGTACAACCGTCTTCTATATCTAGACTAACGAGATCCGCCTGTACAATCGTCTTCTATATCTAGACTCACGAGATCCGTCTGTACAACCGTCTTCTATATCTAGACTAACGAGATCCGTCGTTGTACAACCGTCTTCTATATCTAGACTAACGAGATCCGTCTGTACAACCGTCTTCTATGTCTAGACTAACGAGATCCGTCGTTGTACAACCGTCTTCTATATCTAGACTAACGAGATCCGTCTGTACAACCGTTTTCTATATCTAGACTAACGAGGTACGTCGTTGGACAAACGTCTTCAATATCTAGACTAACGAGATCCGTCTGTACAACCGTCATCTATATCTAGACTAACGAGATCCGTCTGTACAACCGTCTTCTATATCTAGACTAACGAGATCCGTCTGTACAACCGTCTTCTATATCTAGACTCACGAGATCCGTCTGTACAACCGTCTTCTATATCTAGACTAACGAGACCCGTCTGTACAACCGTTTTCTATATCTAGACTAACGAGATCCGTCTGTACAACCGTCCTCTATATCTAGACCAACGAGATCCGTCTGTACAACCGTCTTCAATATCTAGACAAACGAGATCCGTCTGTACAACCTTCTTCTATATCTAGACTAACGAGATCCGTCTGTACAACCGTCTTCTATATCTAGACTAACGAGATCCGTCGTTGTACAACCATCTTATATATCTAGACTAACGCGATCCGTCTGTACAACAGTTTTCTATATCGAGACTAACGAGATCCGTCTGTACAACCGTCTTCTATATCTAGACTAACGGGATACGTCGTTGGACAAACGTCTTCTATATCTAGACTAACGAGATCCGTCTGTACAACCGTCTTCTATATCTAGACTAACGAGATCCATCTGTACAACCGTCTTCTATATCTAGACTAATGAGATCCGTCTGTACAACCGTCATCTATATCTAGACTAACGAGACCCGTCTGTACAACCGTCTTCTATATCTAGACTAACGGGATACGTCGTTGGACAAACGTCTTCTATATCTAGACTAATGAGATCCGTCTGTACAACCGTCTTCTATATCTAGACTAACGAGATCCGTCTGTACAACCGTCTTCTATATCTAGACTAACGAGATCCGTCTGTACAACCGTCTTCTATATCTAGACTAACGAGATCCGTCTGTACAACCGTCTTCTATATCTAGACTAACGAGATCCGTCTGTACAACCGTCTTCTATATCTAGACTAACGAGATCTCTCGTTATACAACCGTCTTCTATATCTAGACTAACGAGATCCGTCTGTACAACCGCCTTCTATATCTAGACTAACGAGATCCGTCTGCACAACCGTCTTCTATATCTAGACTAACGAGATCCGTCGTTGTACAACCGTCTTCTTTATTTAGACTAACGAGATCCGTCTGTACAACCGTTTTCTATATCTAGACTAACGAGGTACGTCGTTGGACAAACGTCTTCAATATCTAGACTAACGAGATCCGTCTGTACAACCGTCATCTATATCTAGACTAACGAGATCCGTCTGTACAACCGTCTTCTATATCTAGACTAACGCGATCCGTCTGTACAACCGTTTTCTATATCGAGACTAACGAGATCCGTCTGTACAGCCGTCTTCTATATCTAGACTAACGGGATACGACGTTGGACAAACGTCTTCTATATCTAGACTAACGAGATCCGTCTGTACAACCGTCTTCTATATCTAGACTAACGAGATCCGTCTGTACAACCGTCTTCTATATCTAGACTAACGAGATCCGGCTGTACAACCGTCTTCTATATCTAGACTAACGGGATACGTCGTTGGACAAACGTCTTCTATATCTAGACTAACGAGATCCGTCTGTACAACCGTCTTCTATATCTAGACTAACGAGATCCATCTGTACAACCGTCTTCTATATCGAGACTAACGAGATCTCTCGTTATACAACCGTCTTCTATATCTAGACTAACGAGATCTCTCGTTATACAACCGTCTTCTATATCTAGACTAACGAGATCCGTCTGTACAACCGTCTTCTATATCTAGACTAACGGGATACGTCGTTGGACAAACGTCTTCTATATCTAGACTAACGAGATCCGTCTGTACAACCGTCTTCTATATCTAGACTAACGAGATCCGTCTGTACAACCGTCTTCTATATCTAGACTAACGATATCTCTCGTTATACAACCGTCTTCTATATCTAGACTAACGGGATCCGTCTGTACAACCGTCTTCTATATCTAGGCTAACGAGATCTCTCGTTATACAACCGTCTTCTATATCTAGACTAACGAGATCCGTCTGTACAACCGTCTTCTATATCTAGACTAACGAGATCCATCTGTACAACCGTCTTCTATATCTAGACTAACGATATCTCTCGTTATACAACCGTCTTCTATATCTAGACTAACGGGATCCGTCTGTACAACCGTCTTCTATATCTAGGCTAACGAGATCTCTCGTTATACAACCGTCTTCTATATCTAGACTAACGAGATCCGTCTGTACAACCGTCTTCTATATCTAGACTAACGAGATCCATCTGTACAACCGTCTTCTATATCTAGACTAAGGAGATCCGTCTGTACAACCGTCATCTATATCTAGACTAACGAGACCCGTCTGTACAACCGTCTTCTATATCTAGACTAACGAGATCCGTCTGTACAACCGTCTTCTATATCTAGACTAACGAGATCCGTCTGTACAACCGTCTTCTATATCTAGACTAACGAGATCCGGCTGTACAACCGTCTTCTATATCTAGACTAACGAGATCCGTCTGTACAACCGTCTTCTATATCTAGACTAACGGGATCCGTCTGTACAACCGTCTTCTATATCTAGACTAACGAGATCCGTCTGTACAACCGTCTTCTATATCTAGACTAACGAGATCTCTCGTTATACAACCGTCTTCTATATCTAGACTAACGAGATCCGTCTGTACGACCGTCTTCTATATCTAGACTAACGAGATCCGTCTGTACAACCGTCTTCTATATCTAGACTAACGGGATACGTCGTTGGACAAACGTCTTCTATATCTAGACTAACGAGATCCGTCTGTACAACCGTCTTCTATATCTAGACTAACGAGATCCGTCTGTACAACCGTCTTCTATATCTAGACTAACGGGATACGTCGTTGGACAAACGTCTTCTATATCTAGACTAACGAGATCCGTCTGCACAACCGTCTTCTATATCTAGACTAACGAGATCCGTCTGTACAACCGTCTTCTTTTTTTTTTTTTTTAGGAGAGGGGAAAATGCCTTTACGCATACCTCTGCCCGAGTGCCTAGGTTATGCGGGACTCACCGGACTATTTCCGGCCTACCCGCTAAAAACCCCTCTCATTTTGGCTCCTCCTTTCATGGTGCCCAACCCAGGTGTCCGGAGAACTTGTCTGGACTACTTTCCGTCCACCTTGCCCGAGGCGCTGGGTCTTTCTTTAGCTCCAGTGGGCTTCTCCCACGAGCTCCTCCATTTCATAATAAATAAATAGATATAAATAAATAAATAAATATATGTCAGTAACTAAAATAGACGTCAATAAATAAATAAATATATCTATGTACAATTCCTATGTACAATTGGGTCACGGGCCCTTTTTCCGCCTCTTTGCGGTTTGCTGAGGATGCTGGATGGTGGCCTTCGCCCCTCTCTTCTTCCTCTTCCTAGCTAGGCGGGCTCTTTCCTTTCTCCTCCTGTCCATCTCCTCCTTCCTAATACGGAGGCGCTCCTCCCTTGCTGCCTTTTCGATGGTCCTCTCCTTCTGTTCTCTGTCCTTCATGACGGAAGCCGCAAACTCCCTGAAGGCCGTCCATGTTCCCTGGTCCCTGGTAACCCGCCCAATCAATGATCCCACGGTGATCTCGCCGCCTGTGGCGTCCACTAACCTCGCCCTTTGCTCGCTATAAGTGGGGCAGCTGGTGATGACGTGTTCGGCGTCATCCAGCACGCCTTCTCCACAGTCCAGGCAGTGGTCCTCTGCGCTCTTCCTTATCCTCTTTTTATACTCCTGGAAAACCCCGTGTCCCGTCAGGAGTTGCATCGTGTGGAACTCCATTTCCATACTCTTGCTTCCTGTGGAGAATGTGCCGACCTTGGTGACGATTCTTCTCGTCCAGCTACTCTGATCAAGCTCCTCCAACTGGGCCTGCCACCCCCTCATGGCCGCCTCGAGGGCCGCTTTCCTGTGCTCCGCCTCCCTTTTTTTTCAGGACAACCTTGTCCCCCCCAAGACGTGGGTCCTTTTTGTCCCTTTCCTTCGCGATATAAACTTGCCTCCACATGCCCGCCTTCTTATTCACCGGCATTCTTCCGGCGAGCACGCAGAGGGCGTGGTACGATACCGTTCTGTACGCTGTGGTTGTTCTTATTAAGGCGTGCCTCTGCGCCCTCCTAACTATCCCCCTTCTCGCCTCCGTCGCGAGAGTCGGCTCCCACACCGGGCAGGCGTACAGTAGGATCGACTCCCACACATTGTAGTATAGCCTGCGCGATTTTTGCGCAGGCCCCCTGGTGTTGGGCAATAGCGAGCCCAGGGTCGCCACCACCGCGTCTGCCCTCGCCGCCACCCTCTGGAGGTGGGGTCTATAATTCCGGTGATTATCTAGCGTGACCCCCAGGTATTTCACCTCCTTTTTTGTACTCACCGTCGCGCCTAGAATCTAGAGGTCCTCTATTCTTCCCGCCTTGTTTCCGCGGAGGTATATTACCTCGGTCTTTTCCCTAGCTATTTCTAGTCCCGTCCTCTCGAACCACCGCTGGATCCTACTCATGGCCTGGTCTATAAGGGGGCCCAGTCTCGGCATGTCCCAGGCCGTGAACAAGACGGCCAAGTCATCCGCATACGCTACCGCTTCCACATTCTTAACCTGGTTCACGCATTCCAGGACTCCGTCGTAAACCAGGTTCCAAAGGAACGGACCGAGCACCGAGCCCTGCGGTACGCCCGCGGTGACCTCCAGGTCCACCACCCCGTCCTCGGCCTGGATAACTATCCTCCTGTCTCTCAGGTATTCCTCCACTATCCTGTAGAGCGTCCCAGATATCCTTCTCCTCTTCAACTCCCTCATAATCTGCGGCCACTGCAGGGTGTTGAAGGCGTTCCTGACATCGATCGCGATCAGGGCACACTTTCTATTCTTCTCCTTACACTTTTCCGCAAACCGCGCCACCGCCATGGTCGCGTCCGCGGCGCCTGAGCCCCTCCTGAATCCATATTGTTTCTCATGGAACGGGTCTAGTCCCAGTTCCTTCTCTATGAGGGCCTTAATTGCGTACTCCCACGCCTTGCTGAGTGTAGGTAGAATGCTGATGGGCCTATATCCACCGGCCTCCATCCTATCCTTCCCCGGCTTCGGTAACAGCACTACCCTGGCTACCTTCCATTTTGGAGGTATTCTCCCTCTCACCAGGGTGTCCACGATAAGACTCCTGAAGTCCTCCCTAAAGGATTTCATTACCAAGGTCACCAGCTCCGGTGGGACCAAATCCGGGCCTGGTGCCTTCCGCAACTTTACCCTAGCCAGGGCCTCGTCTACCAATTCCAGGGTGACCTCCTGTACCGCCCTGTCCTCCCTGGGTAGGATCCACTCCTGTAACGTGGTGTTCCGGCTCTCTACTACTACACTGCCCGGCTCGGTGGCAAAAAGCTCTTTCGCCACTTCCTTGGCCTTGGCCCGTGACATCGTCTTTTTCACCACCTTACCTTTCAATCTAGCCATCACTGCCCTGTATGGTTTCCCCCACGGGTCCCCATCTACCTGGTCCACCAGGCCCGACCAGAGCGCCTCCTTCGCCCTCCAGATTTTGACCTGTAGGGCCCTCTTCGATGCCGCGTACTCTTTTCTTCGCTCGACTGTCTCCATCGGTGCCCTCCTCCTGCTCCTCTGGTAGATCCTCCTAGCGCTGTGCATCGAGACTCTGGCCTCGGCAATCTCAGGGGACCACCAGGGATTCGGCCTCCTGGCCCCTCGCGGAACACTTTTCTTTTTCATAGCGGCCCTGGCCACCTCTTCCAGGATACGCTGGGTCCTCTCAGCTGCCGGCTCCGGGTCGTTCCCGTTTCCCCCCGAGGATCCCTCTCTCAGTTCCATGTACCGGCGCATCGCCTTATCTTGGTCCAGAGAGTCTACGTCAAACGGGGCTCCCAGCTGGGCCCCTCTATAGTTCCTTCTACTTCCGGTGAAGGTGTGCAGCACATATTTATGGTCCGATTCCGTCGGATGTGTGAGTACGGAGCTGCTTTTATGCCTCTCAGCCGTCGCCCTATCCGCTGCCAGCACGTCTATCATGGACTTACCTCCATTTCGGCAGAAGGTGAACTTCCCCTTCGCCCTTATCGGGTCCAGACCCTGCCTGCTAAGTAAGTCCATGCAAAGATGCCCCCTTCTATCTGTTTTGCCCGCCCCCCAGGCGGTCGCCTTCGCATTTAAGTCCCCGGCAATGATGATGCCCCCACCCGGGGTCCAGGCCTCCGCGATCATACCTTCCAATTCCTCGAGATAATCCGGGAAGCTAACTTTCCTATTCGGGGAGCAGTAGCAGCTAATGATGGTTATCCTTCCCACCACCACCGCCACCAGTCCTCCTGCCACCAGTCTCGCCGAGAGCGCACCAAACCTTCCCCTGAAGCCGGTCACCCAGACTGATGCGTCTCCAGTGCCGTCATTATCCCATTCGGGTAGCTGTCTGTAGGGCTCAGAGATCACCACTACGTCAACCCGCATCTCCCATGCATTTTGGACCATCAGGTCCTGGGCCAACCTGCATCGGTTCAGGTTGATTTGAAGTATTTTAAGTGGGTCTGCTGGCATTACCCGCCCGGCTGCGTTCCTCGGCCCTCCCAAACCGGAATCCTCCTACTGGCCGGACATGCCAGAGACGCCGTGACGTGCGCGGTCCTATTTCCTTTGTGCCCCGCCTCCGAGCAGATAATGCACCTGGGTGGGTTTGTGCATCCTGTTATTGCGTGGCCTACCTCCCCGCATCGTCTGCACCTCTCGCTCCCCTCGACATGCGTGCGGCAGTCCCTCGCTAAGTGCCCAAGGGTATGGCACCTAAAGCACCTCGTAGATTTCCGCAGGATTCTAGTCCTCGCCATCGAGAGCCCCGATCTAAATTTCATACCCTCCGCCTGTCTATTCAAGGTATTGGTGGGGACCTCTGCCACCGCAGTCTGGGTCCCCCCAGGCCCCATCCTGAGGGCTTTTATCGTCACCACCGCCGGGTCTATTTTAAGGGCATTGCCCAAGTCCAGAGCGAGGGACTGCGAGTCCGCCAGGGGGCACACTTCCCTAATTTCCAGCGCCGTGCGCTCCTGAAGCACCGTTACCTCCAACGCATTGCCCGCAAGCCTGCGCAGATCGTCTGCCACCTCCTGCGCCCTGGTATCCTTGCCCAGTTCCACCAAGATATGCCCCAGTCTGGTCCTCCTTACTGCGGTCACCCCTTTCAGGGCCTCCCTACTCTTTGTGACCATCATTCTGTAGGCCTCTATATATGTGTTCGGAGGAATCACCTTTACCATCACCGCCTCCGGTCTCTTTCTAACCCTGGGTTGGGCGTCCTTCCCTCGCCGGGACCGCTGCTGGCCTCCTGGTGTCCGGGTTGCCCTCTCAACCTCCCGTGCCCTCTGCTGTTGTTGTTGGGCCTGTACCTGTGCCCCCTGTGTCCTCTGTTGCAGCTGCCGCTGTTGCTGCTGCTGGGCCCGGTGCTGCTGCTGTTCCTGATGGCGCGGCTGGCCCGGGTCCCTTCCGACCGCTTCGCTCTGCTCCGGCGGCCCCGGGAAGTCCTGTGCCCTTCTCTGGGCCAGCTGGTCGTCTCGCCTCTTTTCTCGCCTGGCCCTTCTAAATTGCCCCTTGCATCACCTGGCCCCATTGGGGGTCACTATCCTGGGGGCGTGGCGTGCCTCTCTCCTCCGTCTCCATTGGGACCACTTCCGCCCCTTCTCCCTGGCGGGCTGGGGCTTCCGTTTCCGTCCCCTCCCATGCCCTCCTCTTCGAAGTTTGGGTCCTATCCCTCTCTTCCACTGGGGACGTCCTGGGCCTTTTGGCCGTAGCGGGCGGGGTTGGGGGGGACTTTCCTCCCTGGCCACCCTGGTGTTTACCGGCCTTATATCCTCCGTCCTCCCCCCTTCCCATCTCGCACTGAGTTGCCACGTCCCTTCCCGTCGGTCCTGGTGCCTTCGGGGCTCCACTGTGGGTGCTCGCCTCGTTGAGCTTCACCTTCCCTGAGCTGGCGCCTATCGGAGGCTCGGCTGCACTCCCCCGCTGGCTCCCTCCTCCCGTGCCGGATGTCGCGGTGGCCGCCACCTCCGCAATTCCCTCGCGCACCCACTCGCATCCCCGTGCCATTCTGCCCACAAAGGCTAGCATAACCTTCGTGGAGATGACCTTTGACGAGGTCTTCCTCCCAACCAGCTCGTCCGCTGTTTCCGTGCAGAGGTCGAGCATGCGGCTGAGTCTGGCTGTAACGTCAGCCAGTCTCGTGCCTATCGCGTGTTCTCCCGGTGCCCCTTTCACCTGCGGACGCGTCGCGGCTGCCATCCAGGCTCTCAGTCCTGGGGCCGCTGGCGTCACCTCCTCCGCCTCCTTCTGGCACGCCGCAGTGTCGGGTCCCTTCGCTCCCCCCTGACGCTCTCCCCGACCTTCCATGCTCTCCCGGTCTCCCCTCTCTTCTTCGTCCGTGGCGGGGAGGGTGGATTCCCTAACGCCCTTGGGGACCGCTCCCGCTTGCGCACCGCTCTGCGGGGGCGTCCTCGACAGCGTTCTCCCCACGAACACGCCACTCGCGGGGATTTCTACCACTTCCGTGGGGGATCTCCCCAGGGCCCCACTCCTTCTTCTCCCCTTCCCCCCGTACGGGGGTGTCTCTGATTATCCCCTCCTCTACCGCGATGGATCTTGCGGTCCGTTCCATTTCCTTCTCTATTTCCTTTAAACGTATGCCTAGGTCCGCAGCTGTTGCTTGTTCCGGAGAGGCCTCTCCGGTGGCACCGGCCCGCTGCTTCAGCCTGGTGTCATTGGTAGCCATAAAACCCATCGCGCTACCAACTTCGCGCGATGGACCTGCCATTATCACAGGCTTCGCCGGGTTTAATTCATCCGAGGCCCGGCTAGTGTCTGTCATAGTGTCATATCAATGTCTCAAGGGCGACGACCCTACCGCCCAGCGGATTTCCCCCTACTCGGGCACTGATCTTGTTGCCCTGCGGCTACTTCTCTCCTGACCCGCCAGTCAGGGTGGACCGATTTAGGCCGCTCGGTCCCTATGAATGAATCTTCTCCCCTTCCCTGGGGCGAACATCCAGGGCATCCCTGGTCGATCTTCTTACCAGGGGGGTGGGGGCAGGGGCCTTCGGGTTCCCTATCACCCCCCCCTACTCCTAACCCTCTCCTATCACGTGCTAGTCTACCGGGCTCTTTCCTCCTAGCTCCGCGTATTTCGGCTCCGCTCGCTATAACGGGTGAATCGCTTGTATCCCGGGTGGTCTCCTAACTTGCCGACCCCTGTGCTAATATTACGGGACGTTCCGGCCGGCCGTTCTCCGGTTCTACCCCGCGTTCCGCCCACCCTATCGGCTTTTTATGCCCGCCATCGCCGGCAGTCGCTCTGCTTGATCTCGCATCGAGGGGAGACTATACAGATTTTAATCATGCGACTCACCGGTCTTCTTTGTCCATTTCCTTCTGCGTGTGTGCATTATTTTATGGGTGTCTTTTTATTCACAGCACTTGTCACTTAAATTGCCTTTGTGATTCGCTTAACGATTCACTCCATTTTGTTCTATTTTAATTTTAATTTTAATTTATTTTATAACTCTTCTAATTCCTCTTCTTCTTCTTTTTTCAGGTTCCAGGGTAGGACCAGCGCCTCCACCATCCTCTTCTTCGCCTTCCAGGGGACCGATGACCTTCGAGCCTCGTCGTCCTCGTCCATCAGTCCAGGTAAGAACAGCTGATTTTACGATGATTTTGACAATCCCTGTAGCATTTCCTCCCTTTCTCCTAGGGGGGTGGTTTTTCTGTGGGCGGTGCCCACGGGCCAGTCGCGTCAGTTTCCCAAAAATCACGCTCCTGGGTGTTCCCGTTCTCACGCCACAGATACTTGAACTGGTCGCATAACCCACACCTGTCACTTTTCTATGTCCAAAGTGTATTAAATTTTAAAATTCGGTAACTTCGGCTTCCCTCCACCTAGAGAGTTGTCCGATGAGTCAAAGTCTTTGTTAGGCGACCCCGAATCGGGCTCGCTCATAAAATGACCCTGTCAATGGGACCTCAAGATTCCGATTTTTTACGGCCCCCCTCGACCCCCGGATCGCCCTTATAGGGGTACTTCCGGTTCACTGGGGTCCCAAATTCTGGTCCAAGGGTGCTCCGGGATGACCAGCGGACCGCGCACAACAAGCTCATTGCTTTCCTTGCTCTCGTTGAGGTGAAAACCCGCACTTCCACTCTCACCTGTCACTTTCCCGGCTAAAATGAATAAAAGTTTAAAAATCTATATCTCCGCCGTCCCTCCACCCAGCGGGTTGTCCGACGGCTCCAGATGCTTGTTTCGAGGTCCGGTATCCTCCTCCTCATTAAAAAATACAGGTCCATGGGGAATCCGAAATTTTATACTTTTTGGGGCCCCCCTCGACCCCCGAAACTCCCTTACAGGGGTATTATACACTAATTAAAATTTTGGGGCTCGACACTGGGGTGCGCAGGGGTGGCCTGTGAACCGAGTACAACAAGCTCGTTGTTCCTTGACGCTTATTTTCCCCGTAAATAGGCACGTCGCCCCAGGTCGAGGTCACCGCACGTCACTTGATAAAATTCTTAGAATTCTAAAATTACGCACTCTCCCCCGGAGAGTCCCAATATATGAGTGCAGGGTATCAGAATACTCGTGCCGACATGCCGGAGGCAATCCTGCCCTCCGAACATGGGGTTATGGGCCCTACCACCTGACCCATTCTTCCACTGCACTAAGTCGGCTTCAGGAGTTTCAAAGTTCCCGCGAGTTCTCCTGATCTCTGCAGCTCCCTCATTGGCTGGGCTGAGGTTCTCGTTCCGTGTCCACCAATCACGCGTTTCTTCTCCGCGTTCTGCGTCCTCCGATTGGCCGACGGGCCTTCTTCTCGTGCCCCATTGGCCTGTCACTTTCAACGGCCGGCGATTTTCGAGGCCTCCGACACCTTTCACCTTGTATCTGCCTCTTTCCGACCACTCTCACTAATTTGGCACCCGCGATGGTCAGCCACTGTCCTCCGCTGCTTCCCGGAGGGTTTTATCCAGGGGCCTGGCCTCGTGCACGCCTCCTCCGGCGAGTAGCACCGATCTGCCGTCCGCTGACAGGGCACCCATCTTCCTTGCTCCTTTGTCGTCGCACACACCGCGCACAAATCCATTTAATCCTCGACACCGTTGGGGCTATTCCAGGTACCCTTTTCACCTTTCATTCCCGGTCACTCCGCGCTCCCTTCGAACAGCCCTTGCGGGGGGTCCCGCAACTTTTTCGCCCCGAGACTTAGATTAACAGCGGAGCGATGAACGGCACGTCCGCTCGACGCCATGACACGCGAGAACCTCCCATGACACGCGAGAACCTCTGTACAACCGTCATCTATATCTAGACTAACGAGATCCGTCTGTACAACCGTCTTATATATCTAGACTCACGAGATCCGTCTGTACAACCGTCTTCTATATCTAGACTAACGAGACCCGTCTGTACAACCGTTTTCTATATCTAGACTAACGAGATCCGTCGTTGTACAACCGTCTTCTATATCTAGACTAACGAGATCCGTCTGTACAACCGTCTTCTATATCTAGACTAACGAGATCCGTCGTTGTACAACCGTCTTCTATATCTAGACTAACGAGATCCGTCTGTACAACCGTTTTCTATATCGAGACTAACGAGATCCGTCTGTACAACCGTCTTCTATATCTAGACTAACGGGATACGACGTTGGACAAACGTCTTCTATATCTAGACTAACGAGATCCGTCTGTACAACCGTCTTCTATATCTAGACTAACGAGATCCGTCTGTACAACCGTCTTCTATATCTAGACTAACGAGATCCGTCTGAACAACCGTCTTCTATATCTAGACTAACGAGATCCGTCTGTACAACCGTCTTCTATATCTAGACTAACGAGATCCGTCTGTACAACCGTCTTCTATATCTAGACTAACGAGATCCGTCTGTACAACCGTCTTCTATATCTAGACTCACGAGATCCGTCTGTACAACCGTCTTCTATATCTAGACTAACGAGACCCGTCTGTACAACCGTTTTCTATATCTAGACTAACGAGATCCGTCTGTACAACCGTCCTCTATATCTAGACCAACGAGATCCGTCTGTACAACCGTCTTCAATATCTAGACTAACGAGATCCGTCTGTACAACCTTCTTCTATATCTAGACTAACGAGATCCGTCTGTACAACCGTCTTATATATCTAGACTCACGAGATCCGTCTGTACAACCGTCTTCTATATCTAGACTAACGAGACGCGTCTGTACAACCGTTTTCTATATCTAGACTAACGAGATCCGTCGTTGTACAACCGTCTTCTATATCTAGACTAACGAGATCCGTCTGTACAACCGTCTTCTATATCTAGACTAACGAGATCCGTCGTTGTACAACCGTCTTCTATATCTAGAATAACGAGATCCGTCTGTACAACCGCCTTCTATATCTAGACTAACGAGATACGTCGTTGTACAACCATCTTCTATATCTAGACTAACGAGATCCGTCTGTACAACCGTCCTCTATATCTAGACTAACGAGATCCGTCTGTACAACCGTCTTCTCTATCTAGACTCACGAGACCCGTCTGTTCAACCTTCTTCTATATCTAGACTAACGAGATCCGTCTGTACAACCGTCTTTTATATCTAGACTAACGAGATCCGTCTGCACAACCGTCTTCTATATCTAGACTAACGAGATCCGTCGTTGTACAACCGTCTTCTTTATCTAGACTAACGAGATCCGTCTGTACAACCGTTTTCTATATCTAGACTAACGAGGTACGTCGTTGGACAAACGTCTTCAATATCTAGACTAACGAGATCCGTCTGTACAACCGTCTTCTATATCTAGACTAACGAGATCCGTCTGTACAACCGTCTTCTATATCTAGACTAACGAGATCCGCCTGTACAACCGTCTTCTATATCTAGACTCACGAGATCCGTCTGTACAACCGTCTTCTATATCTAGACTAACGAGATCCGTCGTTGTACAACCGTCTTCTATATCTAGACTAACGAGATCCGTCTGTACAACCGTCTTCTATATCTAGACTAACGAGATCCGTCGTTGTACAACCGTCTTCTATATCTAGACTAACGAGATCCGTCTGTACAACCGTCTTCTATATCTAGACTAACGAGATCCGTCTGTACAACCGTCTTCTATATCTAGACTCACGAGATCCGTCTGTACAACCGTCTTCTATATCTAGACTAACGAGACCCGTCTGTACAACCGTTTTCTATATCTAGACTAACGAGATCCGTCTGTACAACCGTCCTCTATATCTAGACCAACGAGATCCGTCTGTACAACCGTCTTCAATATCTAGACTAACAAGATCCGTCTGTACAACCTTCTTCTATATCTAGACTAACGAGATCCGTCTGTACAACCGTCTTCTATATCTAGACTAACGAGACCCGTCTGTACAACCGTTTTCTATATCTAGACTAACGAGATCCGTCGTTGTACAACCGTCTTCTATATCTAGACTAACGAGATCCGTCTGTACAACCGTCTTCTATATCTAGACTAACGAGATCCGTCTGTACAACCGTCTTCTATATCTAGACTAACGAGATCCGTCTGTACAACCGTCTTCTATATCTAGACTAACGAGATCCGTCTGTACAACCGTCTTCTATATCTAGACTAACGAGATCCGTCTGTACAACCGTCTTCTATATCTAGACTAACGAGATCCGTCTGTACAACCGTCTTCTATATCTAGACTAACGAGATCCGTCTGTACAACCGTCTTCTATATCTAGACTAACGAGATCTCTCGTTATACAACCGTCTTCTATATCCAGACTAACGAGATCCGTCTGTACAACCGCCTTCTATATCTAGACTAACGAGATCCGTCTGCACAACCGTCTTCTATATCTAGACTAACGAGATCCGTCTGTACAACCGTCTTCTATATCTAGACTAACGAGATCTCTCGTTATACAACCGTCTTCTATATCTAGACTAACGAGATCCGTCTGTACAACCGCCTTCTATATCTAGACTAACGAGATACGTCGTTGTACAACCATCTTCTATATCTAGACTAACGCGATCCGTCTGTACAACCGTTTTCTATATCTAGACTAACGAGACCTCTCGTTATACAACCGTCTTCTATATCTAGACTAACGGGATCCGTCTGTACAACCGTCTTCTATATCTAGACTAACGAGATCCGTCTGTACAACCGTCTTCTATATCTAGACTAACGAGATACGTCGTTGGACAAACGTCTTCTATATCTAGACTAACGAGATCCGTCTGTACAACCGTCTTCTATATCTAGACTAACGAGATCCGTCTGTACAACCGCCTTCTATATCTAGACTAACGAGATCCGTCTGCACAACCGTCTTCTATATCTAGACTAACGAGATCCGTGTGTACAACCGTCTTTTATATCTAGACTAACGAGATCCGTCTGCACAACCGTCTTCTATATCTAGACTAACGAGATCCGTCTGAACAACCGTCTTCTATATCTAGACTCACGAGATCCGTCTGTACAACCGTCTTCTATATCTAGACTAACGAGACCCGTCTGTACAACCGTTTTCTATATCTAGACTAACGAGATCCGTCGTTGTACAACCGTCTTCTATATCTAGACTAACGAGATCCGTCTGTACAACCGTCTTCTATATCTAGACTAACGAGATCCGTCTGTACAACCGTCTTCTATATCTAGACTAACGAGATCCGTCTGTACAACCGTCTTCTATATCTAGACTAACGAGATCCGTCTGTACAACCGTCTTCTATATCTAGACTAACGAGATCCGTCTGTACAACCGTCTTCTATATCTAGACTAACGAGATCCGTCTGTACAACCGTCTTCTATATCTAGACTAACGAGATCCGTCTGTACAACCGTCTTCTATATCTAGACTAACGAGATCTCTCGTTATACAACCGTCTTCTATATCCAGACTAACGAGATCCGTCTGTACAACCGCCTTCTATATCTAGACTAACGAGATCCGTCTGCACAACCGTCTTCTATATCTAGACTAACGAGATCCGTCTGTACAACCGTCTTCTATATCTAGACTAACGAGATCTCTCGTTATACAACCGTCTTCTATATCTAGACTAACGAGATCCGTCTGTACAACCGCCTTCTATATCTAGACTAACGAGATACGTCGTTGTACAACCATCTTCTATATCTAGACTAACGCGATCCGTCTGTACAACCGTTTTCTATATCTAGACTAACGAGATCTCTCGTTATACAACCGTCTTCTATATCTAGACTAACGAGATCCGTCTGTACAACCGCCTTCTATATCTAGACTAACGAGATACGTCGTTGGACAAACGTCTTCTATATCTAGATTAACGAGATCCGTCTGTACAACCGTCTTCTATATCTAGACTAACGAGATCCGTCTGTACAACCGTCTTCTATATCTAGACTAACGAGATCCGTCTGTACAACCGTCTTCTATATCTAGACTAACGAGATCTCTCGTTATACAACCGACTTCTATATCTAGACTAACGAGATCCGTCTGTACAACCGCCTTCTATATCTAGACTAACGAGATACATCGTTGTACAACCATCTTCTACATCTAGACTAACGCGATCCGTCTGTACAACCGTTTTCTATATCTAGACTAACGAGACCTCTCGTTATACAACCGTCTTCTATATCTAGACTAACGGGATCCGTCTGTACAACCGTCTTCTATATCTAGACTAACGAGATCCGTCTGTACAACCGTCCTCTATATCTAGACTAACGAGATCCGTCTGTACAACCGTCTTTTATATCTAGACTAACGAGATCCGTCTGTACAACCGTCTTCTATATCTAGACTAACGAGACCCGTCTGTACAACCGTCATCTATATCTAGACTCACGAGATCCGTCTGTACAACCGTCTTCTATATCTAGACTAACGAGACCCGTCTGTACAACCGTCTTCTATATCTAGACTAACGGGATCCGTCTGTACAACCGTCTTCTATATCTAGACTAACGAGATCCGTCTGTACAACCTTCTTCTATATCTAGACTAACGCGATCCGTCTGTACAACAGTTTTCTATATCGAGACTAACGAGATCCGTCTGTACAACCGTCTTCTATATCTAGACTAACGGGATACGTCGTTGGACAAACGACTTCTATATCTAGACTAACGAGATCCGTCTGTACAACCGTCTTCTATATCTAGACTAACGAGATCCGTCTGTACAACCGTCTTCTATATCTAGACTAACGAGATCTCTCGTTATACAACCGTCTTCTATATCTAGACTAACGAGATCCGTCGTTGTACAACCGTCTTCTATATCTAGACTAACGAGATCCGTCTGTACAACCGTCTTCTATATCTAGACTAACGAGACCCGTCTGTACAACCGTCATCTATATCTAGACTCACGAGATCCGTCTGTACAACCGTCTTCTATATCTAGACTAACGAGACCCGTCTGTACAACCGTCTTCTATATCTAGACTAACGGGATCCGTCTGTACAACCGTCTTCTATATCTAGACTAACGAGATCCGTCTGTACAACCGTCTTCTATATCTAGACTAATGAGATCCGTCTGTACAACCGTCTTCTATATCTAGACTAACGAGACCCGTCTGTACAACCGTCATCTATATCTAGACTCACGAGATCCGTCTGTACAACCGTCTTCTATATCTAGACTAACGAGACCCGTCTGTACAACCGTTTTCTATATCTAGACTAACGAGATCCGTCGTTGTACAACCGTCTTCTATATCTAGACTAACGAGATCCGTCTGTACAACCGTCTTCTATATCTAGACTAACGAGATCCGTCGTTGTACAACCGTCTTCTATATCTAGACTAACGAGATCCGTCTGCACAACCGTCTTCTATATCTAGACTAACGAGATCCGTCGTTGTACAACCGTCTTCTTTATCTAGACTAACGAGATCCGTCTGTACAACCGTCCTCTATATCTAGACCAACGAGATCCGTCTGTACAACCGTCTTCAATATCTAGACTAACGAGATCCGTCTGTACAACCTTCTTCTATATCTAGACTAACGCGATCCGTCTGTACAACAGTTTTCTATATCGAGACTAACGAGATCCGTCTGTACAACCGTCTTCTATATCTAGACTAACGGGAAACGTCGTTGGACAAACGACTTCTATATCTAGACTAACGAGATCCGTCTGTACAACCGTCTTCTATATCTAGACTAACGAGATCCGTCTGTACAACCGTCTTCTATATCTAGACTAACGAGATCTCTCGTTATACAACCGTCTTCTATATCTAGACTAACGAGATCCGTCTGTACAACCGCCTTCTATATCTAGACTAACGAGATACGTCGTTGTACAACCATCTTCTATATCTAGACTAACGCGATCCGTCTGTACAACCGTTTTCTATATCTAGACTAACGAGACCTCTCGTTATACAACCGTCTTCTATATCTAGACTAACGAGATCCGTCTGTACAACCGCCTTCTATATCTAGACTAACGAGATACGTCGTTGTACAACCGTCTTCTATATCTAGACTAACGGGATCCGTCTGTACAACCGTCTTCTATATCTAGACTAACGAGATCCGTCTGTACAACCGTCTTCTATATCTAGACTAACGAGATACGTCGTTGGACAAACGTCTTCTATATCTAGACTAACGAGATCCGTCTGTACAACCGTCTTCTATATCTAGACTAACGAGATCCGTCTGTACAACCGTCTTCTCTATCTAGACTCACGAGACCCGTCTGTACAACCTTCTTCTATATCTAGACTAACGAGATCCGTCTGTACAACCGTCCTCTATATCTAGACTAACGAGATCCGTCTGTACAACCGTCTTTTATATCTAGACTAACGAGATCCGTCTGCACAACCGTCTTCTATATCTAGACTAACGAGATCCGTCTGTACAACCGTCTTCTATATCTAGACTAACGAGATCCGTCTGTACAACCGTCTCCTATATCTAGACTAACGAGATCCGTCTGTACAACCGTCTTCTATATCTAGACTAACGAGATCCGTCTGTACAACCGTCTTCTATATCTAGACTAACGAGATCTCTCGTTATACAACCGTCTTCTATATCTAGACTAACGAGATCCGTCTGTACAACCGCCTTCTATATCTAGACTAACGAGATCCGTCTGTACAACCGTCTTCTATATCTAGACTAACGAGATCTCTCGTTATACAACCGTCTTCTATATCTAGACTAACGGGATACGTCGTTGGACAAACGACTTCTATATCTAGACTAACGAGATCCGTCTGTACAACCGTCTTCTATATCTAGACTAACGAGATCCGTCTGTACAACCGTCTTCTATATCTAGACTAACGAGATCTCTCGTTATACAACCGTCTCCTATATCTAGACTAACGAGATCCGTCTGTACAACCGCCTTCTATATCTAGACTAACGAGATACGTCGTTGTACAACCATCTTCTATATCTAGACTAACGCGATCCGTCTGTACAACCGTTTTCTATATCTAGACTAACGAGACCTCTCGTTATACAACCGTCTTCTATATCTAGACTAACGTGATCCGTCTGTACAACCGTCTTCTATATCTAGACTAACGAGATCCGTCTGTACAACCGTCTTCTATATCTAGACTAACGAGATACGTCGTTGGACAAACGTCTTCTATATCTAGACTAACGAGATCCGTCTGTACAACCGTCTTCTATATCTAGACTAACGAGATCCGTCTGTACAACCGTCTTCTCTATCTAGACTCACGAGACCCGTCTGTACAACCTTCTTCTATATCTAGACTAACGAGATCCGTCTGTACAACCGTCCTCTACATCTAGACTAACGAGATCCGTCTGTACAACCGTCTTTTATATCTAGACTAACGAGATCCGTCTGCACAACCGTCTTCTATATCTAGACTAACGAGATCCGTCTGTACAACCGTCTTCTATATCTAGACTAACGAGATCCGTCTGTACAACCGTCTCCTATATCTAGACTAACGAGATCCGTCTGTACAACCGTCTTCTATATCTAGACTAACGAGATCCGTCTGTACAACCGTCTTCTATATCTAGACTAACGAGATCTCTCGTTATACAACCGTCTTCTATATCTAGACTAACGAGATCCGTCTGTACAACCGCCTTCTATATCTAGACTAACGAGATCCGTCTGCACAACCGTCTTCTATATCTAGACTAACGAGATCCGTCTGTACAACCGTCTTCTATATCTAGACTAACGAGATCCGTCTGCACAACCGTCTTCTATATCTAGACTAACGAGATCCGTCTGAACAACCGTCTTCTATATCTAGACTCACGAGATCCGTCTGTACAACCGTCTTCTATATCTAGACTAACGAGACCCGTCTGTACAACCGTTTTCTATATCTAGACTAACGAGATCCGTCGTTGTACAACCGTCTTCTATATCTAGACTAACGAGATCCGTCTGTACAACCGTCTTCTATATCTAGACTAACGAGATCCGTCTGTACAACCGTCTTCTATATCTAGACTAACGAGATCCGTCTGTACAACCGTCTTCTATATCTAGACTAACGAGATCCGTCTGTACAACCGTCTTCTATATCTAGACTAACGAGATCCGTCTGTACAACCGTCTTCTATATCTAGACTAACGAGATCCGTCTGTACAACCGTCTTCTATATCTAGACTAACGAGATCCGTCTGTACAACCGTCTTCTATATCTAGACTAACGAGATCCGTCTGTACAACCGTCTTCTATATCTAGACTAACGAGATCCGTCTGTACAACCGTCTTCTATATCTAGACTAACGAGATCTCTCGTTATACAACCGTCTTCTATATCTAGACTAACGAGATCCGTCTGTACAACCGCCTTCTATATCTAGACTAACGAGATCCGTCTGCACAACCGTCTTCTATATCTAGACTAACGAGATCCGTCTGTACAACCGTCTTTTATATCTAGACTAACGAGATCCGTCTGCACAACCGTCTTCTATATCTAGACTAACGAGATCCGTCTGAACAACCGTCTTCTATATCTAGACTAACCAGATCCGTCTGTACAACCGCCTTCTATATCTAGACTACCGAGATACGTCGTTGTACAACCATCTTCTATATCTAGACTAACGAGATCCGTCTGTACAACCGTCTTCTATATCTAGACTAACGAGATCCGTCTGTACAACCGTCTTCTATATCTAGACTAACGAGATCCGTCTGTACAACCGTCTTCTATATCTAGACTAACGAGATCCGTCTGTACAACCGTCTTCTATATCTAGACTAACGAGATCTCTCGTTATACAACCGTCTTCTATATCTAGACTAACGAGATCCGTCTGTACAACCGCCTTCTATATCTAGACTAACGAGATCCGTCTGCACAACCGTCTTCTATATCTAGACTAACGAGATCCGTCTGTACAACCGTCTTTTATATCTAGACTAACGAGATCCGTCTGCACAACCGTCTTCTATATCTAGACTAACGAGATCCGTCTGAACAACCGTCTTCTATATCTAGACTAACGAGATCCGTCTGTACAACCGCCTTCTATATCTAGACTACCGAGATACGTCGTTGTACAACCATCTTCTATATCTAGACTAACGCGATCCGTCTGTACAACCGTTTTCTATATCGAGACTAACGAGATCCGTCTGTACAACCGTCTTCTATATCTAGACTAACGGGATACGACGTTGGACAAACGTCTTCTATATCTAGACTAACGAGATCCGTCTGTACAACCGTCTTCTATATCTAGACTAACGAGATCCGTCTGTACAACCGTCTTCTATATCTAGACTAACGAGATCCGTCTGTACAACCGTCTTCTATATCTAGACTAACGAGATCTCTCGTTATACAACCGTCTCCTATATCTAGACTAACGAGATCCGTCTGTACAACCGTCTTCTATATCTAGACTAACGAGATCCGTCTGTACAACCGTCTTCTATATCTAGACTAACGAGATCCGTCTGTACAACCGTCTTCTATATCTAGACTAACGAGATCTCTCGTTATACAACCGTCTTCTATATCTAGACTAACGAGATCCGTCTGTACAACCGCCTTCTATATCTAGACTAACGAGATCCGTCTGCACAACCGTCTTCTATATCTAGACTAACGAGATCCGTCTGTACAACCGTCTTTTATATCTAGACTAACGAGATCCGTCTGCACAACCGTCTTCTATATCTAGACTAACGAGATCCGTCTGAACAACCGTCTTCTATATCTAGACTCACGAGATCCGTCTGTACAACCGCCTTCTATATCTAGACTACCGAGATACGTCGTTGTACAACCATCTTCTATATCTAGACTAACGAGATCCGTCTGAACAACCGTCTTCTATATCTAGACTAACGAGATCCGTCTGCACAACCGTCTTCTATATCTAGACTAACGAGATCCGTCTGTACAACCGTCTTCTATATCTAGACTAACGAGATACGTCGTTGGACAAACGTCTTCTATATCTAGACTAACGAGATCCGTCTGTACAACCGTCTTCTATATCTAGACTAACGAGATCCGTCTGTACAACCGTCTTCTATATCTAGACTAACGAGATCCGTCTGTACAACCGTCTTCTATATCTAGACTAACGAGATCCGTCTGAACAACCGTCTTCTATATCTAGACTAACGAGATCCGTCTGTACAACCGTCTTCTATATCTAGACTAACGAGATCCGTCTGTACAACCGTCTTCTATATCTAGACTAACGAGATCCGTCTGTACAACCGTCT
Organism: Andrena bicolor; assembly: GCA_960531205.1. Lineage (NCBI taxonomy): Eukaryota > Metazoa > Arthropoda > Insecta > Hymenoptera > Andrenidae > Andrena > Andrena bicolor. Next base: position 895,170 of record CAUIJW010000096.1, read on the forward strand.
TCTATATCTAGACTAACGAGATCCGTCTGTACAACCGTCTTCTATATCTAGACTAACGAGATCTCTCGTTATACAACCGTCTTCTATATCTAGACTAACGAGATCCGTCTGTACAACCGCCTTCTATATCTAGACTAACGAGATCCGTCTGCACAACCGTCTTCTGTATCTAGACTAACGAGATCCGTCTGTACAACCGTCTTTTATATCTAGACTAACGAGATCCGTCTGCACAACCGTCTTCTATATCTAGACTAACGAGATCCGTCTGAACAACCGTCTTCTATATCTAGACTCACGAGATCCGTCTGTACAACCGTCTTCTATATCTAGACTAACGAGACCCGTCTGTACAACCGTTTTCTATATCTAGACTAACGAGATCCGTCGTTGTACAACCGTCTTCTATATCTAGACTAACGAGATCCGTCTGTACAACCGTCTTCTATATCTAGACTAACGAGATCCGTCTGTACAACCGTCTTCTATATCTAGACTAACGAGATCCGTCTGTACAACCGTCTTCTATATCTAGACTAACGAGATCCGTCTGTACAACCGTCTTCTATATCTAGACTAACGAGATCCGTCTGTACAACCGTCTTCTATATCTAGACTAACGAGATCCGTCTGTACAACCGTCTTCTATATCTAGACTAACGAGATCCGTCTGTACAACCGTCTTCTATATCTAGACTAACGAGGTCTCTCGTTATACAACCGTCTTCTATATCCAGACTAACGGGATCCGTCTGTACAACCGTCTTCTATATCTAGACTAACGAGATCCGTCTGTACAACCGTCTTCTATATCTAGACTAACGAGATACGTCGTTGGACAAACGTCTTCTATATCTAGACTAACGAGATCCGTCTGTACAACCGTCTTCTATATCTAGACTAACGAGATCCGTCTGTACAACCGCCTTCTATATCTAGACTAACGAGATCCGTCTGCACAACCGTCTTCTATATCTAGACTAACGAGATCCGTCTGTACAACCGCCTTCTATATCTAGACTAACGAGATCCGTCTGCACAACCGTCTTCTATATCTAGACTAACGAGATCCGTCTGTACAACCGTCTTTTATATCTAGACTAACGAGATCCGTCTGCACAACCGTCTTCTATATCTAGACTAACGAGATCCGTCTGAACAACCGTCTTCTATATCTAGACTAACGAGATCCGTCTGCACAACCGTCTTCTATATCTAGACTAACGAGATCCGTCTGTACAACCGTCTTCTATATCTAGACTAACGAGATACGTCGTTGGACAAACGTCTTCTATATCTAGACTAACGAGATCCGTCTGTACAACCGTCTTCTATATCTAGACTAACGAGATCCGTCTGTACAACCGTCTTCTATATCTAGACTAACGAGATCCGTCTGTACAACCGTCTTCTATATCTAGACTAACGAGATCCGTCTGTACAACCGTCTTCTATATCTAGACTAACGAGATCCGTCTGTACAACCGTCTTCTATATCTAGACTAACGAGATCCGTCTGTACAACCGTCTTCTATATCTAGACTAACGAGATCTCTCGTTATACAACCGTCTTCTATATCTAGACTAACGAGATCCGTCTGTACAACCGCCTTCTATATCTAGACTACCGAGATACGTCGTTGTACAACCATCTTCTATATCTAGACTAACGCGATCCGTCTGTACAACCGTTTTCTATATCGAGACTAACGAGATCCGTCTGTACAACCGTCTTCTATATCTAGACTAACGGGATACGACGTTGGACAAACGTCTTCTATATCTAGACTAACGAGATCCGTCTGTACAACCGTTTTCTATATCTAGACTAACGAGATCCGTCTGTACAACCGTCTTCTATATCTAGACTAACGAGATCCGTCTGAACAACCGTCTTCTATATCTAGACTAACGAGATCCGTCTGTACAACCGTCTTCTATATCTAGACTAACGAGATCCGTCTGTACAACCGTCTTCTATATCTAGACTAACGAGATCCGTCTGTACAACCGTCTTCTATATCTAGACTAACGAGATCCGTCTGTACAACCGTCTTCTATATCTAGACTAACGAGATCTCTCGTTATACAACCGTCTTCTATATCTAGACTAACGAGATCCGTCTGTACAACCGCCTTCTATATCTAGACTAACGAGATCCGTCTGCACAACCGCCTTCTATATCTAGACTAACGAGATCCGTCTGCACAACCGTCTTCTATATCTAGACTAACGAGATCCGTCTGTACAACCGTCTTCTATATCTAGACTAACGAGATCTCTCGTTATACAACCGTCTTCTATATCTAGACTAACGAGATCCGTCTGTACAACCGCCTTCTATATCTAGACTAACGAGATACGTCGTTGTACAACCATCTTCTATATCTAGACTAACGCGATCCGTCTGTACAACCGTTTTCTATATCTAGACTAACGAGATCCGTCTGTACCACCGTCTTCTATATCTAGACTAACGAGATCCGTCTGTACAACCGTCTTCTATATCTAGACTAACGAGATCCGTCTGTACAACCGTCTTCTATATCTAGACTAACGAGATCCGTCTGTACAACCGTCTTCTATATCTAGACTAACGAGATCCGTCTGTACAACCGTCTTCTATATCTAGACTAACGAGATCCGTCTGTACAACCGTCTTCTATATCTAGACTAACGAGATCCGTCTGTACAACCGTCTTCTATATCTAGACTAACGAGATCCGTCTGTACAACCGTCTTCTATATCTAGACTAACGAGATCCGTCTGTACAACCGTCTTCTATATCTAGACTAACGAGGTCTCTCGTTATACAACCGTCTTCTATATCCAGACTAACGAGATCCGTCTGTACAACCGCCTTCTATATCTAGACTAACGAGATCCGTCTGCACAACCGTCTTCTATATCTAGACTAACGAGATCCGTCTGTACAACCGTCTTCTATATCTAGACTAACGAGATCTCTCGTTATACAACCGTCTTCTATATCTAGACTAACGAGATCCGTCTGTACAACCGCCTTCTATATCTAGACTAACGAGATACGTCGTTGTACAACCATCTTCTATATCTAGACTAACGCGATCCGTCTGTACAACCGTTTTCTATATCTAGACTAACGAGACCTCTCGTTATACAACCGTCTTCTATATCTAGACTAACGGGATCCGTCTGTACAACCGTCTTCTATATCTAGACTAACGAGATCCGTCTGTACAACCGTCTTCTATATCTAGACTAACGAGATACGTCGTTGGACAAACGTCTTCTATATCTAGACTAACGAGATCCGTCTGTACAACCGTCTTCTATATCTAGACTAACGAGATCCGTCTGTACAACCGCCTTCTATATCTAGACTAACGAGATCCGTCTGCACAACCGTCTTCTATATCTAGACTAACGAGATCCGTCTGTACAACCGTCTTTTATATCTAGACTAACGAGATCCGTCTGCACAACCGTCTTCTATATCTAGACTAACGAGATCCGTCTGAACAACCGTCTTCTATATCTAGACTCACGAGATCCGTCTGTACAACCGTCTTCTATATCTAGACTAACGAGACCCGTCTGTACAACCGTTTTCTATATCTAGACTAACGAGATCCGTCTGTACAACCGCCTTCTATATCTAGACTAACGAGATACGTCGTTGTACAACAATCTTCTATATCTAGACTAACGCGATCCGTCTGTACAACCGTTTTCTATATCTAGACTAACGAGACCTCTCGTTATACAACCGTCTTCTATATCTAGACTAACGGGATCCGTCTGTACAACCGTCTTCTATATCTAGACTAACGAGATCCGTCTGTACAACCGTCTTCTATATCTAGACTAACGAGATACGTCGTTGGCCAAACGTCTTCTATATCTAGACTAACGAGATCCGTCTGTACAACCGTCTTCTATATCTAGACTAACGAGATCCGTCTGTACAACCGTCTTCTCTATCTAGACTCACGAGACCCGTCTGTACAACCTTCTTCTATATCTAGACTAACGAGATCCGTCTGTACAACCGTCCTCTATATCTAGACTAACGAGATCCGTCTGTACAACCGTCTTTTATATCTAGACTAACGAGATCCGTCTGCACAACCGTCTTCTATATCTAGACTAACGAGATCCGTCTGTACAACCGTCTTCTATATCTAGACTAACGAGATCCGTCTGTACAACCGTCTCCTATATCTAGACTAACGAGATCCGTCTGTACAACCGTCTTCTATATCTAGACTAACGAGATCCGTCTGTACAACCGTCTTCTATATCTAGACTAACAAGATCTCTCGTTATACAACCGTCTTCTATATCTAGACTAACGAGATCCGTCTGTACAACCGCCTTCTATATCTAGACTAACGAGATCCGTCTGCACAACCGTCTTCTATATCTAGACTAACGAGATCCGTCTGTACAACCGTCTTCTATATCTAGACTAACGAGATCCGTCTGCACAACCGTCTTCTATATCTAGACTAACGAGATCCGTCTGAACAACCGTCTTCTATATCTAGACTCACGAGATCCGTCTGTACAACCGTCTTCTATATCTAGACTAACGAGACCCGTCTGTACAACCGTTTTCTATATCTAGACTAACGAGATCCGTCGTTGTACAACCGTCTTCTATATCTAGACTAACGAGATCCGTCTGTACAACCGTCTTCTATATCTAGACTAACGAGATCCGTCTGTACAACCGTCTTCTATATCTAGACTAACGAGATCCGTCTGTACAACCGTCTTCTATATCTAGACTAACGAGATCCGTCTGTACAACCGTCATCTATATCTAGACTAACGAGATCCGTCTGTACAACCGTCTTCTATATCTAGACTAACGAGATCCGTCTGTACAACCGTCTTCTATATCTAGACTCACGAGATCCGTCTGTACAACCGTCTTCTATATCTAGACTAACGAGACCCGTCTGTACAACCGTTTTCTATATCTAGACTAACGAGATCCGTCTGTACAACCGTCCTCTATATCTAGACCAACGAGATCCGTCTGTACAACCGTCTTCAATATCTAGACTAACGAGATCCGTCTGTACAACCTTCTTCTATATCTAGACTAACGAGATCCGTCTGTACAACCGTCTTCTATATCTAGACTAACGAGATCCGTCGTTGTACAACCATCTTATATATCTAGACTAACGCGATCCGTCTGTACAACAGTTTTCTATATCGAGACTAACGAGATCCGTCTGTACAACCGTCTTCTATATCTAGACTAACGGGATACGTCGTTGGACAAACGACTTCTATATCTAGACTAACGAGATCCGTCTGTACAACCGTCTTCTATATCTAGACTAACGAGATCCGTCTGTACAACCGTCTTCTATATCTAGACTAACGAGATCTCTCGTTATACAACCGTCTTCTATATCTAGACTAACGAGATCCGTCTGTACAACCGCCTTCTATATCTAGACTAACGAGATACGTCGTTGTACAACAATCTTCTATATCTAGACTAACGCGATCCGTCTGTACAACCGTTTTCTATATCTAGACTAACGAGACCTCTCGTTATACAACCGTCTTCTATATCTAGACTAACGGGATCCGTCTGTACAACCGTCTTCTATATCTAGACTAACGAGATCCGTCTGTACAACCGTCTTCTATATCTAGACTAACGAGATACGTCGTTGGCCAAACGTCTTCTATATCTAGACTAACGAGATCCGTCTGTACAACCGTCTTCTATATCTAGACTAACGAGATCCGTCTGTACAACCGTCTTCTCTATCTAGACTCACGAGACCCGTCTGTACAACCTTCTTCTATATCTAGACTAACGAGATCCGTCTGTACAACCGTCCTCTATATCTAGACTAACGAGATCCGTCTGTACAACCGTCTTTTATATCTAGACTAACGAGATCCGTCTGCACAACCGTCTTCTATATCTAGACTAACGAGATCCGTCTGTACAACCGTCTTCTATATCTAGACTAACGAGATCCGTCTGTACAACCGTCTCCTATATTTAGACTAACGAGATCCGTCTGTACAACCGTCTTCTATATCTAGACTAACGAGATCCGTCTGTACAACCGTCTTCTATATCTAGACTAACGAGATCTCTCGTTATACAACCGTCTTCTATATCTAGACTAACGAGATCCGTCTGTACAACCGCCTTCTATATCTAGACTAACGAGATCCGTCTGCACAACCGTCTTCTATATCTAGACTAACGAGATCCGTCTGTACAACCGTCTTCTATATCTAGACTAACGAGATCCGTCTGAACAACCGTCTTCTATATCTAGACTCACGAGATCCGTCTGTACAACCGTCTTCTATATCTAGACTAACGAGACCCGTCTGTACAACCGTTTTCTATATCTAGACTAACGAGATCCGTCGTTGTACAACCGTCTTCTATATCTAGACTAACGAGATCCGTCTGTACAACCGTCTTCTATATCTAGACTAACGAGATCCGTCTGTACAACCGTCTTCTATATCTAGACTAACGAGATCCGTCTGTACAACCGTCTTCTATATCTAGACTAATGAGATCCGTCTGTACAACCGTCTTCTATATCTAGACTAACGAGACCCGTCTGTACAACCGTCATCTATATCTAGACTCACGAGATCCGTCTGTACAACCGTCTTCTATATCTAGACTAACGAGACCCGTCTGTACAACCGTCTTCTATATCTAGCCTAACGAGATCCGTCGTTGTACAACCGTCTTCTATATCTAGACTAACGAGATCCGTCTGTACAACCGCCTTCTATATCTAGACTAACGAGATACGTCGTTGTACAACAATCTTCTATATCTAGACTAACGCGATCCGTCTGTACAACCGTTTTCTATATCTAGACTAACGAGACCTCTCGTTATACAACCGTCTTCTATATCTAGACTAACGGGATCCGTCTGTACAACCGTCTTCTATATCTAGACTAACGAGATCCGTCTGTACAACCGTCTTCTATATCTAGACTAACGAGATACGTCGTTGGCCAAACGTCTTCTATATCTAGACTAACGAGATCCGTCTGTACAACCGTCTTCTATATCTAGACTAACGAGATCCGTCTGTACAACCGTCTTCTCTATCTAGACTCACGAGACCCGTCTGTACAACCTTCTTCTATATCTAGACTAACGAGATCCGTCTGTACAACCGTCCTCTATATCTAGACTAACGAGATCCGTCTGTACAACCGTCTTTTATATCTAGACTAACGAGATCCGTCTGCACAACCGTCTTCTATATCTAGACTAACGAGATCCGTCTGTACAACCGTCTTCTATATCTAGACTAACGAGATCCGTCTGTACAACCGTCTCCTATATTTAGACTAACGAGATCCGTCTGTACAACCGTCTTCTATATCTAGACTAACGAGATCCGTCTGTACAACCGTCTTCTATATCTAGACTAACGAGATCTCTCGTTATACAACCGTCTTCTATATCTAGACTAACGAGATCCGTCTGTACAACCGCCTTCTATATCTAGACTAACGAGATCCGTCTGCACAACCGTCTTCTATATCTAGACTAACGAGATCCGTCTGTACAACCGTCTTCTATATCTAGACTAACGAGATCCGTCTGCACAACCGTCTTCTATATCTAGACTAACGAGATCCGTCTGAACAACCGTCTTCTATATCTAGACTCACGAGATCCGTCTGTACAACCGTCTTCTATATCTAGACTAACGAGACCCGTCTGTACAACCGTTTTCTATATCTAGACTAACGAGATCCGTTGTTGTACAACCGTCTTCTATATCTAGACTAACGAGATCCGTCTGTACAACCGTCTTCTATATCTAGACTAACGAGATCCGTCTGTACAACCGTCTTCTATATCTAGACTAACGAGATCCGTCTGTACAACCGTCTTCTATATCTAGACTAACGAGATCCGTCTGTACAACCGTCTTCTATATCTAGACTAACGAGATCCGTCTGTACAACCGTCTTCTATATCTAGACTAACGAGATCCGTCTGTACAACCGTCTTCTATATCTAGACTAACGAGATCCGTCTGTACAACCGTCTTCTATATCTAGACTAACGAGATCCGTCTGTACAACCGTCTTCTATATCTAGACTAACGAGATCCGTCTGTACAACCGTCTTCTATATCTAGACTAACGAGATCCGTCTGTACAACCGTCTTCTATATCTAGACTAACGAGATCTCTCGTTATACAACCGTCTTCTATATCCAGACTAACGAGATCCGTCTGTACAACCGCCTTCTATATCTAGACTAACGAGATCCGTCTGCACAACCGTCTTCTATATCTAGACTAACGAGATCCGTCTGTACAACCGCCTTTTATATCTAGACTAACGAGATCCGTCTGCACAACCGTCTTCTATATCTAGACTAACGAGATCCGTCTGAACAACCGTCTTCTATATCTAGACTAACGAGATCCGTCTGTACAACCGCCTTCTATATCTAGACTAACGAGATCCGTCTGTACAACCGTCTTCTATATCTAGACTAACGAGATCCGTCGTTGTACAACCATCTTATATATCTAGACTAACGCGATCCGTCTGTACAACAGTTTTCTATATCGAGACTAACGAGATCCGTCTGTACAACCGTCTTCTATATCTAGACTAACGGGATACGTCGTTGGACAAACGTCTTCTATATCTAGACTAACGAGATCCGTCTGTACAACCGTCTTCTATATCTAGACTAACGAGATCCATCTGTACAACCGTCTTCTATATCTAGACTAATGAGATCCGTCTGTACAACCGTCATCTATATCTAGACTAACGAGACCCGTCTGTACAACCGTCTTCTATATCTAGACTAACGAGATCCGTCTGTACAACCGTCTTCTATATCTAGACTAACGAGATCTCTCGTTATACAACCGTCTTCTATATCTAGACTAACGAGATCCGTCTGTGCAACCGCCTTCTATATCTAGACTAACGAGATCCGTCTGCACAACCGTCTTCTATATCTAGACTAACGAGATCCGTCTGTACAACCGTCTTTTATATCTAGACTAACGAGATCCGTCTGCACAACCGTCTTCTATATCTAGACTAACGAGATCCGTCTGAACAACCGTCTTCTATATCTAGACTAACGAGATCCGTCTGCACAACCGTCTTCTATATCTAGACTAACGAGATCCGTCTGTACAACCGTCTTCTATATCTAGACTAACGAGATACGTCGTTGGACAAACGTCTTCTATATCTAGACTAACGAGATCCGTCTGTACAACCGTCTTCTATATCTAGACTAACGAGATCCGTCTGTACAACCGTCTTCTATATCTAGACTAACGAGATCCGTCTGTACAACCGTCTTCTATATCTAGACTAACGAGATCCGTCTGTACAACCGTCTTCTATATCTAGACTAACGAGATCCGTCTGTACAACCGTCTTCTATATCTAGACTAACGAGATCTCTCGTTATACAACCGTCTTCTATATCTAGACTAACGAGATCCGTCTGTACAACCGCCTTCTATATCTAGACTACCGAGATACGTCGTTGTACAACCATCTTCTATATCTAGACTAACGCGATCCGTCTGTACAACCGTTTTCTATATCGAGACTAACGAGATCCGTCTGTACAACCGTCTTCTATATCTAGACTAACGGGATACGACGTTGGACAAACGTCTTCTATATCTAGACTAACGAGATCCGTCTGTACAACCGTCTTCTATATCTAGACTAACGAGATCCGTCTGTACAACCGTCTTCTATATCTAGACTAACGAGATCCGTCTGAACAACCGTCTTCTATATCTAGACTAACGAGATCCGTCTGTACAACCGTCTTCTATATCTAGACTAACGAGATCCGTCTGTACAACCGTCTTCTATATCTAGACTAACGAGATCCGTCTGTACAACCGTCTTCTATATCTAGACTAACGAGATCCGTCTGTACAACCGTCTTCTATATCTAGACTAACGAGATCTCTCGTTATACAACCGTCTTCTATATCTAGACTAACGAGATCCGTCTGTACAACCGCCTTCTATATCTAGACTAACGAGATCCGTCTGCACAACCGTCTTCTATATCTAGACTAACGAGATCCGTCTGTACAACCGTCTTTTATATCTAGACTAACGAGATCCGTCTGCACAACCGTCTTCTATATCTAGACTAACGAGATCCGTCTGAACAACCGTCTTCTATATCTAGACTCACGAGATCCGTCTGTACAACCGTCTTCTATATCTAGACTAACGAGACCCGTCTGTACAACCGTTTTCTATATCTAGACTAACGAGATCCGTCGTTGTACAACCGTCTTCTATATCTAGACTAACGAGATCCGTCTGTACAACCGTCTTCTATATCTAGACTAACGAGATCCGTCTGTACAACCGTCTTCTATATCTAGACTAACGAGATCCGTCTGTACAACCGTCTTCTATATCTAGACTAACGAGATCCGTCTGTACAACCGTCTTCTATATCTAGACTAACGAGATCCGTCTGTACAACCGTCTTCTATATCTAGACTAACGAGATCCGTCTGTACAACCGCCTTCTATATCTAGACTAACGAGATCCGTCTGCACAACCGTCTTCTATATCTAGACTAACGAGATCCGTCTGTACAACCGTCTTTTATATCTAGACTAACGAGATCCGTCTGCACAACCGTCTTCTATATCTAGACTAACGAGATCCGTCTGTACAACCTTCTTCTATATCTAGACTAACGAGATCCGTCTGTACAACCGTCTTCTATATCTAGACTAACGAGATCCGTCGTTGTACAACCATCTTATATATCTAGACTAACGCGATCCGTCTGTACAACAGTTTTCTATATCGAGACTAACGAGATCCGTCTGTACAACCGTCTTCTATATCTAGACTAACGGGATACGTCGTTGGACAAACGACTTCTATATCTAGACTAACGAGATCCGTCTGTACAACCGTCTTCTATATCTAGACTAACGAGATCCGTCTGTACAACCGTCTTCTATATCTAGACTAACGAGATCTCTCGTTATACAACCGTCTTCTATATCTAGACTAACGAGATCCGTCTGTACAACCGCCTTCTATATCTAGACTAACGAGATACGTCGTTGTACAACAATCTTCTATATCTAGACTAACGCGATCCGTCTGTACAACCGTTTTCTATATCTAGACTAACGAGACCTCTCGTTATACAACCGTCTTCTATATCTAGACTAACGGGATCCGTCTGTACAACCGTCTTCTATATCTAGACTAACGAGATCCGTCTGTACAACCGTCTTCTATATCTAGACTAACGAGATCTCTCGTTATACAACCGTCTTCTATATCTAGACTAACGAGATCCGTCTGTACAACCGCCTTCTATATCTAGACTAACGAGATACGTCGTTGTACAACAATCTTCTATATCTAGACTAACGCGATCCGTCTGTACAACCGTTTTCTATATCTAGACTAACGAGACCTCTCGTTATACAACCGTCTTCTATATCTAGACTAACGGGATCCGTCTGTACAACCGTCTTCTATATCTAGACTAACGAGATCCGTCTGTACAACAGTTTTCTATATCGAGACTAACGAGATCCGTCTGTACAACCGTCTTCTATATCTAGACTAACGGGATACGTCGTTGGACAAACGACTTCTATATCTAGACTAACGAGATCCGTCTGTACAACCGTCTTCTATATCTAGACTAACGAGATCCGTCTGTACAACCGTCTTCTATATCTAGACTAACGAGATCTCTCGTTATACAACCGTCTTCTATATCTAGACTAACGAGATCCGTCTGTACAACCGCCTTCTATATCTAGACTAACGAGATACGTCGTTGTACAACAATCTTCTATATCTAGACTAACGCGATCCGTCTGTACAACCGTTTTCTATATCTAGACTAACGAGACCTCTCGTTATACAACCGTCTTCTATATCTAGACTAACGGGATCCGTCTGTACAACCGTCTTCTATATCTAGACTAACGAGATCCGTCTGTACAACCGTCTTCTATATCTAGACTAACGAGATCTCTCGTTATACAACCGTCTTCTATATCTAGACTAACGAGATCCGTCTGTACAACCGCCTTCTATATCTAGACTAACGAGATACGTCGTTGTACAACAATCTTCTATATCTAGACTAACGCGATCCGTCTGTACAACCGTTTTCTATATCTAGACTAACGAGATCCGTCTGTACAACCGTCTTCTATATCTAGACTAACGAGATCTCTCGTTATACAACCGTCTTCTATATCTAGACTAACGAGATCCGTCTGTACAACCGTCTTCTATATCTAGACTAACGAGATCCGTCTGTACAACCGTCTTCTATATCTAGACTAACGAGATCTCTCGTTATACAACCGTCTTCTATATCTAGACTAACGAGATCCGTCTGTACAACCGTCTTTTATATCTAGACTAACGAGATCCGTCTGCACAACCGTCTTCTATATCTAGACTAACGAGATCCGTCTGAACAACCGTCTTCTATATCTAGACTAACGAGATCCGTCTGCACAACCGTCTTCTATATCTAGACTAACGAGATCCGTCTGTACAACCGTCTTCTATATCTAGACTAACGAGATACGTCGTTGGACAAACGTCTTCTATATCTAGACTAACGAGATCCGTCTGTACAACCGTCTTCTATATCTAGACTAACGAGATCCGTCTGTACAACCGTCTTCTATATCTAGACTAACGAGATCCGTCTGTACAACCGTCTTCTATATCTAGACTAACGAGATCCGTCTGTACAACCGTCTTCTATATCTAGACTAACGAGATCCGTCTGTACAACCGTCTTCTATATCTAGACTAACGAGATCTCTCGTTATACAACCGTCTTCTATATCTAGACTAACGAGATCCGTCTGTACAACCGCCTTCTATATCTAGACTACCGAGATACGTCGTTGTACAACCATCTTCTATATCTAGACTAACGCGATCCGTCTGTACAACCGTTTTCTATATCGAGACTAACGAGATCCGTCTGTACAACCGTCTTCTATATCTAGACTAACGGGATACGACGTTGGACAAACGTCTTCTATATCTAGACTAACGAGATCCGTCTGTACAACCGTCTTCTATATCTAGACTAACGAGATCCGTCTGTACAACCGTCTTCTATATCTAGACTAACGAGATCCGTCTGAACAACCGTCTTCTATATCTAGACTAACGAGATCCGTCTGTACAACCGTCTTCTATATCTAGACTAACGAGATCCGTCTGTACAACCGTCTTCTATATCTAGACTAACGAGATCCGTCTGTACAACCGTCTTCTATATCTAGACTAACGAGATCCGTCTGTACAACCGTCTTCTATATCTAGACTAACGAGATCTCTCGTTATACAACCGTCTTCTATATCTAGACTAACGAGATCTCTCGTTATACAACCGTCTTCTATATCTAGACTAACGAGATCCGTCTGTACAACCGCCTTCTATATCTAGACTAACGAGATACGTCGTTGTACAACAATCTTCTATATCTAGACTAACGCGATCCGTCTGTACAACCGTTTTCTATATCTAGACTAACGAGACCTCTCGTTATACAACCGTCTTCTATATCTAGACTAACGGGATCCGTCTGTACAACCGTCTTCTATATCTAGACTAACGAGATCCGTCTGTACAACCGTCTTCTATATCTAGACTAACGAGATACGTCGTTGGCCAAACGTCTTCTATATCTAGACTAACGAGATCCGTCTGTACAACCGTCTTCTATATCTAGACTAACGAGATCCGTCTGTACAACCGTCTTCTCTATCCAGACTCACGAGACCCGTCTGTACAACCTTCTTCTATATCTAGACTAACGAGATCCGTCTGTACAACCGTCCTCTATATCTAGACTAACGAGATCCGTCTGTACAACCGTCTTTTATATCTAGACTAACGAGATCCGTCTGCACAACCGTCTTCTATATCTAGACTAACGAGATCCGTCTGTACAACCGTCTTCTATATCTAGACTAACGAGATCCGTCTGTACAACCGTCTCCTATATCTAGACTAACGAGATCCGTCTGTACAACCGTCTTCTATATCTAGACTAACGAGATCCGTCTGTACAACCGTCTTCTATATCTAGACTAACGAGATCTCTCGTTATACAACCGTCTTCTATATCTAGACTAACGAGATCCGTCTGTACAACCGCCTTCTATATCTAGACTAACGAGATCCGTCTGCACAACCGTCTTCTATATCTAGACTAACGAGATCCGTCTGTACAACCGTCTTCTATATCTAGACTAACGAGATCCGTCTGCACAACCGTCTTCTATATCTAGACTAACGAGATCCGTCTGAACAACCGTCTTCTATATCTAGACTCACGAGATCCGTCTGTACAACCGTCTTCTATATCTAGACTAACGAGACCCGTCTGTACAACCGTTTTCTATATCTAGACTAACGAGATCCGTCGTTGTACAACCGTCTTCTATATCTAGACTAACGAGATCCGTCTGTACAACCGTCTTCTATATCTAGACTAACGAGATCCGTCTGTACAACCGTCTTCTATATCTAGACTAACGAGATCCGTCTGTACAACCGTCTTCTATATCTAGACTAACGAGATCCGTCTGTACAACCGTCTTCTATATCTAGACTAACGAGATCCGTCTGTACAAACGTCTTCTATATCTAGACTAACGAGATCCGTCTGTACAACCGTCTTCTATATCTAGACTAACGAGATCCGTCTGTACAACCGTCTTCTATATCTAGACTAACGAGATCCGTCTGTACAACCGTCTTCTATATCTAGACTAACGAGATCCGTCTGTACAACCGTCTTCTATATCTAGACTAACGAGATCCGTCTGTACAACCGTCTTCTATATCTAGACTAACGAGATCTCTCGTTATATAACCGTCTTCTATATGCAGACTAACGAGATCCGTCTGTACAACCGCCTTCTATATCTAGACTAACGAGATCCGTCTGCACAACCGTCTTCTATATCTAGACTAACGAGATCCGTCTGTACAACCGTCTTTTATATCTAGACTAACGAGATCCGTCTGCACAACCGTCTTCTATATCTAGACTAACGAGATCCGTCTGAACAACCGTCTTCTATATCTAGACTAACGAGATCCGTCTGTACAACCGCCTTCTATATCTAGACTAACGAGATCCGTCTGTACAACCGTCTTCTATATCTAGACTAACGAGATCCGTCGTTGTACAACCATCTTATATATCTAGACTAACGCGATCCGTCTGTACAACAGTTTTCTATATCGAGACTAACGAGATCCGTCTGTACAACCGTCTTCTATATCTAGACTAACGGGATACGTCGTTGGACAAACGTCTTCTATATCTAGACTAACGAGATCCGTCTGTACAACCGTCTTCTATATCTAGACTAACGAGATCCATCTGTACAACCGTCTTCTATATCTAGACTAATGAGATCCGTCTGTACAACCGTCATCTATATCTAGACTAACGAGACCCGTCTGTACAACCGTCTTCTATATCTAGACTAACGGGATACGTCGTTGGACAAACGTCTTCTATATCTAGACTAACGAGATCCGTCTGTACAACCGTCTTCTATATCTAGACTAACGAGATCCGTCTGTACAACCGTCTTCTATATCTAGACTAACGAGATCCGTCTGTACAACCGTCTTCTATATCTAGACTAACGAGATCCGTCTGTACAACCGTCTTCTATATCTAGACTAACGAGATCCGTCTGTACAACCGTCTTCTATATCTAGACTAACGAGATCTCTCGTTATACAACCGTCTTCTATATCTAGACTAACGAGATCCGCCTGTGCAACCGCCTTCTATATCTAGACTAACGAGATCCGTCTGCACAACCGTCTTCTATATCTAGACTAACGAGATCCGTCTGTACAACCGTCTTTTATATCTAGACTAACGAGATCCGTCTGCACAACCGTCTTCTATATCTAGACTAACGAGATCCGTCTGAACAACCGTCTTCTATATCTAGACTAACGAGATCCGTCTGCACAACCGTCTTCTATATCTAGACTAACAAGATCCGTCTGTACAACCGTCTTCTATATCTAGACTAACGAGATACGTCGTTGGACAAACGTCTTCTATATCTAGACTAACGAGATCCGTCTGTACAACCGTCTTCTATATCTAGACTAACGAGATCCCTCTGTACAACCGTCTTCTATATCTAGACTAACGAGATCCGTCTGTACAACCGTCTTCTATATCTAGACTAACGAGATCCGTCTGTACAACCGTCTTCTATATCTAGACTAACGAGATCCGTCTGTACAACCGTCTTCTATATCTAGACTAACGAGATCTCTCGTTATACAACCGTCTTCTATATCTAGACTAACGAGATCCGTCTGTACAACCGCCTTCTATATCTAGACTACCGAGATACGTCGTTGTACAACCATCTTCTATATCTAGACTAACGCGATCCGTCTGTACAACCGTTTTCTATATCGAGACTAACGAGATCCGTCTGTACAACCGTCTTCTATATCTAGACTAACGGGATACGACGTTGGACAAACGTCTTCTATATCTAGACTAACGAGATCCGTCTGTACAACCGTCTTCTATATCTAGACTAACGAGATCCGTCTGTACAACCGTCTTCTATATCTAGACTAACGAGATCCGTCTGAACAACCGTCTTCTATATCTAGACTAACGAGATCCGTCTGTACAACCGTCTTCTATATCTAGACTAACGAGATCCGTCTGTACAACCGTCTTCTATATCTAGACTAACGAGATCCGTCTGTACAACCGTCTTCTATATCTAGACTAACGAGATCCGTCTGTACAACCGTCTTCTATATCTAGACTAACGAGATCTCTCGTTATACAACCGTCTTCTATATCTAGACTAACGAGATCCGTCTGTACAACCGCCTTCTATATCTAGACTAACGAGATCCGTCTGCACAACCGTCTTCTATATCTAGACTAACGAGATCCGTCTGTACAACCGTCTTTTATATCTAGACTAACGAGATCCGTCTGCACAACCGTCTTCTATATCTAGACTAACGAGATCCGTCTGAACAACCGTCTTCTATATCTAGGCTCACGAGATCCGTCTGTACAACCGTCTTCTATATCTAGACTAACGAGACCCGTCTGTACAACCGTTTTCTATATCTAGACTAACGAGATCCGTCGTTGTACAACCGTCTTCTATATCTAGACTAACGAGATCCGTCTGTACAACCGTCTTCTACATCTAGACTAACGAGATCCGTCTGTACAACCGTCTTCTATATCTAGACTAACGAGATCCGTCGTTGTACAACCGTCTTCTATATCTAGACTAACGAGATCCGTCTATACAACCGTCTTCTACATCTAGACTAACGAGATCCGTCTGTACAACCGTCTTCTATATCTAGACTAACGAGATCCGTCTGTACAACCGTCTTCTATATCTAGACTAACGAGATCCGTCTGTACAACCGTCTTCTATATCTAGACTAACGAGATCCGTCTGTACAACCGTCTTCTATATCTAGACTAACGAGATCTCTCGTTATACAACCGTCTCCTATATTTAGACTAACGAGATCCGTCTGTACAACCGCCTTCTATATCTAGACTAACGAGATACGTCGTTGTACAACCATCTTCTATATCTAGACTAACGCGATCCGTCTGTACAACCGTTTTCTATATCTAGACTAACGAGACCTCTCGTTATACAACCGTCTTCTATATCTAGACTAACGGGATCCGTCTGTACAACCGTCTTCTATATCTAGACTAACGAGATCCGTCTGTACAACCGTCTTCTATATCTAGACTAACGAGATACGTCGTTGGACAAACGTCTTCTATATCTAGACTAACGAGATCCGTCTGTACAACCGTCTTCTATATCTAGACTAACGAGATCCGTCTGCACAACCGTCTTCTATATCTAGACTAACGAGATCCGTCTGAACACCCGTCTTCTATATCTAGACTCACGAGATCCGTCTGTACAACCGTCTTCTATATCTAGACTAACGAGACCCGTCTGTACAACCGTTTTCTATATCTAGACTAACGAGATCCGTCGTTGTACAACCGTCTTCTATATCTAGACTAACGAGATCCGTCTGTACAACCGTCTTCTATATCTAGACTAACGAGATCCGTCTGTACAACCGTCTTCTATATCTAGACTAACGAGATCCGTCTGTACAACCGTCTTCTATATCTAGACTAACGAGATCCGTCTGTACAACCGTCTTCTATATCTAGACTAACGAGATCCGTCTGTACAACCGTCTTCTATATCTAGACTAACGAGATCCGTCTGTACAACCGTCTTCTATATCTAGACTAACGAGGTCTCTCGTTATACAACCGTCTTCTATATCCAGACTAACGAGATCCGTCTGTACAACCGCCTTCTATATCTAGACTAACGAGATCCGTCTGCACAACCGTCTTCTATATCTAGACTAACGAGATCCGTCTGTGCAACCGTCTTCTATATCTAGACGAACGAGATCTCTCGTTATACAACCGTCTTCTATATCTAGACTAACGAGATCCGTCTGTACAACCGCCTTCTATATCTAGACTAACGAGATACGTCGTTGTACAACCATCTTCTATATCTAGACTAACGCGATCCGTCTGTACAACCGTTTTCTATATCTAGACTAACGAGACCTCTCGTTATACAACCGTCTTCTATATCTAGACTAACGGGATCCGTCTGTACAACCGTCTTCTATATCTAGACTAACGAGATCCGTCTGTACAACCGTCTTCTATATCTAGACTAACGAGATACGTCGTTGGACAAACGTCTTCTATATCTAGACTAACGAGATCCGTCTGTACAACCGTCTTCTATATCTAGACTAACGAGATCCGTCTGTACAACCGCCTTCTATATCTAGACTAACGAGATCCGTCTGCACAACCGTCTTCTATATCTAGACTAACGAGATCCGTCTGTACAACCGTCTTTTATATCTAGACTAACGAGATCCGTCTGCACAACCGTCTTCTATATCTAGACTAACGAGATCCGTCTGAACAACCGTCTTCTATATCTAGACTCACGAGATCCGTCTGTACAACCGTCTTCTATATCTAGACTAACGAGACCCGTCTGTACAACCGTTTTCTATATCTAGACTAACGAGATCCGTCGTTGTACAACCGTCTTCTATATCTAGACTAACGAGATCCGTCTGTACAACCGTCTTCTATATCTAGACTAACGAGATCCGTCTGTACAACCGTCTTCTATATCTAGACTAACGAGATCCGTCTGTACAACCGACTTCTATATCTAGACTAACGAGATCCGTCTGTACAACCGTCTTCTATATCTAGACTAACGAGATCTCTCGTTATACAACCGTCTTCTATATCCAGACTAACGAGATCCGTCTGTACAACCGCCTTCTATATCTAGACTAACGAGATCCGTCTGCACAACCGTCTTCTATATCTAGACTAACGAGATCCGTCTGTACAACCGTCTTCTATATCTAGACTAACGAGATCTCTCGTTATACAACCGTCTTCTATATCTAGACTAACGAGATCCGTCTGTACAACCGCCTTCTATATCTAGACTAACGAGATACGTCGTTGTACAACCATCTTCTATATCTAGACTAACGCGATCCGTCTGTACAACCGTTTTCTATATCTAGACTAACGAGACCTCTCGTTATACAACCGTCTTCTATATCTAGACTAACGGGATCCGTCTGTACAACCGTCTTCTATATCTAGACTAACGAGATCCGTCTGTACAACCGTCTTCTATATCTAGACTAACGAGATACGTCGTTGGACAAACGTCTTCTATATCTAGACTAACGAGATCCGTCTGTACAACCGTCTTCTATATCTAGACTAACGAGATCCGTCTGTACAACCGTCTTCTATATCTAGACTAACGAGATCCGTCTGTACAACCGTCTTCTATATCTAGACTAACGAGATCCCTCGTTATACAACCGTCTCCTATATCTAGACTAACGAGATCCGTCTGTACAACCGCCTTCTATATCTAGACTAACGAGATACGTCGTTGTACAACCATCTTCTATATCTAGACTAACGCGATCCGTCTGTACAACCGTTTTCTATATCTAGACTAACGAGACCTCTCGTTATACAACCGTCTTCTATATCTAGACTAACGGGATCCGTCTGTACAACCGTCTTCTATATCTAGACTAACGAGATCCGTCTGTACAACCGTCTTCTATATCTAGACTAACGAGATACGTCGTTGGACAAACGTCTTCTATATCTAGACTCACGAGATCCGTCTGTACAACCGTCTTCTATATCTAGACTAACGAGACCCGTCTGTACAACCGTTTTCTATATCTAGACTAACGAGATCCGTCGTTGTACAACCGTCTTCTATATCTAGACTAACGAGATCCGTCTGTACAACCGTCTTCTATATCTAGACTAACGCGATCCGTCTGTACAACCGTCTTCTATATCTAGACTAACGAGATCCGTCTGTACAACCGTCTTCTATATCTAGACTAACGAGATCCGTCTGTACAACCGTCTTCTATATCTAGACTAACGAGATCCGTCTGTACAACCGTCTTCTATATCTAGACTAACGAGATCCGTCTGTACAACCGTCTTCTATATCTAGACTAACGAGATCCGTCTGTACAACCGTCTTCTATATCTAGACTAACGA
The DNA here is from genome assembly GCA_960531205.1 of Andrena bicolor. NCBI lineage: Eukaryota > Metazoa > Arthropoda > Insecta > Hymenoptera > Andrenidae > Andrena > Andrena bicolor. The sequence continues at coordinate 915,919 of CAUIJW010000096.1, forward strand.
GATCCGTCTGTACAACCGTCTTCTATATCTAGACTAACGAGATCCGTCTGTACAACCGTCTTCTATATCTAGACTAACGAGATCCGTCTGTACAACCGTCTTCTATATCTAGACTAACGAGATCCGTCTGTACAACCGTCTTCTATATCTAGACTAACGAGATCTCTCGTTATACAACCGTCTTCTATATCCAGACTAACGAGATCCGTCTGTACAACCGCCTTCTATATCTAGACTAACGAGATCCGTCTGTACAACCGTCTTCTATATCTAGACTAACGAGATCCGTCTGTACAACCGTCTTCTATATCTAGACTAACGAGATCCGTCTGTACAACCGTCTTCTATATCTAGACTAACGAGATCCGTCTGTACAACCGTCTTCTATATCTAGACTAACGAGATCCGTCTGCACAACCGTCTTCTATATCTAGACTAACGAGATCCGTCTGTACAACCGTCTTTTATATCTAGACTAACGAGATCCGTCTGCACAACCGTCTTCTATATCTAGACTAACGAGATCCGTCTGAACAACCGTCTTCTATATCTAGACTCACGAGATCCGTCTGTACAACCGACTTCTATATCTAGACTAACGAGATCCGTCTGTACAACCGTCTTCTATATCTAGACTAACGAGACCCGTCTGTACAACCGTTTTCTATATCTAGACTAACGAGATCCGTCGTTGTACAACCGTCTTCTATATCTAGACTAACGAGATCCGTCTGTACAACCGTCTTCTATATCTAGACTAACGAGATCCGTCTGTACAACCGTCTTCTATATCTAGACTAACGAGATCCGTCTGTACAACCGACTTCTATATCTAGACTAACGAGATCCGTCTGTACAACCGTCTTCTATATCTAGACTAACGAGATCTCTCGTTATACAACCGTCTTCTATATCCAGACTAACGAGATCCGTCTGTACAACCGCCTTCTATATCTAGACTAACGAGATCCGTCTGCACAACCGTCTTCTATATCTAGACTAACGAGATCCGTCTGTACAACCGTCTTCTATATCTAGACTAACGAGATCCGTCTGTACAACCGTCTTCTATATCTAGACTAACGAGATCCGTCTGTACAACCGTCTTCTATATCTAGACTAACGAGATCCGTCTGTACAACCGTCTTCTATATCTAGACTAACGAGATCCGTCTGTACAACCGTCTTCTATATCTAGACTAACGAGATCCGTCTGTACAACCGTCTTCTATATCTAGACTAACGAGATCCGTCTGTACAACCGTCTTCTATATCTAGACTAACGAGATCCGTCTGTACAACCGTCTTCTATATCTAGACTAACGAGATCCGTCTGTACAACCGTCTTCTATATCTAGACTAACGAGATCCGTCTGTACAACCGTCTTCTATATCTAGACTAACGAGATCCGTCTGTACAACCGTCTTCTATATCTAGACTAACGAGATCTCTCGTTATACAACCGTCTTCTATATCCAGACTAACGAGATCCGTCTGTACAACCGCCTTCTATATCTAGACTAACGAGATCCGTCTGTACAACCGTCTTCTATATCTAGACTAACGAGATCCGTCTGTACAACCGTCTTCTATATCTAGACTAACGAGATCCGTCTGTACAACCGTCTTCTATATCTAGACTAACGAGATCCGTCTGTACAACCGTCTTCTATATCTAGACTAACGAGATCCGTCTGCACAACCGTCTTCTATATCTAGACTAACGAGATCCGTCTGTACAACCGTCTTTTATATCTAGACTAACGAGATCCGTCTGCACAACCGTCTTCTATATCTAGACTAACGAGATCCGTCTGTACAACCGTCTTCTATATCTAGACTAACGAGATCCGTCTGTACAACCGTCTTCTATATCTAGACTAACGAGATCCGTCTGTACAACCGTCTTCTATATCTAGACTAACGAGATCCGTCTGTACAACCGTCTTCTATATCTAGACTAACGAGATCCGTCTGTACAACCGTCTTCTATATCTAGACTAACGAGATCTCTCGTTATACAACCGTCTTCTATATCCAGACTAACGAGATCCGTCTGTACAACCGCCTTCTATATCTAGACTAACGAGATCCGTCTGTACAACCGTCTTCTATATCTAGACTAACGAGATCCGTCTGTACAACCGTCTTCTATATCTAGACTAACGAGATCCGTCTGTACAACCGTCTTCTATATCTAGACTAACGAGATCCGTCTGTACAACCGTCTTCTATATCTAGACTAACGAGATCCGTCTGCACAACCGTCTTCTATATCTAGACTAACGAGATCCGTCTGTACAACCGTCTTTTATATCTAGACTAACGAGATCCGTCTGCACAACCGTCTTCTATATCTAGACTAACGAGATCCGTCTGAACAACCGTCTTCTATATCTAGACTCACGAGATCCGTCTGTACAACCGACTTCTATATCTAGACTAACGAGATCCGTCTGTACAACCGTCTTCTATATCTAGACTATCGAGATCTCTCGTTATACAACCGTCTTCTATATCCAGACTAACGAGATCCGTCTGTACAACCGCCTTCTATATCTAGACTAACGAGATCCGTCTGCACAACCGTCTTCTATATCTAGACTAACGAGATCCGTCTGTGCAACCGTCTTCTATATCTAGACGAACGAGATCTCTCGTTATACAACCGTCTTCTATATCTAGACTAACGAGATCCGTCTGTACAACCGCCTTCTATATCTAGACTAACGAGATACGTCGTTGTACAACCATCTTCTATATCTAGACTAACGCGATCCGTCTGTACAACCGTTTTCTATATCTAGACTAACGAGACCTCTCGTTATACAACCGTCTTCTATATCTAGACTAACGGGATCCGTCTGTACAACCGTCTTCTATATCTAGACTAACGAGATCCGCCTGTACAACCGTCTTCTATATCTAGACTAACGAGATACGTCGTTGGACAAACGTCTTCTATATCTAGACTAACGAGATCCGTCTGTACAACCGTCTTCTATATCTAGACTAACGAGATCCGTCTGTACAACCGCCTTCTATATCTAGACTAACGAGATCCGTCTATACAACCGTCTTCTATATCTAGACTAACGAGATCCGTCTGTACAACCGTCTTTTATATCTAGACTAACGAGATCCGTCTGCACAACCGTCTTCTATATCTAGACTAACGAGATCCGTCTGAACAACCGTCTTCTATATCTAGACTCACGAGATCCGTCTGTACAACCGACTTCTATATCTAGACTAACGAGATCCGTCTGTATAACCGTCTTCTATATCTAGACTATCGAGATCTCTCGTTATACAACCGTCTTCTATATCCAGACTAACGAGATCCGTCTGTACAACCGCCTTCTATATCTAGACTAACGAGATCCGTCTGCACAACCGTCTTCTATATCTAGACTAACGAGATCCGTCTGTACAACCGTTTTCTATATCTAGACTAACGAGACCTCTCGTTATACAACCGTCTTCTATATCTAGACTAACGAGATCCGTCTGTACAACCGCCTTCTATATCTAGACTAACGAGATACGTCGTTGTACAACCATCTTCTATATCTAGACTAACGCGATCCGTCTGTACAACCGTTTTCTATATCTAGACTAACGAGACCTCTCGTTATACAACCGTCTTCTATATCTAGACTAACGGGATCCGTCTGTACAACCGTCTTCTATATCTAGACTAACGAGATCCGTCTGTACAACCGTCTTCTATATCTAGACTAACGAGATACGTCGTTGGACAAACGTCTTCTATATCTAGACTAACGAGATCCGTCTGTACAACCGTCTTCTATATCTAGACTAACGAGATCCGTCTGTACAACCGTCTTCTATATCTAGACTAACGAGATCCGTCTGTACAACCGTCTTCTATATCTAGACTAACGAGATCTCTCGTTATACAACCGTCTCCTATATCTAGACTAACGAGATCCGTCTGTACAACCGCCTTCTATATCTAGACTAACGAGATACGTCGTTGTACAACCATCTTCTATATCTAGACTAACGGGATACGACGTTGGACAAACGTCTTCTATATCTAGACTAACGAGATCCGTCTGTACAACCGTCTTCTATATCTAGACTATCGAGATCCGTCTGTACAACCGTCTTCTATATCTAGACTAACGAGATCCGTCTGAACAACCGTCTTCTATATCTAGACTAACGAGATCCGTCTGTACAACCGTCTTCTATATCTAGACTAACGAGATCCGTCTGTACAACCGTCTTCTATATCTAGACTAACGAGATCCGTCTGTACAACCGTCTTCTATATCTAGACTAACGAGATCTCTCGTTATACAACCGTCTCCTATATCTAGACTAACGAGATCCGTCTGTACAACCGCCTTCTATATCTAGACTAACGAGATACGTCGTTGTACAACCATCTTCTATATCTAGACTAACGCGATCCGTCTGTACAACAGTTTTCTATATCTAGACTAACGAGACCTCTCGTTATACAACCGTCTTCTATATCTAGACTAACGGGATCCGTCTGTACAACCGTCTTCTATATCTAGACTAACGAGATCCGTCTGTACAACCGTCTTCTATATCTAGACTAACGAGATCCGTCTGCACAACCGTCTTCTATATCTAGACTAACGAGATCCGTCTGTACAACCGTCTTCTATATCTAGACTAACGAGATACGTCGTTGGACAAACGTCTTCTATATCTAGACTAACGAGATCCGTCTGTACAACCGTCTTCTATATCTAGACTAACGAGATCCGTCTGTACAACCGTCTTCTATATCTAGACTAACGAGATCCGTCTGTACAACCGTCTTCTATATCTAGACTAACGAGATCCGTCTGTACAACCGTCTTCTATATCTAGACTAACGAGATCCGTCTGTACAACCGTCTTCTATATCTAGACTAACGAGATCTCTCGTTATACAACCGTCTTCTATATCTAGACTAACGAGATCCGTCTGTACAACCGTCTTCTATATCTAGACTAACGAGATCCGCCTGTACAACCGTCTTCTATATCTAGACTAACGAGATACGTCGTTGGACAAACGTCTTCTATATCTAGACTAACGAGATCCGTCTGTACAACCGTCTTCTATATCTAGACTAACGAGATCCGTCTGTACAACCGCCTTCTATATCTAGACTAACGAGATCCGTCTATACAACCGTCTTCTATATCTAGACTAACGAGATCCGTCTGTACAACCGTCTTTTATATCTAGACTAACGAGATCCGTCTGCACAACCGTCTTCTATATCTAGACTAACGAGATCCGTCTGAACAACCGTCTTCTATATCTAGACTCACGAGATCCGTCTGTACAACCGACTTCTATATCTAGACTAACGAGATCCGTCTGTACAACCGTCTTCTATATCTAGACTATCGAGATCTCTCGTTATACAACCGTCTTCTATATCCAGACTAACGAGATCCGTCTGTACAACCGCCTTCTATATCTAGACTAACGAGATCCGTCTGCACAACCGTCTTCTATATCTAGACTAACGAGATCCGTCTGTACAACCGTCTTCTATATCTAGACTAACGAGATCTCTCGTTATACAACCGTCTTCTATATCTAGACTAACGAGATCCGTCTGTACAACCGCCTTCTATATCTAGACTAACGAGATACGTCGTTGTACAACCATCTTCTATATCTAGACTAACGCGATCCGTCTGTACAACCGTTTTCTATATCTAGACTAACGAGACCTCTCGTTATACAACCGTCTTCTATATCTAGACTAACGGGATCCGTCTGTACAACCGTCTTCTATATCTAGACTAACGAGATCCGTCTGTACAACCGTCTTCTATATCTAGACTAACGAGATACGTCGTTGGACAAACGTCTTCTATATCTAGACTAACGAGATCCGTCTGTACAACCGTCTTCTATATCTAGACTAACGAGATCCGTCTGTACAACCGTCTTCTATATCTAGACTAACGAGATCCGTCTGTACAACCGTCTTCTATATCTAGACTAACGAGATCTCTCGTTATACAACCGTCTCCTATATCTAGACTAACGAGATCCGTCTGTACAACCGCCTTCTATATCTAGACTAACGAGATACGTCGTTGTACAACCATCTTCTATATCTAGACTAACGGGATACGACGTTGGACAAACGTCTTCTATATCTAGACTAACGAGATCCGTCTGTACAACCGTCTTCTATATCTAGACTATCGAGATCCGTCTGTACAACCGTCTTCTATATCTAGACTAACGAGATCCGTCTGAACAACCGTCTTCTATATCTAGACTAACGAGATCCGTCTGTACAACCGTCTTCTATATCTAGACTAACGAGATCCGTCTGTACAACCGTCTTCTATATCTAGACTAACGAGATCCGTCTGTACAACCGTCTTCTATATCTAGACTAACGAGATCTCTCGTTATACAACCGTCTCCTATATTTAGACTAACGAGATCCGTCTGTACAACCGCCTTCTATATCTAGACTAACGAGATACGTCGTTGTACAACCATCTTCTATATCTAGACTAACGCGATCCGTCTGTACAACAGTTTTCTATATCTAGACTAACGAGACCTCTCGTTATACAACCGTCTTCTATATCTAGACTAACGGGATCCGTCTGTACAACCGTCTTCTATATCTAGACTAACGAGATCCGTCTGTACAACCGTCTTCTATATCTAGACTAACGAGATCCGTCTGCACAACCGTCTTCTATATCTAGACTAACGAGATCCGTCTGTACAACCGTCTTCTATATCTAGACTAACGAGATACGTCGTTGGACAAACGTCTTCTATATCTAGACTAACGAGATCCGTCTGTACAACCGTCTTCTATATCTAGACTAACGAGATCCGTCTGTACAACCGTCTTCTATATCTAGACTAACGAGATCCGTCTGTACAACCGTCTTCTATATCTAGACTAACGAGATCCGTCTGTACAACCGTCTTCTATATCTAGACTAACGAGATCCGTCTGTACAACCGTCTTCTATATCTAGACTAACGAGATCTCTCGTTATACAACCGTCTTCTATATCTAGACTAACGAGATCCGTCTGTACAACCGCCTTCTATATCTAGACTACCGAGATACGTCGTTGTACAACCATCTTCTATATCTAGACTAACGCGATCCGTCTGTACAACCGTTTTCTATATCGAGACTAACGAGATCCGTCTGTACAACCGTCTTCTATATCTAGACTAACGGGATACGACGTTGGACAAACGTCTTCTATATCTAGACTAACGAGATCCGTCTGTACAACCGTCTTCTATATCTAGACTATCGAGATCCGTCTGTACAACCGTCTTCTATATCTAGACTAACGAGATCCGTCTGAACAACCGTCTTCTATATCTAGACTAACGAGATCCGTCTGTACAACCGTCTTCTATATCTAGACTAACGAGATCCGTCTGTACAACCGTCTTCTATATCTAGACTAACGAGATCCGTCTGTACAACCGTCTTCTATATCTAGACTAACGAGATCCGTCTGTACAACCGTCTTCTATATCTAGACTAACGAGATCTCTCGTTATACAACCGTCTTCTATATCTAGACTAACGAGATCCGTCTGTACAACCGCCTTCTATATCTAGACTAACGAGATCCGTCTGCACAACCGTCTTCTATATCTAGACTAACGAGATCCGTCTGTACAACCGTCTTTTATATCTAGACTAACGAGATCCGTCTGCACAACCGTCTTCTATATCTAGACTAACGAGATCCGTCTGAACAACCGTCTTCTATATCTAGACTCACGAGATCCGTCTGTACAACCGTCTTCTATATCTAGACTAACGAGACCCGTCTGTACAACCGTTTTCTATATCTAGACTAACGAGATCCGTCGTTGTACAACCGTCTTCTATATCTAGACTAACGAGATCCGTCTGTACAACCGTCTTCTATATCTAGACTAACGAGATCCGTCTGTACAACCGTCTTCTATATCTAGACTAACGAGATCCGTCTGTACAACCGTCTTCTATATCTAGACTAACGAGATCCGTCTGTACAACCGTCTTCTATATCTAGACTAACGAGATCCGTCTGTAGAACCGTCTTCTATATCTAGACTAACGAGATCCGTCTGTACAACCGTCTTCTATATCTAGACTAACGAGATCCGTCTGTACAACCGTCTTCTATATCTAGACTAACGAGGTCTCTCGTTATACAACCGTCTTCTATATCCAGACTAACGAGATCCGTCTGTACAACCGCCTTCTATATCTAGACTAACGAGATCCGTCTGCACAACCGTCTTCTATATCTAGACTAACGAGATCCGTCTGTGCAACCGTCTTCTATATCTAGACGAACGAGATCTCTCGTTATACAACCGTCTTCTATATCTAGACTAACGAGATCCGTCTGTACAACCGCCTTCTATATCTAGACTAACGAGATACGTCGTTGTACAACCATCTTCTATATCTAGACTAACGCGATCCGTCTGTACAATCGTTTTCTATATCTAGACTAACGAGACCTCTCGTTATACAACCGTCTTCTATATCTAGACTAACGGGATCCGTCTGTACAACCGTCTTCTATATCTAGACTAACGAGATCCGTCTGTACAACCGTCTTCTATATCTAGACTAACGAGATACGTCGTTGGACAAACGTCTTCTATATCTAGACTAACGAGATCCGTCTGTACAACCGTCTTCTATATCTAGACTAACGAGATCCGTCTGTACAACCGCCTTCTATATCTAGACTAACGAGATCCGTCTGCACAACCGTCTTCTATATCTAGACTAACGAGATCCGTCTGTACAACCGTCTTTTATATCTAGACTAACGAGATCCGTCTGCACAACCGTCTTCTATATCTAGACTAACGAGATCCGTCTGAACAACCGTCTTCTATATCTAGACTCACGAGATCCGTCTGTACAACCGTCTTCTATATCTAGACTAACGAGACCCGTCTGTACAACCGTTTTCTATATCTAGACTAACGAGATCCGTCGTTGTACAACCGTCTTCTATATCTAGACTAACGAGATCCGTCTGTACAACCGTCTTCTATATCTAGACTAACGAGATCCGTCTGTACAACCGTCTTCTATATCTAGACTAACGAGATCCGTCTGTACAACCGACTTCTATATCTAGACTAACGAGATCCGTCTGTACAACCGTCTTCTATATCTAGACTATCGAGATCTCTCGTTATACAACCGTCTTCTATATCCAGACTAACGAGATCCGTCTGTACAACCGCCTTCTATATCTAGACTAACGAGATCCGTCTGCACAACCGTCTTCTATATCTAGACTAACGAGATCCGTCTGTACAACCGTCTTCTATATCTAGACTAACGAGATCTCTCGTTATACAACCGTCTTCTATATCTAGACTAACGAGATCCGTCTGTACAACCGCCTTCTATATCTAGACTAACGAGATACGTCGTTGTACAACCATCTTCTATATCTAGACTAACGCGATCCGTCTGTACAACCGTTTTCTATATCTAGACTAACGAGACCTCTCGTTATACAACCGTCTTCTATATCTAGACTAACGGGATCCGTCTGTACAACCGTCTTCTATATCTAGACTAACGAGATCCGTCTGTACAACCGTCTTCTATATCTAGACTAACGAGATACGTCGTTGGACAAACGTCTTCTATATCTAGACTAACGAGATCCGTCTGTACAACCGTCTTCTATATCTAGACTAACGAGATCCGTCTGTACAACCGTCTTCTATATCTAGACTAACGAGATCCGTCTGTACAACCGTCTTCTATATCTAGACTAACGAGATCTCTCGTTATACAACCGTCTCCTATATCTAGACTAACGAGATCCGTCTGTACAACCGCCTTCTATATCTAGACTAACGAGATACGTCGTTGTACAACCATCTTCTATATCTAGACTAACGCGATCCGTCTGTACAACAGTTTTCTATATCTAGACTAACGAGACCTCTCGTTATACAACCGTCTTCTATATCTAGACTAACGGGATCCGTCTGTACAACCGTCTTCTATATCTAGACTAACGAGATCCGTCTGTACAACCGTCTTCTATATCTAGACTAACGAGATCCGTCTGTACAACCGCCTTCTATATCTAGACTAACGAGATCCGTCTGCACAACCGTCTTCTATATCTAGACTAACGAGATCCGTCTGTACAACCGTCTTCTATATCTAGACTAACGAGATCCGTCTGCACAACCGTCTTCTATATCTAGACTAACGAGATCCGTCTGTACAACCGTCTTCTATATCTAGACTATCGAGATACGTCGTTGGACAAACGTCTTCTATATCTAGACTAACGAGATCCGTCTGTACAACCGTCTTCTATATCTAGACTAACGAGATCCGTCTGTACAACCGCCTTCTATATCTAGACTAACGAGATCTGTCTGCACAACCGTCTTCTATATCTAGACTAACGAGATCCGTCTGTACAACCGTCTTCTATATCTAGACTAACGAGATCCGTCTGCACAACCGTCTTCTATATCTAGACTAACGAGATCCGTCTGAACAACCGTCTTCTATATCTAGACTAACGCGATCCGTCTGTACAACCGTTTTCTATATCTAGACTAACGAGACCTCTCGTTATACAACCGTCTTCTATATCTAGACTAACGAGATCCGTCTGTACAACCGTCTTCTATATCTAGACTAACGAGATCCGTCTGCACAACCGTCTTCTATATCTAGACTAACGAGATCCGTCTGAACAACCGTCTTCTATATCTAGACTCACGAGATCCGTCTGTACAACCGTCTTCTATATCTAGACTAACGAGACCCGTCTGTACAACCGTTTTCTATATCTAGACTAACGAGATCCGTCGTTGTACAACCGTCTTCTATATCTAGACTAACGAGATCCGTCTGTACAACCGTCTTCTATATCTAGACTAACGAGATCCGTCTGTACAACCGTCTTCTATATCTAGACTAACGAGATCCGTCTGTACAACCGTCTTCTATATCTAGACTAACGAGATCCGTCTGTACAACCGTCTTCTATATCTAGACTAACGAGATCCGTCTGTACAACCGTCTTCTATATCTAGACTAACGAGATCCGTCTGTACAACCGTCTTCTATATCTAGACTAACGAGATCCGTCTGTACAACCGTCTTCTATATCTAGACTAACGAGATCCGTCTGTACAACCGTCTTCTATATGTAGACTAACGAGATCTCTCGTTATACAACCGTCTTCTATATCCAGACTAACGAGATCCGTCTGTACAACCGCCTTCTATATCTAGACTAACGAGATCCGTCTGCACAACCGTCTTCTATATCTAGACTAACGAGATCCGTCTGTGCAACCGTCTTCTATATCTAGACGAACGAGATCTCTCGTTATACAACCGTCTTCTATATCTAGACTAACGAGATCCGTCTGTACAACCGCCTTCTATATCTAGACTAACGAGATACGTCGTTGTACAACCATCTTCTATATCTAGACTAACGCGATCCGTCTGTACAACCGTTTTCTATATCTAGACTAACGAGACCTCTCGTTATACAACCGTCTTCTATATCTAGACTAACGGGATCCGTCTGTACAACCGTCTTCTATATCTAGACTAACGAGATCCGCCTGTACAACCGTCTTCTATATCTAGACTAACGAGATACGTCGTTGGACAAACGTCTTCTATATCTAGACTAACGAGATCCGTCTGTACAACCGTCTTCTATATCTAGACTAACGAGATCCGTCTGTACAACCGCCTTCTATATCTAGACTAACGAGATCCGTCTATACAACCGTCTTCTATATCTAGACTAACGAGATCCGTCTGTACAACCGTCTTTTATATCTAGACTAACGAGATCCGTCTGCACAACCGTCTTCTATATCTAGACTAACGAGATCCGTCTGAACAACCGTCTTCTATATCTAGACTCACGAGATCCGTCTGTACAACCGACTTCTATATCTAGACTAACGAGATCCGTCTGTATAACCGTCTTCTATATCTAGACTATCGAGATCTCTCGTTATACAACCGTCTTCTATATCCAGACTAACGAGATCCGTCTGTACAACCGCCTTCTATATCTAGACTAACGAGATCCGTCTGCACAACCGTCTTCTATATCTAGACTAACGAGATCCGTCTGTACAACCGTCTTCTATATCTAGACTAACGAGATCTCTCGTTATACAACCGTCTTCTATATCTAGACTAACGAGATCCGTCTGTACAACCGCCTTCTATATCTAGACTAACGAGATACGTCGTTGTACAACCATCTTCTATATCTAGACTAACGCGATCCGTCTGTACAACCGTTTTCTATATCTAGACTAACGAGACCTCTCGTTATACAACCGTCTTCTATATCTAGACTAACGGGATCCGTCTGTACAACCGTCTTCTATATCTAGACTAACGAGATCCGTCTGTACAACCGTCTTCTATATCTAGACTAACGAGATACGTCGTTGGACAAACGTCTTCTATATCTAGACTAACGAGATCCGTCTGTACAACCGTCTTCTATATCTAGACTAACGAGATCCGTCTGTACAACCGTCTTCTATATCTAGACTAACGAGATCCGTCTGTACAACCGTCTTCTATATCTAGACTAACGAGATCTCTCGTTATACAACCGTCTCCTATATCTAGACTAACGAGATCCGTCTGTACAACCGCCTTCTATATCTAGACTAACGAGATACGTCGTTGTACAACCATCTTCTATATCTAGACTAACGGGATACGACGTTGGACAAACGTCTTCTATATCTAGACTAACGAGATCCGTCTGTACAACCGTCTTCTATATCTAGACTATCGAGATCCGTCTGTACAACCGTCTTCTATATCTAGACTAACGAGATCCGTCTGAACAACCGTCTTCTATATCTAGACTAACGAGATCCGTCTGTACAACCGTCTTCTATATCTAGACTAACGAGATCCGTCTGTACAACCGTCTTCTATATCTAGACTAACGAGATCCGTCTGTACAACCGTCTTCTATATCTAGACTAACGAGATCTCTCGTTATACAACCGTCTCCTATATCTAGACTAACGAGATCCGTCTGTACAACCGCCTTCTATATCTAGACTAACGAGATACGTCGTTGTACAACCATCTTCTATATCTAGACTAACGCGATCCGTCTGTACAACAGTTTTCTATATCTAGACTAACGAGACCTCTCGTTATACAACCGTCTTCTATATCTAGACTAACGGGATCCGTCTGTACAACCGTCTTCTATATCTAGACTAACGAGATCCGTCTGTACAACCGTCTTCTATATCTAGACTAACGAGATCCGTCTGCACAACCGTCTTCTATATCTAGACTAACGAGATCCGTCTGTACAACCGTCTTCTATATCTAGACTAACGAGATACGTCGTTGGACAAACGTCTTCTATATCTAGACTAACGAGATCCGTCTGTACAACCGTCTTCTATATCTAGACTAACGAGATCCGTCTGTACAACCGTCTTCTATATCTAGACTAACGAGATCCGTCTGTACAACCGTCTTCTATATCTAGACTAACGAGATCCGTCTGTACAACCGTCTTCTATATCTAGACTAACGAGATCCGTCTGTACAACCGTCTTCTATATCTAGACTAACGAGATCTCTCGTTATACAACCGTCTTCTATATCTAGACTAACGAGATCCGTCTGTACAACCGTCTTCTATATCTAGACTAACGAGATCCGCCTGTACAACCGTCTTCTATATCTAGACTAACGAGATACGTCGTTGGACAAACGTCTTCTATATCTAGACTAACGAGATCCGTCTGTACAACCGTCTTCTATATCTAGACTAACGAGATCCGTCTGTACAACCGCCTTCTATATCTAGACTAACGAGATCCGTCTATACAACCGTCTTCTATATCTAGACTAACGAGATCCGTCTGTACAACCGTCTTTTATATCTAGACTAACGAGATCCGTCTGCACAACCGTCTTCTATATCTAGACTAACGAGATCCGTCTGAACAACCGTCTTCTATATCTAGACTCACGAGATCCGTCTGTACAACCGACTTCTATATCTAGACTAACGAGATCCGTCTGTACAACCGTCTTCTATATCTAGACTATCGAGATCTCTCGTTATACAACCGTCTTCTATATCCAGACTAACGAGATCCGTCTGTACAACCGCCTTCTATATCTAGACTAACGAGATCCGTCTGCACAACCGTCTTCTATATCTAGACTAACGAGATCCGTCTGTACAACCGTCTTCTATATCTAGACTAACGAGATCTCTCGTTATACAACCGTCTTCTATATCTAGACTAACGAGATCCGTCTGTACAACCGCCTTCTATATCTAGACTAACGAGATACGTCGTTGTACAACCATCTTCTATATCTAGACTAACGCGATCCGTCTGTACAACCGTTTTCTATATCTAGACTAACGAGACCTCTCGTTATACAACCGTCTTCTATATCTAGACTAACGGGATCCGTCTGTACAACCGTCTTCTATATCTAGACTAACGAGATCCGTCTGTACAACCGTCTTCTATATCTAGACTAACGAGATACGTCGTTGGACAAACGTCTTCTATATCTAGACTAACGAGATCCGTCTGTACAACCGTCTTCTATATCTAGACTAACGAGATCCGTCTGTACAACCGTCTTCTATATCTAGACTAACGAGATCCGTCTGTACAACCGTCTTCTATATCTAGACTAACGAGATCTCTCGTTATACAACCGTCTCCTATATCTAGACTAACGAGATCCGTCTGTACAACCGCCTTCTATATCTAGACTAACGAGATACGTCGTTGTACAACCATCTTCTATATCTAGACTAACGGGATACGACGTTGGACAAACGTCTTCTATATCTAGACTAACGAGATCCGTCTGTACAACCGTCTTCTATATCTAGACTATCGAGATCCGTCTGTACAACCGTCTTCTATATCTAGACTAACGAGATCCGTCTGAACAACCGTCTTCTATATCTAGACTAACGAGATCCGTCTGTACAACCGTCTTCTATATCTAGACTAACGAGATCCGTCTGTACAACCGTCTTCTATATCTAGACTAACGAGATCCGTCTGTACAACCGTCTTCTATATCTAGACTAACGAGATCTCTCGTTATACAACCGTCTCCTATATTTAGACTAACGAGATCCGTCTGTACAACCGCCTTCTATATCTAGACTAACGAGATACGTCGTTGTACAACCATCTTCTATATCTAGACTAACGCGATCCGTCTGTACAACAGTTTTCTATATCTAGACTAACGAGACCTCTCGTTATACAACCGTCTTCTATATCTAGACTAACGGGATCCGTCTGTACAACCGTCTTCTATATCTAGACTAACGAGATCCGTCTGTACAACCGTCTTCTATATCTAGACTAACGAGATCCGTCTGCACAACCGTCTTCTATATCTAGACTAACGAGATCCGTCTGTACAACCGTCTTCTATATCTAGACTAACGAGATACGTCGTTGGACAAACGTCTTCTATATCTAGACTAACGAGATCCGTCTGTACAACCGTCTTCTATATCTAGACTAACGAGATCCGTCTGTACAACCGTCTTCTATATCTAGACTAACGAGATCCGTCTGTACAACCGTCTTCTATATCTAGACTAACGAGATCCGTCTGTACAACCGTCTTCTATATCTAGACTAACGAGATCCGTCTGTACAACCGTCTTCTATATCTAGACTAACGAGATCTCTCGTTATACAACCGTCTTCTATATCTAGACTAACGAGATCCGTCTGTACAACCGCCTTCTATATCTAGACTACCGAGATACGTCGTTGTACAACCATCTTCTATATCTAGACTAACGCGATCCGTCTGTACAACCGTTTTCTATATCGAGACTAACGAGATCCGTCTGTACAACCGTCTTCTATATCTAGACTAACGGGATACGACGTTGGACAAACGTCTTCTATATCTAGACTAACGAGATCCGTCTGTACAACCGTCTTCTATATCTAGACTATCGAGATCCGTCTGTACAACCGTCTTCTATATCTAGACTAACGAGATCCGTCTGAACAACCGTCTTCTATATCTAGACTAACGAGATCCGTCTGTACAACCGTCTTCTATATCTAGACTAACGAGATCCGTCTGTACAACCGTCTTCTATATCTAGACTAACGAGATCCGTCTGTACAACCGTCTTCTATATCTAGACTAACGAGATCCGTCTGTACAACCGTCTTCTATATCTAGACTAACGAGATCTCTCGTTATACAACCGTCTTCTATATCTAGACTAACGAGATCCGTCTGTACAACCGCCTTCTATATCTAGACTAACGAGATCCGTCTGCACAACCGTCTTCTATATCTAGACTAACGAGATCCGTCTGTACAACCGTCTTTTATATCTAGACTAACGAGATCCGTCTGCACAACCGTCTTCTATATCTAGACTAACGAGATCCGTCTGAACAACCGTCTTCTATATCTAGACTCACGAGATCCGTCTGTACAACCGTCTTCTATATCTAGACTAACGAGACCCGTCTGTACAACCGTTTTCTATATCTAGACTAACGAGATCCGTCGTTGTACAACCGTCTTCTATATCTAGACTAACGAGATCCGTCTGTACAACCGTCTTCTATATCTAGACTAACGAGATCCGTCTGTACAACCGTCTTCTATATCTAGACTAACGAGATCCGTCTGTACAACCGTCTTCTATATCTAGACTAACGAGATCCGTCTGTACAACCGTCTTCTATATCTAGACTAACGAGATCCGTCTGTAGAACCGTCTTCTATATCTAGACTAACGAGATCCGTCTGTACAACCGTCTTCTATATCTAGACTAACGAGATCCGTCTGTACAACCGTCTTCTATATCTAGACTAACGAGGTCTCTCGTTATACAACCGTCTTCTATATCCAGACTAACGAGATCCGTCTGCACAACCGCCTTCTATATCTAGACTAACGAGATCCGTCTGCACAACCGTCTTCTATATCTAGACTAACGAGATCCGTCTGTGCAACCGTCTTCTATATCTAGACGAACGAGATCTCTCGTTATACAACCGTCTTCTATATCTAGACTAACGAGATCCGTCTGTACAACCGCCTTCTATATCTAGACTAACGAGATACGTCGTTGTACAACCATCTTCTATATCTAGACTAACGCGATCCGTCTGTACAATCGTTTTCTATATCTAGACTAACGAGACCTCTCGTTATACAACCGTCTTCTATATCTAGACTAACGGGATCCGTCTGTACAACCGTCTTCTATATCTAGACTAACGAGATCCGTCTGTACAACCGTCTTCTATATCTAGACTAACGAGATACGTCGTTGGACAAACGTCTTCTATATCTAGACTAACGAGATCCGTCTGTACAACCGTCTTCTATATCTAGACTAACGAGATCCGTCTGTACAACCGCCTTCTATATCTAGACTAACGAGATCCGTCTGCACAACCGTCTTCTATATCTAGACTAACGAGATCCGTCTGTACAACCGTCTTTTATATCTAGACTAACGAGATCCGTCTGCACAACCGTCTTCTATATCTAGACTAACGAGATCCGTCTGAACAACCGTCTTCTATATCTAGACTCACGAGATCCGTCTGTACAACCGTCTTCTATATCTAGACTAACGAGACCCGTCTGTACAACCGTTTTCTATATCTAGACTAACGAGATCCGTCGTTGTACAACCGTCTTCTATATCTAGACTAACGAGATCCGTCTGTACAACCGTCTTCTATATCTAGACTAACGAGATCCGTCTGTACAACCGTCTTCTATATCTAGACTAACGAGATCCGTCTGTACAACCGACTTCTATATCTAGACTAACGAGATCCGTCTGTACAACCGTCTTCTATATCTAGACTATCGAGATCTCTCGTTATACAACCGTCTTCTATATCCAGACTAACGAGATCCGTCTGTACAACCGCCTTCTATATCTAGACTAACGAGATCCGTCTGCACAACCGTCTTCTATATCTAGACTAACGAGATCCGTCTGTACAACCGTCTTCTATATCTAGACTAACGAGATCTCTCGTTATACAACCGTCTTCTATATCTAGACTAACGAGATCCGTCTGTACAACCGCCTTCTATATCTAGACTAACGAGATACGTCGTTGTACAACCATCTTCTATATCTAGACTAACGCGATCCGTCTGTACAACCGTTTTCTATATCTAGACTAACGAGACCTCTCGTTATACAACCGTCTTCTATATCTAGACTAACGGGATCCGTCTGTACAACCGTCTTCTATATCTAGACTAACGAGATCCGTCTGTACAACCGTCTTCTATATCTAGACTAACGAGATACGTCGTTGGACAAACGTCTTCTATATCTAGACTAACGAGATCCGTCTGTACAACCGTCTTCTATATCTAGACTAACGAGATCCGTCTGTACAACCGTCTTCTATATCTAGACTAACGAGATCCGTCTGTACAACCGTCTTCTATATCTAGACTAACGAGATCTCTCGTTATACAACCGTCTCCTATATCTAGACTAACGAGATCCGTCTGTACAACCGCCTTCTATATCTAGACTAACGAGATACGTCGTTGTACAACCATCTTCTATATCTAGACTAACGCGATCCGTCTGTACAACAGTTTTCTATATCTAGACTAACGAGACCTCTCGTTATACAACCGTCTTCTATATCTAGACTAACGGGATCCGTCTGTACAACCGTCTTCTATATCTAGACTAACGAGATCCGTCTGTACAACCGTCTTCTATATCTAGACTAACGAGATCCGTCTGTACAACCGCCTTCTATATCTAGACTAACGAGATCCGTCTGCACAACCGTCTTCTATATCTAGACTAACGAGATCCGTCTGTACAACCGTCTTCTATATCTAGACTAACGAGATCCGTCTGCACAACCGTCTTCTATATCTAGACTAACGAGATCCGTCTGTACAACCGTCTTCTATATCTAGACTATCGAGATACGTCGTTGGACAAACGTCTTCTATATCTAGACTAACGAGATCCGTCTGTACAACCGTCTTCTATATCTAGACTAACGAGATCCGTCTGTACAACCGCCTTCTATATCTAGACTAACGAGATCTGTCTGCACAACCGTCTTCTATATCTAGACTAACGAGATCCGTCTGTACAACCGTCTTCTATATCTAGACTAACGAGATCCGTCTGCACAACCGTCTTCTATATCTAGACTAACGAGATCCGTCTGAACAACCGTCTTCTATATCTAGACTAACGCGATCCGTCTGTACAACCGTTTTCTATATCTAGACTAACGAGACCTCTCGTTATACAACCGTCTTCTATATCTAGACTAACGAGATCCGTCTGTACAACCGTCTTCTATATCTAGACTAACGAGATCCGTCTGCACAACCGTCTTCTATATCTAGACTAACGAGATCCGTCTGAACAACCGTCTTCTATATCTAGACTCACGAGATCCGTCTGTACAACCGTCTTCTATATCTAGACTAACGAGACCCGTCTGTACAACCGTTTTCTATATCTAGACTAACGAGATCCGTCGTTGTACAACCGTCTTCTATATCTAGACTAACGAGATCCGTCTGTACAACCGTCTTCTATATCTAGACTAACGAGATCCGTCTGTACAACCGTCTTCTATATCTAGACTAACGAGATCCGTCTGTACAACCGTCTTCTATATCTAGACTAACGAGATCCGTCTGTACAACCGTCTTCTATATCTAGACTAACGAGATCCGTCTGTACAACCGTCTTCTATATCTAGACTAACGAGATCCGTCTGTACAACCGTCTTCTATATCTAGACTAACGAGATCCGTCTGTACAACCGTCTTCTATATCTAGACTAACGAGATCCGTCTGTACAACCGTCTTCTATATGTAGACTAACGAGATCTCTCGTTATACAACCGTCTTCTATATCTAGACTAACGAGATCCGTCTGTACAACCGCCTTCTATATCTAGACTAACGAGATCCGTCTGCACAACCGTCTTCTATATCTAGACTAACGAGATCCGTCTGTACAACCGTCTTTTATATCTAGACTAACGAGATCCGTCTGTACAACCGTCTTCTATATCTAGACTAACGAGATCCGTCTGTACAACCGTCTTCTATATCTAGACTAACGAGATACGTCGTTGGACAAACGTCTTCTATATCTAGACTAACGAGATCCGTCTGTACAACCGTCTTCTATATCTAGACTAACGAGATCCGTCTGTACAACCGCCTTCTATATCTAGACTAACGAGATCTGTCTGCACAACCGTCTTCTATATCTAGACTAACGAGATCCGTCTGTACAACCGTCTTCTATATCTAGACTAACGAGATCCGTCTGCACAACCGTCTTCTATATCTAGACTAACGAGATCCGTCTGAACAACCGTCTTCTATATCTAGACTCACGAGATCCGTCTGTACAACCGTCTTCTATATCTAGACTAACGAGACCCGTCTGTACAACCGTTTTCTATATCTAGACTAACGAGATCCGTCGTTGTACAACCGTCTTCTATATCTAGACTAACGAGATCCGTCTGTGCAACCGCCTTCTATATCTAGACTAACGAGATCCGTCTGCACAACCGTCTTCTATATCTAGACTAACGAGATCCGTCTGTACAACCGTCTTTTATATCTAGACTAACGAGATCCGTCTGCACAACCGTCTTCTATATCTAGACTAACGAGATCCGTCTGAACAACCGTCTTCTATATCTAGACTAACGAGATCCGTCTGCACAACCGTCTTCTATATCTAGACTAACGAGATCCGTCTGTACAACCGTCTTCTATATCTAGACTAACGAGATACGTCGTTGGACACACGTCTTCTATATCTAGACTAACGAGATCCGTCTGTACAACCGTCTTCTATATCTAGACTAACGAGATCCGTCTGTACAACCGTCTTCTATATCTAGACTAACGAGATCCGTCTGTACAACCGTCTTCTATATCTAGACTAACGAGATCCGTCTGTACAACCGTCTTCTATATCTAGACTAACGAGATCCGTCTGTACAACCGTCTTCTATATCTAGACTAACGAGATCTCTCGTTATACAACCGTCTTCTATATCTAGACTAACGAGATCCGTCTGTACAACCGCCTTCTATATCTAGACTACCGAGATACGTCGTTGTACAACCATCTTCTATATCTAGACTAACGCGATCCGTCTGTACAACCGTTTTCTATATCGAGACTAACGAGATCCGTCTGTACAACCGTCTTCTATATCTAGACTAACGAGATCCGTCTGTACAACCGTCTTCTCTATCCAGACTCACGAGACCCGTCTGTACAACCTTCTTCTATATCTAGACTAACGAGATCCGTCTGTACAACCGTCCTCTATATCTAGACTAACGAGATCCGTCTGTACAACCGTCTTTTATATCTAGACTAACGAGATCCGTCTGCACAACCGTCTTCTATATCTAGACTAACGAGATCCGTCTGTACAACCGTCTTCTATATCTAGACTAACGAGATCCGTCTGTACAACCGTCTCCTATATCTAGACTAACGAGATCCGTCTGTACAACCGTCTTCTATATCTAGACTAACGAGATCCGTCTGTACAACCGTCTTCTATATCTAGACTAACGAGATCTCTCGTTATACAACCGTCTTCTATATCTAGACTAACGAGATCCGTCTGTACAACCGCCTTCTATATCTAGACTAACGAGATCCGTCTGCACAACCGTCTTCTATATCTAGACTAACGAGATCCGTCTGTACAACCGTCTTCTATATCTAGACTAACGAGATCCGTCTGCACAACCGTCTTCTATATCTAGACTAACCAGATCCGTCTGAACAACCGTCTTCTATATCTAGACTCACGAGATCCGTCTGTACAACCGTCTTCTATATCTAGACTAACGAGACCCGTCTGTACAACCGTTTTCTATATCTAGACTAACGAGATCCGTCGTTGTACAACCGTCTTCTATATCTAGACTAACGAGATCCGTCTGTACAACCGTCTTCTATATCTAGACTAACGAGATCCGTCTGTACAACCGTCTTCTATATCTAGACTAACGAGATCCGTCTGTACAACCGTCTTCTATATCTAGACTAACGAGATCCGTCTGTACAACCGTCTTCTATATCTAGACTAACGAGATCCGTCTGTACAAACGTCTTCTATATCTAGACTAACGAGATCCGTCTGTACAACCGTCTTCTATATCTAGACTAACGAGATCCGTCTGTACAACCGTCTTCTATATCTAGACTAACGAGATCCGTCTGTACAACCGTCTTCTATATCTAGACTAACGAGATCCGTCTGTACAACCGTCTTCTATATCTAGACTAACGAGATCCGTCTGTACAACCGTCTTCTATATCTAGACTAACGAGATCTCTCGTTATATAACCGTCTTCTATATGCAGACTAACGAGATCCGTCTGTACAACCGCCTTCTATATCTAGACTAACGAGATCCGTCTGCACAACCGTCTTCTATATCTAGACTAACGAGATCCGTCTGTACAACCGTCTTTTATATCTAGACTAACGAGATCCGTCTGCACAACCGTCTTCTATATCTAGACTAACGAGATCCGTCTGAACAACCGTCTTCTATATCTAGACTAACGAGATCCGTCTGTACAACCGCCTTCTATATCTAGACTAACGAGATCCGTCTGTACAACCGTCTTCTATATCTAGACTAACGAGATCCGTCGTTGTACAACCATCTTATATATCTAGACTAACGCGATCCGTCTGTACAACAGTTTTCTATATCGAGACTAACGAGATCCGTCTGTACAACCGTCTTCTATATCTAGACTAACGGGATACGTCGTTGGACAAACGTCTTCTATATCTAGACTAACGAGATCCGTCTGTACAACCGTCTTCTATATCTAGACTAACGAGATCCATCTGTACAACCGTCTTCTATATCTAGACTAATGAGATCCGTCTGTACAACCGTCATCTATATCTAGACTAACGAGACCCGTCTGTACAACCGTCTTCTATATCTAGACTAACGGGATACGTCGTTGGACAAACGTCTTCTATATCTAGACTAACGAGATCCGTCTGTACAACCGTCTTCTATATCTAGACTAACGAGATCCGTCTGTACAACCGTCTTCTATATCTAGACTAACGAGATCCGTCTGTACAACCGTCTTCTATATCTAGACTAACGAGATCCGTCTGTACAACCGTCTTCTATATCTAGACTAACGAGATCCGTCTGTACAACCGTCTTCTATATCTAGACTAACGAGATCCGTCTGTACAACCGTCTTCTATATCTAGACTAACGAGATCTCTCGTTATACAACCGTCTTCTATATCTAGACTAACGAGATCCGCCTGTGCAACCGCCTTCTATATCTAGACTAACGAGATCCGTCTGCACAACCGTCTTCTATATCTAGACTAACGAGATCCGTCTGTACAACCGTCTTTTATATCTAGACTAACGAGATCCGTCTGCACAACCGTCTTCTATATCTAGACTAACGAGATCCGTCTGAACAACCGTCTTCTATATCTAGACTAACGAGATCCGTCTGCACAACCGTCTTCTATATCTAGACTAACAAGATCCGTCTGTACAACCGTCTTCTATATCTAGACTAACGAGATACGTCGTTGGACAAACGTCTTCTATATCTAGACTAACGAGATCCGTCTGTACAACCGTCTTCTATATCTAGACTAACGAGATCCGTCTGTACAACCGTCTTCTATATCTAGACTAACGAGATCCGTCTGTACAACCGTCTTCTATATCTAGACTAACGAGATCCGTCTGTACAACCGTCTTCTATATCTAGACTAACGAGATCCGTCTGTACAACCGTCTTCTATATCTAGACTAACGAGATCTCTCGTTATACAACCGTCTTCTATATCTAGACTAACGAGATCCGTCTGTACAACCGCCTTCTATATCTAGACTACCGAGATACGTCGTTGTACAACCATCTTCTATATCTAGACTAACGCGATCCGTCTGTACAACCGTTTTCTATATCGAGACTAACGAGATCCGTCTGTACAACCGTCTTCTATATCTAGACTAACGGGATACGACGTTGGACAAACGTCTTCTATATCTAGACTAACGAGATCCGTCTGTACAACCGTCTTCTATATCTAGACTAACGAGATCCGTCTGTACAACCGTCTTCTATATCTAGACTAACGAGATCCGTCTGAACAACCGTCTTCTATATCTAGACTAACGAGATCCGTCTGTACAACCGTCTTCTATATCTAGACTAACGAGATCCGTCTGTACAACCGTCTTCTATATCTAGACTAACGAGATCCGTCTGTACAACCGTCTTCTATATCTAGACTAACGAGATCCGTCTGTACAACCGTCTTCTATATCTAGACTAACGAGATCTCTCGTTATACAACCGTCTTCTATATCTAGACTAACGAGATCCGTCTGTACAACCGCCTTCTATATCTAGACTAACGAGATCCGTCTGCACAACCGTCTTCTATATCTAGACTAACGAGATCCGTCTGTACAACCGTCTTTTATATCTAGACTAACGAGATCCGTCTGCACAACCGTCTTCTATATCTAGACTAACGAGATCCGTCTGAACAACCGTCTTCTATATCTAGGCTCACGAGATCCGTCTGTACAACCGTCTTCTATATCTAGACTAACGAGACCCGTCTGTACAACCGTTTTCTATATCTAGACTAACGAGATCCGTCGTTGTACAACCGTCTTCTATATCTAGACTAACGAGATCCGTCTGTACAACCGTCTTCTACATCTAGACTAACGAGATCCGTCTGTACAACCGTCTTCTATATCTAGACTAACGAGATCCGTCGTTGTACAACCGTCTTCTATATCTAGACTAACGAGATCCGTCTATACAACCGTCTTCTACATCTAGACTAACGAGATCCGTCTGTACAACCGTCTTCTATATCTAGACTAACGAGATCCGTCTGTACAACCGTCTTCTATATCTAGACTAACGAGATCCGTCTGTACAACCGTCTTCTATATCTAGACTAACGAGATCCGTCTGTACAACCGTCTTCTATATCTAGACTAACGAGATCTCTCGTTATACAACCGTCTCCTATATTTAGACTAACGAGATCCGTCTGTACAACCGCCTTCTATATCTAGACTAACGAGATACGTCGTTGTACAACCATCTTCTATATCTAGACTAACGCGATCCGTCTGTACAACCGTTTTCTATATCTAGACTAACGAGACCTCTCGTTATACAACCGTCTTCTATATCTAGACTAACGGGATCCGTCTGTACAACCGTCTTCTATATCTAGACTAACGAGATCCGTCTGTACAACCGTCTTCTATATCTAGACTAACGAGATACGTCGTTGGACAAACGTCTTCTATATCTAGACTAACGAGATCCGTCTGTACAACCGTCTTCTATATCTAGACTAACGAGATCCGTCTGCACAACCGTCTTCTATATCTAGACTAACGAGATCCGTCTGAACACCCGTCTTCTATATCTAGACTCACGAGATCCGTCTGTACAACCGTCTTCTATATCTAGACTAACGAGACCCGTCTGTACAACCGTTTTCTATATCTAGACTAACGAGATCCGTCGTTGTACAACCGTCTTCTATATCTAGACTAACGAGATCCGTCTGTACAACCGTCTTCTATATCTAGACTAACGAGATCCGTCTGTACAACCGTCTTCTATATCTAGACTAACGAGATCCGTCTGTACAACCGTCTTCTATATCTAGACTAACGAGATCCGTCTGTACAACCGTCTTCTATATCTAGACTAACGAGGTCTCTCGTTATACAACCGTCTTCTATATCCAGACTAACGAGATCCGTCTGTACAACCGCCTTCTATATCTAGACTAACGAGGTCTCTCGTTATACAACCGTCTTCTATATCCAGACTAACGAGATCCGTCTGTACAACCGCCTTCTATATCTAGACTAACGAGATCCGTCTGCACAACCGTCTTCTATATCTAGACTAACGAGATCCGTCTGTGCAACCGTCTTCTATATCTAGACGAACGAGATCTCTCGTTATACAACCGTCTTCTATATCTAGACTAACGAGATCCGTCTGTACAACCGCCTTCTATATCTAGACTAACGAGATACGTCGTTGTACAACCATCTTCTATATCTAGACTAACGCGATCCGTCTGTACAACCGTTTTCTATATCTAGACTAACGAGACCTCTCGTTATACAACCGTCTTCTATATCTAGACTAACGGGATCCGTCTGTACAACCGTCTTCTATATCTAGACTAACGAGATCCGTCTGTACAACCGTCTTCTATACCTAGACTAACGAGATACGTCGTTGGACAAACGTCTTCTATATCTAGACTAACGAGATCCGTCTGTACAACCGTCTTCTATATCTAGACTAACGAGATCCGTCTGTACAACCGCCTTCTATATCTAGACTAACGAGATCCGTCTGCACAACCGTCTTCTATATCTAGACTAACGAGATCCGTCTGTACAACCGTCTTTTATATCTAGACTAACGAGATCCGTCTGCACAACCGTCTTCTATATCTAGACTAACGAGATCCGTCTGAACAACCGTCTTCTATATCTAGACTCACGAGATCCGTCTGTACAACCGTCTTCTATATCTAGACTAACGAGACCCGTCTGTACAACCGTTTTCTATATCTAGACTAACGAGATCCGTCGTTGTACAACCGTCTTCTATATCTAGACTAACGAGATCCGTCTGTACAACCGTCTTCTATATCTAGACTAACGAGATCCGTCTGTACAACCGTCTTCTATATCTAGACTAACGAGATCCGTCTGTACAACCGACTTCTATATCTAGACTAACGAGATCCGTCTGTACAACCGTCTTCTATATCTAGACTAACGAGATCTCTCGTTATACAACCGTCTTCTATATCCAGACTAACGAGATCCGTCTGTACAACCGCCTTCTATATCTAGACTAACGAGATCCGTCTGCACAACCGTCTTCTATATCTAGACTAACGAGATCCGTCTGTACAACCGTCTTCTATATCTAGACTAACGAGATCTCTCGTTATACAACCGTCTTCTATATCTAGACTAACGAGATCCGTCTGTACAACCGCCTTCTATATCTAGACTAACGAGATACGTCGTTGTACAACCATCTTCTATATCTAGACTAACGCGATCCGTCTGTACAACCGTTTTCTATATCTAGACTAACGAGACCTCTCGTTATACAACCGTCTTCTATATCTAGACTAACGGGATCCGTCTGTACAACCGTCTTCTATATCTAGACTAACGAGATCCGTCTGTACAACCGTCTTCTATATCTAGACTAACGAGATACGTCGTTGGACAAACGTCTTCTATATCTAGACTAACGAGATCCGTCTGTACAACCGTCTTCTATATCTAGACTAACGAGATCCGTCTGTACAACCGTCTTCTATATCTAGACTAACGAGATCCGTCTGTACAACCGTCTTCTATATCTAGACTAACGAGATCCCTCGTTATACAACCGTCTCCTATATCTAGACTAACGAGATCCGTCTGTACAACCGCCTTCTATATCTAGACTAACGAGATACGTCGTTGTACAACCATCTTCTATATCTAGACTAACGCGATCCGTCTGTACAACCGTTTTCTATATCTAGACTAACGAGACCTCTCGTTATACAACCGTCTTCTATATCTAGACTAACGGGATCCGTCTGTACAACCGTCTTCTATATCTAGACTAACGAGATCCGTCTGTACAACCGTCTTCTATATCTAGACTAACGAGATACGTCGTTGGACAAACGTCTTCTATATCTAGACTCACGAGATCCGTCTGTACAACCGTCTTCTATATCTAGACTAACGAGACCCGTCTGTACAACCGTTTTCTATATCTAGACTAACGAGATCCGTCGTTGTACAACCGTCTTCTATATCTAGACTAACGAGATCCGTCTGTACAACCGTCTTCTATATCTAGACTAACGAGATCCGTCTGTACAACCGTCTTCTATATCTAGACTAACGAGATCCGTCTGTACAACCGTCTTCTATATCTAGACTAACGAGATCCGTCTGTACAACCGTCTTCTATATCTAGACTAACGAGATCCGTCTGTACAACCGTCTTCTATATCTAGACTAACGAGATCCGTCTGTACAACCGTCTTCTATATCTAGACTAACGAGATCTCTCGTTATACAACCGTCTTCTATATCCAGACTAACGAGATCCGTCTGTACAACCGCCTTCTATATCTAGACTAACGAGATCCGTCTGTACAACCGTCTTCTATATCTAGACTAACGAGATCCGTCTGTACAACCGTCTTCTATATCTAGACTAACGAGATCCGTCTGTACAACCGTCTTCTATATCTAGACTAACGAGATCCGTCTGTACAACCGTCTTCTATATCTAGACTAACGAGATCCGTCTGCACAACCGTCTTCTATATCTAGACTAACGAGATCCGTCTGTACAACCGTCTTTTATATCTAGACTAACGAGATCCGTCTGCACAACCGTCTTCTATATCTAGACTAACGAGATCCGTCTGAACAACCGTCTTCTATATCTAGACTCACGAGATCCGTCTGTACAACCGACTTCTATATCTAGACTAACGAGATCCGTCTGTACAACCGTCTTCTATATCTAGACTATCGAGATCTCTCGTTATACAACCGTCTTCTATATCCAGACTAACGAGATCCGTCTGTACAACCGCCTTCTATATCTAGACTAACGAGATCCGTCTGCACAACCGTCTTCTATATCTAGACTAACGAGATCCGTCTGTGCAACCGTCTTCTATATCTAGACGAACGAGATCTCTCGTTATACAACCGTCTTCTATATCTAGACTAACGAGATCCGTCTGTACAACCGCCTTCTATATCTAGACTAACGAGATACGTCGTTGTACAACCATCTTCTATATCTAGACTAACGCGATCCGTCTGTACAACCGTTTTCTATATCTAGACTAACGAGACCTCTCGTTATACAACCGTCTTCTATATCTAGACTAACGGGATCCGTCTGTACAACCGTCTTCTATATCTAGACTAACGAGATCCGCCTGTACAACCGTCTTCTATATCTAGACTAACGAGATACGTCGTTGGACAAACGTCTTCTATATCTAGACTAACGAGATCCGTCTGTACAACCGTCTTCTATATCTAGACTAACGAGATCCGTCTGTACAACCGCCTTCTATATCTAGACTAACGAGATCCGTCTATACAACCGTCTTCTATATCTAGACTAACGAGATCCGTCTGTACAACCGTCTTTTATATCTAGACTAACGAGATCCGTCTGCACAACCGTCTTCTATATCTAGACTAACGAGATCCGTCTGAACAACCGTCTTCTATATCTAGACTCACGAGATCCGTCTGTACAACCGACTTCTATATCTAGACTAACGAGATCCGTCTGTACAACCGTCTTCTATATCTAGACTATCGAGATCTCTCGTTATACAACCGTCTTCTATATCCAGACTAACGAGATCCGTCTGTACAACCGCCTTCTATATCTAGACTAACGAGATCCGTCTGCACAACCGTCTTCTATATCTAGACTAACGAGATCCGTCTGTACAACCGTCTTCTATATCTAGACTAACGAGATCTCTCGTTATACAACCGTCTTCTATATCTAGACTAACGAGATCCGTCTGTACAACCGCCTTCTATATCTAGACTAACGAGATACGTCGTTGTACAACCATCTTCTATATCTAGACTAACGCGATCCGTCTGTACAACCGTTTTCTATATCTAGACTAACGAGACCTCTCGTTATACAACCGTCTTCTATATCTAGACTAACGGGATCCGTCTGTACAACCGTCTTCTATATCTAGACTAACGAGATCCGTCTGTACAACCGTCTTCTATATCTAGACTAACGAGATACGTCGTTGGACAAACGTCTTCTATATCTAGACTAACGAGATCCGTCTGTACAACCGTCTTCTATATCTAGACTAACGAGATCCGTCTGTACAACCGTCTTCTATATCTAGACTAACGAGATCCGTCTGTACAACCGTCTTCTATATCTAGACTAACGAGATCTCTCGTTATACAACCGTCTCCTATATCTAGACTAACGAGATCCGTCTGTACAACCGCCTTCTATATCTAGACTAACGAGATACGTCGTTGTACAACCATCTTCTATATCTAGACTAACGGGATACGACGTTGGACAAACGTCTTCTATATCTAGACTAACGAGATCCGTCTGTACAACCGTCTTCTATATCTAGACTATCGAGATCCGTCTGTACAACCGTCTTCTATATCTAGACTAACGAGATCCGTCTGAACAACCGTCTTCTATATCTAGACTAACGAGATCCGTCTGTACAACCGTCTTCTATATCTAGACTAACGAGATCCGTCTGTACAACCGTCTTCTATATCTAGACTAACGAGATCCGTCTGTACAACCGTCTTCTATATCTAGACTAACGAGATCTCTCGTTATACAACCGTCTCCTATATCTAGACTAACGAGATCCGTCTGTACAACCGCCTTCTATATCTAGACTAACGAGATACGTCGTTGTACAACCATCTTCTATATCTAGACTAACGCGATCCGTCTGTACAACAGTTTTCTATATCTAGACTAACGAGACCTCTCGTTATACAACCGTCTTCTATATCTAGACTAACGGGATCCGTCTGTACAACCGTCTTCTATATCTAGACTAACGAGATCCGTCTGTACAACCGTCTTCTATATCTAGACTAACGAGATCCGTCTGCACAACCGTCTTCTATATCTAGACTAACGAGATCCGTCTGTACAACCGTCTTCTATATCTAGACTAACGAGATACGTCGTTGGACAAACGTCTTCTATATCTAGACTAACGAGATCCGTCTGTACAACCGTCTTCTATATCTAGACTAACGAGATCCGTCTGTACAACCGTCTTCTATATCTAGACTAACGAGATCCGTCTGTACAACCGTCTTCTATATCTAGACTAACGAGATCCGTCTGTACAACCGTCTTCTATATCTAGACTAACGAGATCCGTCTGTACAACCGTCTTCTATATCTAGACTAACGAGATCTCTCGTTATACAACCGTCTTCTATATCTAGACTAACGAGATCCGTCTGTACAACCGCCTTCTATATCTAGACTACCGAGATACGTCGTTGTACAACCATCTTCTATATCTAGACTAACGCGATCCGTCTGTACAACCGTTTTCTATATCGAGACTAACGAGATCCGTCTGTACAACCGTCTTCTATATCTAGACTAACGGGATACGACGTTGGACAAACGTCTTCTATATCTAGACTAACGAGATCCGTCTGTACAACCGTCTTCTATATCTAGACTATCGAGATCCGTCTGTACAACCGTCTTCTATATCTAGACTAACGAGATCCGTCTGAACAACCGTCTTCTATATCTAGACTAACGAGATCCGTCTGTACAACCGTCTTCTATATCTAGACTAACGAGATCCGTCTGTACAACCGTCTTCTATATCTAGACTAACGAGATCCGTCTGTACAACCGTCTTCTATATCTAGACTAACGAGATCCGTCTGTACAACCGTCTTCTATATCTAGACTAACGAGATCTCTCGTTATACAACCGTCTTCTATATCTAGACTAACGAGATCCGTCTGTACAACCGCCTTCTATATCTAGACTAACGAGATCCGTCTGCACAACCGTCTTCTATATCTAGACTAACGAGATCCGTCTGTACAACCGTCTTTTATATCTAGACTAACGAGATCCGTCTGCACAACCGTCTTCTATATCTAGACTAACGAGATCCGTCTGAACAACCGTCTTCTATATCTAGACTCACGAGATCCGTCTGTACAACCGTCTTCTATATCTAGACTAACGAGACCCGTCTGTACAACCGTTTTCTATATCTAGACTAACGAGATCCGTCGTTGTACAACCGTCTTCTATATCTAGACTAACGAGATCCGTCTGTACAACCGTCTTCTATATCTAGACTAACGAGATCCGTCTGTACAACCGTCTTCTATATCTAGACTAACGAGATCCGTCTGTACAACCGTCTTCTATATCTAGACTAACGAGATCCGTCTGTACAACCGTCTTCTATATCTAGACTAACGAGATCCGTCTGTAGAACCGTCTTCTATATCTAGACTAACGAGATCCGTCTGTACAACCGTCTTCTATATCTAGACTAACGAGATCCGTCTGTACAACCGTCTTCTATATCTAGACTAACGAGGTCTCTCGTTATACAACCGTCTTCTATATCCAGACTAACGAGATCCGTCTGTACAACCGCCTTCTATATCTAGACTAACGAGATCCGTCTGCACAACCGTCTTCTATATCTAGACTAACGAGATCCGTCTGTGCAACCGTCTTCTATATCTAGACGAACGAGATCTCTCGTTATACAACCGTCTTCTATATCTAGACTAACGAGATCCGTCTGTACAACCGCCTTCTATATCTAGACTAACGAGATACGTCGTTGTACAACCATCTTCTATATCTAGACTAACGCGATCCGTCTGTACAATCGTTTTCTATATCTAGACTAACGAGACCTCTCGTTATACAACCGTCTTCTATATCTAGACTAACGGGATCCGTCTGTACAACCGTCTTCTATATCTAGACTAACGAGATCCGTCTGTACAACCGTCTTCTATATCTAGACTAACGAGATACGTCGTTGGACAAACGTCTTCTATATCTAGACTAACGAGATCCGTCTGTACAACCGTCTTCTATATCTAGACTAACGAGATCCGTCTGTACAACCGCCTTCTATATCTAGACTAACGAGATCCGTCTGCACAACCGTCTTCTATATCTAGACTAACGAGATCCGTCTGTACAACCGTCTTTTATATCTAGACTAACGAGATCCGTCTGCACAACCGTCTTCTATATCTAGACTAACGAGATCCGTCTGAACAACCGTCTTCTATATCTAGACTCACGAGATCCGTCTGTACAACCGTCTTCTATATCTAGACTAACGAGACCCGTCTGTACAACCGTTTTCTATATCTAGACTAACGAGATCCGTCGTTGTACAACCGTCTTCTATATCTAGACTAACGAGATCCGTCTGTACAACCGTCTTCTATATCTAGACTAACGAGATCCGTCTGTACAACCGTCTTCTATATCTAGACTAACGAGATCCGTCTGTACAACCGACTTCTATATCTAGACTAACGAGATCCGTCTGTACAACCGTCTTCTATATCTAGACTATCGAGATCTCTCGTTATACAACCGTCTTCTATATCCAGACTAACGAGATCCGTCTGTACAACCGCCTTCTATATCTAGACTAACGAGATCCGTCTGCACAACCGTCTTCTATATCTAGACTAACGAGATCCGTCTGTACAACCGTCTTCTATATCTAGACTAACGAGATCTCTCGTTATACAACCGTCTTCTATATCTAGACTAACGAGATCCGTCTGTACAACCGCCTTCTATATCTAGACTAACGAGATACGTCGTTGTACAACCATCTTCTATATCTAGACTAACGCGATCCGTCTGTACAACCGTTTTCTATATCTAGACTAACGAGACCTCTCGTTATACAACCGTCTTCTATATCTAGACTAACGGGATCCGTCTGTACAACCGTCTTCTATATCTAGACTAACGAGATCCGTCTGTACAACCGTCTTCTATATCTAGACTAACGAGATACGTCGTTGGACAAACGTCTTCTATATCTAGACTAACGAGATCCGTCTGTACAACCGTCTTCTATATCTAGACTAACGAGATCCGTCTGTACAACCGTCTTCTATATCTAGACTAACGAGATCCGTCTGTACAACCGTCTTCTATATCTAGACTAACGAGATCTCTCGTTATACAACCGTCTCCTATATCTAGACTAACGAGATCCGTCTGTACAACCGCCTTCTATATCTAGACTAACGAGATACGTCGTTGTACAACCATCTTCTATATCTAGACTAACGCGATCCGTCTGTACAACAGTTTTCTATATCTAGACTAACGAGACCTCTCGTTATACAACCGTCTTCTATATCTAGACTAACGGGATCCGTCTGTACAACCGTCTTCTATATCTAGACTAACGAGATCCGTCTGTACAACCGTCTTCTATATCTAGACTAACGAGATCCGTCTGTACAACCGCCTTCTATATCTAGACTAACGAGATCCGTCTGCACAACCGTCTTCTATATCTAGACTAACGAGATCCGTCTGTACAACCGTCTTCTATATCTAGACTAACGAGATCCGTCTGCACAACCGTCTTCTATATCTAGACTAACGAGATCCGTCTGAACAACCGTCTTCTATATCTAGACTCACGAGATCCGTCTGTACAACCGTCTTCTATATCTAGACTAACGAGACCCGTCTGTACAACCGTTTTCTATATCTAGACTAACGAGATCCGTCGTTGTACAACCGTCTTCTATATCTAGACTAACGAGATCCGTCTGTACAACCGTCTTCTATATCTAGACTAACGAGATCCGTCTGTACAACCGACTTCTATATCTAGACTAACGAGATCCGTCTGTACAACCGTCTTCTATATCTAGACTATCGAGATCTCTCGTTATACAACCGTCTTCTATATCCAGACTAACGAGATCCGTCTGTACAACCGCCTTCTATATCTAGACTAACGAGATCCGTCTGCACAACCGTCTTCTATATCTAGACTAACGAGATCCGTCTGTACAACCGTCTTCTATATCTAGACTAACGAGATCTCTCGTTATACAACCGTCTTCTATATCTAGACTA
Source organism: Andrena bicolor (assembly GCA_960531205.1). NCBI lineage: Eukaryota > Metazoa > Arthropoda > Insecta > Hymenoptera > Andrenidae > Andrena > Andrena bicolor. The sequence continues at coordinate 950,861 of CAUIJW010000096.1, forward strand.
ACGAGATCCGTCTGTACAACCGCCTTCTATATCTAGACTAACGAGATACGTCGTTGTACAACCATCTTCTATATCTAGACTAACGCGATCCGTCTGTACAACCGTTTTCTATATCTAGACTAACGAGACCTCTCGTTATACAACCGTCTTCTATATCTAGACTAACGGGATCCGTCTGTACAACCGTCTTCTATATCTAGACTAACGAGATCCGTCTGTACAACCGTCTTCTATATCTAGACTAACGAGATACGTCGTTGGACAAACGTCTTCTATATCTAGACTAACGAGATCCGTCTGTACAACCGTCTTCTATATCTAGACTAACGAGATCCGTCTGTACAACCGTCTTCTATATCTAGACTAACGAGATCCGTCTGTACAACCGTCTTCTATATCTAGACTAACGAGATCTCTCGTTATACAACCGTCTCCTATATCTAGACTAACGAGATCCGTCTGTACAACCGCCTTCTATATCTAGACTAACGAGATACGTCGTTGTACAACCATCTTCTATATCTAGACTAACGCGATCCGTCTGTACAACAGTTTTCTATATCTAGACTAACGAGACCTCTCGTTATACAACCGTCTTCTATATCTAGACTAACGGGATCCGTCTGTACAACCGTCTTCTATATCTAGACTAACGAGATCCGTCTGTACAACCGTCTTCTATATCTAGACTAACGAGATCCGTCTGTACAACCGCCTTCTATATCTAGACTAACGAGATCCGTCTGCACAACCGTCTTCTATATCTAGACTAACGAGATCCGTCTGTACAACCGTCTTCTATATCTAGACTAACGAGATCCGTCTGCACAACCGTCTTCTATATCTAGACTAACGAGATCCGTCTGAACAACCGTCTTCTATATCTAGACTCACGAGATCCGTCTGTACAACCGTCTTCTATATCTAGACTAACGAGACCCGTCTGTACAACCGTTTTCTATATCTAGACTAACGAGATCCGTCGTTGTACAACCGTCTTCTATATCTAGACTAACGAGATCCGTCTGTACAACCGTCTTCTATATCTAGACTAACGAGCTCCGTCTGTACAACCGTCTTCTATATCTAGACTAACGAGATCCGTCTGTACAACCGTCTTCTATATCTAGACTAACGAGATCCGTCTGTACAACCGTCTTCTATATCTAGACTAACGAGATCCGTCTGTACAACCGTCTTCTATATCTAGACTAACGAGATCCGTCTGTACAACCGTCTTCTATATCTAGACTAACGAGATCCGTCTGTACAACCGTCTTCTATATCTAGACTAACGAGATCCGTCTGTACAACCGTCTTCTATATCTAGACTAACGAGATCCGTCTGTACAACCGTCTTCTATATCTAGACTAACGAGATCCGTCTGTACAACCGTCTTCTATATCTAGACTAACGAGATCTCTCGTTATACAACCGTCTTCTATATCCAGACTAACGAGAACCGTCTGTACAACCGCCTTCTATATCTAGACTAACGAGATCCGTCTGCACAACCGTCTTCTATATCTAGACTAACGAGATCCGTCTGTACAACCGTCTTTTATATCTAGACTAACGAGATCCGTCTGCACAACCGTCTTCTATATCTAGACTAACGAGATCCGTCTGAACAACCGTCTTCTATATCTAGACTAACGAGATCCGTCTGTACAACCGCCTTCTATATCTAGACTAACGAGATCCGTCTGTACAACCGTCTTCTATATCTAGACTAACGAGATCCGTCTGTACAACCGTCTTCTATATCTAGACTAACGAGATCCGTCTGTACAACCGTCTTCTATATGTAGACTAACGAGATCTCTCGTTATACAACCGTCTTCTATATCTAGACTAACGAGATCCGTCTGTACAACCGCCTTCTATATCTAGACTAACGAGATCCGTCTGCACAACCGTCTTCTATATCTAGACTAACGAGATCCGTCTGTACAACCGTCTTTTATATCTAGACTAACGAGATCCGTCTGCACAACCGTCTTCTATATCTAGACTAACGAGATCCGTCTGAACAACCGTCTTCTATATCTAGACTCACGAGATCCGTCTGTACAACCGTCTTCTATATCTAGACTAACGAGACCCGTCTGTACCACCGTTTTCTATATCTAGACTAACGAGATCCGTCGTTGTACAACCGTCTTCTATATCTAGACTAACGAGATCCGTCTGTACAACCGTCTTCTATATCTAGACTAACGAGATCCGTCTGTACAACCGTCTTCTATATCTAGACTAACGAGATCCGTCTGTACAACCGTCTTCTATATCTAGACTAACGAGATCCGTCTGTACAACCGTCTTCTATATCTAGACTAACGAGATCCGTCTGTACAACCGTCTTCTATATCTAGACTAACGAGATCCGTCTGTACAACCGTCTTCTATATCTAGACTAACGAGATCCGTCTGTACAACCGTCTTCTATATCTAGACTAACGAGACCTCTCGTTATACAACCGTCTTCTATATCCAGACTAACGAGATCCGTCTGTACAACCGCCTTCTATATCTAGACTAACGAGATCCGTCTGCACAACCGTCTTCTATATCTAGACTAACGAGATCCGTCTGTACAACCGTCTTTTATATCTAGACTAACGAGATCCGTCTGCACAACCGTCTTCTATATCTAGACTAACGAGATCCGTCTGAACAACCGTCTTCTATATCTAGACTAACGAGATCCGTCTGTACAACCGCCTTCTATATCTAGACTAACGAGATACGTCGTTGTACAACCATCTTCTATATCTAGACTAACGCGATCCGTCTGTACAACCGTTTTCTATATCGAGACTAACGAGATCCGTCTGTACAACCGTCTTCTATATCTAGACTAACGGGATACGACGTTGGACAAACGTCTTCTATATCTAGACTAACGAGATCCGTCTGTACAACCGTCTTCTATATCTAGACTAACGAGATCCGTCTGTACAACCGTCTTCTATATCTAGACTAACGAGATCCGTCTGAACAACCGTCTTCTATATCTAGACTAACGAGATCCGTCTGTACAACCGTCTTCTATATCTAGACTAACGAGATCCGTCTGTACAACCGTCTTCTATATCTAGACTAACGAGATCCGTCTGTACAACCGTCTTCTATATCTAGACTAACGAGATCCGTCTGTACAACCGTCTTCTATATCTAGACTAACGAGATCCGTCTGTACAACCGTCTTCTATATCTAGACTAACGAGATCCGTCTGTACAACCGTCTTCTATATGTAGACTAACGAGATCTCTCGTTATACAACCGTCTTCTATATCTAGACTAACGAGATCCGTCTGTACAACCGCCTTCTATATCTAGACTAACGAGATCCGTCTGCACAACCGTCTTCTATATCTAGACTAACGAGATCCGTCTGTACAACCGTCTTTTATATCTAGACTAACGAGATCCGTCTGCACAACCGTCTTCTATATCTAGACTAACGAGATCCGTCTGAACAACCGTCTTCTATATCTAGAATCACGAGATCCGTCTGTACAACCGTCTTCTATATCTAGACTAACGAGACCCGTCTGTACAACCGTTTTCTATATCTAGACTAACGAGATCCGTCGTTGTACAACCGTCTTCTATATCTAGACTAACGAGATCCGTCTGTACAACCGTCTTCTATATCTAGACTAACGAGATCAGTCTGTACAACCGTCTTCTATATCTAGACTAACGAGATCCGTCTGTACAACCGTCTTCTATATCTAGACTAACGAGATCCGTCTGTACAACCGTCTTCTATATCTAGACTAACGAGATCCGTCTGTACAACCGTCTTCTATATCTAGACTAACGAGATCCGTCTGTACAACCGTCTTCTATATCTAGACTAACGAGATCCGTCTGTACAACCGTCTTCTATATCTAGACTAACGAGATCTCTCGTTATACAACCGTCTTCTATATCCAGACTAACGAGATCCGTCTGTACAACCGCCTTCTATATCTAGACTAACGAGATCCGTCTGCACAACCGTCTTCTATATCTAGACTAACGATATCCGTCTGTACAACCGTCTTTTATATCTAGACTAACGAGATCCGTCTGCACAACCGTCTTCTATATCTAGACTAACGAGATCCGTCTGTACAACCGTCTTCTATATCTAGACTAACGAGATCCGTCTGTACAACCGTCTTCTATATCTAGACTAACGAGATCTCTCGTTATACAACCGTCTTCTATATCTAGACTAACGAGATCCGTCTGTACAACCGCCTTCTATATCTAGACTAACGAGATCCGTCTGCACAACCGTCTTCTATATCTAGACTAACGAGATCCGTCTGTACAACCGTCTTTTATATCTAGACTAACGAGATCCGTCTGCACAACCGTCTTCTATATCTTGACTAACGAGATCCGTCTGAACAACCGTCTTCTATATCTAGACTCACGAGATCCGTCTGTACAACCGTCTTCTATATCTAGACTAACGAGACCCGTCTGTACAACCGTTTTCTATATCTAGACTAACGAGATCCGTCGTTGTACAACCGTCTTCTATATCTAGACTAACGAGATCCGTCTGCACAACCGTCTTCTATATCTAGACTAACGAGATCCGTCTGAACAACCGTCTTCTATATCTAGACTAACGAGATCCGTCTGTACAACCGCCTTCTATATCTAGACTAACGAGATACGTCGTTGTACAACCATCTTCTATATCTAGACTAACGCGATCCGTCTGTACAACCGTCTTCTATATCTAGACTAACGAGATCCGTTTGTAGAACCGTCTTTTATATCTAGACTAACGAGATCCGTCTGTACAACCGTCTTCTATATCTAGACTAACGAGATCTCTCGTTATACAACCGTCTTCTATATCCAGACTAACGAGATCCGTCTGTACAACCGCCTTCTATATCTAGACTAACGAGATCCGTCTGCACAACCGTCTTCTATATCTAGACTAACGAGATCCGTCTGTACAACCGTCTTTTATATCTAGACTAACGAGATCCGTCTGCACAACCGTCTTCTATATCTAGACTAACGAGATCCGTCTGAACAACCGTCTTCTATATCTAGACTAACGAGATCCGTCTGTACAACCGCCTTCTATATCTAGACTAACGAGATCCGTCTGTACAACCGTCTTCTATATCTAGACTAACGAGATCCGTCTGTACAACCGTCTTCTATATCTAGACTAACGAGATCTCTCGTTATACAACCGTCTTCTATATCTAGACTAACGAGATCCGTCTGTACAACCGTCTTCTATATCTAGACTAACGAGATCCGTCTGCACAACCGTCTTCTATATCTAGACTAACGAGATCCGTCTGTACAACCGTCTTCTATATCTAGACTAACGAGATCCGTCTGTACAACCGTCTTCTATATCTAGACTAACGAGATCTCTCGTTATACAACCGTCTTCTATATCTAGACTAACGAGATCCGTCTGTACAACCGCCTTCTATATCTAGACTAACGAGATCCGTCTGCACAACCGTCTTCTATATCTAGACTAACGAGATCCGTCTGTACAACCGTCTTTTATATCTAGACTAACGAGATCCGTCTGCACAACCGTCTTCTATATCTTGACTAACGAGATCCGTCTGAACAACCGTCTTCTATATCTAGACTCACGAGATCCGTCTGTACAACCGTCTTCTATATCTAGACTAACGAGACCCGTCTGTACAACCGTTTTCTATATCTAGACTAACGAGATCCGTCGTTGTACAACCGTCTTCTATATCTAGACTAACGAGATCCGTCTGCACAACCGTCTTCTATATCTAGACTAACGAGATCCGTCTGAACAACCGTCTTCTATATCTAGACTAACGAGATCCGTCTGTACAACCGCCTTCTATATCTAGACTAACGAGATACGTCGTTGTACAACCATCTTCTATATCTAGACTAACGCGATCCGTCTGTACAACCGTCTTCTATATCTAGACTAACGAGATCCGTTTGTAGAACCGTCTTTTATATCTAGACTAACGAGATCCGTCTGTACAACCGTCTTCTATATCTAGACTAACGAGATCTCTCGTTATACAACCGTCTTCTATATCCAGACTAACGAGATCCGTCTGTACAACCGCCTTCTATATCTAGACTAACGAGATCCGTCTGCACAACCGTCTTCTATATCTAGACTAACGAGATCCGTCTGTACAACCGTCTTTTATATCTAGACTAACGAGATCCGTCTGCACAACCGTCTTCTATATCTAGACTAACGAGATCCGTCTGAACAACCGTCTTCTATATCTAGACTAACGAGATCCGTCTGTACAACCGCCTTCTATATCTAGACAAACGAGATCCGTCTGTACAACCGTCTTCTATATCTAGACTAACGAGATCCGTCTGTACAACCGTCTTCTATATCTAGACTAACGAGATCTCTCGTTATACAACCGTCTTCTATATCTAGACTAACGAGATCCGTCTGTACAACCGTCTTCTATATCTAGACTAACGAGATCCGTCTGCACAACCGTCTTCTATATCTAGACTAACGAGATCCGTCTGAACAACCGTCTTCTATATGTAGACTCACGAGATCCGTCTGTACAACCGTCTTCTATATCTAGACTAACGAGACCCGTCTGTACAACCGTTTTCTATATCTAGACTAACGAGATCCGTCGTTGTACAACCGTCTTCTATATCTAGACTAACGAGATCCGTCTGTACAACCGTCTTCTATATCTAGACTAACGAGATCCGTCTGTACAACCGTCTTCTATATCTAGACTAACGAGATCCGTCTGTACAACCGTCTTCTATATCTAGACTAACGAGATCCGTCTGTACAACCGTCTTCTATATCTAGACTAACGAGATCCGTCTGTACAACCGTCTTCTATATCTAGACTAACGAGATCCGTCTGTACAACCGTCTTCTATATCTAGACTAACGAGATCCGTCTGTACAACCGTCTTCTATATCTAGACTAACGAGATCCGTCTGTACAACCGTCTTCTATATCTAGACTAACGAGATCCGTCTGTACAACCGTCTTCTATATCTAGACTAACGAGATCCGTCTGTACAACCGTCTTCTATATCTAGACTAACGAGATCCGTCTGTACAACCGTCTTCTATATCTAGACTAACGAGATCTCTCGTTATACAACCGTCTTCTATATCCAGACTAACGAGATCCGTCTGTACAACCGCCTTCTATATCTAGACTAACGAGATCCGTCTGCACAACCGTCTTCTATATCTAGACTAACGAGATCCGTCTGCACAACCGTCTTCTATATCTAGACTAACGAGATCCGTCTGAACAACCGTCTTCTATATCTAGACTAACGAGATCCGTCTGTACAACCGCCTTCTATATCTAGACTAACGAGATACGTCGTTGTACAACCATCTTCTATATCTAGACTAACGCGATCCGTCTGTACAACCGTCTTCTATATCTAGACTAACGAGATCCGTTTGTACAACCGTCTTTTATATCTAGACTAACGAGATCCGTCTGTACAACCGTCTTCTATATCTAGACTAACGAGATCTCTCGTTATACAACCGTCTTCTATATCCAGACTAACGAGATCCGTCTGTACAACCGCCTTCTATATCTAGACTAACGAGATCCGTCTGCACAACCGTCTTCTATATCTAGACTAACGAGATCCGTCTGTACAACCGTCTTTTATATCTAGACTAACGAGATCCGTCTGCACAACCGTCTTCTATATCTAGACTAACGAGATCCGTCTGAACAACCGTCTTCTATATCTAGACTAACGAGATCCGTCTGTACAACCGCCTTCTATATCTAGACTAACGAGATCCGTCTGTACAACCGTCTTCTATATCTAGACTAACGAGATCCGTCTGTACAACCGTCTTCTATATCTAGACTAACGAGATCTCTCGTTATACAACCGTCTTCTATATCTAGACTAACGAGATCCGTCTGTACAACCGCCTTCTATATCTAGACTAACGAGATCCGTCTGCACAACCGTCTTCTATATCTAGACTAACGAGATCCGTCTGTACAACCGTCTTCTATATCTAGACTAACGAGATCCGTCTGCACAACCGTCTTCTATATCTAGACTAACGAGATCCGTCTGAACAACCGTCTTCTATATCTAGACTCACGAGATCCGTCTGTACAACCGTCTTCTATATCTAGACTAACGAGACCCGTCTGTACAACCGTTTTCTATATCTAGACTAACGAGATCCGTCGTTGTACAACCGTCTTCTATATCTAGACTAACGAGATCCGTCTGTACAACCGTCTTCTATATCTAGACTAACGAGATCCGTCTGTACAACCGTCTTCTATATCTAGACTAACGAGATCCGTCTGTACAACCGTCTTCTATATCTAGACTAACGAGATCCGTCTGTACAACCGTCTTCTATATCTAGACTAACGAGATCCGTCTGTACAACCGTCTTCTATATCTAGACTAACGAGATCCGTCTGTACAACCGTCTTCTATATCTAGACTAACGAGATCCGTCTGTACAACCGTCTTCTATATCTAGACTAACGAGATCCGTCTGTACAACCGTCTTCTATATCTAGACTAACGAGATCCGTCTGTACAACCGTCTTCTATATCTAGACTAACGAGATCCGTCTGTACAACCGTCTTCTATATCTAGACTAACGAGATCCGTCTGTACAACCGTCTTCTATATCTAAACTAACGAGATCTCTCGTTATACAACCGTCTTCTATATCCAGACTAACGAGATCCGTCTGTACAACCGCCTTCTATATCTAGACTAACGAGATCCGTCTGCACAACCGTCTTCTATATCTAGACTAACGAGATCCGTCTGTACAACCGTCTTTTATATCTAGACTAACGAGATCCGTCTGCACAACCGTCTTCTATATCTAGACTAACGAGATCCGTCTGAACAACCGTCTTCTATATCTAGACTAACGAGATCCGTCTGTACAACCGCCTTCTATATCTAGACTAACGAGATACGTCGTTGTACAACCATCTTCTATATCTAGACTAACGCGATCCGTCTGTACAACCGTTTTCTATATCGAGACTAACGAGATCCGTCTGTACAGTCGTCTTCTATATCTAGACTAACGAGATCCGTCTGTACAACCGTTTTCTATATCTAGACTAACGAGGTACGTCGTTGGACAAACGTCTTCAATATCTAGACTAACGAGATCCGTCTGTACAACCGTCTTCTATATCTAGACTAACGGGATCCGTCTGTACAACCGTCTTCTATATCTAGACTAACGAGATCTCTCGTTATACAACCGTCTTCTATATCTAGACTAACGAGATCCGTCTGTACAACCGTCTTCTATATCTAGACTAACGAGATCCGTCTGTACAACCGTCTTCTATATCTAGACTAACGAGATCTCTCGTTATACAACCGTCTTCTATATCTAGACTAACGGGATACGTCGTTGGACAAACGTCTTCTATATCTAGACTAACGAGATCCGTCTGTACAACCGTCTTCTATATCTAGACTAACGAGATCCGTCTGTACAACCGTCTTCTATATCTAGACTAACGATATCTCTCGTTATACAACCGTCTTCTATATCTAGACTAACGGGATCCGTCTGTACAACCGTCTTCTATATCTAGACTAACGAGATCCGTCTGTACAACCGTCTTCTATATCTAGACTAACGAGATCCATCTGTACAACCGTCTTCTATATCTAGACTAAGGAGATCCGTCTGTACAACCGTCATCTATATCTAGACTAACGAGACCCGTCTGTACAACCGTCTTCTATATCTAGACTAACGAGATCCGTCTGTACAACCGTCTTCTATATCTAGACTAACGAGATCCGTCTGTACAACCGTCTTCTATATCTAGACTAACGAGATCTCTCGTTATACAACCGTCTTCTATATCTAGACTAACGAGATCCGTCTGTACAACCGTCTTCTATATCTAGACTAACGAGATCCGTCTGTACAACCGTTTTCTATATCTAGACTAACGAGGTACGTCGTTGGACAAACGTCTTCAATATCTAGACTAACGAGATCCGTCTGTACAACCGTCTTCTATATCTAGACTAACGAGATCCGTCTGTACAACCGTCTTCTATATCTAGACTAACGAGATCCGTCTGTACAACCGTCTTCTATATCTAGACTAACGAGATCCGTCTGTACAACCGTCTTCTATATCTAGACTAACGAGATCCGTCTGTACAACCGTCTTCTATATGTAGACTAACGAGATCTCTCGTTATACAACCGTCTTCTATATCTAGACTAACGAGATCCGTCTGTACAACCGCCTTCTATATCTAGACTAACGAGATCCGTCTGCACAACCGTCTTCTATATCTAGACTAACGAGATCCGTCTGTACAACCGTCTTTTATATCTAGACTAACGAGATCCGTCTGCACAACCGTCTTCTATATCTAGACTAACGAGATCCGTCTGAACAACCGTCTTCTATATCTAGACTCACGAGATCCGTCTGTACAACCGTCTTCTATATCTAGACTAACGAGACCCGTCTGTACAACCGTTTTCTATATCTAGACTAACGAGGTACGTCGTTGGACAAACGTCTGCAATATCTAGACTAACGAGATCCGTCTGTACAACCGTCTTCTATATCTAGACTAACGAGATCCGTCTGTACAACCGTCTTCTATATCTAGACTAACGAGATCCGCCTGTACAACCGTCTTCTATATCTAGACTAACGAGATCCGTCTGTACAACCGTCTTCTATATCTAGACTAACGAGATCCGTCTGTACAACCGTCTTCTATATGTAGACTAACGAGATCTCTCGTTATACAACCGTCTTCTATATCTAGACTAACGAGATCCGTCTGTACAACCGCCTTCTATATCTAGACTAACGAGATCCGTCTGCACAACCGTCTTCTATATCTAGACTAACGAGATCCGTCTGTACAACCGTCTTTTATATCTAGACTAACGAGATCCGTCTGCACAACCGTCTTCTATATCTAGACTAACGAGATCCGTCTGAACAACCGTCTTCTATATCTAGACTCACGAGATCCGTCTGTACAACCGTCTTCTATATCTAGACTAACGAGACCCGTCTGTACAACCGTTTTCTATATCTAGACTAACGAGATCCGTCGTTGTACAACCGTCTTCTATATCTAGACTAACGAGATCCGTCTGTACAACCGTCTTCTATATCTAGACTAACGAGATCCGTCTGTACAACCGTCTTCTATATCTAGACTAACGAGATCCGTCTGTACAACCGTCTTCTATATCTAGACTAACGAGATCCGTCTGTACAACCGTCTTCTATATCTAGACTAACGAGATCCGTCTGTACAACCGTCTTCTATATCTAGACTAACGAGATCCGTCTGTACAACCGTCTTCTATATCTAGACTAACGAGATCCGTCTGTACAACCGTCTTCTATATCTAGACTAACGAGATCTCTCGTTATACAACCGTCTTCTATATCCAGACTAACGAGATCCGTCTGTACAACCGCCTTCTATATCTAGACTAACGAGATCCGTCTGCACAACCGTCTTCTATATCTAGACTAACGATATCCGTCTGTACAACCGTCTTTTATATCTAGACTAACGAGATCCGTCTGCACAACCGTCTTCTATATCTAGACTAACGAGATCCGTCTGAACAACCGTCTTCTATATCTAGACTAACGAGATCCGTCTGTACAACCGCCTTCTATATCTAGACTAACGAGATACGTCGTTGTACAACCATCTTCTATATCTAGACTAACGCGATCCGTCTGTACAACCGTTTTCTATATCGAGTCTAACGAGATCCGTCTGTACAACCGTCTTCTATATCTAGACTAACGGGATACGACGTGTGACAAACGTCTTCTATATCTAGACTAACGAGATCCGTCTGTACAACCGTCTTCTATATCTAGACTAACGAGATCCGTCTGAACAACCGTCTTCTATATCTAGACTAACGAGATCCGTCTGTACAACCGTCTTCTATATCTAGACTAACGAGATCCGTCTGTACAACCGTTTTCTATATCTAGACTAACGAGGTACGTCGTTGGACAAACGTCTTCAATATCTAGACTAACGAGATCCGTCTGTACAACCGTCTTCTATATCTAGACTAACGGGATCCGTCTGTACAACCGTCTTCTATATCTAGACTAACGAGATCTCTCGTTATACAACCGTCTTCTATATCTAGACTAACGAGATCCGTCTGTACAACCGTCTTCTATATCTAGACTAACGAGATCTCTCGTTATACAACCGTCTTCTATATCTAGACTAACGAGATCCGTCTGTACAACCGTCTTCTATATCTAGACTAACGAGATCCGTCTGTACAACCGTTTTCTATATCTAGACTAACGAGGTACGTCGTTGGACAAACGTCTTCAATATCTAGACTAACGAGATCCGTCTGTACAACCGTCTTCTATATCTAGACTAACGGGATCCGTCTGTACAACCGTCTTCTATATCTAGACTAACGAGATCTCTCGTTATACAACCGTCTTCTATATCTAGACTAACGAGATCCGTCTGTACAACCGTCTTCTATATCTAGACTAACGAGATCCGTCTGTACAACCGTTTCTTCTATATCTAGACTAACGAGATCTCTCGTTATACAACCGTCTTCTATATCTAGACTAACGGGATACGTCGTTGGACAAACGTCTTCTATATCTAGACTAACGAGATCCGTCTGTACAACCGTCTTCTATATCTAGACTAACGAGATCCGTCTGTACAACCGTCTTCTATATCTAGACTAACGATATCTCTCGTTATACAACCGTCTTCTATATCTAGACTAACGGGATCCGTCTGTACAACCGTCTTCTATATCTAGACTAACGAGATCCGTCTGTACAACCGTCTTCTATATCTAGACTAACGAGATCCATCTGTACAACCGTCTTCTATATCTAGACTAAGGAGATCCGTCTGTACAACCGTCATCTATATCTAGACTAACGAGACCCGTCTGTACAACCGTCTTCTATATCTAGACTAACGAGATCCGTCTGTACAACCGTCTTCTATATCTAGACTAACGAGATCCGTCTGTACAACCGTCTTCTATATCTAGACTAACGAGATCTCTCGTTATACAACCGTCTTCTATATCTAGACTAACGAGATCCGTCTGTACAACCGTCTTCTATATCTAGACTAACGAGATCTCTCGTTATACAACCGTCTTCTATATCTAGACTAACGAGATCCGTCTGTACAACCGCCTTCTATATCTAGACTAACGAGATCCGTCTGCACAACCGTCTTCTATATCTAGACTAACGATATCCGTCTGTACAACCGTCTTTTATATCTAGACTAACGAGATCCGTCTGCACAACCGTCTTCTATATCTAGACTAACGAGATCCGTCTGAACAACCGTCTTCTATATCTAGACTAACGAGATCCGTCTGTACAACCGCCTTCTATATCTAGACTAACGAGATCTCTCGTTATACAACCGTCTTCTATATCTAGACTAACGAGATCCGTCTGTACAACCGTCTTCTATATCTAGACTAACGAGATCTCTCGTTATACAACCGTCTTCTATATCTAGACTAACGAGATCCGTCTGTACAACCGTCTTCTATATCTAGACTAACGAGATCCGTCTGTACAACCGTTTTCTATATCTAGACTAACGAGGTACGTCGTTGGACAAACGTCTTCAATATCTAGACTAACGAGATCCGTCTGTACAACCGTCTTCTATATCTAGACTAACGGGATCCGTCTGTACAACCGTCATCTATATCTAGACTAACGAGACCCGTCTGTACAACCGTCTTCTATATCTAGACTAACGAGATCCGTCTGTACAACCGTCTTCTATATCTAGACTAACGAGATCCGTCTGTACAACCGTCTTCTATATCTAGACTAACGAGATCTCTCGTTATACAACCGTCTTCTATATCTAGACTAACGAGATCCGTCTGTACAACCGTCTTCTATATCTAGACTAACGAGATCTCTCGTTATACAACCGTCTTCTATATCTAGACTAACGAGATCCGTCTGTACAACCGCCTTCTATATCTAGACTAACGAGATCCGTCTGCACAACCGTCTTCTATATCTAGACTAACGATATCCGTCTGTACAACCGTCTTTTATATCTAGACTAACGAGATCCGTCTGCACAACCGTCTTCTATATCTAGACTAACGAGATCCGTCTGAACAACCGTCTTCTATATCTAGACTAACGAGATCCGTCTGTACAACCGCCTTCTATATCTAGACTAACGAGATCTCTCGTTATACAACCGTCTTCTATATCTAGACTAACGAGATCCGTCTGTACAACCGTCTTCTATATCTAGACTAACGAGATCTCTCGTTATACAACCGTCTTCTATATCTAGACTAACGAGATCCGTCTGTACAACCGTCTTCTATATCTAGACTAACGAGATCCGTCTGTACAACCGTTTTCTATATCTAGACTAACGAGGTACGTCGTTGGACAAACGTCTTCAATATCTAGACTAACGAGATCCGTCTGTACAACCGTCTTCTATATCTAGACTAACGGGATCCGTCTGTACAACCGTCTTCTATATCTAGACTAACGAGATCTCTCGTTATACAACCGTCTTCTATATCTAGACTAACGAGATCCGTCTGTACAACCGTCTTCTATATCTAGACTAACGAGATCCGTCTGTACAACCGTCTTCTATATCTAGACTAACGAGATCTCTCGTTATACAACCGTCTTCTATATCTAGACTAACGGGATACGTCGTTGGACAAACGTCTTCTATATCTAGACTAACGAGATCCGTCTGTACAACCGTCTTCTATATCTAGACTAACGAGATCCGTCTGTACAACCGTCTTCTGTATCTAGACTAACGATATCTCTCGTTATACAACCGTCTTCTATATCTAGACTAACGGGATCCGTCTGTACAACCGTCTTCTATATCTAGACTAACGAGATCCGTCTGTACAACCGTCTTCTATATCTAGACTAACGAGATCCATCTGTACAACCGTCTTCTATATCTAGACTAAGGAGATCCGTCTGTACAACCGTCATCTATATCTAGACTAACGAGACCCGTCTGTACAACCGTCTTCTATATCTAGACTAACGAGATCCGTCTGTACAACCGTCTTCTATATCTAGACTAACGAGATCCGTCTGTACAACCGTCTTCTATATCTAGACTAACGAGATCTCTCGTTATACAACCGTCTTCTATATCTAGACTAACGAGATCCGTCTGTACAACCGTCTTCTATATCTAGACTAACGAGATCCGTCTGTACAACCGTTTTCTATATCTAGACTAACGAGGTACGTCGTTGGACAAACGTCTCCAATATCTAGACTAACGAGATCCGTCTGTACAACCGTCTTCTATATCTAGACTAACGATATCCGTCTGTACAACCGTCTTCTATATCTAGACTAACGAGATCCGTCTGTACAACCGTCTTCTATATCTAGACTAACGAGATCTCTCGTTATACAACCGTCTTCTATATCCAGACTAACGAGATCCGTCTGTACAACCGCCTTCTATATCTAGACTAACGAGATCCGTCTGCACAACCGTCTTCTATATCTAGACTAACGAGATCCGTCTGTACAACCGTCTTTTATATCTAGACTAACGAGATCCGTCTGCACAACCGTCTTCTATATCTAGACTAACGAGATCCGTCTGAACAACCGTCTTCTATATCTAGACTAACGAGATCCGTCTGTACAACCGCCTTCTATATCTAGACTAACGAGATACGTCGTTGTACAACCATCTTCTATATCTAGACTAACGCGATCCGTCTGTACAACCGTTTTCTATATCGAGACTAACGAGATCCGTCTGTACAACCGTCTTCTATATCTAGACTAACGGGATACGACGTTGGACAAACGTCTTCTATATCTAGACTAACGAGATCCGTCTGTACAACCGTCTTCTATATCTAGACTAACGAGATCCGTCTGTACAACCGTCTTCTATATCTAGACTAACGAGGTACGTCGTTGGACAAACGTCTTCAATATCTAGACTAACGAGATCCGTCTGTACAACCGTCTTCTATATCTAGACTAACGGGATCCGTCTGTACAACCGTCTTCTATATCTAGACTAACGAGATCTCTCGTTATACAACCGTCTTCTATATCTAGACTAACGAGATCTCTCGTTATACAACCCTCTTCTATATCTAGACTAACGAGATCCGTCTGTACAACCGTCTTCTATATCTAGACTAACGAGATCTCTCGTTATACAACCGTCTTCTATATCTAGACTAACGGGATACGTCGTTGGACAAACGTCTTCTATATCTAGACTAACGAGATCCGTCTGTACAACCGTCTTCTATATCTAGACTAACGAGATCCGTCTGTACAACCGTCTTCTATATCTAGACTAACGATATCTCTCGTTATACAACCGTCTTCTATATCTAGACTAACGGGATCCGTCTGTACAACCGTCTTCTATATCTAGACTAACGAGATCCGTCTGTACAACCGTCTTCTATATCTAGACTAACGAGATCCGTCTGAACAACCGTCTTCTATATCTAGACTAACGAGATCCGTCTGTACAACCGTCTTCTATATCTAGACTAACGAGATCCGTCTGTACAACCGTTTTCTATATCTAGACTAACGAGGTACGTCGTTGGACAAACGTCTTCAATATCTAGACTAACGAGATCCGTCTGTACAACCGTCTTCTATATCTAGACTAACGGGATCCGTCTGTACAACCGTCTTCTATATCTAGACTAACGAGATCTCTCGTTATACAACCGTCTTCTATATCTAGACTAACGAGATCTCTCGTTATACAACCGTCTTCTATATCTAGACTAACGAGATCCGTCTGTACAACCGTCTTCTATATCTAGACTAACGAGATCTCTCGTTATACAACCGTCTTCTATATCTAGACTAACGAGATCCGTCTGTACAACCGTCTTCTATATCTAGACTAACGAGATCCGTCTGTACAACCGTTTTCTATATCTAGACTAACGAGGTACGTCGTTGGACAAACGTCTTCAATATCTAGACTAACGAGATCCGTCTGTACAACCGTCTTCTATATCTAGACTAACGGGATCCGTCTGTACAACCGTCTTCTATATCTAGACTAACGAGATCCGTCTGTACAACCGTTTTCTATATCTAGACTAACGAGGTACGTCGTTGGACAAACGTCTTCAATATCTAGACTAACGAGATCCGTCTGTACAACCGTCTTCTATATCTAGACTAACGAGATCCGTCTGTACAACCGTCTTCTATATCTAGACTAACGAGATCCGTCTGTACAACCGTCTTCTATATCTAGACTAACGAGATCCGTCTGTACAACCGTCTTCTATAACTAGACTAACGAGATCCGTCTGTACAACCGTCTTCTATATCTAGACTAACGAGATCCGTCTGTACAACCGTCTTCTATATCTAGACTAACGAGATCTCTCGTTATACAACCGTCTTCTATATCTAGACTAACGAGATCCGTCTGTACAACCGTCTTCTATATCTAGACTAACGAGATCTCTCGTTATACAACCGTCTTCTATATCTAGACTAACGAGATCCGTCTGTACAACCGTCTTCTATATCTAGACTAACGAGATCCGTCTGTACAACCGTCTTCTATATCTAGACTAACGAGATCCGTCTGTACAACCGTCTTCTATATCTAGACTAACGAGATCTCTCGTTATACAACCGTCTTCTATATCTAGACTAACGGGATACGTCGTTGGACAAACGTCTTCTATATCTAGACTAACGAGATCCGTCTGTACAACCGTCTTCTATATCTAGACTAACGAGATCCGTCTGTACAACCGTCTTCTATATCTAGACTAACGATATCTCTCGTTATACAACCGTCTTCTATATCTAGACTAACGGGATCCGTCTGTACAACCGTCTTCTATATCTAGACTAACGAGATCCGTCTGTACAACCGTCTTCTATATCTAGACTAACGAGATCCATCTGTACAACCGTCTTCTATATCTAGACTAAGGAGATCCGTCTGTACAACCGTCATCTATATCTAGACTAACGAGACCCGTCTGAACAACCGTCTTCTATATCTAGACTAACGAGATCCGTCTGTACAACCGTCTTCTATATCTAGACTAACGAGATCTCTCGTTATACAACCGTCTTCTATATCTAGACTAACGAGATCCGTCTGTACAACCGTCTTCTATATCTAGACTAACGAGATCCGTCTGTACAACCGTTTTCTATATCTAGACTAACGAGGTACGTCGTTGGACAAACGTCTTCAATATCTAGACTAACGAGATCCGTCTGTACAACCGTCTTCTATATCTAGACTAACGAGATCCGTCTGTACAACCGTCTTCTATATCTAGACTAACGAGATCCGTCTGTACAACCGTCTTCTATATCTAGACTAACGAGATCTCTCGTTATACAACCGTCTTCTATATCTAGACTAACGAGATCCGTCTGTACAACCGCCTTCTATATCTAGACTAACGAGATCCGTCTGCACAACCGTCTTCTATATCTAGACTAACGAGATCCGTCTGTACAACCGTCTTTTATATCTAGACTAACGAGATCCTTCTGCACAACCGCCTTCTATATCTAGACTAACGAGATCCGTCTGCACAACCGTCTTCTATATCTAGACTAACGAGATCCGTCTGTACAACCGTCTTTTATATCTAGACTAACGAGATCCTTCTGCACAACCGTCTTCAATATCTAGACTAACGAGATCCGTCTGTACAACCGTCTTCTATATCTAGACTAACGGGATCCGTCTGTACAACCGTCTTCTATATCTAGACTAACGAGATCCGTCTGTACAACCGTCTTCTATATCTAGACTAATGAGATCCGTCTGTACAACCGTCTTCTATATCTAGACTAACGAGATCCGTCTGTACAACCGCCTTCTATATCTAGACTAACGAGATACGTCGTTGTACAACCATCTTCTATATCTAGACTAACGCGATCCGTCTGTACAACCGTTTTCTATATCGAGACTAACGAGATCCGTCTGTACAACCGTCTTCTATATCTAGACTAACGGGATACGACGTTGGACAAACGTCTTCTATATCTAGACTAACGAGATCCGTCTGTACAACCGTCTTCTATATCTAGACTAACGAGATCCGTCTGTACAACCGTTTTCTATATCTAGACTAACGAGATCCGTCTGAACAACCGTCTTCTATATCTAGACTAACGAGATCCGTCTGTACAACCGTCTTCTATATCTAGACTAACGAGATCCGTCTGTACAACCGTCTTCTATATCTAGACTAACGAGATCTCTCGTTATACAACCGTCTTCTATATCTAGACTAACGGGATACGTCGTTGGACAAACGTCTTCTATATCTAGACTAACGAGATCCGTCTGTACAACCGTCTTCTATATCTAGACTAACGAGATGCGTCTGTACAACCGTCTTCTATATCTAGACTAACGAGATCCGTCTGTACAACCGTCTTCTATATCTAGACTAACGATATCTCTCGTTATACAACCGTCTTCTATATCTAGACTAACGGGATCCGTCTGTACAACCGTCTTCTATATCTAGACTAACGAGATCTCTCGTTATACAACCGTCTTCTATATCTAGACTAACGAGATCCGTCTGTACAACCGCCTTCTATATCTAGACTAACGAGATCCATCTGTACAACCGTCTTCTATATCTAGACTAAGGAGATCCGTCTGTACAACCGTCATCTATATCTAGACTAACGAGACCCGTCTGTACAACCGTCTTCTATATCTAGACTAACGAGATCCATCTGTACAACCGTCTTCTATATCTAGACTAATGAGATCCGTCTGTACAACCGTCATCTATATCTAGACTAACGAGACCCGTCTGTACAACCGTCTTCTATATCTAGACTAACGAGATCTCTCGTTATACAACCCTCTTCTATATCTAGACTAACGAGATCCGTCTGTACAACCGTCTTCTATATCTAGACTAACGAGATCCGTCTGTACAACCGTTTTCTATATCGAGACTAACGAGATCCGTCTGTACAACCGTCTTCTATATCTAGACTAACGGGATACGACGTTGGACAAACGTCTTCTATATCTAGACTAACGAGATCCGTCTGTACAACCGTCTTCTATATCTAGACTAACGAGATCCGTCTGTACAACCGTTTTCTATATCTAGACTAACGAGATCCGTCTGAACAACCGTCTTCTATATCTAGACTAACGAGATCCGTCTGTACAACCGTCTTCTATATCTAGACTAACGAGATCCGTCTGTACAACCGTCTTCTATATCTAGACTAACGAGATCTCTCGTTATACAACCGTCTTCTATATCTAGACTAACGGGATACGTCGTTGGACAAACGTCTTCTATATCTAGACTAACGAGATCCGTCTGTACAACCGTCTTCTATATCTAGACTAACGAGATACGTCTGTACAACCGTCTTCTATATCTAGACTAACGAGATCCGTCTGTACAACCGTCTTCTATATCTAGACTAACGATATCTCTCGTTATACAACCGTCTTCTATATCTAGACTAACGGGATCCGTCTGTACAACCGTCTTCTATATCTAGACTAACGAGATCTCTCGTTATACAACCGTCTTCTATATCTAGACTAACGAGATCCGTCTGTACAACCGCCTTCTATATCTAGACTAACGAGATCCATCTGTACAACCGTCTTCTATATCTAGACTAAGGAGATCCGTCTGTACAACCGTCATCTATATCTAGACTAACGAGACCCGTCTGTACAACCGTCTTCTATATCTAGACTAACGAGATCCATCTGTACAACCGTCTTCTATATCTAGACTAATGAGATCCGTCTGTACAACCGTCATCTATATCTAGACTAACGAGACCCGTCTGTACAACCGTCTTCTATATCTAGACTAACGAGATCTCTCGTTATACAACCCTCTTCTATATCTAGACTAACGAGATCCGTCTGTACAACCGTCTTCTATATCTAGACTAACGAGATCCGTCTGTACAACCGTCTTCTATATCTAGACTAACGAGATCCGTCTGTACAACCGTCTTCTATATCTAGACTAACGAGATCCGTCTGTACAACCGTCTTCTATATCTAGACTAACGAGATCCATCTGTACAACCGTCTTCTATATCTAGACTAATGAGATCCGTCTGTACAACCGTCATCTATATCTAGACTAACGAGACCCGTCTGTACAACCGTCTTCTATATCTAGACTAACGGGATACGGCGTTGGACAAACGTCTTCTATATCTAGACTAACGAGATCCGTCTGTACAACCGTCTTCTATATCTAGACTAACGAGATCTCTCGTTATACAACCGTCTTCTATATCTAGACTAACGGGATACGTCGTTGGACAAACGTCTTCTATATCTAGACTAACGAGATCCGTCTGTACAACCGTCTTCTATATCTAGACTAACGAGATCCGTCTGTACAACCGTCTTCTATATCTAGACTAACGAGATCCGTCTGTACAACCGTCTTCTATATCTAGTGTCACGTCCTGGGTTGAGGTCTTTGGGGACGATGACTATGTGGGGTAAGAAATCAGGCGAGAATGTGAAATCCTACACACTGAGGGTTTTCGGGAATCAGGCGAGAACGTAAAATCCTACACACTGAGGATTTTCGGGAATCAGGCGAGAATGTGTAATCCTGCACGCTGAGGGTTTTCGGGAGTCAGGCGAGAACGTAAAATCCTACACACTGAGGATTTGCGGGAATCAGGCGAGAATGTGTAATCCTGCACGCTGAGGGTTTCAGGAGTCAGGCGAGAACGTAAAATCCTACACACTGAGGATTTGCGGGAATCAGGCGAGAATGTGTAATCCTGCACGCTGAGGGTTTCAGGAGTCAGGCGAGAACGTAAAATCCTACACACTGAGGATTTTCGGGAATCAGGCGAGAATGTAAAATCCTACACACTGAGGTTTAGGGGGAAATCAGGCGAGGATCTTAAATCCTGCACGCTAATCGACCAGGGAAGGTTTAAAGGTAATCGCGCGCCAGGGAGACACCCGTTAGACCACTTGTGTTTGTTACTTTAGTTTTGGTAATCGGATTTACGGTTGCATTGTCATAAGAAGCCGCCCGTGCTATTCCGCGAAATTCGTCTAGACGTTGGTCGAACGCGAGCTATGTAAAAGTAAGCCCGGTAAATATTATAAGAACTCCGGTGTTCGCGCAGCCCGATCAGCTGTTGCAGCAGTTTGTTTTGGAAGGGAACCTTCGTTTCGAGGATTTAACACAATAACTCGAAGCGTGAATTAAATGAAACTGATTTATTCAGTTAGTAGCACCAAATAAGCCATGCATATTATTGTGCAAGTAATTTAGTTTATAATAATGCGGTAGGCGTTTAGCGTTAACACACAAACAATTATATAAATGGTTCTTTATAAAGATATATGTATGGATATGATGTACATGAATATAAATCGTGGTAGAGATATAAAACAATAGGCATGAAATAATAGACCGTCGCAATAAGCGGATAATAATGGTATAAAACAATAAGAATTAGCAATGGTAGCAATATATAACAATAAGCATGAAATAGTAATATAAATGGTAAGAGTTAGCAATAGTACATGAGAAATAAATGAGGGTGATATACCGTGTAACAATATTTAATATTAATTGCTTACAATGAATATCGATGAGTAATTCGTTGAAATTGATTTTAAGCACTTGATAGTTATAATGATACTTTCCGAGTGATGTTTCTGCAGAAAGAGAGACCTCTGTCTCCCGGGCCCTTGTATTTATATGAATTTTACATGATTGTTAGGTATGAAGGGTACGCGCGGTGTGGACCTTGGCCTACTTACGAAATATGCGTCGCAGTAGGACTTCCGGGGTTTTTATAGGGTATGCGTCTATAATTAGTTAAGGACACGTGGATGAAATATTCGTGGCGATAAGACTTTCGGGGTCTTACGTAGGTTTCTGATGGGGAGCTACTCAACCTATTGGATGGGTTTTTGGAGGTTTGATTGGAAAGGGGTGAGCGTGGCTTTGACTTCTTTGGTCATGGAGAGGGGGTGAGACGTGGTCTCGAGATAAGGAGTTTTTGGGGCGAGGGACTTGTTTAAATGTAAATATGAGGGAAGAGATCGTGCCTCGTAGGGCGAATAAGGAAAGGGGATTTCGTACCGATCGTCTTGAGATGGGGACCGCTAAGGTACATCGTCAAGGCGATCGGCGATTGGGAAAGAAGGGGTGAGAGTTGAAGTTTGAGGACTTTCGGTGGAGTTATGGAGTGACTTATGGGGAAGAGTTGAAATAATACCGCGCGAAAAATAGTGTCTCGTCACACTAGACTAACGAGATCCGTCTGTACAACCGTCTTCTATATCTAGACTAACGAGATCCGTCTGTACAACCGTTTTCTATATCTAGACTAACGAGATCCGTCTGTACAACCGTCTTCTATATCTAGACTAACGAGATCCATCTGTACAACCGTCTTCTATATCTAGACTAACGAGATCCGTCTGTACAACCGTCTTCTATATCTAGACTAACGAGATCTCTCGTTATACAACCGTCTTCTATATCCAGACTAACGAGATCCGTCTGTACAACCGCCTTCTATATCTAGACTAACGAGATCCGTCTGCACAACCGTCTTCTATATCTAGACTAACGATATCCGTCTGTACAACCGTCTTTTATATCTAGACTAACGAGATCCGTCTGCACAACCGTCTTCTATATCTAGACTAACGAGATCCGTCTGAACAACCGTCTTCTATATCTAGACTAACGAGATCCGTCTGTACAACCGCCTTCTATATCTAGACTAACGAGATACGTCGTTGTACAACCATCTTCTATATCTAGACTAACGCGATCCGTCTGTACAACCGTTTTCTATATCGAGTCTAACGAGATCCGTCTGTACAACCGTCTTCTATATCTAGACTAACGGGATACGACGTGTGACAAACGTCTTCTATATCTAGACTAACGAGATCCGTCTGTACAACCGTCTTCTATATCTAGACTAACGAGATCCGTCTGAACAACCGTCTTCTATATCTAGACTAACGAGATCCGTCTGTACAACCGTCTTCTATATCTAGACTAACGAGATCCGTCTGTACAACCGTTTTCTATATCTAGACTAACGAGGTACGTCGTTGGACAAACGTCTTCAATATCTAGACTAACGAGATCCGTCTGTACAACCGTCTTCTATATCTAGACTAACGGGATCCGTCTGTACAACCGTCTTCTATATCTAGACTAACGAGATCTCTCGTTATACAACCGTCTTCTATATCTAGACTAACGAGATCCGTCTGTACAACCGTCTTCTATATCTAGACTAACGAGATCTCTCGTTATACCACCGTCTTCTATATCTAGACTAACGAGATCCGTCTGTACAACCGTCTTCTATATCTAGACTAACGAGATCCGTCTGTACAACCGTTTTCTATATCTAGACTAACGAGGTACGTCGTTGGACAAACGTCTTCAATATCTAGACTAACGAGATCCGTCTGTACAACCGTCTTCTATATCTAGACTAACGGGATCCGTCTGTACAACCGTCTTCTATATCTAGACTAACGAGATCTCTCGTTATACAACCGTCTTCTATATCTAGACTAACGAGATCCGTCTGTACAACCGTCTTCTATATCTAGACTAACGAGATCCGTCTGTACAACCGTCTTCTATATCTAGACTAACGAGATCTCTCGTTATACAACCGTCTTCTATATCTAGACTAACGGGATACGTCGTTGGACAAACGTCTTCTATATCTAGACTAACGAGATCCGTCTGTACAACCGTCTTCTATATCTAGACTAACGAGATCCGTCTGTACAACCGTCTTCTATATCTAGACTAACGATATCTCTCGTTATACAACCGTCTTCTATATCTAGACTAACGGGATCCGTCTGTACAACCGTCTTCTATATCTAGACTAACGAGATCCGTCTGTACAACCGTCTTCTATATCTAGACTAACGAGATCCATCTGTACAACCGTCTTCTATATCTAGACTAAGGAGATCCGTCTGTACAACCGTCATCTATATCTAGACTAACGAGACCCGTCTGTACAACCGTCTTCTATATCTAGACTAACGAGATCCGTCTGTACAACCGTCTTCTATATCTAGACTAACGAGATCCGTCTGTACAACCGTCTTCTATATCTAGACTAACGAGATCTCTCGTTATACAACCGTCTTCTATATCTAGACTAACGAGATCCGTCTGTACAACCGTCTTCTATATCTAGACTAACGAGATCCGTCTGTACAACCGTTTTCTATATCTAGACTAACGAGGTACGTCGTTGGACAAACGTCTTCAATATCTAGACTAACGAGATCCGTCTGTACAACCGCCTTCTATATCTAGACTAACGAGATCCGTCTGCACAACCGTCTTCTATATCTAGACTAACGATATCCGTCTGTACAACCGTCTTTTATATCTAGACTAACGAGATCCGTCTGCACAACCGTCTTCTATATCTAGACTAACGAGATCCGTCTGAACAACCGTCTTCTATATCTAGACTAACGAGATCCGTCTGTACAACCGCCTTCTATATCTAGACTAACGAGATCTCTCGTTATACAACCGTCTTCTATATCTAGACTAACGAGATCCGTCTGTACAACCGTCTTCTATATCTAGACTAACGAGATCTCTCGTTATACAACCGTCTTCTATATCTAGACTAACGAGATCCGTCTGTACAACCGTCTTCTATATCTAGACTAACGAGATCCGTCTGTACAACCGTTTTCTATATCTAGACTAACGAGGTACGTCGTTGGACAAACGTCTTCAATATCTAGACTAACGAGATCCGTCTGTACAACCGTCTTCTATATCTAGACTAACGGGATCCGTCTGTACAACCGTCTTCTATATCTAGACTAACGAGATCTCTCGTTATACAACCGTCTTCTATATCTAGACTAACGAGATCCGTCTGTACAACCGTCTTCTATATCTAGACTAACGAGATCCGTCTGTACAACCGTCTTCTATATCTAGACTAACGAGATCTCTCGTTATACAACCGTCTTCTATATCTAGACTAACGGGATACGTCGTTGGACAAACGTCTTCTATATCTAGACTAACGAGATCCGTCTGTACAACCGTCTTCTATATCTAGACTAACGAGATCCGTCTGTACAACCGTCTTCTATATCTAGACTAACGATATCTCTCGTTATACAACCGTCTTCTATATCTAGACTAACGGGATCCGTCTGTACAACCGTCTTCTATATCTAGACTAACGAGATCCGTCTGTACAACCGTCTTCTATATCTAGACTAACGAGATCCATCTGTACAACCGTCTTCTATATCTAGACTAAGGAGATCCGTCTGTACAACCGTCATCTATATCTAGACTAACGAGACCCGTCTGTACAACCGTCTTCTATATCTAGACTAACGAGATCCGTCTGTACAACCGTCTTCTATATCTAGACTAACGAGATCCGTCTGTACAACCGTCTTCTATATCTAGACTAACGAGATCTCTCGTTATACAACCGTCTTCTATATCTAGACTAACGAGATCCGTCTGTACAACCGTCTTCTATATCTAGACTTACGAGATCCGTCTGTACAACCGTTTTCTATATCTAGACTAACGAGGTACGTCGTTGGACAAACGTCTTCAATATCTAGACTAACGAGATCCGTCTGTACAACCGTCTTCTATATCTAGACTAACGATATCCGTCTGTACAACCGTCTTCTATATCTAGACTAACGAGATCCGTCTGTACAACCGTCTTCTATATCTAGACTAACGAGATCTCTCGTTATACAACCGTCTTCTATATCCAGACTAACGAGATCCGTCTGTACAACCGCCTTCTATATCTAGACTAACGAGATCCGTCTGCACAACCGTCTTCTATATCTAGACTAACGAGATCCGTCTGTACAACCGTCTTTTATATCTAGACTAACGAGATCCGTCTGCACAACCGTCTTCTATATCTAGACTAACGAGATCCGTCTGAACAACTGTCTTCTATATCTAGACTAACGAGATCCGTCTGTACAACCGCCTTCTATATCTAGACTAACGAGATACGTCGTTGTACAACCATCTTCTATATCTAGACTAACGCGATCCGTCTGTACAACCGTTTTCTATATCGAGACTAACGAGATCCGTCTGTACAACCGTCTTCTATATCTAGACTAACGGGATACGACGTTGGACAAACGTCTTCTATATCTAGACTAACGAGATCCGTCTGTACAACCGTCTTCTATATCTAGACTAACGAGATCCGTCTGTACAACCGTCTTCTATATCTAGACTAACGAGATCCGTCTGAACAACCGTCTTCTATATCTAGACTAACGAGATCCGTCTGTACAACCGTCTTCTATATCTAGACTAACGAGATCCGTCTGTACAACCGTCTTCTATATCTAGACTAACGAGATCCGTCTGTACAACCGTCTTCTATATCTAGACTAACGAGATCCGTCTGTACAACCGTCTTCTATATGTAGACTAACGAGATCTCTCGTTATACAACCGTCTTCTATATCTAGACTAACGAGATCCGTCTGTACAACCGCCTTCTATATCTAGACTAACGAGATCCGTCTGCACAACCGTCTTCTATATCTAGACTAACGAGATCCGTCTGTACAACCGTCTTTTATATCTAGACTAACGAGATCCGTCTGCACAACCGTCTTCTATATCTAGACTAACGAGATCCGTCTGAACAACCGTCTTCTATATCTAGACTCACGAGATCCGTCTGTCCAACCGTCTTCTATATCTAGACTAACGAGACCCGTCTGTACAACCGTTTTCTATATCTAGACTAACGAGATCCGTCGTTGTACAACCGTCTTCTATATCTAGACTAACGAGATCCGTCTGTACAACCGTCTTCTATATCTAGACTAACGAGATCCGTCTGTACAACCGTCTTCTATATCTAGACTAACGAGATCCGTCTGTACAACCGTCTTCTATATCTAGACTAACGAGATCCGTCTGTACAACCGTCTTCTATATCTAGACTAACGAGATCTCTCGTTATACAACCGTCTTCTATATCCAGACTAACGAGATCCGTCTGTACAACCGCCTTCTATATCTAGACTAACGAGATCCGTCTGTACAACCGTCTTCTATATCTAGACTAACGAGATCCGTCTGTACAACCGTCTTCTATATCTAGACTAACGAGATCCGTCTGCACAACCGTCTTCTATATCTAGACTAACGATATCCGTCTGTACAACCGTCTTTTATATCTAGACTAACGAGATCCGTCTGCACAACCGTCTTCTATATCTAGACTAACGAGATCCGTCTGAACAACCGTCTTCTATATCTAGACTAACGAGATCCGTCTGTACAACCGCCTTCTATATCTAGACTAACGAGATACGTCGTTGTACAACCATCTTCTATATCTAGACTAACGCGATCCGTCTGTACAACCGTTTTCTATATCGAGTCTAACGAGATTCGTCTGTACAACCGTCTTCTATATCTAGACTAACGGGATACGACGTGTGACAAACGTCTTCTATATCTAGACTAACGAGATCCGTCTGTACAACCGTCTTCTATATCTAGACTAACGAGATCCGTCTGAACAACCGTCTTCTATATCTAGACTAACGAGATCCGTCTGTACAACCGTCTTCTATATCTAGACTAACGAGATCCGTCTGTACAACCGTTTTCTATATCTAGACTAACGAGGTACGTCGTTGGACAAACGTCTTCAATATCTAGACTAACGAGATCCGTCTGTACAACCGTCTTCTATATCTAGACTAACGGGATCCGTCTGTACAACCGTCTTCTATATCTAGACTAACGAGATCTCTCGTTATACAACCGTCTTCTATATCTAGACTAACGAGATCCGTCTGTACAACCGTCTTCTATATCTAGACTAACGAGATCTCTCGTTATACAACCGTCTTCTATATCTAGACTAACGAGATCCGTCTGTACAACCGTCTTCTATATCTAGACTAACGAGATCCGTCTGTACAACCGTTTTCTATATCTAGACTAACGAGGTACGTCGTTGGACAAACGTCTTCAATATCTAGACTAACGAGATCCGTCTGTACAACCGTCTTCTATATCTAGACTAACGGGATCCGTCTGTACAACCGTCTTCTATATCTAGACTAACGAGATCTCTCGTTATACAACCGTCTTCTATATCTAGACTAACGAGATCCGTCTGTACAACCGTCTTCTATATCTAGACTAACGAGATCCGTCTGTACAACCGTCTTCTATATCTAGACTAACGAGATCTCTCGTTATACAACCGTCTTCTATATCTAGACTAACGGGATACGTCGTTGGACAAACGTCTTCTATATCTAGACTAACGAGATCCGTCTGTACAACCGTCTTCTATATCTAGACTAACGAGATCCGTCTGTACAACCGTCTTCTATATCTAGACTAACGAGATCCGTCTGTACAACCGTCTTCTATATCTAGACTAACGATATCTCTCGTTATACAACCGTCTTCTATATCTAGACTAACGGGATCCGTCTGTACAACCGTCTTCTATATCTAGACTAACGAGATCCGTCTGTACAACCGTCTTCTATATCTAGACTAACGAGATCCATCTGTACAACCGTCTTCTATATCTAGACTAAGGAGATCCGTCTGTACAACCGTCATCTATATCTAGACTAACGAGACCCGTCTGTACAACCGTCTTCTATATCTAGACTAACGAGATCCGTCTGTACAACCGTCTTCTATATCTAGACTAACGAGATCCGTCTGTACAACCGTCTTCTATATCTAGACTAACGAGATCTCTCGTTATACAACCGTCTTCTATATCTAGACTAACGAGATCCGTCTGTACAACCGTCTTCTATATCTAGACTAACGAGATCCGTCTGTACAACCGTTTTCTATATCTAGACTAACGAGGTACGTCGTTGGACAAACGTCTTCAATATCTAGACTAACGAGATCCGTCTGTACAACCGTCTTCTATATCTAGACTAACGAGATCTCTCGTTATACAACCGTCTTCTATATCTAGACTAACGAGATCCGTCTGTACAACCGTCTTCTATATCTAGACTAACGAGATCCGTCTGTACAACCGTTTTCTATATCTAGACTAACGAGGTACGTCGTTGGACAAACGTCTTCAATATCTAGACTAACGAGATCCGTCTGTACAACCGTCTTCTATATCTAGACTAACGGGATCCGTCTGTACAACCGTCTTCTATATCTAGACTAACGAGATCTCTCGTTATACAACCGTCTTCTATATCTAGACTAACGAGATCCGTCTGTACAACCGTCTTCTATATCTAGACTAACGAGATCTCTCGTTATACAACCGTCTTCTATATCTAGACTAACGAGATCCGTCTGTACAACCGTCTTCTATATCTAGACTAACGAGATCCGTCTGTACAACCGTTTTCTATATCTAGACTAACGAGGTACGTCGTTGGACAAACGTCTTCAATATCTAGACTAACGAGATCCGTCTGTACAACCGTCTTCTATATCTAGACTAACGGGATCCGTCTGTACAACCGTCTTCTATATCTAGACTAACGAGATCTCTCGTTATACAACCGTCTTCTATATCTAGACTAACGAGATCCGTCTGTACAACCGTCTTCTATATCTAGACTAACGAGATCCGTCTGTACAACCGTCTTCTATATCTAGACTAACGAGATCTCTCGTTATACAACCGTCTTCTATATCTAGACTAACGGGATACGTCGTTGGACAAACGTCTTCTATATCTAGACTAACGAGATCCGTCTGTACAACCGTCTTCTATATCTAGACTAACGAGATCCGTCTGTACAACCGTCTTCTATATCTAGACTAACGAGATCCGTCTGTACAACCGTCTTCTATATCTAGACTAACGATATCTCTCGTTATACAACCGTCTTCTATATCTAGACTAACGGGATCCGTCTGTACAACCGTCTTCTATATCTAGACTAACGAGATCCGTCTGTACAACCGTCTTCTATATCTAGACTAACGAGATCCATCTGTACAACCGTCTTCTATATCTAGACTAAGGAGATCCGTCTGTACAACCGTCATCTATATCTAGACTAACGAGACCCGTCTGTACAACCGTCTTCTATATCTAGACTAACGAGATCCGTCTGTACAACCGTCTTCTATATCTAGACTAACGAGATCCGTCTGTACAACCGTCTTCTATATCTAGACTAACGAGATCTCTCGTTATACAACCGTCTTCTATATCTAGACTAACGAGATCCGTCTGTACAACCGTCTTCTATATCTAGACTAACGAGATCCGTCTGTACAACCGTTTTCTATATCTAGACTAACGAGGTACGTCGTTGGACAAACGTCTTCAATATCTAGACTAACGAGATCCGTCTGTACAACCGTCTTCTATATCTAGACTAACGAGATCTCTCGTTATACAACCGTCTTCTATATCTAGACTAACGAGATCCGTCTGTACAACCGTCTTCTATATCTAGACTAACGAGATCCGTCTGTACAACCGTCTTCTATATCTAGACTAACGAGATCTCTCGTTATACAACCGTCTTCTATATCTAGACTAACGGGATACGTCGTTGGACAAACGTCTTCTATATCTAGACTAACGAGATCCGTCTGTACAACCGTCTTCTATATCTAGACTAACGAGATCCGTCTGTACAACCGTCTTCTATATCTAGACTAACGATATCTCTCGTTATACAACCGTCTTCTATATCTAGACTAACGGGATCCGTCTGTACAACCGTCTTCTATATCTAGACTAACGAGATCCGTCTGTACAACCGTCTTCTATATCTAGACTAACGAGATCCATCTGTACAACCGTCTTCTATATCTAGACTAAGGAGATCCGTCTGTACAACCGTCATCTATATCTAGACTAACGAGACCCGTCTGTACAACCGTCTTCTATATCTAGACTAACGAGATCCGTCTGTACAACCGTCTTCTATATCTAGACTAACGAGATCCGTCTGTACAACCGTCTTCTATATCTAGACTAACGAGATCTCTCGTTATACAACCGTCTTCTATATCTAGACTAACGAGATCCGTCTGTACAACCGTCTTCTATATCTAGACTAACGAGATCCGTCTGTACAACCGTTTTCTATATCTAGACTAACGAGGTACGTCGTTGGACAAACGTCTTCAATATCTAGACTAACGAGATCCGTCTGTACAACCGCCTTCTATATCTAGACTAACGAGATCCGTCTGCACAACCGTCTTCTATATCTAGACTAACGATATCCGTCTGTACAACCGTCTTTTATATCTAGACTAACGAGATCCGTCTGCACAACCGTCTTCTATATCTAGACTAACGAGATCCGTCTGAACAACCGTCTTCTATATCTAGACTAACGAGATCCGTCTGTACAACCGCCTTCTATATCTAGACTAACGAGATCCGTCTGTACAACCGCCTTCTATATCTAGACTAACGAGATCCGTCTGTACAACCGTCTTCTATATCTAGACTAACGAGATCTCTCGTTATACAACCGTCTTCTATATCTAGACTAACGAGATCCGTCTGTACAACCGTCTTCTATATCTAGACTAACGAGATCCGTCTGTACAACCGTTTTCTATATCTAGACTAACGAGGTACGTCGTTGGACAAACGTCTTCAATATCTAGACTAACGAGATCCGTCTGTACAACCGTCTTCTATATCTAGACTAACGGGATCCGTCTGTACAACCGTCTTCTATATCTAGACTAACGAGATCTCTCGTTATACAACCGTCTTCTATATCTAGACTAACGAGATCCGTCTGTACAACCGTCTTCTATATCTAGACTAACGAGATCTGTCTGTACAACCGTCTTCTATATCTAGACTAACGAGATCTCTCGTTATACAACCGTCTTCTATATCTAGACTAACGGGATACGTCGTTGGACAAACGTCTTCTATATCTAGACTAACGAGATCCGTCTGTACAACCGTCTTCTATATCTAGACTAACGAGATCCGTCTGTACAACCGTCTTCTATATCTAGACTAACGATATCTCTCGTTATACAACCGTCTTCTATATCTAGACTAACGGGATCCGTCTGTACAACCGTCTTCTATATCTAGACTAACGAGATCCGTCTGTACAACCGTCTTCTATATCTAGACTAACGAGATCCATCTGTACAACCGTCTTCTATATCTAGACTAAGGAGATCCGTCTGTACAACCGTCATCTATATCTAGACTAACGAGACCCGTCTGTACAACCGTCTTCTATATCTAGACTAACGAGATCCGTCTGTACAACCGTCTTCTATATCTAGACTAACGAGATCCGTCTGTACAACCGTCTTCTATATCTAGACTAACGAGATCTCTCGTTATACAACCGTCTTCTATATCTAGACTAACGAGATCCGTCTGTACAACCGTCTTCTATATCTAGACTAACGAGATCCGTCTGTACAACCGTTTTCTATATCTAGACTAACGAGGTACGTCGTTGGACAAACGTCTTCAATATCTAGACTAACGAGATCCGTCTGTACAACCGTCTTCTATATCTAGACTAACGATATCCGTCTGTACAACCGTCTTCTATATCTAGACTAACGAGATCCGTCTGTACAACCGTCTTCTATATCTAGACTAACGAGATCTCTCGTTATACAACCGTCTTCTATATCCAGACTAACGAGATCCGTCTGTACAACCGCCTTCTATATCTAGACTAACGAGATCCGTCTGCACAACCGTCTTCTATATCTAGACTAACGAGATCCGTCTGTACAACCGTCTTTTATATCTAGACTAACGAGATCCGTCTGCACAACCGTCTTCTATATCTAGACTAACGAGATCCGTCTGAACAACCGTCTTCTATATCTAGACTAACGAGATCCGTCTGTACAACCGCCTTCTATATCTAGACTAACGAGATACGTCGTTGTACAACCATCTTCTATATCTAGACTAACGCGATCCGTCTGTACAACCGTTTTCTATATCGAGACTAACGAGATCCGTCTGTACAACCGTCTTCTATATCTAGACTAACGGGATACGACGTTGGACAAACGTCTTCTATATCTAGACTAACGAGATCCGTCTGTACAACCGTCTTCTATATCTAGACTAACGAGATCCGTCTGTACAACCGTCTTCTATATCTAGACTAACGAGATCCGTCTGAACAACCGTCTTCTATATCTAGACTAACGAGATCCGTCTGTACAACCGTCTTCTATATCTAGACTAACGAGATCCGTCTGTACAACCGTCTTCTATATCTAGACTAACGAGATCCGTCTGTACAACCGTCTTCTATATCTAGACTAACGAGATCCGTCTGTACAACCGTCTTCTATATGTAGACTAACGAGATCTCTCGTTATACAACCGTCTTCTATATCTAGACTAACGAGATCCGTCTGTACAACCGCCTTCTATATCTAGACTAACGAGATCCGTCTGCACAACCGTCTTCTATATCTAGACTAACGAGATCCGTCTGTACAACCGTCTTTTATATCTAGACTAACGAGATCCGTCTGCACAACCGTCTTCTATATCTAGACTAACGAAATCCGTCTGAACAACCGTCTTCTATATCTAGACTCACGAGATCCGTCTGTACAACCGTCTTCTATATCTAGACTAACGAGACCCGTCTGTACAACCGTTTTCTATATCTAGACTAACGAGATCCGTCGTTGTACAACCGTCTTCTATATCTAGACTAACGAGATCCGTCTGTACAACTGTCTTCTATATCTAGACTAACGAGATCCGTCTGTACAACCGTCTTTTATATCTAGACTAACGAGATCCGTCTGCACAACCGTCTTCTATATCTAGACTAACGAGATCCGTCTGAACAACCGTCTTCTATATCTAGACTAACGAGATCCGTCTGTACAACCGCCTTCTATATCTAGACTAACGAGATACGTCGTTGTACAACCATCTTCTATATCTAGACTAACGCGATCCGTCTGTACAACCGTTTTCTATATCGAGACTAACGAGATCCGTCTGTACAACCGTCTTCTATATCTAGACTAACGGGATACGACGTTGGACAAACGTCTTCTATATCTAGACTAACGAGATCCGTCTGTACAACCGTCTTCTATATCTAGACTAACGAGATCCGTCTGTACAACCGTCTTCTATATCTAGACTAACGAGATCCGTCTGAACAACCGTCTTCTATATCTAGACTAACGAGATCCGTCTGTACAACCGTCTTCTATATCTAGACTAACGAGATCCGTCTGTACAACCGTCTTCTATATCTAGACTAACGAGATCCGTCTGTACAACCGTCTTCTATATCTAGACTAACGAGATCCGTCTGTACAACCGTCTTCTATATGTAGACTAACGAGATCTCTCGTTATACAACCGTCTTCTATATCTAGACTAACGAGATCCGTCTGTACAACCGCCTTCTATATCTAGACTAACGAGATCCGTCTGCACAACCGTCTTCTATATCTAGACTAACGAGATCCGTCTGTACAACCGTCTTTTATATCTAGACTAACGAGATCCGTCTGCACAACCGTCTTCTATATCTAGACTAACGAGATCCGTCTGAACAACCGTCTTCTATATCTAGACTCACGAGATCCGTCTGTACAACCGTCTTCTATATCTAGACTAACGAGACCCGTCTGTACAACCGTTTTCTATATCTAGACTAACGAGATCCGTCGTTGTACAACCGTCTTCTATATCTAGACTAACGAGATCCGTCTGTACAACTGTCTTCTATATCTAGACTAACGAGATCCGTCTGTACAACCGTCTTCTATATCTAGACTAACGAGATCCGTCTGTACAACCGTCTTCTATATCTAGACTAACGAGATCCGTCTGTACAACCGTCTTCTATATCTAGACTAACGAGATCCGTCTGTACAACCGTCTTCTATATCTAGACTAACGAGATCTCTCGTTATACAACCGTCTTCTATATCCAGACTAACGAGATCCGTCTGTACAACCGCCTTCTATATGTATACTAACGAGATCCGTCTGCACAACCGTCTTCTATATCTAGACTAACGATATCCGTCTGTACAACCGTCTTTTATATCTAGACTAACGAGATCCGTCTGCACAACCGTCTTCTATATCTAGACTAACGAGATCCGTCTGAACAACCGTCTTCTATATCTAGACTAACGAGATCCGTCTGTACAACCGCCTTCTATATCTAGACTAACGAGATACGTCGTTGTACAACCATCTTCTATATCTAGACTAACGCGATCCGTCTGTACAACCGTTTTCTATATCGAGTCTAACGAGATCCGTCTGTACAACCGTCTTCTATATCTAGACTAACGGGATACGACGTGTGACAAACGTCTTCTATATCTAGACTAACGAGATCCGTCTGTACAACCGTCTTCTATATCTAGACTAACGAGATCCGTCTGAACAACCGTCTTCTATATCTAGACTAACGAGATCCGTCTGTACAACCGTCTTCTATATCTAGACTAACGAGATCCGTCTGTACAACCGTTTTCTATATCTAGACTAACGAGGTACGTCGTTGGACAAACGTCTTCAATATCTAGACTAACGAGATCCGTCTGTACAACCGTCTTCTATATCTAGACTAACGGGATCCGTCTGTACAACCGTCTTCTATATCTAGACTAACGAGATCTCTCGTTATACAACCGTCTTCTATATCTAGACTAACGAGATCCGTCTGTACAACCGTCTTCTATATCTAGACTAACGAGATCTCTCGTTATACAACCGTCTTCTATATCTAGACTAACGAGATCCGTCTGTACAACCGTCTTCTATATCTAGACTAACGAGATCCGTCTGTACAACCGTTTTCTATATCTAGACTAACGAGGTACGTCGTTGGACAAACGTCTTCAATATCTAGACTAACGAGATCCGTCTGTACAACCGTCTTCTATATCTAGACTAACGGGATCCGTCTGTACAACCGTCTTCTATATCTAGACTAACGAGATCTCTCGTTATACAACCGTCTTCTATATCTAGACTAACGAGATCCGTCTGTACAACCGTCTTCTATATCTAGACTAACGAGATCCGTCTGTACAACCGTCTTCTATATCTAGACTAACGATATCTCTCGTTATACAACCGTCTTCTATATCTAGACTAACGGGATCCGTCTGTACAACCGTCTTCTATATCTAGACTAACGAGATCCGTCTGTACAACCGTCTTCTATATCTAGACTAACGAGATCCATCTGTACAACCGTCTTCTATATCTAGACTAAGGAGATCCGTCTGTACAACCGTCATCTATATCTAGACTAACGAGACCCGTCTGTACAACCGTCTTCTATATCTAGACTAACGAGATCCGTCTGTACAACCGTCTTCTATATCTAGACTAACGAGATCCGTCTGTACAACCGTCTTCTATATCTAGACTAACGAGATCTCTCGTTATACAACCGTCTTCTATATCTAGACTAACGAGATCCGTCTGTACAACCGTCTTCTATATCTAGACTAACGAGATCCGTCTGTACAACCGTTTTCTATATCTAGACTAACGAGGTACGTCGTTGGACAAACGTCTTCAATATCTAGACTAACGAGATCCGTCTGTACAACCGTCTTCTATATCTAGACTAACGAGATCCGTCTGTACAACCGTCTTCTATATCTAGACTAACGAGATCCGTCTGTACAACCGTCTTCTATATCTAGACTAACGAGATCCGTCTGTACAACCGTCTTCTATAACTAGACTAACGAGATCCGTCTGTACAACCGTCTTCTATATCTAGACTAACGAGATCCGTCTGTACAACCGTCTTCTATATCTAGACTAACGAGATCTCTCGTTATACAACCGTCTTCTATATCTAGACTAACGAGATCCGTCTGTACAACCGCCTTCTATATCTAGACTAACGAGATCCGTCTGCACAACCGTCTTCTATATCTAGACTAACGAGATCCGTCTGTACAACCGTCTTTTATATCTAGACTAACGAGATCCTTCTGCACAACCGCCTTCTATATCTAGACTAACGAGATCCGTCTGCACAACCGTCTTCTATATCTAGACTAACGAGATCCGTCTGTACAACCGTCTTTTATATCTAGACTAACGAGATCCGTCTGCACAACCGTCTTCAATATCTAGACTAACGAGATCCGTCTGTACAACCGTCTTCTATATCTAGACTAACGGGATCCGTCTGTACAACCGTCTTCTATATCTAGACTAACGAGATCCGTCTGTACAACCGTCTTCTATATCTAGACTAATGAGATCCGTCTGTACAACCGTCTTCTATATCTAGACTAACGAGATCCGTCTGTACAACCGCCTTCTATATCTAGACTAACGAGATACGTCGTTGTACAACCATCTTCTATATCTAGACTAACGCGATCCGTCTGTACAACCGTTTTCTATATCGAGACTAACGAGATCCGTCTGTACAACCGTCTTCTATATCTAGACTAACGGGATACGACGTTGGACAAACGTCTTCTATATCTAGACTAACGAGATCCGTCTGTACAACCGTCTTCTATATCTAGACTAACGAGATCCGTCTGTACAACCGTTTTCTATATCTAGACTAACGAGATCCGTCTGAACAACCGTCTTCTATATCTAGACTAACGAGATCCGTCTGTACAACCGTCTTCTATATCTAGACTAACGAGATCCGTCTGTACAACCGTCTTCTATATCTAGACTAACGAGATCTCTCGTTATACAACCGTCTTCTATATCTAGACTAACGGGATACGTCGTTGGACAAACGTCTTCTATATCTAGACTAACGAGATCCGTCTGTACAACCGTCTTCTATATCTAGACTAACGAGATTCGTCTGTACAACCGTCTTCTATATCTAGACTAACGAGATCCGTCTGTACAACCGTCTTCTATATCTAGACTAACGATATCTCTCGTTATACAACCGTCTTCTATATCTAGACTAACGGGATCCGTCTGTACAACCGTCTTCTATATCTAGACTAACGAGATCCGTCTGTACAACCGTTTTCTATATCTAGACTAACGAGATCCGTCTGAACAACCGTCTTCTATATCTAGACTAACGAGATCCGTCTGTACAACCGTCTTCTATATCTAGACTAACGAGATCCGTCTGTACAACCGTCTTCTATATCTAGACTAACGAGATCTCTCGTTATACAACCGTCTTCTATATCTAGACTAACGGGATACGTCGTTGGACAAACGTCTTCTATATCTAGACTAACGAGATCCGTCTGTACAACCGTCTTCTATATCTAGACTAACGAGATACGTCTGTACAACCGTCTTCTATATCTAGACTAACGAGATCCGTCTGTACAACCGTCTTCTATATCTAGACTAACGATATCTCTCGTTATACAACCGTCTTCTATATCTAGACTAACGGGATCCGTCTGTACAACCGTCTTCTATATCTAGACTAACGAGATCTCTCGTTATACAACCGTCTTCTATATCTAGACTAACGAGATCCGTCTGTACAACCGCCTTCTATATCTAGACTAACGAGATCCATCTGTACAACCGTCTTCTATATCTAGACTAAGGAGATCCGTCTGTACAACCGTCATCTATATCTAGACTAACGAGACCCGTCTGTACAACCGTCTTCTATATCTAGACTAACGAGATCCATCTGTACAACCGTCTTCTATATCTAGACTAATGAGATCCGTCTGTACAACCGTCATCTATATCTAGACTAACGAGACCCGTCTGTACAACCGTCTTCTATATCTAGACTAACGAGATCTCTCGTTATACAACCCTCTTCTATATCTAGACTAACGAGATCCGTCTGTACAACCGTCTTCTATATCTAGACTAACGAGATCCGTCTGTACAACCGTCTTCTATATCTAGACTAACGAGATCCGTCTGTACAACCGTCTTCTATATCTAGACTAACGAGATCCGTCTGTACAACCGTCTTCTATATCTAGACTAACGAGATCCATCTGTACAACCGTCTTCTATATCTAGACTAATGAGATCCGTCTGTACAACCGTCATCTATATCTAGACTAACGAGACCCGTCTGTACAACCGTCTTCTATATCTAGACTAACGGGATACGGCGTTGGACAAACGTCTTCTATATCTAGACTAACGAGATCCGTCTGTACAACCGTCTTCTATATCTAGACTAACGAGATCTCTCGTTATACAACCGTCTTCTATATCTAGACTAACGGGATACGTCGTTGGACAAACGTCTTCTATATCTAGACTAACGAGATCCGTCTGTACAACCGTCTTCTATATCTAGACTAACGAGATCCGTCTGTACAACCGTCTTCTATATCTAGACTAACGAGATCCGTCTGTACAACCGTCTTCTATATCTAGTGTCACGTCCTGGGTTGAGGTCTTTGGGGACGATGACTATGTGGGGTAAGAAATCAGGCGAGAATGTGAAATCCTACACACTGAGGGTTTTCGGGAATCAGGCGAGAACGTAAAATCCTACACACTGAGGATTTTCGGGAATCAGGCGAGAATGTGTAATCCTGCACGCTGAGGGTTTTCGGGAGTCAGGCGAGAACGTAAAATCCTACACACTGAGGATTTGCGGGAATCAGGCGAGAATGTGTAATCCTGCACGCTGAGGGTTTCAGGAGTCAGGCGAGAACGTAAAATCCTACACACTGAGGATTTGCGGGAATCAGGCGAGAATGTGTAATCCTGCACGCTGAGGGTTTCAGGAGTCAGGCGAGAACGTAAAATCCTACACACTGAGGATTTTCGGGAATCAGGCGAGAATGTAAAATCCTACACACTGAGGTTTAGGGGGAAATCAGGCGAGGATCTTAAATCCTGCACGCTAATCGACCAGGGAAGGTTTAAAGGTAATCGCGCGCCAGGGAGACACCCGTTAGACCACTTGTGGTTGTTACTTTAGTTTTGGTAATCGGATTTACGGTTGCATTGTCATAAGAAGCCGCCCGTGCTATTCCGCGAAATTCGTCTAGACGTTGGTCGAACGCGAGCTATGTAAAAGTAAGCCCGGTAAATATTATAAGAACTCCGGTGTTCGCGCAGCCCGATCAGCTGTTGCAGCAGTTTGTTTTGGAAGGGAACCTTCGTTTCGAGGATTTAACACAATAACTCGAAGCGTGAATTAAATGAAACTGATTTATTCAGTTAGTAGCACCAAATAAGCCATGCATATTATTGTGCAAGTAATTTAGTTTATAATAATGCGGTAGGCGTTTAGCGTTAACACACAAACAATTATATAAATGGTTCTTTATAAAGATATATGTATGGATATGATGTACATGAATATAAATCGTGGTAGAGATATAAAACAATAGGCATGAAATAATAGACCGTCGCAATAAGCGGATAATAATGGTATAAAACAATAAGAATTAGCAATGGTAGCAATATATAACAATAAGCATGAAATAGTAATATAAATGGTAAGAGTTAGCAATAGTACATGAGAAATAAATGAGGGTGATATACCGTGTAACAATATTTAATATTAATTGCTTACGATGAATATCGATGAGTAATTCGTTGAAATTGATTTTAAGCACTTGATAGTTATAATGATACTTTCCGAGTGATGTTTCTGCAGAAAGAGAGACCTCTGTCTCCCGGGCCCTTGTATTTATATGAATTTTACATGATTGTTAGGTATGAAGGGTACGCGCGGTGTGGACCTTGGCCTACTTACGAAATATGCGTCGCAGTAGGACTTCCGGGGTTTTTATAGGGTATGCGTCTATAATTAGTTAAGGACACGTGGATGAAATATTCGTGGCGATAAGACTTTCGGGGTCTTACGTAGGTTTCTGATGGGGAGCTACTCAACCTATTGGATGGGTTTTTGGAGGTTTGATTGGAAAGGGGTGAGCGTGGCTTTGACTTCTTTGGTCATGGAGAGGGGGTGAGACGTGGTCTCGAGATAAGGAGTTTTTGGGGCGAGGGACTTGTTTAAATGTAAATATGAGGGAAGAGATCGTGCCTCGTAGGGCGAATAAGGAAAGGGGATTTCGTACCGATCGTCTTGAGATGGGGACCGCTAAGGTACATCGTCAAGGCGATCGGCGATTGGGAAAGAAGGGGTGAGAGTTGAAGTTTGAGGACTTTCGGTGGAGTTATGGAGTGACTTATGGGGAAGAGTTGAAATAATACCGCGCGAAAAATAGTGTCTCGTCACACCTTCCCCCTTATATGAAGAAATTCGTACATTTCTTAACAATAAGGCGCGGGTGTGGATCTAATTACTCGTAAGAGGGGTCTATACGGGGCGAAGGGGCAGTGGCATCTTGGAGCTGCTCTCAGTTGACTGATGTTGGAGCGGGGCAGTCATCTTTGGTGACGACTGTCTCCGGGGGCGCCTCCATGATGATGACGGATGAGATCACCTTAGAGAGGAGGGATATGATATTCCTTCCTTCCCTCTTAACGGCATACCCACGTGAGTGGTGGTTGCAAGAACGTTGCAGTAGCAACGATCTAGGCGAAAAATTGATTAGAGTATTTTGTTTGTGGTGACTAGGGGTCAACCGGGACTCTCGCGCACGTGGTCATGGCGATCGTAATATCTTTTGCACCGTAGTTCTCTACCCAGTTTTGAAAGATAACCATAGTGTGTTTCGTTTTCAATGTCTTTAAGAACCGGTTTCCGGCTGGATATCCGAGCTAATTTCCAGAATAATAATAATAATTCATGTGAAGTATATTCAGTGCCCTTCTGGACACCGGTATTGTACGAGAACGCGGCCAAGTTGGTCCATTCGTCCCAGTCACTGTATCTACCGATTAACAATTTTAAACATTCGGTCAAAACGAGATGCAATCTCTCTAAAGAGCCGTTAGACGGTGGGTGAAAGGCTGTGGTTCGGAATTGTTGGATTTTACATTTCCGTGGTACTGCTTGCGTGAAATTGCGAGTCAAATTTGCTGCTTGGTCGGTGAGGGTGGCTCTAGGAGCTTCGAAGTCACAAATGAATCTTTTAATAAATGTGTCGGCTTTCTTAATTGATGTGTATAGGCTGAGAAGCACGTACACAAAATATTTTATGAATAAACCCTGTATGGGTAATATATAAGTGTTGTCTACTTTCGTTGTAGTTAGTCGTTCACGTATGTTTTCTGGGGAGGATGGTAATGGAATTTCTACAGGTGATATTTTCCGGCGCATTTTTCTGTGCAGTTGAATCCTTTTGGGTACTCTTCCTGGGTGAGCGCTGGATGTGGGTATTGCAGGGTCGATGGGGTTGCTGCCACTCGTTGGCGCATGGATCGGCGATTTTGAGAATCGAAGCCTCTTGGGACCGCTTGGTCTACGTTTGGGCCAGTCCTCCAAGTCGTAGTTAGATTTTTCACGTGGTCGTTTGGCGCATGCCTCCACTGCATGGGAAGTATGGGATAAGGCGTCTGTAGTGACGTGGAATTTCAGTTCAAAATTCGGGCATTCCAG
Organism: Andrena bicolor; assembly: GCA_960531205.1. Lineage (NCBI taxonomy): Eukaryota > Metazoa > Arthropoda > Insecta > Hymenoptera > Andrenidae > Andrena > Andrena bicolor. The sequence goes on from CAUIJW010000096.1 coordinate 994,474, forward strand.
GATGATTTCCTTCTGCAATACTGGTTTAAAGTAGTCGAAAGCTGTTTGCTGGGACAGTCCCCAGTTAAATGATGTGCCTTTCTTCAATAATGAGGTCAATGGGTGAGCAGTTTTAGAAAGTTCTGGGATAAACCCTCGGTAATATCCGGTCAGACCAAGGAATTCTTTAATTCGTTTTGGTGTATGAGGTGCAGCGTCAGCGACCTTATTGCTCTTCCCGGGATTCGGGGGTTCTTTGAAGATTGACTGAATTGATTGTCCTGCCTTTGGAGGAATTTCTTCAGATTTTTCCATTATTTTTGGTTCCAACGTAGCCGCAAGAGACTCTTGGGATTTTAGGGGAAGGATTGATTTGGCATATAGCGCAGGGGGTAAGAGTGAGTACATCGTCGCGGATGCCTCAAGATGGTGGATCGACGGATCCAGGGTTAAGAGGGACTTGTTTTTTATTAGGTCAGGGATGGGAGTGATACCTGTCGGCGTCGTAGTCTCTTTTGGTCGTACTGGTTTGTGTTCTGGAATTATTCTATCCGAATTTTCTAATTCGATGGCAGGCATGGTAGGTAGAGTGTTAATCTCGCTGGAGTTTATAATTTTCAGCTGGTCCTTTAGGTCCGGATTAGCTGTATGTACGAAAAAGGAGGGTTCTAATCTCGCCGGTAACAGGACTGAATTCTTGTTTACGAATGGGATGGAAATCCCATTGAGGTCCAGCTGCTTCGTGAAGTAGTTTATTGTTACATTTTTCTCCGTCAGGAATCCTGACCCTATTATTCCTTGAGTTTTGATTGGGAAGTCATCTTCAACTACGTTGAACGTGACATCATCGCCCAAAATGGTTACCTTTATTGTTCCAAGGGTGGAGGTAGGGTTCGGAGAGATGCCTTGTAATAGCACTTGCTGCGTCGGATCTATGTCCTGAAATCGTTTTACGGCCTGAAGTTTTAATACGTTTACCTCAGTACCGGTGTCGATCATTAATTCAATTATTTTCCGGAAGTCTGGTGAGTGCATTATCACAGACGGGGCTTCGTTAACTGAATTTAGTTGAACTGTACCGATTTTTACGGTATTCCTGGTGTCTTGAGTTGAATCGTAAGTGGGTGCGCTCCTGCTTGGCTCACTCCACGAGACGCATCCATCGGTGCTCGGAGGAGTAATTCCAGACTCTGTTTCCCACAAGGTTCTTGGATCCTTGGTGATGATGCTGATGCGTTTTCTGCATTCTGAGATCACATGTCCGGGCTTCTTGCGATATCCGCAGATTTGTGACTCTGTAGATCTCGGAGGAGGAGGAAGTCGGTTTTCGTTCCAATGGGAGACCTGGGGTTTGGGTCTTTGGTACCCGTATTCCGCAGCGCGGTTTAAAGGGTGTCTTTGGGGAAGTTGGGAGGCTGAACCTTGATTGTTCCAACAGGACCGTGCGTCGTGACCTGTCTTATCACAAAGTTGGCAGGTTAGTAGTAGGGCTATGCCGGTTCTAACCCAGGTCCTCTGAGGGGAGCGCGGGGGCGGGGGGGAAGTGAGGGCGCGCGGGGGAGCGCGGCGGAGGGAAACATGGACGCGGGGCCTGAGGGGAGAGGAAGACAGGTTGCGCGCGCACGAGCCGCAGAGTGGGGGAAGCCGCGATCGTGGAGGGGATCAGTCCGGGCCGAGCGGCCGCGGAGACCTCTCCAGACCGGACCCACCACCGGAAATTTCCACGGAGGGTGAATGACCCCCAAAAAATCTCTTTCAGACCTCGACCCACCCCAAAAAATTTTTTCAGAGGGACCCCCAAATATTTTCCTCCAACGCAGAGAAATAATAATTTATTTTTTATCAGACAATATCGGGAAAGAACGGCGTTTTCGCACCGCGTCTTCGGGAGGGAAAGAGACAGAGCATTATTTAAAATTCTAGGGAGGGAAAGAGACAGAGCATTATTTAAAAATTCTCTGGAGGGAAAGAGACAACACTACATAGTGGTACAATCACATTAGATAACAATTTTTAAAGCGTCGCTATGTCTCGCGCGATCTCGCGTAACTTGAATCCTCTGGAGCGACCGTGCAATGTGACGTCATTTGACAGCGCGAAGAACGAAATATAATTATGTGGAGTCAGCAGAATGTTTTTTTCCCCAACGCAGAGAAATAGTAATAATTTTTTAATCACCGATTTACCGAACCAATATGTAGCAAACGGAAATACTTCTTTTCAAACCAATATGTAGCAAGCATTCAAAATGTTCTGATTTAACACCGCAGCGTATTGCGCAATAACATGTAATTAGACTCGTCTAGAGCAACCGCGCGAGATGATACCACGCGAAGAACACATGAACAAAGCATGATAGTTTTTAGGAAACATCATACATGTGAGCAGAAAAGAAGGAAGATGGGCGAATAAATGGAGAAATAATATATGTTTACGATATTATATATTGTTACAATAAAAAAAATACAATAGAAATAGAAAATAAAAATATAAAATTGAAATAAAAATAAAAAATAGAAATAGAAATAGAGAAATATAAAATATATGGAAAAACTCATAATGATAATAATAAAAGAAAAGAAAATATGTGAAAATAATAATAATAATAATAAAAAATATATACATATAAAAAAAGGGTATTGAACAGGTATCGAACGGCTTTGAACGCGAATCGAACGGGTATCGAACGGGTATCGAACGGGTATTGAACGGGTATTGAACGGGTATCGAACGGGTATCGAACGGTTTTGAACGGCTTCGAACGCGAATCGAACGGGTATTGGACGAGTTTGAACGGGTATCGAATGGCTTTGAACGGGTATTGAACGGGTATCGAACGGCTTTGAACGCGAATCGAACGGGTATCGAACGGGTATTGAACGGGTATTGAACAGGTATCGAACGGTTTTGAACGGCTTTGAACGCGAATCGAACGGGTTTGAACGGATATCGAACGGGTATTGAACGTACAAATTTCTCAATACCAGTCTCGACAAATTAGCATCTTTTCTGATCACAGATCAATTAAAAATTTCACGATCCAAATTTGAAAAATTATCCACCGAAGATTTCAATTTATTGACGCGAAAAGGTGTCTTTCCGTACGAATACCTTGATTGCGCGAACAAGCTGCAGGATTCATGCTTACCACCGCGCGAGTCATTCTACAGTTCGTTAACGGGTAAGACTGTATCAGAAACCGATTATCGAACGGCTTTGAACGGGTATCGAACGGTTTTGAACGCGAATCGAACGAGTATTGAACGGGTATTGAACGGCTTTGAACGCGAATCGAACAGGTATCGAACGGCTTTGAACGAGTATCGAACGGCTTTGAATGCGAATCGAACGGCTTTGAATGCGAATCGAACGGGTATTGAACGGCTTTGAACGCGAATCGAACGGGTATTAGACGAGTTTGAACGGGTATCGAACGGGTATTGAACGGGTATTGAACGGGTTTGAACGGATATCGAACGGGTATTGAACGGTTTCTACATAATAATTACAACTATCGTCTTAATCTAGCGTACATGCAAAAGGTTGGAGAGGGTGAAGAAAAAAAAAAAAAAACATTTATGTATTAAAAATTGATTATATTTTATTTAAGCATTTCTCTCTGGCGTTTAGACCACCAGTTGAATATTTTAAATACATTTTGCAAGGCACAGTGCTTTGCGTGTCTATCGTAGAGTATCAACTACATTTAGCTTATTTATAGATTTGATATCCTCGTATTCAATGTCCAGCGTCTCGATGATCACGTCCGCTCTGGTATTTTCATCGAGGAAATCCGCAAGCCAGTCGCGTTTCTGCAGCCCTTTAACGTATACTATATGGGATGTGTCATCTTCTTCGTCGATCGCATCAGCTACAGCTTTCGTAATTAGCTGTTTAGCCATACTGTACGGAACGTCTCCATCGTCCCACCGTAGTCCATGATGTTTTGCCACCAGCCATCGAATGCTTGATTTGTCGGATTTCGTAAGAAGAAATTGTGGCATAGGACTCCCAAAAATATAGTGTGAGAGAATTGTCCCCTTGCGTAGGACAGCCACTTCCTTCGCGACAAATCTTCCATCGACGATGAACCCTTGCAGGTCAACGAATGTTGGTACAGCCATTATCGGTACAATTTAGAGGTGCGTTCGCTTCCGAGACAGACGAGAGAATGCAGTCTTTCTCGTAAAGCATCTGAATTTTCACGAAGGTGTGAATTTGACACAGAAGAGGGCGGACAATTAGCGTAGCAATTTAATTCATTTTGCGCACCACGTTTGTCAGTGGATTGTATTCAACCACCCGATCGTGCAGAATCAGACAGTAGGCTGTAGGCTGTAGTATTTGCCGGCACATTCTCTTTACACTCGAATTCTATGCGCACGTCCACGGTGCCATTCTTGATGGACTCATTTTGTCGCGAGCAATCAATCACCACGATAGGGCCAAATTGTAAAAATTCAGCCACGGTGAATAATGCCTCGTTGCAACTATGTCCATAATATGATTTACCGAATTGCGTATACATGTGGTATAAGATGGTATGCTTATTCTTGTCAAAGTCCAAGTTCATGTCATCGTATGGGTAAAATTCCGAGTTGAGAAAAAGTTTTACATTGGTCAATTTACAGTTGTTAAACTTAGTAACGTCTTCGCTCATCACATTCCTTCGACCAGTCTGTAGAGCAAGGATCACGCATCGCGGCTTCTCCAGCTGTGCGGATGCCTTCACGGCCCACGAATGCTTGGTTGTGCTCTGTAAGACAGGATACTCGTACAGATCCCACGATTGTTTTCAGAGTGAGGGGACAACCCCCCAAATATTTTTCCAAACCATTATGCGATGGAATTGTTTAATAATTGTTTCGGACAATGTCGGGAAAGACCGGCGTTTTCACACCGCGTCTTCGGGGAGGGAAAGAGACCGAGCATTACTTTAAAGCTAAAATTTTGGAAGAGGGAAAGAAACAGCACTACTTGGTGGTACAATCGCTTTCGTTCTAAAGCTAACAGTATTCTAAAGCGATCCGATTTAGCGTCGCAGCGTCTCGCACGATCGCATGAAACTTGAATCTTCTGGAGCAGTCGTGCAGGATGACGTCATTTTCACGGCGCGAAGAACGCTCGAGCGAAATAGAATTATGCAGCGTCGGCAGAATGTTTTTTTTTTTTTTTTTCCCAACGCAGACAAATAGTAATTTTTTGAAACGTCGAATCTTAAAATTAGGTGGCGAGGAGGAAGACGGGTGAATAAAATTGACAAATAATATGTTTTTAAGCAATTTTATTTAAAATTAAGAGAATAGAATTTTAACATTTTTTCCTACGAGCATCAGCTAGAATATCATTGATGGCACATGCTACCAGTTCGCAATCTACATGATACTCCTCGTCGAAGTGTTCGCTATCGCGTATGATTTTAGCAGCACGCCGCGCATCTAATGTTTCGCAGGCAATACCGCTTTGCTGTAGCACTTTAACAAAAGTTTCAAATTTTACTCTCACATCTTCCGCAGTTTGATACATCCGCGGATACATATATTCTATACATGGCTGAAGATTTAATAAAAATGATATTGTGTCCAGTGTGTAATATAGCGAGTCATCACATTGTGTGATCTTTATAATTGGTGTATCAAAGATCCGAAAAAAATCCACCGCTAAACTATCAATCGACATCGAAGGTGATCCAGGTAATCGTGCACGTTCTTCCATGGTTTCACAGTTGTCGAATAGCAAACCCCATGTATGCCATGATAATATGAGATGATTTCCATGATTGTCGCCGAGAAGCACTTCTACATCGACTGTAGGTCCTACGTCGATTCCAATTTCCAAATATTTGCTACCCATGGATGTTAATGCGTATCTTCTAACCATGATACGCGATCCTTGACGCGGACTAAGAGAACAATCGAAGCTATGAAATTGCCCGCTCGTATTAGGATCAAACATAAAAATTTTGAGAAGATGTGAAAATTATGTGTTACCAATCATTATATATATTTTCCCCACATGGAGCTACACCATCATCTCGCACGATCGGAACGAAATAATCCTCACACCCAGCGAGTATTTCATCAATGGTGGTGGTGTACATTTTTTTTTTGTTTCAGAGCACTATTTGTTCCGTCGAAACTCACCGAGGCTACTGAGCGATTAATTGTATAGCGTCCGGGAACTGGCTTAAATAGAGCTACAATTGCTTCCCCCACTACCACATTTTATTCTAAGCCCAACAATTTTTTCAAAATGATTTTCAATCTTAGCGTCGCTGCGTCTCGCGCGATCGTGTGTAATTTGACTCCTCTGGAGTAGCCGTGCAAGGGGACGTCATTTTCACGGCGGGAAGAACATTCGAACGAAATAAACGCTGAATCTTAAAATTATGGGTCAGGAGGAAGACGGGTGAATAAAATTGACAAATAATATGTGTTTAAGAAATTTTATTTAAAATTAAAAGAATATAATTTTAACATTTTTTCCTACGAGCATCAGCTAGAATATCATTGATGGCGCATGCTACCAGTTCGCAATCTACATAATAATCCTCACAGTAATGTTCGCTTTCACGTATGATTTTAGCAGCACGACGCGCATCTAATGTTTCGCTGGAAACATCGCTTTGCTGTAGCACGTTAACAAAAGTTTCAAATTTTATCCTCACATCTCTTACATTTTGATACAGCCGCAGATACACATAGTCTAAACATGGTTCAAGATTTAATAAAAATGTTACTGTATCCGGTTTGAAATACAGCGGCTTATTATGTAGTGTCATCCTTACAATCGGAGAATTATAGATTTCACAAAAATCCACCGTTAATTGGCCCATTTGCATCGAAGGTGATCCAGGTAATCGTGCACGTTCTTCAATGGTCGTACGACTGCCGCATAGCGAACCCCATGTACCCCATGGTAACGTGAGAAACATCCCACGATTGTCGCCGAGAACCATTTCTACATCAATCGTAGGCCGTACGCGGATTCCAATTTCCAAGTATTTGCTGCCCATGGATGTTAGTGCGTATCGTCTGACCATGACACGCGATGTTCGACGCGGGCTAAGAGAACAATCGAAGCTATGAAATTGCCCACTCGTATTAGGAATAAACATAAAAAATTTTGAGATATGAAAATTAAGCCTTACCAAACAACTGTATCCTCCCCGCATTGAGCCACACCATCATCTCGCACGATCGGAACGTAATAATTCGTGTGTTCAACGTTTTCTTCGACACTGGTACTGCACATTTTGTTTTCAGAGCACTATTTGTTCCGTCGAAAGTCACTGAGGCTACCGAGTGATTGATTGAATAGCGTCCGGAAGACTGGCTTAAATAGAGGTGCAATTGCTTCCCCCACCACCACATTTTATTTTAAAACTATCAATTTTTCCATAATGTGTTTCAATCTTAACGTCGCAGCATATAGTTCCGGAAGATATGCACATGCCAATAACAAGTACATGTCATCTTACAACGCATCGGAAGAGTCATCGTACTTGATGTACTTTGACGTGAATAATTTGTATGGGTGGGCAATGTGTCAGCCCCTACCGTATGCTAAATTTCAATGGGTCGAAGATGTTGCAAAGTTTGACGTGTCTTCAATCGGACAACGGAGGTGTTCAAGATAGCCAAAGTACAGGCAACTAATCCTGCAACGTATCTGCTCGTCGATTCCTGTGGAAAACCCGTTGCCGGAGGATTCTATGAACACGAGCTGCAACGCGTCACCGATCCTGATGTGTATCTAGTGGAAAAAGTGTTGCGTAGAAAGGGGGATAAGGTGTACGTCAAGTGGTTGGGTTTTGATAAATCACACAATTCTTGGATAAATAAAAATAATGTATTGTAAAATAATAATACATGGTTCAATAAATACAATTATACATATACATGTGTGAAAATTTTTTATTTATTTATTTTTTTTTTTTACACATTAATTCCACTATTTATATGAATGAGTTAATAAATACAATAATAATTTATTTAACATTTTGCTGCAAGCGACGTCGATAATATCATTCAAAGGCACATGCCATCAGTTTGCAATCAACCAGAGATTTATCATCGAAATATTCTCATTATATGCTTTTCAACATCGCAGCATGAGTCTAAAGTTTCATAAAGGCGATGTTGAAAAACATATAATGAGAATAGGATTCTGGAATATTCATGTCTCGGTGAACCCAATCATATCCATTTTTCTATAAATTCCCTGAATGTAATGAAGAATTATGTATCGTTATTTACTAGCCCATGGATAGCAAAGAAAGATACATAATTCTTCATTACATTCAGGGAATTTATAGAAAAAATGGATATGATTGGCTTCACCGCCACATGAATCTTCCGAAAATCCTATTCTCATTATATACTTTTCGCCATCGCCTTTATGAAACTATACAACATGTCGATACGAAGTTTTCAAATTTTGCGAGCGTGTGATATTCCACTATTTATAATAAATACAATAATTTCTATTTTACAATGGGATATTATAATGTCCCCAGGGCAGAGTGTCGGTCGAATCGGGTACGATATACCGCTTGTCATCGTAGGGACTTAGAGCGATTTTGGATTCCGAAATGGTGTACACTTTGTGCAATTTAGACCGTATGCATGATTGTCTGCGAACCATTTCGATCTCCCTTAGCAAACACTGCGCGTAGTCGTCGAAAGTTATCGTTCTAGCTATGACGTTGGTCTTGACGCCTTTCGCCTTTTTCGTATCTTTTTTGCCGTCTACGCGCAGTGCATACATTTTCGCTCTAAGACCTACGAATTCGGTCATTATCGCACCGTTATTTTCATCCTTCATCAGCCCTGGAACCTTCTTATTTACGCGCGGCATATTATATGCATTGTCGATAGGATAATCGCTTGTGTCGAATCTACCGATATTGTGTTTCATGGTCTCGTAGATATCGTCACATTGAATGTGATAAATGAGGCTATCTGTGTCGGTGTATAGAATTTTGCAATTTGGCCCGTGCTTTGGCGACATGTACTCGAGGTGAAATTCAACAAACCGATATACGTGGGTATGTGCATTCTAGACATATCAAAAATTTGTTTGTATGAATTTCACCACGAGTACATGTCGCCAAAGCACGGGCCAAATTGCAAAATTCTATACACCGACACAGATAGCCTCATTTATCACATTCAATGTGACGATATCTACGAGACCATGAAACACAATATCGGTAGATTCGACACAAGCGATTATCCTATCGACAATGCATATAATATGCCGCGCGTAAATAAGAAGGTTCCAGGGCTGATGAAGGATGAAAATAACGGTGCGATAATGACCGAATTCGTAGGTCTTAGAGCGAAAATGTATGCACTGCGCGTAGACGGCAAAAAAGATACGAAAAAGGCGAAAGGCGTCAAGACCAACGTCATAGCTAGAACGATAACTTTCGACGACTACGCGCAGTGTTTGCTAAGGGAGATCGAAATGGTTCGCAGACAATCATGCATACGGTCTAAATTGCACAAAGTGTACACCATTTCGGAATCCAAAATCGCTCTAAGTCCCTACGATGACAAGCGGTATATCGTACCCGATTCGACCGACACTCTGCCCTGGGGACATTATAATATCCCATTGTAAAATAGAAATTATTGTATTTATTATAAATAGTGGAATATCACACGCTCGCAAAATTTGAAAACTTCGTATCGACATGTTGTATAGTTTCATAAAGGCGATGGCGAAAAGTATATAATGAGAATAGGATTTTCGGAAGATTCATGTGGCGGTGAAGCCAATCATATCCATTTTTTCTATAAATTCCCTGAATGTAATGAAGAATTATGTATCTTTCTTTGCTATCCATGGGCTAGTAAATAACGATATAATTCTTCATTACATTCAGGGAATTTATAGAAAAATGGATATGATTGGGTTCACCGAGACATGAATATTCCAGAATCCTATTCTCATTATATGTTTTTCAACATCGCCTTTATGAAACTTTAGACTCATGCTGCGATGTTGAAAAGCATATAATGAGAATATTTCGATGATAAATCTCTGGTTGATTGCAAACTGATGGCATGTGCCTTTGAATGATATTATCGACGTCGCTTGCAGCAAAATGTTAAATAAATTATTATTGTATTTATTAACTCATTCATATAAATAGTGGAATTAATGTGTAAAAAAAAAAAATAAATAAATAAAAAATTTTCACACATGTATATGTATAATTGTATTTATTGAACCATGTATTATTATTTTACAATACATTATTTTTATTTATCCAAGAATTGTGTGATTTATCAAAACCCAACCACTTGACGTACACCTTATCCCCCTTTCTACGCAACACTTTTTCCACTAGATACACATCAGGATCGGTGACGCGTTGCAGCTCGTGTTCATAGAATCCTCCGGCAACGGGTTTTCCACAGGAATCGACGAGCAGATACGTTGCAGGATTAGTTGCCTGTACTTTGGCTATCTTGAACACCTCCGTTGTCCGATTGAAGACACGTCAAACTTTGCAACATCTTCGACCCATTGAAATTTAGCATACGGTAGGGGCTGACACATTGCCCACCCATACAAATTATTCACGTCAAAGTACATCAAGTACGATGACTCTTCCGATGCGTTGTAAGATGACATGTACTTGTTATTGGCATGTGCATATCTTCCGGAACTATATGCTGCGACGTTAAGATTGAAACACATTATGGAAAAATTGATAGTTTTAAAATAAAATGTGGTGGTGGGGGAAGCAATTGCACCTCTATTTAAGCCAGTCTTCCGGACGCTATTCAATCAATCACTCGGTAGCCTCAGTGACTTTCGACGGAACAAATAGTGCTCTGAAAACAAAATGTGCAGTACCAGTGTCGAAGAAAACGTTGAACACACGAATTATTACGTTCCGATCGTGCGAGATGATGGTGTGGCTCAATGCGGGGAGGATACAGTTGTTTGGTAAGGCTTAATTTTCATATCTCAAAATTTTTTATGTTTATTCCTAATACGAGTGGGCAATTTCATAGCTTCGATTGTTCTCTTAGCCCGCGTCGAACATCGCGTGTCATGGTCAGACGATACGCACTAACATCCATGGGCAGCAAATACTTGGAAATTGGAATCCGCGTACGGCCTACGATTGATGTAGAAATGGTTCTCGGCGACAATCGTGGGATGTTTCTCACGTTACCATGGGGTACATGGGGTTCGCTATGCGGCAGTCGTACGACCATTGAAGAACGTGCACGATTACCTGGATCACCTTCGATGCAAATGGGCCAATTAACGGTGGATTTTTGTGAAATCTATAATTCTCCGATTGTAAGGATGACACTACATAATAAGCCGCTGTATTTCAAACCGGATACAGTAACATTTTTATTAAATCTTGAACCATGTTTAGACTATGTGTATCTGCGGCTGTATCAAAATGTAAGAGATGTGAGGATAAAATTTGAAACTTTTGTTAACGTGCTACAGCAAAGCGATGTTTCCAGCGAAACATTAGATGCGCGTCGTGCTGCTAAAATCATACGTGAAAGCGAACATTACTGTGAGGATTATTATGTAGATTGCGAACTGGTAGCATGCGCCATCAATGATATTCTAGCTGATGCTCGTAGGAAAAAATGTTAAAATTATATTCTTTTAATTTTAAATAAAATTTCTTAAACACATATTATTTGTCAATTTTATTCACCCGTCTTCCTCCTGACCCATAATTTTAAGATTCAGCGTTTATTTCGTTCGAATGTTCTTCCCGCCGTGAAAATGACGTCCCCTTGCACGGCTACTCCAGAGGAGTCAAATTACACACGATCGCGCGAGACGCAGCGACGCTAAGATTGAAAATCATTTTGAAAAAATTGTTGGGCTTAGAATAAAATGTGGTAGTGGGGGAAGCAATTGTAGCTCTATTTAAGCCAGTTCCCGGACGCTATACAATTAATCGCTCAGTAGCCTCGGTGAGTTTCGACGGAACAAATAGTGCTCTGAAACAAAAAAAAAATGTACACCACCACCATTGATGAAATACTCGCTGGGTGTGAGGATTATTTCGTTCCGATCGTGCGAGATGATGGTGTAGCTCCATGTGGGGAAAATATATATAATGATTGGTAACACATAATTTTCACATCTTCTCAAAATTTTTATGTTTGATCCTAATACGAGCGGGCAATTTCATAGCTTCGATTGTTCTCTTAGTCCGCGTCAAGGATCGCGTATCATGGTTAGAAGATACGCATTAACATCCATGGGTAGCAAATATTTGGAAATTGGAATCGACGTAGGACCTACAGTCGATGTAGAAGTGCTTCTCGGCGACAATCATGGAAATCATCTCATATTATCATGGCATACATGGGGTTTGCTATTCGACAACTGTGAAACCATGGAAGAACGTGCACGATTACCTGGATCACCTTCGATGTCGATTGATAGTTTAGCGGTGGATTTTTTTCGGATCTTTGATACACCAATTATAAAGATCACACAATGTGATGACTCGCTATATTACACACTGGACACAATATCATTTTTATTAAATCTTCAGCCATGTATAGAATATATGTATCCGCGGATGTATCAAACTGCGGAAGATGTGAGAGTAAAATTTGAAACTTTTGTTAAAGTGCTACAGCAAAGCGGTATTGCCTGCGAAACATTAGATGCGCGGCGTGCTGCTAAAATCATACGCGATAGCGAACACTTCGACGAGGAGTATCATGTAGATTGCGAACTGGTAGCATGTGCCATCAATGATATTCTAGCTGATGCTCGTAGGAAAAAATGTTAAAATTCTATTCTCTTAATTTTAAATAAAATTGCTTAAAAACATATTATTTGTCAATTTTATTCACCCGTCTTCCTCCTCGCCACCTAATTTTAAGATTCGACGTTTCAAAAAATTACTATTTGTCTGCGTTGGGAAAAAAAAAAAAAAAAACATTCTGCCGACGCTGCATAATTCTATTTCGCTCGAGCGTTCTTCGCGCCGTGAAAATGACGTCATCCTGCACGACTGCTCCAGAAGATTCAAGTTTCATGCGATCGTGCGAGACGCTGCGACGCTAAATCGGATCGCTTTAGAATACTGTTAGCTTTAGAACGAAAGCGATTGTACCACCAAGTAGTGCTGTTTCTTTCCCTCTTCCAAAATTTTAGCTTTAAAGTAATGCTCGGTCTCTTTCCCTCCCCGAAGACGCGGTGTGAAAACGCCGGTCTTTCCCGACATTGTCCGAAACAATTATTAAACAATTCCATCGCATAATGGTTTGGAAAAATATTTGGGGGGTTGTCCCCTCACTCTGAAAACAATCGTGGGATCTGTACGAGTATCCTGTCTTACAGAGCACAACCAAGCATTCGTGGGCCGTGAAGGCATCCGCACAGCTGGAGAAGCCGCGATGCGTGATCCTTGCTCTACAGACTGGTCGAAGGAATGTGATGAGCGAAGACGTTACTAAGTTTAACAACTGTAAATTGACCAATGTAAAACTTTTTCTCAACTCGGAATTTTACCCATACGATGACATGAACTTGGACTTTGACAAGAATAAGCATACCATCTTATACCACATGTATACGCAATTCGGTAAATCATATTATGGACATAGTTGCAACGAGGCATTATTCACCGTGGCTGAATTTTTACAATTTGGCCCTATCGTGGTGATTGATTGCTCGCGACAAAATGAGTCCATCAAGAATGGCACCGTGGACGTGCGCATAGAATTCGAGTGTAAAGAGAATGTGCCGGCAAATACTACAGCCTACAGCCTACTGTCTGATTCTGCACGATCGGGTGGTTGAATACAATCCACTGACAAACGTGGTGCGCAAAATGAATTAAATTGCTACGCTAATTGTCCGCCCTCTTCTGTGTCAAATTCACACCTTCGTGAAAATTCAGATGCTTTACGAGAAAGACTGCATTCTCTCGTCTGTCTCGGAAGCGAACGCACCTCTAAATTGTACCGATAATGGCTGTACCAACATTCGTTGACCTGCAAGGGTTCATCGTCGATGGAAGATTTGTCGCGAAGGAAGTGGCTGTCCTACGCAAGGGGACAATTCTCTCACACTATATTTTTGGGAGTCCTATGCCACAATTTCTTCTTACGAAATCCGACAAATCAAGCATTCGATGGCTGGTGGCAAAACATCATGGACTACGGTGGGACGATGGAGACGTTCCGTACAGTATGGCTAAACAGCTAATTACGAAAGCTGTAGCTGATGCGATCGACGAAGAAGATGACACATCCCATATAGTATACGTTAAAGGGCTGCAGAAACGCGACTGGCTTGCGGATTTCCTCGATGAAAATACCAGAGCGGACGTGATCATCGAGACGCTGGACATTGAATACGAGGATATCAAATCTATAAATAAGCTAAATGTAGTTGATACTCTACGATAGACACGCAAAGCACTGTGCCTTGCAAAATGTATTTAAAATATTCAACTGGTGGTCTAAACGCCAGAGAGAAATGCTTAAATAAAATATAATCAATTTTTAATACATAAATGTTTTTTTTTTTTTTTCTTCACCCTCTCCAACCTTTTGCATGTACGCTAGATTAAGACGATAGTTGTAATTATTATGTAGAAACCGTTCAATACCCGTTCGATATCCGTTCAAACCCGTTCAATACCCGTTCAATACCCGTTCGATACCCGTTCAAACTCGTCTAATACCCGTTCGATTCGCGTTCAAAGCCGTTCAATACCCGTTCGATTCGCATTCAAAGCCGTTCGATTCGCATTCAAAGCCGTTCGATACTCGTTCAAAGCCGTTCGATACCTGTTCGATTCGCGTTCAAAGCCGTTCAATACCCGTTCAATACTCGTTCGATTCGCGTTCAAAACCGTTCGATACCCGTTCAAAGCCGTTCGATAATCGGTTTCTGATACAGTCTTACCCGTTAACGAACTGTAGAATGACTCGCGCGGTGGTAAGCATGAATCCTGCAGCTTGTTCGCGCAATCAAGGTATTCGTACGGAAAGACACCTTTTCGCGTCAATAAATTGAAATCTTCGGTGGATAATTTTTCAAATTTGGATCGTGAAATTTTTAATTGATCTGTGATCAGAAAAGATGCTAATTTGTCGAGACTGGTATTGAGAAATTTGTACGTTCAATACCCGTTCGATATCCGTTCAAACCCGTTCGATTCGCGTTCAAAGCCGTTCAAAACCGTTCGATACCTGTTCAATACCCGTTCAATACCCGTTCGATACCCGTTCGATTCGCGTTCAAAGCCGTTCGATACCCGTTCAATACCCGTTCAAAGCCATTCGATACCCGTTCAAACTCGTCCAATACCCGTTCGATTCGCGTTCGAAGCCGTTCAAAACCGTTCGATACCCGTTCGATACCCGTTCAATACCCGTTCAATACCCGTTCGATACCCGTTCGATACCCGTTCGATTCGCGTTCAAAGCCGTTCGATACCTGTTCAATACCCTTTTTTTATATGTATATATTTTTTATTATTATTATTATTATTTTCACATATTTTCTTTTCTTTTATTATTATCATTATGAGTTTTTCCATATATTTTATATTTCTCTATTTCTATTTCTATTTTTTATTTTTATTTCAATTTTATATTTTTATTTTCTATTTCTATTGTATTTTTTTTATTGTAACAATATATAATATCGTAAACATATATTATTTCTCCATTTATTCGCCCATCTTCCTTCTTTTCTGCTCACATGTATGATGTTTCCTAAAAACTATCATGCTTTGTTCATGTGTTCTTCGCGTGGTATCATCTCGCGCGGTTGCTCTAGACGAGTCTAATTACATGTTATTGCGCAATACGCTGCGGTGTTAAATCAGAACATTTTGAATGCTTGCTACATATTGGTTTGAAAAGAAGTATTTCCGTTTGCTACATATTGGTTCGGTAAATCGGTGATTAAAAAATTATTACTATTTCTCTGCGTTGGGGAAAAAAACATTCTGCTGACTCCACATAATTATATTTCGTTCTTCGCGCTGTCAAATGACGTCACATTGCACGGTCGCTCCAGAGGATTCAAGTTACGCGAGATCGCGCGAGACATAGCGACGCTTTAAAAATTGTTATCTAATGTGATTGTACCACTATGTAGTGTTGTCTCTTTCCCTCCAGAGAATTTTTAAATAATGCTCTGTCTCTTTCCCTCCCTAGAATTTTAAATAATGCTCTGTCTCTTTCCCTCCCGAAGACGCGGTGCGAAAACGCCGTTCTTTCCCGATATTGTCTGATAAAAAATAAATTATTATTTCTCTGCGTTGGAGGAAAATATTTGGGGGTCCCTCTGAAAAAATTTTTTGGGGTGGGTCGAGGTCTGAAAGAGATTTTTTGGGGGTCATTCACCCTCCGTGGAAATTTCCGGTGGTGGGTCCGGTCTGGAGAGGTCTCCGCGGCCGCTCGGCCCGGACTGATCCCCTCCACGATCGCGGCTTCCCCCACTCTGCGGCTCGTGCGCGCGCAACCTGTCTTCCTCTCCCCTCAGGCCCCGCGTCCATGTTTCCCTCCGCCGCGCTCCCCCGCGCGCCCTCACTTCCCCCCCGCCCCCGCGCTCCCCTCAGAGGACCTGGGTTAGAACCGGCATAGCCCTACTACTATCTAGACTAACGGGATACGTCGTTGGACAAACGTCTTCTATATCTAGACTAACGAGATCCGTCTGTACAACCGTCTTCTATATCTAGACTAACGATATCTCTCGTTATACAACCGTCTTCTATATCTAGACTAACGGGATCCGTCTGTACAACCGTCTTCTATATCTAGACTAACGAGATCTCTCGTTATACAACCGTCTTCTATATCTAGACTAACGAGATCCGTCTGTACAACCGTCTTCTATATCTAGACTAACGAGATCCATCTGTACAACCGTCTTCTATATCTAGACTAAGGAGATCCGTCTGTACAACCGTCATCTATATCTAGACTAACGAGACCCGTCTGTACAACCGTCTTCTATATCTAGACTAACGAGATCCGTCTGTACAACCGTCTTCTATATCTAGACTAACGAGATCCGTCTGTACAACCGTCTTCTATATCTAGACTAACGAGATCTCTCGTTATACAACCGTCTTCTATATCTAGACTAACGAGATCCGTCTGTACAACCGTCTTCTATATCTAGACTAACGAGATCCGTCTGTACAACCGTTTTCTATATCTAGACTAACGAGGTACGTCGTTGGACAAACGTCTTCAATATCTAGACTAACAAGATCCGTCTGTACAACCGTCTTCTATATCTAGACTAACGGGATCCGTCTGTACAACCGTCTTCTATATCTAGACTAACGAGATCTCTCGTTATACAACCGTCTTCTATATCTAGACTAACGAGATCCGTCTGTACAACCGTCTTCTATATCTAGACTAACGAGATCCGTCTGTACAACCGTTTTCTATATCTAGACTAACGAGGTACGTCGTTGGACAAACGTCTTCAATATCTAGACTAACGAGATCCGTCTGTACAACCGTCTTCTATATCTAGACTAACGGGATCCGTCTGTACAACCGTCTTCTATATCTAGACTAACGAGATCTCTCGTTATACAACCGTCTTCTATATCTAGACAAACGAGATCCGTCTGTACAACCGTCTTCTATATCTAGACTAACGAGAACCGTCTGTACAACCGTTTTCTATATCTAGACAAACGAGGTACGTCGTTGGACAAACGTCTTCAATATCTAGACTAACGAGATCCGTCTGTACAACCGTCTTCTATATCTAGACTAACGGGATCCGTCTGTACAACCGTCTTCTATATCTAGACTAACGAGATCCGTCTGTACAACCGTCTTCTATATCTAGACTAACGAGATCTCTCGTTATACAACCGTCTTCTATATCTAGACTAACGAGATCCGTCTGTACAACCGTCTTCTATATCTAGACTAACGAGATCCGTCTGTACAACCGTCTTCTATATCTAGACTAACGAGATCTCTCGTTATACAACCGTCTTCTATATCTAGACTAACGGGATACGTCGTTGGACAAACGTCTTCTATATCTAGACTAACGAGATCCGTCTGTACAACCGTCTTCTATATCTAGACTGACGAGATCCGTCTGTACAACCGTCTTCTATATCTAGACTAACGATATCTCTCGTTATACAACCGTCTTCTATATCTAGACTAACGGGATCCGTCTGTACAACCGTCTTCTATATCTAGACTAACGAGATCTCTCGTTATACAACCGTCTTCTATATCTAGACTAACGAGATCCGTCTGCACAACCGTCTTCTATATCTAGACTAACGAGATCCGTCTGAACAACCGTCTTCTATATCTAGACTAACGAGATCCGTCTGTACAACCGTCTTCTATATCTAGACTAACGAGATCTCTCGTTATACAACCGTCTTCTATATCTAGACTAACGGGATACGTCGTTGGACAAACGTCTTCTATATCTAGACTAACGAGATCCGTCTGTACAACCGTCTTCTATATCTAGACTAACGAGATCCGTCTGTACAACCGTCTTCTATATCTAGACTAACGAGATCCGTCTGTACAACCGTCTTCTATATCTAGACTAACGATATCTCTCGTTATACAACCGTCTTCTATATCTAGACTAACGGGATCCGTCTGTACAACCGTCTTCTATATCTAGACTAACGAGATCTCTCGTTATACAACCGTCTTCTATATCTAGACTAACGAGATCCGTCTGTACAACCGTCTTCTATATCTAGACTAACGAGATCCATCTGTACAACCGTCTTCTATATCTAGACTAAGGAGATCCGTCTGTACAACCGTCATCTATATCTAGACTAACGAGACCCGTCTGTACAACCGTCTTCTATATCTAGACTAACGAGATCCGTCTGTACAACCGTCTTCTATATCTAGACTAACGAGATCCGTCTGTACAACCGTCTTCTATATCTAGACTAACGAGATCTCTCGTTATACAACCGTCTTCTATATCTAGACTAACGAGATCCGTCTGTACAACCGTCTTCTATATCTAGACTAACGAGATCCGTCTGTACAACCGTTTTCTATATCTAGACTAACGAGGTACGTCGTTGGACAAACGTCTTCAATATCTAGACTAACGAGATCCGTCTGTACAACCGTCTTCTATATCTAGACTAACGGGATCCGTCTGTACAACCGTCTTCTATATCTAGACTAACGAGATCTCTCGTTATACAACCGTCTTCTATATCTAGACTAACGAGATCCGTCTGTACAACCGTCTTCTATATCTAGACTAACGAGATCCGTCTGTACAACCGTTTTCTATATCTAGACTAACGAGGTACGTCGTTGGACAAACGTCTTCAATATCTAGACTAACGAGATCCGTCTGTACAACCGTCTTCTATATCTAGACTAACGGGATCCGTCTGTACAACCGTCTTCTATATCTAGACTAACGAGATCTCTCGTTATACAACCGTCTTCTATATCTAGACAAACGAGATCCGTCTGTACAACCGTCTTCTATATCTAGACTAACGAGAACCGTCTGTACAACCGTTTTCTATATCTAGACAAACGAGGTACGTCGTTGGACAAACGTCTTCAATATCTAGACTAACGAGATCCGTCTGTACAACCGTCTTCTATATCTAGACTAACGGGATCCGTCTGTACAACCGTCTTCTATATCTAGACTAACGAGATCCGTCTGTACAACCGTCTTCTATATCTAGACTAATGAGATCCGTCTGTACAACCGTCTTCTATATCTAGACTAACGATATCTCTCGTTATACAACCGTCTTCTATATCTAGACTAACGGGATCCGTCTGTACAACCGTCTTCTATATCTAGACTAACGAGATCTCTCGTTATACAACCGTCTTCTATATCTAGACTAACGAGATCCGTCTGCACAACCGTCTTCTATATCTAGACTAACGAGATCCGTCTGAACAACCGTCTTCTATATCTAGACTAACGAGATCCGTCTGTACAACCGTCTTCTATATCTAGACTAACGAGATCTCTCGTTATACAACCGTCTTCTATATCTAGACTAACGGGATACGTCGTTGGACAAACGTCTTCTATATCTAGACTAACGAGATCCGTCTGTACAACCGTCTTCTATATCTAGACTAACGAGATCCGTCTGTACAACCGTCTTCTATATCTAGACTAACGAGATCCGTCTGTACAACCGTCTTCTATATCTAGACTAACGATATCTCTCGTTATACAACCGTCTTCTATATCTAGACTAACGGGATCCGTCTGTACAACCGTCTTCTATATCTAGACTAACGAGATCTCTCGTTATACAACCGTCTTCTATATCTAGACTAACGAGATCCGTCTGTACAACCGCCTTCTATATCTAGACTAACGAGATCCATCTGTACAACCGTCTTCTATATCTAGACTAAGGAGATCCGTCTGTACAACCGTCATCTATATCTAGACTAACGAGACCCGTCTGTACAACCGTCTCCTATATCTAGACTAACGAGATCCGTCTGTACAACCGTCTTCTATATCTAGACTAACGAGATCCGTCTGTACAACCGTCTTCTATATCTAGACTAACGAGATCCGTCTGTACAACCGTCTTCTATATCTAGACTAACGAGATCTCTCGTTATACAACCGTCTTCTATATCTAGACTAACGAGATCCGTCTGTACAACCGTCTTCTATATCTAGACTAACGAGATCCGTCTGTACAACCGTTTTCTATATCTAGACTAACGAGGTACGTCGTTGGACAAACGTCTTCAATATCTAGACTAACGAGATCCGTCTGTACAACCGTCTTCTATATCTAGACTAACGGGATCCGTCTGTACAACCGTCTTCTATATCTAGACTAACGAGATCTCTCGTTATACAACCGTCTTCTATATCTAGACTAACGAGATCCGTCTGTACAACCGTCTTCTATATCTAGACTAACGAGATCCGTCTGTACAACCGTTTTCTATATCTAGACTAACGAGGTACGTCGTTGGACAAATGTCTTCAATATCTAGACTAACGAGATCCGTCTGTACAACCGTCTTCTATATCTAGACTAACGGGATCCGTCTGTACAACCGTCTTCTATATCTAGACTAACGAGATCTCTCGTTATACAACCGTCTTCTATATCTAGACAAACGAGATCCGTCTGTACAACCGTCTTCTATATCTAGACTAACGAGAACCGTCTGTACAACCGTTTTCTATATCTAGACTAACGAGGTACGTCGTTGGACAAACGTCTTCAATATCTAGACTAACGAGATCCGTCTGTACAACCGTCTTCTATATCTAGACTAACGGGATCCGTCTGTACAACCGTCTTCTATATCTAGACTAACGAGATCCGTCTGTACAACCGTCTTCTATATCTAGACTAATGAGTTCCGTCTGTACAACCGTCTTCTATATCTAGACTAACGAGATCCGTCTGTACAACCGTCTTCTATACCTAGACTAACGAGATCTCTCGTTATACAACCGTCTTCTATATCTAGACTAACGAGATCCGTCTGTACAACCGTCTTCTATATCTAGACTAACGAGATCCGTCTGTACAACCGTCTTCTATATCTAGACTAACGAGATCTCTCGTTATACAACCGTCTTCTATATCTAGACTAACGGGATACGTCGTTGGACAAACGTCTTCTATATCTAGACTAACGAGATCCGTCTGTACAACCGTCTTCTATATCTAGACTAACGGGATACGGCGTTGGACAAACGTCTTCTATATCTAGACTAACGAGATCCGTCTGTACAACCGTCTTCTATATCTAGACTAACGAGATCCGTCTGTACAACCTTCTTCTATATCTAGACTGACGAGATCCGTCTGTACAACCGTCTTCTATATCTAGACAAACGAGATCCGTCTGTACAACCGTCTTCTATATCTAGACTAACGAGAACCGTCTGTACAACCGTTTTCTATATCTAGACTAACGAGGTACGTCGTTGGACAAACGTCTTCAATATCTAGACTAACGAGATCCGTCTGTACAACCGTCTTCTATATCTAGACTAACGGGATCCGTCTGTACAACCGTCTTCTATATCTAGACTAACGAGATCCGTCTGTACAACCGTCTTCTATATCTAGACTAATGAGATCCGTCTGTACAACCGTCTTCTATATCTAGACTAACGAGATCCGTCTGTACAACCGTCTTCTATACCTAGACTAACGAGATCTCTCGTTATACAACCGTCTTCTATATCTAGACTAACGAGATCCGTCTGTACAACCGTCTTCTATATCTAGACTAACGAGATCCGTCTGTGCAACCGTCTTCTATATCTAGACTAACGAGATCTCTCGTTATACAACCGTCTTCTATATCTAGACAAACGAGATCCGTCTGTACAACCGTCTTCTATATCTAGACTAACGAGATCTCTCGTTATACAACCGTCTTCTATATCTAGACTAACGGGATACGTCGTTGGACAAACGTCTTCTATATCTAGACTAACGAGATCCGTCTGTACAACCGTCTTCTATATCTAGACTAACGAGATCCGTCTGTACAACCGTCTTCTATATCTAGACTAACGAGATCCGTCTGTACAACCGTCTTCTATATCTAGACTAACGATATCTCTCGTTATACAACCGTCTTCTATATCTAGACTAACGGGATCCGTCTGTACAACCGTCTTCTATATCTAGACTAACGGGATCCGTCTGTACAACCGTCTTCTATATCTAGACTAACGAGATCTCTCGTTATACAACCGTCTTCTATATCTAGACTAACGAGATCCGTCTGTACAACCGTCTTCTATATCTAGACTAATGAGATCCGTCTGTACAACCGTCTTCTATATCTAGACTAACGATATCTCTCGTTATACAACTGTCTTCTATATCTAGACTAACGGGATCCGTCTGTACAACCGTCTTCTATATCTAGACTAACGAGATCTCTCGTTATACAACCGTCTTCTATATCTAGACTAACGAGATCCGTCTGCACAACCGTCTTCTATATCTAGACTAACGAGATCCGTCTGAACAACCGTCTTCTATATCTAGACTAACGAGATCCGTCTGTACAACCGTCTTCTATATCTAGACTAACGAGATCTCTCGTTATACAACCGTCTTCTATATCTAGACTAACGGGATACGTCGTTGGACAAACGTCTTCTATATCTAGACTAACGAGATCCGTCTGTACAACCGTCTTCTATATCTAGACTAACGAGATCCGTCTGTACAACCGTCTTCTATATCTAGACTAACGAGATCCGTCTGTACAACCGTCTTCTATATCTAGACTAACGAGATCCGTCTGTACAACCGTCTTCTATATCTAGACTAACGATATCTCTCGTTATACAACCGTCTTCTATATCTAGACTAACGGGATCCGTCTGTACAACCGTCTTCTATATCTAGACTAACGAGATCTCTCGTTATACAACCGTCTTCTATATCTAGACTAACGAGATCCGTCTGTACAACCGCCTTCTATATCTAGACTAACGAGATCCATCTGTACAACCGTCTTCTATATCTAGACTAAGGAGATCCGTCTGTACAACCGTCATCTATATCTAGACTAACGAGACCCGTCTGTACAACCGTCTTCTATATCTAGACTAACGAGATCCGTCTGTACAACCGTCTTCTATATCTAGACTAACGAGATCCGTCTGTACAACCGTCTTCTATATCTAGACTAACGAGATCCGTCTGTACAACCGTCTTCTATATCTAGACTAACGAGATCTCTCGTTATACAACCGTCTTCTATATCTAGACTAACGAGATCCGTCTGTACAACCGTCTTCTATATCTAGACTAACGAGATCCGTCTGTACAACCGTTTTCTATATCTAGACTAACGAGGTACGTCGTTGGACAAACGTCTTCAATATCTAGACTAACGAGATCCGTCTGTAAAACCGTCTTCTATATCTAGACTAACGG
This sequence comes from Andrena bicolor, assembly GCA_960531205.1. Lineage (NCBI taxonomy): Eukaryota > Metazoa > Arthropoda > Insecta > Hymenoptera > Andrenidae > Andrena > Andrena bicolor. The sequence goes on from CAUIJW010000096.1 coordinate 1,018,412, forward strand.
GATCCGTCTGTACAACCGTCTTCTATATCTAGACTAACGAGATCCGTCTGTACAACCGTCTTCTATATCTAGACTAATGAGATCCGTCTGTACAACCGTCTTCTATATCTAGACTAACGAGAACCGTCTGTACAACCGTTTTCTATATCTAGACTAACGAGGTACGTCGTTGGACAAACGTCTTCAATATCTAGACTAACGAGATCCGTCTGTACAACCGTCTTCTATATCTAGACTAACGGGATCCGTCTGTACAACCGTCTTCTATATCTAGACTAACGAGATCCGTCTGTACAACCGTCTTCTATATCTAGACTAATGAGATCCGTCTGTACAACCGTCTTCTATATCTAGACTAACGAGATCCGTCTGTACAACCGTCTTCTATACCTAGACTAACGAGATCTCTCGTTATACAACCGTCTTCTATATCTAGACTAACGAGATCCGTCTGTACAACCGTCTTCTATATCTAGACTAACGAGATCCGTCTGTACAACCGTCTTCTATATCTAGACTAACGAGATCTCTCGTTATACAACCGTCTTCTATATCTAGACTAACGGGATACGTCGTTGGACAAACGTCTTCTATATCTAGACTAACGAGATCCGTCTGTACAACCGTCTTCTATATCTAGACTAACGGGATACGGCGTTGGACAAACGTCTTCTATATCTAGACTAACGAGATCCGTCTGTACAACCGTCTTCTATATCTAGACTAACGAGATCCGTCTGTACAACCTTCTTCTATATCTAGACTGACGAGATCCGTCTGTACAACCGTCTTCTATATCTAGACTAACGATATCTCTCGTTATACAACCGTATTCTATATCTAGACTAACGGGATCCGTCTGTACAACCGTCTTCTATATCTAGACTAACGAGATCTCTCGTTATACAACCGTCTTCTATATCTAGACTAACGAGATCCGTCTGTACAACCGCCTTCTATATCTAGACTAACGAGATCCATCTGTACAACCGTCTTCTATATCTAGACTAAGGAGATCCGTCTGTACAACCGTCTTCTATATCTAGACTAACGAGACCCGTCTGTACAACCGTCTTCTCTATCTAGACTCACGAGACCCGTCTGTACAACCTTCTTCTATATCTAGACTAACGAGATCCGTCTGTACAACCGTCTTCTATATCTAGACTAACGAGATCCGTCTGTACAACCGTCTTCTATCTCTAGACTAAAGAGATCCGTCGGTACAACCGTCTTCTATATCTAGACTAACGAGATCCATCTGTACAACCGTCTTCTATATCTAGACTAATGAGATCCGTCTGTACAACCGTCATCTATATCTAGACTAACGAGACCCGTCTGTACAACCGTCTTCTATATCTAGACTAACGGGATACGGCGTTGGACAAACGTCTTCTATATCTAGACTAACGAGATCCGTCTGTACAACCGTCTTCTATATCTAGACTAACGAGATCCGTCTGTACAACCGTCTTCTATATCTAGACTAACGAGATCTCTCGTTATACAACCGTCTTCTATATCTAGACTAACGGGATACGTCGTTGGACAAACGTCTTCTATATCTAGACTAACGAGATCCGTCTGTACAACCGTCTTCTATATCTAGACTAACGAGATCCGTCTGTACAACCGTCTTCTATATCTAGACTAATGAGATCCGTCTGCACAACCGTCTTCTATATCTAGACTAACGAGACCCGTCTGTACAACCGTCTTCTCTATCTAGACTCACGAGATCCGTCTGTACAACCGTTTTCTATATCTAGACTAACGAGGTACGTCGTTGGACAAACGTCTTCAATATCTAGACTAACGAGATCCGTCTGTACAACCGTCTTCTATATCTAGACTAACGGGATCCGTCTGTACAACCGTCTTCTATATCTAGACTAAAGAGATCCGTCGGTACAACCGTCTTCTATATCTAGACTAATGAGATCCGTCTGCACAACCGTCTTCTATATCTAGACTAACGAGATCCGTCTGTACAACCGTCTTCTATATCTAGACTAACGAGATCTCTCGTTATACAACCGTCTTCTATATCTAGACTAACGGGATACGTCGTTGGACAAACGTCTTCTATATCTAGACTAACGAGATCCGTCTGTACAACCGTTTTCTATATCTAGACTAACGAGATCCGTCTGTACAACCGTCTTCTATATCTAGACTAACGATATCTCTCGTTATACAACCGTCTTCTATATCTAGACTAACGGGATCCGTCTGTACAACCGTCTTCTATATCTAGACTAACGAGATCTCTCGTTATACAACCGTCTTCTATATCTAGACTAACGAGATCCGTCTGTACAACCGTCTTCTATATCTAGACTAACGAGATCCATCTGTACAACCGTCTTCTATATCTAGACTAAGGAGATCCGTCTGTACAACCGTCATCTATATCTAGACTAACAAGACCCGTCTGTACAACCGTCTTCTATATCTAGACTAACGAGATCCGTCTGCACAACCGTCTTCTATATCTAGACTAACGAGATCCGTCTGAACAACCGTCTTCTATATCTAGACTAACGAGATCCGTCTGTACAACCGCCTTCTATATCTAGACCAACGAGATACGTCGTTGTACAACCATCTTCTATATCTAGACTAACGCGATCCGTCTGTACAACCGTTTTCTATATCGAGACTAACGAGATCCGTCTGTACAACCGTCTTCTATATCTAGACTAACGGGATACGACGTTGGACAAACGTCTTCTATATCTAGACTAACGAGATCCGTCTGAACAACCGTCTTCTATATCTAGACTAACGAGATCCGTCTGTACAACCGCCTTCTATATCTAGACTAACGAGATACGTCGTTGTACAACCATCTTCTATATCTAGACTAACGCGATCCGTCTGTACAACCGTCTTCTATATCTAGACTAACGAGATCCGTCTGTACAACCGTCTTCTATATCTAGACTAACGAGATCCGTCTGTACAACCGTCTTCTATATCTAGACTAACGAGATCCGTCTGAACAACCGTCTTCTATATCTAGACTAACGAGATCCGTCTGTACAACCGTCTTCTATATCTAGACTAACGAGATCCGTCTGTACAACCGTCTTCTATATCTAGACTAACGAGATCCGTCTGTACAACCGTCTTCTATATCTAGACTAATGAGATCCGTCTGTACAACCGTCATCTATATCTAGACTAACGAGACCCGTCTGTACAACCGTCTTCTATATCTAGACTAACGGGATACGGCGTTGGACAAACGTCTTCTATATCTAGACTAACGAGATCCGTCTGTACAACCGTCTTCTATATCTAGACTAACGAGATCCGTCTGTACAACCGTCTTCTATATCTAGACTAACGAGATCTCTCGTTATACAACCGTCTTCTATATCTAGACTAACGGGATACGTCGTTGGACAAACGTCTTCTATATCTAGACTAACGAGATCCGTCTGTACAACCGTCTTCTATATCTAGACTAACGAGATCCGTCTGTACAACCGTCTTCTATATCTAGACTAATGAGATCCGTCTGCACAACCGTCTTCTATATCTAGACTAACGAGACCCGTCTGTACAACCGTCTTCTCTATCTAGACTCACGAGATCCGTCTGTACAACCGTTTTCTATATCTAGACTAACGAGGTACGTCGTTGGACAAACGTCTTCAATATCTAGACTAACGAGATCCGTCTGTACAACCGTCTTCTATATCTAGACTAACGGGATCCGTCTGTACAACCGTCTTCTATATCTAGACTAAAGAGATCCGTCGGTACAACCGTCTTCTATATCTAGACTAATGAGATCCGTCTGCACAACCGTCTTCTATATCTAGACTAACGAGATCCGTCTGTACAACCGTCTTCTATATCTAGACTAACGAGATCTCTCGTTATACAACCGTCTTCTATATCTAGACTAACGGGATACGTCGTTGGACAAACGTCTTCTATATCTAGACTAACGAGATCCGTCTGTACAACCGTTTTCTATATCTAGACTAACGAGATCCGTCTGTACAACCGTCTTCTATATCTAGACTAACGATATCTCTCGTTATACAACCGTCTTCTATATCTAGACTAACGGGATCCGTCTGTACAACCGTCTTCTATATCTAGACTAACGAGATCTCTCGTTATACAACCGTCTTCTATATCTAGACTAACGAGATCCGTCTGTACAACCGTCTTCTATATCTAGACTAACGAGATCCATCTGTACAACCGTCTTCTATATCTAGACTAAGGAGATCCGTCTGTACAACCGTCATCTATATCTAGACTAACAAGACCCGTCTGTACAACCGTCTTCTATATCTAGACTAACGAGATCCGTCTGCACAACCGTCTTCTATATCTAGACTAACGAGATCCGTCTGAACAACCGTCTTCTATATCTAGACTAACGAGATCCGTCTGTACAACCGCCTTCTATATCTAGACCAACGAGATACGTCGTTGTACAACCATCTTCTATATCTAGACTAACGCGATCCGTCTGTACAACCGTTTTCTATATCGAGACTAACGAGATCCGTCTGTACAACCGTCTTCTATATCTAGACTAACGGGATACGACGTTGGACAAACGTCTTCTATATCTAGACTAACGAGATCCGTCTGAACAACCGTCTTCTATATCTAGACTAACGAGATCCGTCTGTACAACCGCCTTCTATATCTAGACTAACGAGATACGTCGTTGTACAACCATCTTCTATATCTAGACTAACGCGATCCGTCTGTACAACCGTCTTCTATATCTAGACTAACGAGATCCGTCTGTACAACCGTCTTCTATATCTAGACTAACGAGATCCGTCTGTACAACCGTCTTCTATATCTAGACTAACGAGATCCGTCTGAACAACCGTCTTCTATATCTAGACTAACGAGATCCGTCTGTACAACCGTCTTCTATATCTAGACTAACGAGATCCGTCTGTACAACCGTCTTCTATATCTAGACTAACGAGATCCGTCTGTACAACCGTCTTCTATATCTAGACTAACGAGATCCGTCTGTACAACCGTCTTCTATATCTAGACTAACGAGATCCGTCTGTACAACCGTCTTCTATATCTAGACTAACGAGATCCGTCTGAACAACCGTCTTCTATATCTAGACTAACGAGATCCGTCTGTACAACCGTCTTCTATATCTAGACTAACGAGATCCGTCTGTACAACCGTCTTCTATATCTAGACTAACGAGATCCGTCTGTACAACCGTCTTCTATATCTAGACTAACGAGATCCGTCTGTACAACCGTCTTCTATATCTAGACTAACAAGACCCGTCTGTACAACCGTCTTCTATATCTAGACTAACGAGATCCGTCTGCACAACCGTCTTCTATATCTAGACTAACGAGATCCGTCTGAACAACCGTCTTCTATATCTAGACTAACGAGATCCGTCTGTACAACCGCCTTCTATATCTAGACCAACGAGATACGTCGTTGTACAACCATCTTCTATATCTAGACTAACGCGATCCGTCTGTACAACCGTTTTCTATATCGAGACTAACGAGATCCGTCTGTACAACCGTCTTCTATATCTAGACTAACGGGATACGACGTTGGACAAACGTCTTCTATATCTAGACTAACGAGATCCGTCTGAACAACCGTCTTCTATATCTAGACTAACGAGATCCGTCTGTACAACCGCCTTCTATATCTAGACTAACGAGATACGTCGTTGTACAACCATCTTCTATATCTAGACTAACGCGATCCGTCTGTACAACCGTCTTCTATATCTAGACTAACGAGATCCGTCTGTACAACCGTCTTCTATATCTAGACTAACGAGATCCGTCTGTACAACCGTGTTCTATATCTAGACTAACGAGATCCGTCTGAACAACCGTCTTCTATATCTAGACTAACGAGATCCGTCTGTACAACCGTCTTCTATATCTAGACTAACGAGATCCGTCTGTACAACCGTCTTCTATATCTAGACTAATGAGATCCGTCTGTACAACCGTCTTCTATATCTAGACTAACGAGACCCGTCTGTACAACCGTCTTCTCTATCTAGACTCACGAGACCCGTCTGTACAACCGTCTTCTATATCTAGACTAACGAGATCCGTCTGTACAAACGTCTTCTATATCTAGACTAACGAGATCCGTCTGTACAACCGTCTTCTATATCTAGACTAACGAGATCCGTCTGAACAACCGTCTTCTATATCTAGACTAACGAGATCCGTCTGTACAACCGTCTTCTATATCTAGACTAACGAGATCCGTCTGTACAACCGTCTTCTATATCTAGACTAACGAGATCCGTCTGTACAACCGTCTTCTATATCTAGACTAACGAGATCCGTCTGTACAACCGTCTTCTATATCTAGACTAACAAGACCCGTCTGTACAACCGTCTTCTATATCTAGACTAACGAGATCCGTCTGCACAACCGTCTTCTATATCTAGACTAACGAGATCCGTCTGAACAACCGTCTTCTATATCTAGACTAACGAGATCCGTCTGTACAACCGCCTTCTATATCTAGACCAACGAGATACGTCGTTGTACAACCATCTTCTATATCTAGACTAACGCGATCCGTCTGTACAACCGTTTTCTATATCGAGACTAACGAGATCCGTCTGTACAACCGTCTTCTATATCTAGACTAACGGGATACGACGTTGGACAAACGTCTTCTATATCTAGACTAACGAGATCCGTCTGAACAACCGTCTTCTATATCTAGACTAACGAGATCCGTCTGTACAACCGCCTTCTATATCTAGACTAACGAGATACGTCGTTGTACAACCATCTTCTATATCTAGACTAACGCGATCCGTCTGTACAACCGTCTTCTATATCTAGACGAACGAGATCCGTCTGTACAACCGTCTTCTATATCTAGACTAACGAGATCCGTCTGTACAACCGTGTTCTATATCTAGACTAACGAGATCCGTCTGAACAACCGTCTTCTATATCTAGACTAACGAGATCCGTCTGTACAACCGTCTTCTATATCTAGACTAACGAGATCCGTCTGTACAACCGTCTTCTATATCTAGACTAACAAGATCCGTCTGTACAACCGTCTTCTATATCTAGACTAACGAGATCCGTCTGTACAACCGTCTTCTATATCTAGACTAACGAGATCCTTCTGTACAACCGTCTTCTATATCTAGACTAACGAGATCTCTCGTTATACAACCGTCTTCTATATCTAGACTAACGGGATACGTCGTTGGACAAACGTCTTCTATATCTAGACTAACGAGATCCGTCTGTACAACCGTCTTCTATATCTAGACTAACGAGATCCGTCTGTACAACCGTCTTCTATATCTAGACTAACGATATCTCTCGTTGTACAACCGTCTTCTATATCTAGACTAACGAGATCCGTCTGTACAACCGTCTTCTATATCTAGACTAATGAGATCCGTCTGTACAACCGTCTTCTATATCTAGACTAACGAGATCCGTCTGTACAACCGTCTTCTATACCTAGACTAACGAGATCTCTCGTTATACAACCGTCTTCTATATCTAGACTAACGAGATCCGTCTGTACAACCGTCTTCTATATCTAGACTAACGAGATCCGTCTGTACAACCGTCTTCTATATCTAGACTAACGAGATCTCTCGTTATACAACCGTCTTCTATATCTAGACTAACGGGATACGTCGTTGGACAAACGTCTTCTATATCTAGACTAACGAGATCCGTCTGTACAACCGTCTTCTATATCTAGACTAACGAGATCCGTCTGTACAACCGTCTTCTATATCTAGACTAACGAGATCTCTCGTTATACAACCGTCTTCTATATCTAGACAAACGAGATCCGTCTGTACAACCGTCTTCTATATCTAGACTAACGAGATCTCTCGTTATACAACCGTCTTCTATATCTAGACTAACGGGATACGTCGTTGGACAAACGTCTTCTATATCTAGACTAACGAGATCCGTCTGTACAACCGTCTTCTATATCTAGACTAACGAGATCCGTCTGTACAACCGTCTTCTATATCTAGACTAACGAGATCCGTCTGTACAACCGTCTTCTATATCTAGACTAACGATATCTCTCGTTATACAACCGTCTTCTATATCTAGACTAACGGGATCCGTCTGTACAACCGTCTTCTATATCTAGACTAACGAGATCTCTCGTTATACAACCGTCTTCTATATCTAGACTAACGAGATCCGTCTGTACAACCGTCTTCTATATCTAGACTAACGAGAACCGTCTGTACAACCGTTTTCTATATCTAGACAAACGAGGTACGTCGTTGGACAAACGTCTTCAATATCTAGACTAACGAGATCCGTCTGTACAACCGTCTTCTATATCTAGACTAACGGGATCCGTCTGTACAACCGTCTTCTATATCTAGACTAACGAGATCCGTCTGTACAACCGTCTTCTATATCTAGACTAATGAGATCCGTCTGTACAACCGTCTTCTATATCTAGACTAACGAGATCTCTCGTTATACAACCGTCTTCTATATCTAGACTAACGGGATACGTCGTTGGACAAACGTCTTCTATATCTAGACTAACGAGATCCGTCTGTACAACCGTCTTCTATATCTAGACTAACGAGATCCGTCTGTACAACCGTCTTCTATATCTAGACTAACGAGATCCGTCTGTACAACCGTCTTCTATATCTAGACAAACGAGATCCGTCTGTACAACCGTCTTCTATATCTAGACTAACGAGAACCGTCTGTACAACCGTTTTCTATATCTAGACTAACGAGGTACGTCGTTGGACAAACGTCTTCAATATCTAGACTAACGAGATCCGTCTGTACAACCGTCTTCTATATCTAGACTAACGGGATCCGTCTGTACAACCGTCTTCTATATCTAGACTAACGAGATCCGTCTGCACAACCGTCTTCTATATCTAGACTAATGAGATCCGTCTGTACAACCGTCTTCTATATCTAGACTAACGAGATCCGTCTGTACAACCGTCTTCTATACCTAGACTAACGAGATCTCTCGTTATACAACCGTCTTCTATATCTAGACTAACGAGATCCGTCTGTACAACCGTCTTCTATATCTAGACTAACGAGATCCGTCTGTACAACCGTCTTCTATATCTAGACTAACGAGATCTCTCGTTATACAACCGTCTTCTATATCTAGACAAACGAGATCCGTCTGTACAACCGTCTTCTATATCTAGACTAACGAGATCTCTCGTTATACAACCGTCTTCTATATCTAGACTAACGGGATACGTCGTTGGACAAACGTCTTCTATATCTAGACTAACGAGATCCGTCTGTACAACCGTCTTCTATATCTAGACTAACGAGATCCGTCTGTACAACCGTCTTCTATATCTAGACTAACGAGATCCGTCTGTACAACCGTCTTCTATATCTAGACTAACGATATCTCTCGTTATACAACCGTCTTCTATATCTAGACTAACGGGATCCGTCTGTACAACCGTCTTCTATATCTAGACTAACGAGATCTCTCGTTATACAACCGTCTTCTATATCTAGACTAACGAGATCCGTCTGTACAACCGTCTTCTATATCTAGACTAACGAGAACCGTCTGTACAACCGTTTTCTATATCTAGACAAACGAGGTACGTCGTTGGACAAACGTCTTCAATATCTAGACTAACGAGATCCGTCTGTACAACCGTCTTCTATATCTAGACTAACGGGATCCGTCTGTACAACCGTCTTCTATATCTAGACTAACGAGATCCGTCTGTACAACCGTCTTCTATATCTAGACTAATGAGATCCGTCTGTACAACCGTCTTCTATATCTAGACTAACGATATCTCTCGTTATACAACTGTCTTCTATATCTAGACTAACGGGATCCGTCTGTACAACCGTCTTCTATATCTAGACTAACGAGATCTCTCGTTATACAACCGTCTTCTATATCTAGACTAACGAGATCCGTCTGCACAACCGTCTTCTATATCTAGACTAACGAGATCCGTCTGAACAACCGTCTTCTATATCTAGACTAACGAGATCCGTCTGTACAACCGTCTTCTATATCTAGACTAACGAGATCTCTCGTTATACAACCGTCTTCTATATCTAGACTAACGGGATACGTCGTTGGACAAACGTCTTCTATATCTAGACTAACGAGATCCGTCTGTACAACCGTCTTCTATATCTAGACTAACGAGATCCGTCTGTACAACCGTCTTCTATATCTAGACTAACGAGATCCGTCTGTACAACCGTCTTCTATATCTAGACTAACGATATCTCTCGTTATACAACCGTCTTCTATATCTAGACTAACGGGATCCGTCTGTACAACCGTCTTCTATATCTAGACTAACGAGATCTCTCGTTATACAACCGTCTTCTATATCTAGACTAACGAGATCCGTCTGTACAACCGCCTTCTATATCTAGACTAACGAGATCCATCTGTACAACCGTCTTCTATATCTAGACTAAGGAGATCCGTCTGTACAACCGTCATCTATATCTAGACTAACGAGACCCGTCTGTACAACCGTCTTCTATATCTAGACTAACGAGATCCGTCTGTACAACCGTCTTCTATATCTAGACTAACGAGATCCGTCTGTACAACCGTCTTCTATATCTAGACTAACGAGATCCGTCTGTACAACCGTCTTCTATATCTAGACTAACGAGATCTCTCGTTATACAACCGTCTTCTATATCTAGACTAACGAGATCCGTCTGTACAACCGTCTTCTATATCTAGACTAACGAGATCCGTCTGTACAACCGTTTTCTATATCTAGACTAACGAGGTACGTCGTTGGACAAACGTCTTCAATATCTAGACTAACGAGATCCGTCTGTACAACCGTCTTCTATATCTAGACTAACGGGATCCGTCTGTACAACCGTCTTCTATATCTAGACTAACGAGATCTCTCGTTATACAACCGTCTTCTATATCTAGACTAACGAGATCCGTCTGTACAACCGTCTTCTATATCTAGACTAATGAGATCCGTCTGTACAACCGTCTTCTATATCTAGACTAACGAGATCCGTCTGTACAACCGTCTTCTATACCTAGACTAACGAGATCTCTCGTTATACAACCGTCTTCTATATCTAGACTAACGAGATCCGTCTGTACAACCGTCTTCTATATCTAGACTAACGAGATCCGTCTGTACAACCGTCTTCTATATCTAGACTAACGAGATCTCTCGTTATACAACCGTCTTCTATATCTAGACTAACGGGATACGTCGTTGGACAAACGTCTTCTATATCTAGACTAACGAGATCCGTCTGTACAACCGTCTTCTATATCTAGACTAACGGGATACGGCGTTGGACAAACGTCTTCTATATCTAGACTAACGAGATCCGTCTGTACAACCGTCTTCTATATCTAGACTAACGAGATCCGTCTGTACAACCTTCTTCTATATCTAGACTGACGAGATCCGTCTGTACAACCGTCTTCTATATCTAGACTAACGATATCTCTCGTTATACAACCGTCTTCTATATCTAGACTAACGGGATCCGTCTGTACAACCGTCTTCTATATCTAGACTAACGAGATCTCTCGTTATACAACCGTCTTCTATATCTAGACTAACGAGATCCGTCTGTACAACCGCCTTCTATATCTAGACTAACGAGATCCATCTGTACAACCGTCTTCTATATCTAGACTAAGGAGATCCGTCTGTACAACCGTCTTCTATATCTAGACTAACGAGACCCGTCTGTACAACCGTCTTCTCTATCTAGACTCACGAGACCCGTCTGTACAACCTTCTTCTATATCTAGACTAACGAGATCCGTCTGTACAACCGTCTTCTATATCTAGACTAACGAGATCCGTCTGTACAACCGTCTTCTATCTCTAGACTAAAGAGATCCGTCGGTACAACCGTCTTCTATATCTAGACTAACGAGATCCATCTGTACAACCGTCTTCTATATCTAGACTAATGAGATCCGTCTGTACAACCGTCATCTATATCTAGACTAACGAGACCCGTCTGTACAACCGTCTTCTATATCTAGACTAACGGGATACGGCGTTGGACAAACGTCTTCTATATCTAGACTAACGAGATCCGTCTGTACAACCGTCTTCTATATCTAGACTAACGAGATCCGTCTGTACAACCGTCTTCTATATCTAGACTAACGAGATCTCTCGTTATACAACCGTCTTCTATATCTAGACTAACGGGATACGTCGTTGGACAAACGTCTTCTATATCTAGACTAACGAGATCCGTCTGTACAACCGTCTTCTATATCTAGACTAACGAGATCCGTCTGTACAACCGTCTTCTATATCTAGACTAATGAGATCCGTCTGCACAACCGTCTTCTATATCTAGACTAACGAGACCCGTCTGTACAACCGTCTTCTCTATCTAGACTCACGAGATCCGTCTGTACAACCGTTTTCTATATCTAGACTAACGAGGTACGTCGTTGGACAAACGTCTTCAATATCTAGACTAACGAGATCCGTCTGTACAACCGTCTTCTATATCTAGACTAACGGGATCCGTCTGTACAACCGTCTTCTATATCTAGACTAACGAGATCTCTCGTTATACAACCGTCTTCTATATCTAGACTAACGAGATCCGTCTGTACAACCGTCTTCTATATCTAGACTAACGAGATCCGTCTGTACAACCGTTTTCTATATCTAGACTAACGAGGTACGTCGTTGGACAAATGTCTTCAATATCTAGACTAACGAGATCCGTCTGTACAACCGTCTTCTATATCTAGACTAACGGGATCCGTCTGTACAACCGTCTTCTATATCTAGACTAACGAGATCTCTCGTTATACAACCGTCTTCTATATCTAGACAAACGAGATCCGTCTGTACAACCGTCTTCTATATCTAGACTAACGAGAACCGTCTGTACAACCGTTTTCTATATCTAGACTAACGAGGTACGTCGTTGGACAAACGTCTTCAATATCTAGACTAACGAGATCCGTCTGTACAACCGTCTTCTATATCTAGACTAACGGGATCCGTCTGTACAACCGTCTTCTATATCTAGACTAACGAGATCCGTCTGTACAACCGTCTTCTATATCTAGACTAATGAGATCCGTCTGTACAACCGTCTTCTATATCTAGACTAACGAGATCCGTCTGTACAACCGTCTTCTATACCTAGACTAACGAGATCTCTCGTTATACAACCGTCTTCTATATCTAGACTAACGAGATCCGTCTGTACAACCGTCTTCTATATCTAGACTAACGAGATCCGTCTGTACAACCGTCTTCTATATCTAGACTAACGAGATCTCTCGTTATACAACCGTCTTCTATATCTAGACTAACGGGATACGTCGTTGGACAAACGTCTTCTATATCTAGACTAACGAGATCCGTCTGTACAACCGTCTTCTATATCTAGACTAACGAGATCCGTCTGTACAACCGTCTTCTATATCTAGACTAACGAGATCTCTCGTTATACAACCGTCTTCTATATCTAGACTAACGGGATACGTCGTTGGACAAACGTCTTCTATATCTAGACTAACGAGATCCGTCTGTACAACCGTCTTCTATATCTAGACTAACGGGATACGGCGTTGGACAAACGTCTTCTATATCTAGACTAACGAGATCCGTCTGTACAACCGTCTTCTATATCTAGACTAACGAGATCCGTCTGTACAACCTTCTTCTATATCTAGACTGACGAGATCCGTCTGTACAACCGTCTTCTATATCTAGACTAACGATATCTCTCGTTATACAACCGTCTTCTATATCTAGACTAACGGGATCCGTCTGTACAACCGTCTTCTATATCTAGACTAACGAGATCTCTCGTTATACAACCGTCTTCTATATCTAGACTAACGAGATCCGTCTGTACAACCGCCTTCTATATCTAGACTAACGAGATCCATCTGTACAACCGTCTTCTATATCTAGACTAAGGAGATCCGTCTGTACAACCGTCTTCTATATCTAGACTAACGAGACCCGTCTGTACAACCGTCTTCTCTATCTAGACTCACGAGACCCGTCTGTACAACCTTCTTCTATATCTAGACTAACGAGATCCGTCTGTACAACCGTCTTCTATATCTAGACTAACGAGATCCGTCTGTACAACCGTCTTCTATCTCTAGACTAAAGAGATCCGTCGGTACAACCGTCTTCTATATCTAGACTAACGAGATCCATCTGTACAACCGTCTTCTATATCTAGACTAATGAGATCCGTCTGTACAACCGTCATCTATATCTAGACTAACGAGACCCGTCTGTACAACCGTCTTCTATATCTAGACTAACGGGATACGGCGTTGGACAAACGTCTTCTATATCTAGACTAACGAGATCCGTCTGTACAACCGTCTTCTATATCTAGACTAACGAGATCCGTCTGTACAACCGTCTTCTATATCTAGACTAACGAGATCTCTCGTTATACAACCGTCTTCTATATCTAGACTAACGGGATACGTCGTTGGACAAACGTCTTCTATATCTAGACTAACGAGATCCGTCTGTACAACCGTCTTCTATATCTAGACTAACGAGATCCGTCTGTACAACCGTCTTCTATATCTAGACTAATGAGATCCGTCTGCACAACCGTCTTCTATATCTAGACTAACGAGACCCGTCTGTACAACCGTCTTCTCTATCTAGACTCACGAGATCCGTCTGTACAACCGTTTTCTATATCTAGACTAACGAGGTACGTCGTTGGACAAACGTCTTCAATATCTAGACTAACGAGATCCGTCTGTACAACCGTCTTCTATATCTAGACTAACGGGATCCGTCTGTACAACCGTCTTCTATATCTAGACTAACGAGATCTCTCGTTATACAACCGTCTTCTATATCTAGACTAACGAGATCCGTCTGTACAACCGTCTTCTATATCTAGACTAACGAGATCCGTCTGTACAACCGTTTTCTATATCTAGACTAACGAGGTACGTCGTTGGACAAATGTCTTCAATATCTAGACTAACGAGATCCGTCTGTACAACCGTCTTCTATATCTAGACTAACGGGATCCGTCTGTACAACCGTCTTCTATATCTAGACTAACGAGATCTCTCGTTATACAACCGTCTTCTATATCTAGACAAACGAGATCCGTCTGTACAACCGTCTTCTATATCTAGACTAACGAGAACCGTCTGTACAACCGTTTTCTATATCTAGACTAACGAGGTACGTCGTTGGACAAACGTCTTCAATATCTAGACTAACGAGATCCGTCTGTACAACCGTCTTCTATATCTAGACTAACGGGATCCGTCTGTACAACCGTCTTCTATATCTAGACTAACGAGATCCGTCTGTACAACCGTCTTCTATATCTAGACTAATGAGATCCGTCTGTACAACCGTCTTCTATATCTAGACTAACGAGATCCGTCTGTACAACCGTCTTCTATACCTAGACTAACGAGATCTCTCGTTATACAACCGTCTTCTATATCTAGACTAACGAGATCCGTCTGTACAACCGTCTTCTATATCTAGACTAACGAGATCCGTCTGTACAACCGTCTTCTATATCTAGACTAACGAGATCTCTCGTTATACAACCGTCTTCTATATCTAGACTAACGGGATACGTCGTTGGACAAACGTCTTCTATATCTAGACTAACGAGATCCGTCTGTACAACCGTCTTCTATATCTAGACTAACGGGATACGGCGTTGGACAAACGTCTTCTATATCTAGACTAACGAGATCCGTCTGTACAACCGTCTTCTATATCTAGACTAACGAGATCCGTCTGTACAACCTTCTTCTATATCTAGACTGACGAGATCCGTCTGTACAACCGTCTTCTATATCTAGACTAACGATATCTCTCGTTATACAACCGTCTTCTATATCTAGACTAACGGGATCCGTCTGTACAACCGTCTTCTATATCTAGACTAACGAGATCTCTCGTTATACAACCGTCTTCTATATCTAGACTAACGAGATCCGTCTGTACAACCGCCTTCTATATCTAGACTAACGAGATCCATCTGTACAACCGTCTTCTATATCTAGACTAAGGAGATCCGTCTGTACAACCGTCTTCTATATCTAGACTAACGAGACCCGTCTGTACAACCGTCTTCTCTATCTAGACTCACGAGACCCGTCTGTACAACCTTCTTCTATATCTAGACTAACGAGATCCGTCTGTACAACCGTCTTCTATATCTAGACTAACGAGATCCGTCTGTACAACCGTCTTCTATCTCTAGACTAAAGAGATCCGTCGGTACAACCGTCTTCTATATCTAGACTAACGAGATCCATCTGTACAACCGTCTTCTATGTCTAGACTAATGAGATCCGTCTGTACAACCGTCATCTATATCTAGACTAACGAGACCCGTCTGTACAACCGTCTTCTATATCTAGACTAACGGGATACGGCGTTGGACAAACGTCTTCTATATCTAGACTAACGAGATCCGTCTGTACAACCGTCTTCTATATCTAGACTAACGAGATCCGTCTGTACAACCGTCTTCTATATCTAGACTAACGAGATCTCTCGTTATACAACCGTCTTCTATATCTAGACTAACGGGATACGTCGTTGGACAAACGTCTTCTATATCTAGACTAACGAGATCCGTCTGTACAACCGTCTTCTATATCTAGACTAACGAGATCCGTCTGTACAACCGTCTTCTATATCTAGACTAATGAGATCCGTCTGCACAACCGTCTTCTATATCTAGACTAACGAGACCCGTCTGTACAACCGTCTTCTCTATCTAGACTCACGAGATCCGTCTGTACAACCGTTTTCTATATCTAGACTAACGAGGTACGTCGTTGGACAAACGTCTTCAATATCTAGACTAACGAGATCCGTCTGTACAACCGTCTTCTATATCTAGACTAACGGGATCCGTCTGTACAACCGTCTTCTATATCTAGACTAAAGAGATCCGTCGGTACAACCGTCTTCTATATCTAGACTAATGAGATCCGTCTGCACAACCGTCTTCTATATCTAGACTAACGAGATCCGTCTGTACAACCGTCTTCTATATCTAGACTAACGAGATCTCTCGTTATACAACCGTCTTCTATATCTAGACTAACGGGATACGTCGTTGGACAAACGTCTTCTATATCTAGACTAACGAGATCCGTCTGTACAACCGTTTTCTATATCTAGACTAACGAGATCCGTCTGTACAACCGTCTTCTATATCTAGACAAACGATATCTCTCGTTATACAACCGTCTTCTATATCTAGACTAACGGGATCCGTCTGTACAACCGTCTTCTATATCTAGACTAACGAGATCTCTCGTTATACAACCGTCTTCTATATCTAGACTAACGAGATCCGTCTGTACAACCGTCTTCTATATCTAGACTAACGAGATCCATCTGTACAACCGTCTTCTATATCTAGACTAAGGAGATCCGTCTGTACAACCGTCATCTATATCTAGACTAACAAGACCCGTCTGTACAACCGTCTTCTATATCTAGACTAACGAGATCCGTCTGCACAACCGTCTTCTATATCTAGACTAACGAGATCCGTCTGAACAACCGTCTTCTATATCTAGACTAACGAGATCCGTCTGTACAACCGCCTTCTATATCTAGACCAACGAGATACGTCGTTGTACAACCATCTTCTATATCTAGACTAACGCGATCCGTCTGTACAACCGTTTTCTATATCGAGACTAACGAGATCCGTCTGTACAACCGTCTTCTATATCTAGACTAACGGGATACGACGTTGGACAAACGTCTTCTATATCTAGACTAACGAGATCCGTCTGAACAACCGTCTTCTATATCTAGACTAACGAGATCCGTCTGTACAACCGCCTTCTATATCTAGACTAACGAGATACGTCGTTGTACAACCATCTTCTATATCTAGACTAACGCGATCCGTCTGTACAACCGTCTTCTATATCTAGACTAACGAGATCCGTCTGTACAACCGTCTTCTATATCTAGACTAACGAGATCCGTCTGTACAACCGTCTTCTATATCTAGACTAACGAGATCCGTCTGAACAACCGTCTTCTATATCTAGACTAACGAGATCCGTCTGTACAACCGTCTTCTATATCTAGACTAACGAGATCCGTCTGTACAACCGTCTTCTATATCTAGACTAACGAGATCCGTCTGTACAACCGTCTTCTATATCTAGACTAACGAGATCCGTCTGTACAACCGTCTTCTATATCTAGACTAACGAGATCCGTCTGTACAACCGTCTTCTATATCTAGACTAACGAGATCCGTCTGAACAACCGTCTTCTATATCTAGACTAACGAGATCCGTCTGTACAACCGTCTTCTATATCTAGACTAACGAGATCCGTCTGTACAACCGTCTTCTATATCTAGACTAACGAGATCCGTCTGTACAACCGTCTTCTATATCTAGACTAACGAGATCCGTCTGTACAACCGTCTTCTATATCTAGACTAACAAGACCCGTCTGTACAACCGTCTTCTATATCTAGACTAACGAGATCCGTCTGCACAACCGTCTTCTATATCTAGACTAACGAGATCCGTCTGAACAACCGTCTTCTATATCTAGACTAACGAGATCCGTCTGTACAACCGCCTTCTATATCTAGACCAACGAGATACGTCGTTGTACAACCATCTTCTATATCTAGACTAACGCGATCCGTCTGTACAACCGTTTTCTATATCGAGACTAACGAGATCCGTCTGTACAACCGTCTTCTATATCTAGACTAACGGGATACGACGTTGGACAAACGTCTTCTATATCTAGACTAACGAGATCCGTCTGAACAACCGTCTTCTATATCTAGACTAACGAGATCCGTCTGTACAACCGCCTTCTATATCTAGACTAACGAGATACGTCGTTGTACAACCATCTTCTATATCTAGACTAACGCGATCCGTCTGTACAACCGTCTTCTATATCTAGACTAACGAGATCCGTCTGTACAACCGTCTTCTATATCTAGACTAACGAGATCCGTCTGTACAACCGTGTTCTATATCTAGACTAACGAGATCCGTCCGAACAACCGTCTTCTATATCTAGACTAACGAGATCCGTCTGTACAACCGTCTTCTATATCTAGACTAACGAGATCCGTCTGTACAACCGTCTTCTATATCTAGACTAATGAGATCCGTCTGTACAACCGTCTTCTATATCTAGACTAACGAGACCCGTCTGTACAACCGTCTTCTCTATCTAGACTCACGAGACCCGTCTGTACAACCGTCTTCTATATCTAGACTAACGAGATCCGTCTGTACAACCGTCTTCTATATCTAGACTAACGAGATCCGTCTGTACAACCGTCTTCTATATCTAGACTAACGAGATCCGTCTGAACAACCGTCTTCTATATCTAGACTAACGAGATCCGTCTGTACAACCGTCTTCTATATCTAGACTAACGAGATCCGTCTGTACAACCGTCTTCTATATCTAGACTAACGAGATCCGTCTGTACAACCGTCTTCTATATCTAGACTAACGAGATCCGTCTGTACAACCGTCTTCTATATCTAGACTAACAAGACCCGTCTGTACAACCGTCTTCTATATCTAGACTAACGAGATCCGTCTGCACAACCGTCTTCTATATCTAGACTAACGAGATCCGTCTGAACAACCGTCTTCTATATCTAGACTAACGAGATCCGTCTGTACAACCGCCTTCTATATCTAGACCAACGAGATACGTCGTTGTACAACCATCTTCTATATCTAGACTAACGCGATCCGTCTGTACAACCGTTTTCTATATCGAGACTAACGAGATCCGTCTGTACAACCGTCTTCTATATCTAGACTAACGGGATACGACGTTGGACAAACGTCTTCTATATCTAGACTAACGAGATCCGTCTGAACAACCGTCTTCTATATCTAGACTAACGAGATCCGTCTGTACAACCGCCTTCTATATCTAGACTAACGAGATACGTCGTTGTACAACCATCTTCTATATCTAGACTAACGCGATCCGTCTGTACAACCGTCTTCTATATCTAGACTAACGAGATCCGTCTGTACAACCGTCTTCTATATCTAGACTAACGAGATCCGTCTGTACAACCGTGTTCTATATCTAGACTAACGAGATCCGTCTGAACAACCGTCTTCTATATCTAGACTAACGAGATCCGTCTGTACAACCGTCTTCTATATCTAGACTAACGAGATCCGTCTGTACAACCGTCTTCTATATCTAGACTAACAAGATCCGTCTGTACAACCGTCTTCTATATCTAGACTAACGAGATCCGTCTGTACAACCGTCTTCTATATCTAGACTAACGAGATCCGTCTGTACAACCGTCTTCTATATCTAGACTAACGAGATCTCTCGTTATACAACCGTCTTCTATATCTAGACTAACGGGATACGTCGTTGGACAAACGTCTTCTATATCTAGACTAACGAGATCCGTCTGTACAACCGTCTTCTATATCTAGACTAACGAGATCCGTCTGTACAACCGTCTTCTATATCTAGACTAACGATATCTCTCGTTATACAAGCGTCTTCTATATCTAGACTAACGGGATCCGTCTGTACAACCGTCTTCTATATCTAGACTAACGAGATCTCTCGTTATACAACCGTCTTCTATATCTAGACTAACGAGATCCGTCTGTACAACCGCCTTCTATATCTAGACTAATGAGATCCATCTGTACAACCGTCTTCTATATCTAGACTAAGGAGATCCGTCTGTACAACCGTCTTCTATATCTAGACTGACGAGACCCGTCTGTACAACCGTCTTCTCTATCTAGACTCACGAGACCCGTCTGTACAACCTTCTTCTATATCTAGACTAACGAGATCCGTCTGTACAACCGTCTTCTATATCTAGACTAACGAGATCCGTCTGTACAACCGTCTTCTATATCTAGACTAAAGAGATCCGTCGGTACAACCGTCTTCTATATCTAGACTAACGAGATCCGTCTGTACAACCGTCTTCTATATCTAGACTAACGAGATCCGTCTGTACAACCGTCTTCTATATCTAGACTAATGAGATCCGTCTGTACAACCGTCTTCTATATCTAGACTAACGAGACCCGTCTGTACAACCGTCTTCTCTATCTAGACTCACGAGACCCGTCTGTACAACCTTCTTCTATATCTAGACTAACGAGATCCGTCTGTACAACCGTCATCTATATCTAGACTAACGAGACCCGTCTGTACAACCGTCTTCTATATCTAGACTAACGGGATACGTCGTTGGACAACCGTCTTCTATATCTAGACTAACGGGATACGTCGTTGGACAAACGTCTTCTATATCTAGACTAACGAGATCCGTCTGTACAACCGTCTTCTATATCTAGACTAACGAGATCCGTCTGTACAACCGTTTTCTATATCTAGACTAACGAGGTACGTCGTTGGACAAACGTCTTCAATATCTAGACTAACGAGATCCGTCTGTACAACCGGCTTCTATATCTAGACTAACGGGATCCGTCTGTACAACCGTCTTCTATATCTAGACTAACGAGATCCGTCTGTACAACCGTCTTCTATATCTAGACTAATGAGATCCGTCTGTACAACCGTCTTCTATATCTAGACTAACGAGACCCGTCTGTACAACCGTCTTCTCTATCTAGACTCACGAGACCCGTCTGTACAACCTTCTTCTATATCTAGACTAACGAGATCCGTCTGTACAACCGTCTTCTATATCTAGACTAAAGAGATCCGTCGGTACAACCGTCTTCTATATCTAGACTAACGAGATCCGTCTGTACAACCGTCTTCTATATCTAGACTAACGAGATCTCTCGTTATACAACCGTCTTCTATATCTAGACTAACGAGATCCGTCTGTACAACCGTCTTCTATATCTAGACTAACGAGATCCGTCTGTACAACCGTCTTCTATATCTAGACTAACGAGATCCGTCTGTACAACCGTCTTCTATATCTAGACTAACGAGATCCATCTGTACAACCGTCTTCTATATCTAGACTAATGAGATCCGTCTGTACAACCGTCATCTATATCTAGACTAACGAGACCCGTCTGTACAACCGTCTTCTATATCTAGACTAACGGGATACGTCGTTGGACAAACGTCTTCTATATCTAGACTAACGAGATCCGTCTGTACAACCGTCTTCTATATCTAGACTAACGGAATACGTCGTTATACAACCGTCTTCTATATCTAGACTAACGGGATACGTCGTTATACAACCGTCTTCTATATCTAGACTAACGAGATCCGTCTGTACAACCGTTTTCTATATCTAGACTAACGAGGTACGTCGTGGGACAAACGTCTTCAATATCTAGACTAACGAGATCCGTCTGTACAACCGTCTTCTATATCTAGACTAACGAGACCCGTCTGTACAACCGTCTTCTATATCTAGACTAACGGGATCCGTCTGTACAACCGTCTTCTATATCTAGACTAACGAGATCTCTCGTTATACAACCGTCTTCTATATCTAGACTAACGAGATCCGTCTGTACAACAGTCTTCTATATCTAGACTAACGAGATCCGTCTGTACAACCGTTTTCTATATCTAGACTAACGAGGTACGTCGTTGGACAAACGTCTTCAATATCTAGACTAACGAGATCTCTCGTTATACAACCGTCTTCTATATCTAGACTAATGAGATCCGTCTGTACAACCGTCATCTATATCTAGACTAACGAGACCCGTCTGTACAACCGTCTTCTATATCTAGACTAACGGGATACGTCGTTGGACAAACGTCTTCTATATCCAGACTAACGAGATCCGTCTGTACAACCGTCTTCTATATCTAGACTAACGGAATACGTCGTTATACAACCGTCTTCTATATCTAGACTAACGGGATCCGTCTGTACAACCGTCTTCTATATCTAGACTAACGAGATCCGTCTGTACAACCGTCTTCTATATCTAGACTAATGAGATCCGTCTGTACAACCGTCTTCTATATCTAGACTAACGAGATCCGTCTGTACAACCGTCTTCTATATCTAGACTAACGAGATCTCTCGTTATACAACCGTCTTCTATATCTAGACTAACGAGATCCGTCTGTACAACCGTCTTCTATATTTAGACTAACGAGACCCGTCTGTACAACCGTCTTCTCTATCTAGACTCACGAGACCCGTCTGTACAACCTTCTTCTATATCTAGACTAACGAGATCCGTCTGTACAACCGTCTTCTATATCTAGACTAAAGAGATCCGTCGGTACAACCGTCTTCTATATCTAGACTAACGAGATCCGTCTGTACAACCGTCTTCTATATCTAGACTAACGAGATCTCTCGTTATACAACCGTCTTCTATATCTAGACTAACGAGATCCGTCTGTACAACCGTCTTCTATATCTAGACTAACGAGATCCGTCTGTACAACCGTCTTCTATATCTAGACTAACGAGATCCGTCTGTACAACCGTCTTCTATATCTAGACTAACGAGATCCATCTGTACAACCGTCTTCTATATCTAGACTAATGAGATCCGTCTGTACAACCGTCATCTATATCTAGACTAACGAGACCCGTCTGTACAACCGTCTTCTATATCTAGACTAACGGGATACGTCGTTGGACAAACGTCTTCTATATCTAGACTAACGAGATCCGTCTGTACAACCGTCTTCTATATCTAGACTAACGGAATACGTCGTTATACAACCGTCTTCTATATCTAGACTAACGGGATACGTCGTTATACAACCGTCTTCTATATCTAGACTAACGAGATCCGTCTGTACAACCGTTTTCTATATCTAGACTAACGAGGTACGTCGTGGGACAAACGTCTTCAATATCTAGACTAACGAGATCCGTCTGTACAACCGTCTTCTATATCTAGACTAACGAGACCCGTCTGTACAACCGTCTTCTATATCTAGACTAACGGGATCCGTCTGTACAACCGTCTTCTATATCTAGACTAACGAGATCTCTCGTTATACAACCGTCTTCTATATCTAGACTAACGAGATCCGTCTGTACAACAGTCTTCTATATCTAGACTAACGAGATCCGTCTGTACAACCGTTTTCTATATCTAGACTAACGAGGTACGTCGTTGGACAAACGTCTTCAATATCTAGACTAACGAGATCTCTCGTTATACAACCGTCTTCTATATCTAGACTAATGAGATCCGTCTGTACAACCGTCATCTATATCTAGACTAACGAGACCCGTCTGTACAACCGTCTTCTATATCTAGACTAACGGGATACGTCGTTGGACAAACGTCTTCTATATCCAGACTAACGAGATCCGTCTGTACAACCGTCTTCTATATCTAGACTAACGGAATACGTCGTTATACAACCGTCTTCTATATCTAGACTAACGGGATCCGTCTGTACAACCGTCTTCTATATCTAGACTAACGAGATCCGTCTGTACAACCGTCTTCTATATCTAGACTAATGAGATCCGTCTGTACAACCGTCTTCTATATCTAGACTAACGAGATCCGTCTGTACAACCGTCTTCTATATCTAGACTAACGAGATCTCTCGTTATACAACCGTCTTCTATATCTAGACTAACGAGATCCGTCTGTACAACCGTCTTCTATATCTAGACTAACGAGATCCGTCTGTACAACCGTCTTCTATATCTAGACTAACGAGATCCGTCTGTACAACCGTCTTCTATATCTAGACTAACGAGATCTCTCGTTATACAACCGTCTTCTATATCTAGACTAACGGGATACGTCGTTGGACAAACGTCTTCTATATCTAGACTAACGAGATCCGTCTGTACAACCGTCTTCTATAACTAGACTAACGAGATCCGTCTGTACAACCGTCTTCTATATCTAGACTAACGATATCTCTCGTTATACAACCGTCTTCTATATCTAGACTAACGGGATCCGTCTGTACAACCGTCTTCTATATCTAGACTAACGAGATCTCTCGTTATACAACCGTCTTCTATATCTAGACTAACGAGATCCGTCTGTACAACCGTCTTCTATATCTAGACTAACGAGATCCATCTGTACAACCGTCTTCTATATCTAGACTAAGGAGATCCTTCTGTACAACCGTCATCTATATCTAGACTAACGAGACCCGTCTGTACAACCGTCTTCTATATCTAGACTAACGAGGTACGTCGTTGGACAAACGTCTTCAATATCTAGACTAACGAGATCCGTCTGTACAACCGTCTTCTATATCTAGACTAACGAGATCCGTCTGTACAACCGTCTTCTATATCTAGACTAACGAGATCCGTCTGTACAACCGTCTTCTATATCTAGACTAACGAGATCCGTCTGTACAACCGTCTTCTATAACTAGACTAACGAGATCCGTCTGTACAACCGTCTTCTATATCTAGACTAACGAGATCCGTCTGTACAACCGTCTTCTATATCTAGACTAACGAGATCTCTCGTTATACAACCGTCTTCTATATCTAGACTAACGAGATCCGTCTGTACAACCGCCTTCTATATCTAGACTAACGAGATCCGTCTGCACAACCGTCTTCTATATCTAGACTAACGAGATCTCTCGTTATACAACCGTCTTCTATATCTAGACTAACGGGATCCGTCTGTACAACCGTCTTCTATATCTAGACTAACGAGATCCGTCTGTACAACCGTCTTCTATATCTAGACTAATGAGATCCGTCTGTACAACCGTCTTCTATATCTAGACTAACGAGATCCGTCTGTACAACCGCCTTCTATATCTAGACTAACGAGATACGTCGTTGTACAACCATCTTCTATATCTAGACTAACGCGATCCGTCTGTACAACCGTTTTCTATATCGAGACTAACGAGATCCGTCTGTACAACCGTCTTCTATATCTAGACTAACGGGATACGACGTTGGACAAACGTCTTCTATATCTAGACTAACGAGATCCGTCTGTACAACCGTCTTCTATATCTAGACTAACGTGATCCGTCTGTACAACCGTTTTCTATATCTAGACTAACGAGATCCGTCTGAACAACCGTCTTCTATATCTAGACTAACGAGATCCGTCTGTACAACCGTCTTCTATATCTAGACTAACGAGATCCGTCTGTACAACCGTCTTCTATATCTAGACTAACGAGATCTCTCGTTATACAACCGTCTTCTATATCTAGACTAACGGGATACGTCGTTGGACAAACGTCTTCTATATCTAGACTAACGAGATCCGTCTGTACAACCGTCTTCTATATCTAGACTAACGAGATCCGTCTGTACAACCGTCTTCTATATCTAGACTAACGAGATCCGTCTGTACAACCGTCTTCTATATCTAGACTAACGATATCTCTCGTTATACAACCGTCTTCTATATCTAGACTAACGGGATCCGTCTGTACAACCGTCTTCTATATCTAGACTAACGAGATCCGTCTGTACAACCGTCTTCTATATCTAGACTAACGAGATCCGTCTGTACAACCGTCTTCTATATCTAGACTAACGGAATACGTCGTTATACAACCGTCTTCTATATCTAGACTAACGGGATACGTCGTTGGACAAACGTCTTCTATATCTAGACTAACGAGATCCGTCTGTACAACCGTCTTCTATATCTAGACTAACGAGATCCGTCTGTACAACCGTCTTCTATATCTAGACTAACGAGATCCGTCTGTACAACCGTCTTCTATATCTAGACTAACGATATCTCTCGTTATACAACCGTCTTCTATATCTAGACTAACGGGATCCGTCTGTACAACCGTCTTCTATATCTAGACTAACGAGATCCGTCTGTACAACCGTCTTCTATATCTAGACTAACGGAATACGTCGTTATACAACCGTCTTCTATATCTAGACTATCGGGATCCGTCTGTCCAACCGTCTTCTATATCTAGACTAACGAGATCCGTCTGTACAACCGTCTTCTATATCTAGACTAATGAGATCCGTCTGTACAACCGTCTTCTATATCTAGACTAACGAGACCCGTCTGTACAACCGTCTTCTCTATCTAGACTCACGAGACCCGTCTGTACAA
Source organism: Andrena bicolor (assembly GCA_960531205.1). NCBI lineage: Eukaryota > Metazoa > Arthropoda > Insecta > Hymenoptera > Andrenidae > Andrena > Andrena bicolor. Next base: position 1,045,475 of record CAUIJW010000096.1, read on the forward strand.
CCGTCTTCTATATCTAGACTAACGGGATACGTCGTTGGACAAACGTCTTCTATATCTAGACTAACGAGATCCGTCTGTACAACCGTCTTCTATATCTAGACTAACGGAATACGTCGTTATACAACCGTCTTCTATATCTAGACTAACGGGATACGTCGTTATACAACCGTCTTCTATATCTAGACTAACGAGATCCGTCTGTACAACCGTTTTCTATATCTAGACTAACGAGGTACGTCGTGGGACAAACGTCTTCAATATCTAGACTAACGAGATCCGTCTGTACAACCGTCTTCTATATCTAGACTAACGAGATCCGTCTGTACAACCGTCTTCTATATCTAGACTAAAGAGATCCGTCGGTACAACCGTCTTCTATATCTAGACTAACGAGATCCGTCTGTACAACCGTCTTCTATATCTAGACTAACGAGATCCGTCTGTACAACCGTCATCTATATCTAGACTAACGAGACCCGTCTGTACAACCGTCTTCTATATCTAGACTAACGGCATACGTCGTTGGACAAACGTCTTCTATATCTAGACTAACGAGATCCGTCTGTACAACCGTCTTCTATATCTAGACTAACGGAATACGTCGTTATACAACCGTCTTCTATATCTAGACTAACGGGATCCGTCTGTACAACCGTCTTCTATATCTAGACTAACGAGATCCGTCTGTACAACCGTCTTCTATATCTAGACTAATGAGATCCGTCTGTACAACCGTCTTCTATATCTAGACTAACGGTACCCGTCTGTACAACCGTCTTCTCTATCTAGACTCACGAGACCCGTCTGTACAACCTTCTTCTATATCTAGACTAACGAGATCCGTCTGTACAACCGTCTTCTATATCTAGACTAAAGAGATCCGTCGGTACAACCGTCTTCTATATCTAGACTAACGAGATCCGTCTGTACAACCGTCTTCTATATCTAGACTAACGAGATCTCTCGTTATACAACCGTCTTCTATATCTAGACTAACGAGATCCGTCTGTACAACCGTCTTCTATATCTAGACTAACGAGATCCGTCTGTACAACCGTCTTCTATATCTAGACTAACGAGATCCGTCTGTACAACCGTCTTCTATATCTAGACTAACGAGATCTCTCGTTATACAACCGTCTTCTATATCTAGACTAACGGGATACGTCGTTGGACAAACGTCTTCTATATCTAGACTAACGAGATCCGTCTGTACAACCGTCTTCTATATCTAGACTAACGAGATCCGTCTGTACAACCGTCATCTATATCTAGACTAACAAGACCCGTCTGTACAACCGTCTTCTATATCTAGACTAACGAGATCCGTCTGCACAACCGTCTTCTATATCTAGACTAACGAGATCCGTCTGAACAACCGTCTTCTATATCTAGACTAACGAGATCCGTCTGTACAACCGCCTTCTATATCTAGACCAACGAGATACGTCGTTGTACAACCATCTTCTATATCTAGACTAACGCGATCCGTCTGTACAACCGTTTTCTATATCGAGACTAACGAGATCCGTCTGTACAACCGTCTTCTATATCTAGACTAACGGGATACGACGTTGGACAAACGTCTTCTATATCTAGACTAACGAGATCCGTCTGAACAACCGTCTTCTATATCTAGACTAACGAGATCCGTCTGTACAACCGCCTTCTATATCTAGACTAACGAGATACGTCGTTGTACAACCATCTTCTATATCTAGACTAACGCGATCCGTCTGTACAACCGTCTTCTATATCTAGACTAACGAGATCCGTCTGTACAACCGTCTTCTATATCTAGACTAACGAGATCCGTCTGTACAACCGTCTTCTATATCTAGACTAACGAGATCCGTCTGAACAACCGTCTTCTATATCTAGACTAACGAGATCCGTCTGTACAACCGTCTTCTATATCTAGACTAACGAGATCCGTCTGTACAACCGTCTTCTATATCTAGACTAACAAGATCCGTCTGTACAACCGTCTTCTATATCTAGACTAACGAGATCCGTCTGTACAACCGTCTTCTATATCTAGACTAACGAGATCCGTCTGTACAACCGTCTTCTATATCTAGACTAACGAGATCTCTCGTTATACAACCGTCTTCTATATCTAGACTAACGGGATACGTCGTTGGACAAACGTCTTCTATATCTAGACTAACGAGATCCGTCTGTACAACCGTCTTCTATATCTAGACTAACGAGATCCGTCTGTACAACCGTCTTCTATATCTAGACTAACGAGATCCGTCTGTACAACCGTCTTCTATATCTAGACTAACGATATCTCTCGTTATACAAGCGTCTTCTATATCTAGACTAACGGGATCCGTCTGTACAACCGTCTTCTATATCTAGACTAACGAGATCTCTCGTTATACAACCGTCTTCTATATCTAGACTAACGAGATCCGTCTGTACAACCGCCTTCTATATCTAGACTAATGAGATCCATCTGTACAACCGTCTTCTATATCTAGACTAAGGAGATCCGTCTGTACAACCGTCTTCTATATCTAGACTAACGAGACCCGTCTGTACAACCGTCTTCTCTATCTAGACTCACGAGACCCGTCTGTACAACCTTCTTCTATATCTAGACTAACGAGATCCGTCTGTACAACCGTCTTCTATATCTAGACTAACGAGATCCGTCTGTACAACCGTCTTCTATATCTAGACTAAAGAGATCCGTCGGTACAACCGTCTTCTATATCTAGACTAACGAGATCCGTCTGTACAACCGTCTTCTATATCTAGACTAACGAGATCCGTCTGTACAACCGTCTTCTATATCTAGACTAATGAGATCCGTCTGTACAACCGTCTTCTATATCTAGACTAACGAGACCCGTCTGTACAACCGTCTTCTCTATCTAGACTCACGAGACCCGTCTGTACAACCTTCTTCTATATCTAGACTAACGAGATCCGTCTGTACAACCGTCATCTATATCTAGACTAACGAGACCCGTCTGTACAACCGTCTTCTATATCTAGACTAACGGGATACGTCGTTGGACAACCGTCTTCTATATCTAGACTAACGGGATACGTCGTTGGACAAACGTCTTCTATATCTAGACTAACGAGATCCGTCTGTACAACCGTCTTCTATATCTAGACTAACGAGATCCGTCTGTACAACCGTTTTCTATATCTAGACTAACGAGGTACGTCGTTGGACAAACGTCTTCAATATCTAGACTAACGAGATCCGTCTGTACACCCGTCTTCTATATCTAGACTAACGGGATCCGTCTGTACAACCGTCTTCTATATCTAGACTAACGAGATCCGTCTGTACAACCGTCTTCTATATCTAGACTAATGAGATCCGTCTGTACAACCGTCTTCTATATCTAGACTAACGAGACCCGTCTGTACAACCGTCTTCTCTATCTAGACTCACGAGACCCGTCTGTACAACCTTCTTCTATATCTAGACTAACGAGATCCGTCTGTACAACCGTCTTCTATATCTAGACTAAAGAGATCCGTCGGTACAACCGTCTTCTATATCTAGACTAACGAGATCCGTCTGTACAACCGTCTTCTATATCTAGACTAACGAGATCTCTCGTTATACAACCGTCTTCTATATCTAGACTAACGAGATCCGTCTGTACAACCGTCTTCTATATCTAGACTAACGAGATCCGTCTGTACAACCGTCTTCTATATCTAGACTAACGAGATCCGTCTGTACAACCGTCTTCTATATCTAGACTAACGAGATCCGTCTGTACAACCGTCTTCTATATCTAGACTAACGAGATCCATCTGTACAACCGTCTTCTATATCTAGACTAATGAGATCCGTCTGTACAACCGTCATCTATATCTAGACTAACGAGACCCGTCTGTACAACCGTCTTCTATATCTAGACTAACGGGATACGTCGTTGGACAAACGTCTTCTATATCTAGACTAACGAGATCCGTCTGTACAACCGTCTTCAATATCTAGACTAACGGAATACGTCGTTATACAACCGTCTTCTATATCTAGACTAACGGGATACGTCGTTATACAACCGTCTTCTATATCTAGACTAACGAGATCCGTCTGTACAACCGTTTTCTATATCTAGACTAACGAGGTACGTCGTGGGACAAACGTCTTCAATATCTAGACTAACGAGATCCGTCTGTACAACCGTCTTCTATATCTAGACTAACGAGATCCGTCTGTACAACCGTCTTCTATATCTAGACTAAAGAGATCCGTCGGTACAACCGTCTTCTATATCTAGACTAACGAGATCCGTCTGTACAACCGTCTTCTATATCTAGACTAACGAGATCCATCTGTACAACCGTCTTCTATATCTAGACTAATGAGATCCGTCTGTACAACCGTCATCTATATCTAGACTAACGAGACCCGTCTGTACAACCGTCTTCTATATCTAGACTAACGGGATACGTCGTTGGACAAACGTCTTCTATATCTAGACTAACGAGATCCGTCTGTACAACCGTCTTCAATATCTAGACTAACGGAATACGTCGTTATACAACCGTCTTCTATATCTAGACTAACGGGATACGTCGTTATACAACCGTCTTCTATATCTAGACTAACGAGATCCGTCTGTACAACCGTTTTCTATATCTAGACTAACGAGGTACGTCGTGGGACAAACGTCTTCAATATCTAGACTAACGAGATCCGTCTGTACAACCGTCTTCTATATCTAGACTAACGAGATCCGTCTGTACAACCGTCTTCTATATCTAGACTAAAGAGATCCGTCGGTACAACCGTCTTCTATATCTAGACTAACGAGATCCGTCTGTACAACCGTCTTTTATATCTAGACTAACGAGATCCGTCTGTACAACCGTCATCTATATCTAGACTAACGAGACCCGTCTGTACAACCGTCTTCTATATCTAGACTAACGGGATACGTCGTTGGACAAACGTCTTCTATATCTAGACTAACGAGATCCGTCTGTACAACCGTCTTCTATATCTAGACTAACGGAATACGTCGTTATACAACCGTCTTCTATATCTAGACTAACGGGATCCGTCTGTACAACCGTCTTCTATATCTAGACTAACGAGATCCGTCTGTACAACCGTCTTCTATATCTAGACTAATGAGATCCGTCTGTACAACCGTCTTCTATATCTAGACTAACGAGACCCGTCTGTACAACCGTCTTCTCTATCTAGACTCACGAGACCCGTCTGTACAACCTTCTTCTATATCTAGACTAACGAGATCTGTCTGTACAACCGTCTTCTATATCTAGACTAAAGAGATCCGTCGGTACAACCGTCTTCTATATCTAGACTAACGAGATCCGTCTGTACAACCGTCTTCTATATCTAGACTAACGAGATCTCTCGTTATACAACCGTCTTCTATATCTAGACTAACGAGATCCGTCTGTACAACCGTCTTCTATATCTAGACTAACGAGATCCGTCTGTACAACCGTCTTCTATATCTAGACTAACGAGATCCGTCTGTACAACCGTCTTCTATATCTAGACTAACGAGATCCGTCTGTACAACCGTCTTCTATATCTAGACTAACGAGATCCATCTGTACAACCGTCTTCTATATCTAGACTAATGAGATCCGTCTGTACAACCGTCTTCTATATCTAGACTAACGAGATCTCTCGTTATACAACCGTCTTCTATATCTAGACTAACGAGATCCGTCTGTACAACCGTCTTCTATATCTAGACTAACGAGATCCGTCTGTACAACCGTCTTCTATATCTAGACTAACGAGATCCGTCTGTACAACCGTCTTCTATATCTAGACTAACGAGATCCGTCTGTACAACCGTCTTCTATATCTAGACTAACGAGATCCATCTGTACAACCGTCTTCTATATCTAGACTAATGAGATCCGTCTGTACAACCGTCATCTATATCTAGACTAACGAGACCCGTCTGTACAACCGTCTTCTATATCTAGACTAACGGGATACGTCGTTGGACAAACGTCTTCTATATCTAGACTAACGAGATCCGTCTGTACAACCGTCTTCTATATCTAGACTAACGGAATACGTCGTTATACAACCGTCTTCTATATCTAGACTAACGGGATACGTCGTTATACAACCGTCTTCTATATCTAGACTAACGAGATCCGTCTGTACAACCGTTTTCTATATCTAGACTAACGAGGTACGTCGTGGGACAAACGTCTTCAATATCTAGACTAACGAGATCCGTCTGTACAACCGTCTTCTATATCTAGACTAACGAGACCCGTCTGTACAACCGTCTTCTATATCTAGACTAACGGGATCCGTCTGTACAACCGTCTTCTATATCTAGACTAACGAGATCTCTCGTTATACAACCGTCTTCTATATCTAGACTAACGAGATCCGTCTGTACAACCGTCTTCTATATCTAGACTAACGAGATCCGTCTGTACAACCGTTTTCTATATCTAGACTAACGAGGTACGTCGTTGGACAAACGTCTTCAATATCTAGACTAACGAGATCTCTCGTTATACAACCGTCTTCTATATCTAGACTAATGAGATCCGACTGTACAACCGTCATCTATATCTAGACTAACGAGACCCGTCTGTACAACCGTCTTCTATATCTAGACTAACGGGATACGTCGTTGGACAAACGTCTTCTATATCTAGACTAACGAGATCCGTCTGTACAACCGTCTTCTATATCTAGACTAACGGAATACGTCGTTATACAACCGTCTTCTATATCTAGACTAACGGGATCCGTCTGTACAACCGTCTTCTATATCTAGACTAAGGAGATCCGTCTGTACAACCGTCATCTATATCTAGACTAACGAGACCCGTCTGTACAACCGTCTTCTATATCTAGACTAACGAGATCTCTCGTTATACAACCGTCTTCTATATCTAGACTAACGAGATCCGTCTGTACAACCGTCTTCTATATCTAGACTAACGAGATCCATCTGTACAACCGTCTTCTATATCTAGACTAAGGAGATCCGTCTGTACAACCGTCATCTATATCTAGACTAACGAGACCCGTCTGTACAACCGTCTTCTATATCTAGACTAACGAGGTACGTCGTTGGACAAACGTCTTCAATATCTAGACTAACGAGATCCGTCTGTACAACCGTCTTCTATATCTAGACTAACGAGATCCGTCTGTACAACCGTCTTCTATATCTAGACTAACGAGATCCGTCTGTACAACCGTCTTCTATATCTAGACTAACGAGATCCGTCTGTACAACCGTCTTCTATAACTAGACTAACGAGATCCGTCTGTACAACCGTCTTCTATATCTAGACTAACGAGATCCGTCTGTACAACCGTCTTCTATATCTAGACTAACGAGATCTCTCGTTATACAACCGTCTTCTATATCTAGACTAACGGGATCCGTCTGTACAACCGTCTTCTATATCTAGACTAACGAGATCCGTCTGTACAACCGTCTTCTATATCTAGACTAATGAGATCCGTCTGTACAACCGTCTTCTATATCTAGACTAACGAGATCCGTCTGTACAACCGCCTTCTATATCTAGACTAACGAGATACGTCGTTGTACAACCATCTTCTATATCTAGACTAACGCGATCCGTCTGTACAACCGTTTTCTATATCGAGACTAATGAGATCCGTCTGTACAACCGTCTTCTATATCTAGACTAACGGGATACGACGTTGGACAAACGTCTTCTATATCTAGACTAACGAGATCCGTCTGTACAACCGTCTTCTATATCTAGACTAACGTGATCCGTCTGTACAACCGTTTTCTATATCTAGACTAACGAGATCCGTCTGAACAACCGTCTTCTATATCTAGACTAACGAGATCCGTCTGTACAACCGTCTTCTATATCTAGACTAACGAGATCCGTCTGTACAACCGTCTTCTATATCTAGACTAACGAGATCTCTCGTTATACAACCGTCTTCTATATCTAGACTAACGGGATACGTCGTTGGACAAACGTCTTCTATATCTAGACTAACGAGATCCGTCTGTACAACCGTCTTCTATATCTAGACTAACGAGATCCGTCTGTACAACCGTCTTCTATATCTAGACTAACGAGATCCGTCTGTACAACCGTCTTCTATATCTAGACTAACGATATCTCTCGTTATACAACCGTCTTCTATATCTAGACTAACGGGATCCGTCTGTACAACCGTCTTCTATATCTAGACTAACGAGATCCGTCTGTACAACCGTCTTCTATATCTAGACTAACGAGATCCGTCTGTACAACCGTCTTCTATATCTAGACTAACGAGATCCGTCTGTACAACCGTCTTCTATATCTAGACTAACGAGATCCGTCTGTACAACCGTCTTCTATATCTAGACTAACGAGATCCGTCTGTACAACCGTCTTCTATATCTAGACTAACGAGATCTCTCGTTATACAACCGTCTTCTATATCTGGACTAACGGGATACGTCGTTGGACAACCGTCTTCTATATCTAGACTAAAGAGATCCGTCGGTACAACCGTCTTCTATATCTAGACTAACGGAATACGTCGTTATACAACCGTCTTCTATATCTAGACTAACGGGATACGTCGTTATACAACCGTCTTCTATATCTAGACTAACGAGATCCGTCTGTACAACCGTTTTCTATATCTAGACTAACGAGGTACGTCGTTGAACAAACGTCTTCAATATCTAGACTAACGAGATCCGTCTGTACAACCGTCTTCTATATCTAGACTAACGGGATCCGTCTGTACAACCGTCTTCTATATCTAGACTAACGAGATCTCTCGTTATACAACCGTCTTCTATATCTAGACTAACGAGATCCGTCTGTACAACCGTCTTCTATATCTAGACTAACGAGATCCGTCTGTACAACCGTTTTCTATATCTAGACTAACGAGGTACGTCGTTGGACAAACGTCTTCAATATCTAGACTAACGAGATCCGTCTGTACAACCGTCTTCTATATCTAGACTAACGAGATCCGCCTGTACAACCGTCTTCTATATCTAGACTAACGAGATCCGTCTGTACAACCGTCTTCTATATCTAGACTAACGAGATCCGTCTGTACAACCGTCTTCTATATCTAGACTAACGATATCTCTCGTTATACAAGCGTCTTCTATATCTAGACTAACGGGATCCGTCTGTACAACCGTCTTCTATATCTAGACTAACGAGATCTCTCGTTATACAACCGTCTTCTATATCTAGACTAACGAGATCCGTCTGTACAACCGCCTTCTATATCTAGACTAATGAGATCCATCTGTACAACCGTCTTCTATATCTAGACTAAGGAGATCCGTCTGTACAACCGTCTTCTATATCTAGACTAACGAGACCCGTCTGTACAACCGTCTTCTCTATCTAGACTCACGAGACCCGTCTGTACAACCTTCTTCTATATCTAGACTAACGAGATCCGTCTGTACAACCGTCTTCTATATCTAGACTAACGAGATCCGTCTGTACAACCGTCTTCTATATCTAGACTAAAGAGATCCGTCGGTACAACCGTCTTCTATATCTAGACTAACGAGATCCGTCTGTACAACCGTCTTCTATATCTAGACTAACGAGATCCGTCTGTACAACCGTCTTCTATATCTAGACTAATGAGATCCGTCTGTACAACCGTCTTCTATATCTAGACTAACGAGACCCGTCTGTACAACCGTCTTCTCTATCTAGACTCACGAGACCCGTCTGTACAACCTTCTTCTATATCTAGACTAACGAGATCCGTCTGTACAACCGTCATCTATATCTAGACTAACGAGACCCGTCTGTACAACCGTCTTCTATATCTAGACTAACGGGATACGTCGTTGGACAACCGTCTTCTATATCTAGACTAACGGGATACGTCGTTGGACAAACGTCTTCTATATCTAGACTAACGAGATCCGTCTGTACAACCGTCTTCTATATCTAGACTAACGAGATCCGTCTGTACAACCGTTTTCTATATCTAGACTAACGAGGTACGTCGTTGGACAAACGTCTTCAATATCTAGACTAACGAGATCCGTCTGTACAACCGTCTTCTATATCTAGACTAACGGGATCCGTCTGTACAACCGTCTTCTATATCTAGACTAACGAGATCCGTCTGTACAACCGTCTTCTATATCTAGACTAATGAGATCCGTCTGTACAACCGTCTTCTATATCTAGACTAACGAGACCCGTCTGTACAACCGTCTTCTCTATCTAGACTCACGAGACCCGTCTGTACAACCTTCTTCTATATCTAGACTAACGAGATCCGTCTGTACAACCGTCTTCTATATCTAGACTAAAGAGATCCGTCGGTACAACCGTCTTCTATATCTAGACTAACGAGATCCGTCTGTACAACCGTCTTCTATATCTAGACTAACGAGATCTCTCGTTATACAACCGTCTTCTATATCTAGACTAACGAGATCCGTCTGTACAACCGTCTTCTATATCTAGACTAACGAGATCCGTCTGTACAACCGTCTTCTATATCTAGACTAACGAGATCCGTCTGTACAACCGTCTTCTATATCTAGACTAACGAGATCCGTCTGTACAACCGTCTTCTATATCTAGACTAAGGAGATCCATCTGTACAACCGTCTTCTATATCTAGACTAATGAGATCCGTCTGTACAACCGTCATCTATATCTAGACTAACGAGACCCGTCTGTACAACCGTCTTCTATATCTAGACTAACGGGATACGTCGTTGGACAAACGTCTTCTATATCTAGACTAACGAGATCCGTCTGTACAACCGTCTTCAATATCTAGACTAACGGAATACGTCGTTATACAACCGTCTTCTATATCTAGACTAACGGGATACGTCGTTATACAACCGTCTTCTATATCTAGACTAACGAGATCCGTCTGTACAACCGTTTTCTATATCTAGACTAACGAGGTACGTCGTGGGACAAACGTCTTCAATATCTAGACTAACGAGATCCGTCTGTACAACCGTCTTCTATATCTAGACTAACGAGATCCGTCTGTACAACCGTCTTCTATATCTAGACTAAAGAGATCCGTCGGTACAACCGTCTTCTATATCTAGACTAACGAGATCCGTCTGTACAACCGTCTTCTATATCTAGACTAACGAGATCCGTCTGTACAACCGTCATCTATATCTAGACTAACGAGACCCGTCTGTACAACCGTCTTCTATATCTAGACTAACGGGATACGTCGTTGGACAAACGTCTTCTATATCTAGACTAACGAGATCCGTCTGTACAACCGTCTTCTATATCTAGACTAACGGAATACGTCGTTATACAACCGTCTTCTATATCTAGACTAACGGGATCCGTCTGTACAACCGTCTTCTATATCTAGACTAACGAGATCCGTCTGTACAACCGTCTTCTATATCTAGACTAATGAGATCCGTCTGTACAACCGTCTTCTATATCTAGACTAACGAGACCCGTCTGTACAACCGTCTTCTCTATCTAGACTCACGAGACCCGTCTGTACAACCTTCTTCTATATCTAGACTAACGAGATCTGTCTGTACAACCGTCTTCTATATCTAGACTAAAGAGATCCGTCGGTACAACCGTCTTCTATATCTAGACTAACGAGATCCGTCTGTACAACCGTCTTCTATATCTAGACTAACGAGATCTCTCGTTATACAACCGTCTTCTATATCTAGACTAACGAGATCCGTCTGTACAACCGTCTTCTATATCTAGACTAACGAGATCCGTCTGTACAACCGTCTTCTATATCTAGACTAACGAGATCCGTCTGTACAACCGTCTTCTATATCTAGACTAACGAGATCCGTCTGTACAACCGTCTTCTATATCTAGACTAACGAGATCCATCTGTACAACCGTCTTCTATATCTAGACTAATGAGATCCGTCTGTACAACCGTCTTCTATATCTAGACTAACGAGATCTCTCGTTATACAACCGTCTTCTATATCTAGACTAACGAGATCCGTCTGTACAACCGTCTTCTATATCTAGACTAACGAGATCCGTCTGTACAACCGTCTTCTATATCTAGACTAACGAGATCCGTCTGTACAACCGTCTTCTATATCTAGACTAACGAGATCCGTCTGTACAACCGTCTTCTATATCTAGACTAACGAGATCCATCTGTACAACCGTCTTCTATATCTAGACTAATGAGATCCGTCTGTACAACCGTCATCTATATCTAGACTAACGAGACCCGTCTGTACAACCGTCTTCTATATCTAGACTAACGGGATACGTCGTTGGACAAACGTCTTCTATATCTAGACTAACGAGATCCGTCTGTACAACCGTCTTCTATATCTAGACTAACGGAATACGTCGTTATACAACCGTCTTCTATATCTAGACTAACGGGATACGTCGTTATACAACCGTCTTCTATATCTAGACTAACGAGATCCGTCTGTACAACCGTTTTCTATATCTAGACTAACGAGGTACGTCGTGGGACAAACGTCTTCAATATCTAGACTAACGAGATCCGTCTGTACAACCGTCTTCTATATCTAGACTAACGAGACCCGTCTGTACAACCGTCTTCTATATCTAGACTAACGGGATCCGTCTGTACAACCGTCTTCTATATCTAGACTAACGAGATCTCTCGTTATACAACCGTCTTCTATATCTAGACTAACGAGATCCGTCTGTACAACCGTCTTCTATATCTAGACTAACGAGATCCGTCTGTACAACCGTTTTCTATATCTAGACTAACGAGGTACGTCGTTGGACAAACGTCTTCAATATCTAGACTAACGAGATCTCTCGTTATACAACCGTCTTCTATATCTAGACTAATGAGATCCGACTGTACAACCGTCATCTATATCTAGACTAACGAGACCCGTCTGTACAACCGTCTTCTATATCTAGACTAACGGGATACGTCGTTGGACAAACGTCTTCTATATCTAGACTAACGAGATCCGTCTGTACAACCGTCTTCTATATCTAGACTAACGGAATACGTCGTTATACAACCGTCTTCTATATCTAGACTAACGGGATCCGTCTGTACAACCGTCTTCTATATCTAGACTAAGGAGATCCGTCTGTACAACCGTCATCTATATCTAGACTAACGAGACCCGTCTGTACAACCGTCTTCTATATCTAGACTAACGAGATCTCTCGTTATACAACCGTCTTCTATATCTAGACTAACGAGATCCGTCTGTACAACCGTCTTCTATATCTAGACTAACGAGATCCATCTGTACAACCGTCTTCTATATCTAGACTAAGGAGATCCGTCTGTACAACCGTCATCTATATCTAGACTAACGAGACCCGTCTGTACAACCGTCTTCTATATCTAGACTAACGAGGTACGTCGTTGGACAAACGTCTTCAATATCTAGACTAACGAGATCCGTCTGTACAACCGTCTTCTATATCTAGACTAACGAGATCCGTCTGTACAACCGTCTTCTATATCTAGACTAACGAGATCCGTCTGTACAACCGTCTTCTATATCTAGACTAACGAGATCCGTCTGTACAACCGTCTTCTATAACTAGACTAACGAGATCCGTCTGTACAACCGTCTTCTATATCTAGACTAACGAGATCCGTCTGTACAACCGTCTTCTATATCTAGACTAACGAGATCTCTCGTTATACAACCGTCTTCTATATCTAGACTAACGAGATCCGTCTGTACAACCGCCTTCTATATCTAGACTAACGAGATCCGTCTGCACAACCGTCTTCTATATCTAGACTAACGAGATCTCTCGTTATACAACCGTCTTCTATATCTAGACTAACGGGATCCGTCTGTACAACCGTCTTCTATATCTAGACTAACGAGATCCGTCTGTACAACCGTCTTCTATATCTAGACTAATGAGATCCGTCTGTACAACCGTCTTCTATATCTAGACTAACGAGATCCGTCTGTACAACCGCCTTCTATATCTAGACTAACGAGATACGTCGTTGTACAACCATCTTCTATATCTAGACTAACGCGATCCGTCTGTACAACCGTTTTCTATATCGAGACTAATGAGATCCGTCTGTACAACCGTCTTCTATATCTAGACTAACGGGATACGACGTTGGACAAACGTCTTCTATATCTAGACTAACGAGATCCGTCTGTACAACCGTCTTCTATATCTAGACTAACGTGATCCGTCTGTACAACCGTTTTCTATATCTAGACTAACGAGATCCGTCTGAACAACCGTCTTCTATATCTAGACTAACGAGATCCGTCTGTACAACCGTCTTCTATATCTAGACTAACGAGATCCGTCTGTACAACCGTCTTCTATATCTAGACTAACGAGATCTCTCGTTATACAACCGTCTTCTATATCTAGACTAACGGGATACGTCGTTGGACAAACGTCTTCTATATCTAGACTAACGAGATCCGTCTGTACAACCGTCTTCTATATCTAGACTAACGAGATCCGTCTGTACAACCGTCTTCTATATCTAGACTAACGAGATCCGTCTGTACAACCGTCTTCTATATCTAGACTAACGATATCTCTCGTTATACAACCGTCTTCTATATCTAGACTAACGGGATCCGTCTGTACAACCGTCTTCTATATCTAGACTAACGAGATCCGTCTGTACAACCGTCTTCTATATCTAGACTAACGAGATCCGTCTGTACAACCGTCTTCTATATCTAGACTAACGAGATCCGTCTGTACAACCGTCTTCTATATCTAGACTAACGAGATCCGTCTGTACAACCGTCTTCTATATCTAGACTAACGAGATCCGTCTGTACAACGGTCTTCTATATCTAGACTAACGAGATCTCTCGTTATACAACCGTCTTCTATATCTGGACTAACGGGATACGTCGTTGGACAACCGTCTTCTATATCTAGACTAAAGAGATCCGTCGGTACAACCGTCTTCTATATCTAGACTAACGAGATCCGTCTGTACAACCGTCTTCTATATCTAGACTAACGAGATCTCTCGTTATACAACCGTCTTCTATATCTAGACTAACGAGATCCGTCTGTACAACCGTCTTCTATATCTAGACTAACGAGATCCGTCTGTACAACCGTCTTCTATATCTAGACTAACGAGATCCGTCTGTACAACCGTCTTCTATATCTAGACTAACGAGATCCGTCTGTACAACCGTCTTCTATATCTAGACTAACGAGATCCATCTGTACAACCGTCTTCTATATCTAGACTAATGAGATCCGTCTGTACAACCGTCATCTATATCTAGACTAACGAGACCCGTCTGTACAACCGTCTTCTATATCTAGACTAACGGGATACGTCGTTGGACAAACGTCTTCTATATCTAGACTAACGAGATCCGTCTGTACAACCGTCTTCTATATCTAGACTAACGGAATACGTCGTTATACAACCGTCTTCTATATCTAGACTAACGGGATACGTCGTTATACAACCGTCTTCTATATCTAGACTAACGAGATCCGTCTGTACAACCGTTTTCTATATCTAGACTAACGAGGTACGTCGTTGAACAAACGTCTTCAATATCTAGACTAACGAGATCCGTCTGTACAACCGTCTTCTATATCTAGACTAACGGGATCCGTCTGTACAACCGTCTTCTATATCTAGACTAACGAGATCTCTCGTTATACAACCGTCTTCTATATCTAGACTAACGAGATCCGTCTGTACAACCGTCTTCTATATCTAGACTAACGAGATCCGTCTGTACAACCGTTTTCTATATCTAGACTAACGAGGTACGTCGTTGGACAAACGTCTTCAATATCTAGACTAACGAGATCCGTCTGTACAACCGTCTTCTATATCTAGACTAACGAGATCCGTCTGTACAACCGTCTTCTATATCTAGACTAACGAGATCCGTCTGTACAACCGTCTTCTATATCTAGACTAAAGAGATCCGTCGGTACAACCGTCTTCTATATCTAGACTAACGAGATCCGTCTGTACAACCGTCTTCTATATCTAGACTAACGAGATCCGTCTGTACAACCGTCATCTATATCTAGACTAACGAGACCCGTCTGTACAACCGTCTTCTATATCTAGACTAACGGGATACGTCGTTGGACAAACGTCTTCTATATCTAGACTAACGAGATCCGTCTGTACAACCGTCTTCTATATCTAGACTAACGGAATACGTCGTTATACAACCGTCTTCTATATCTAGACTAAAGAGATCCGTCGGTACAACCGTCTTCTATATCTAGACTAACGAGATCCGTCTGTACAACCGTCTTCTATATCTAGACTAACGAGATCTCTCGTTATACAACCGTCTTCTATATCTAGACTAACGAGATCCGTCTGTACAACCGTCTTCTATATCTAGACTAACGAGATCCGTCTGTACAACCGTCTTCTATATCTAGACTAACGAGATCCGTCTGTACAACCGTCTTCTATATCTAGACTAACGGGATACGTCGTTGGACAAACGTCTTCTATATCTAGACTAACGAGATCCGTCTGTACAACCGTCTTCTATATCTAGACTAACGAGATCCGTCTGTACAACCGTCTTCTATATCTAGACTAACGAGATCCATCTGTACAACCGTCTTCTATATCTAGACTAATGAGATCCGTCTGTACAACCGTCATCTATATCTAGACTAACGAGACCCGTCTGTACAACCGTCTTCTATATCTAGACTAACGGGATACGTCGTTGGACAAACGTCTTCTATATCTAGACTAACGAGATCCGTCTGTACAACCGTCTTCTATATCTAGACTAACGGAATACGTCGTTATACAACCGTCTTCTATATCTAGACTAACGGGATACGTCGTTATACAACCGTCTTCTATATCTAGACTAACGAGATCCGTCTGTACAACCGTTTTCTATATCTAGACTAACGAGGTACGTCGTGGGACAAACGTCTTCAATATCTAGACTAACGAGATCCGTCTGTACAACCGTCTTCTATATCTAGACTAACGAGATCCGTCTGTACAACCGTCTTCTATATCTAGACTAAAGAGATCCGTCGGTACAACCGTCTTCTATATCTAGACTAACGAGATCCGTCTGTACAACCGTCTTCTATATCTAGACTAACGAGATCCGTCTGTACAACCGTCATCTATATCTAGACTAACGAGACCCGTCTGTACAACCGTCTTCTATATCTAGACTAACGGGATACGTCGTTGGACAAACGTCTTCTATATCTAGACTAACGAGATCCGTCTGTACAACCGTCTTCTATATCTAGACTAACGGAATACGTCGTTATACAACCGTCTTCTATATCTAGACTAACGGGATCCGTCTGTACAACCGTCTTCTATATCTAGACTAACGAGATCCGTCTGTACAACCGTCTTCTATATCTAGACTAAAGAGATCCGTCGGTACAACCGTCTTCTATATCTAGACTAACGAGATCTCTCGTTATACAACCGTCTTCTATATCTAGACTAACGAGATCCGTCTGTACAACCGTCTTCTATATCTAGACTAACGAGATCCGTCTGTACAACCGTCTTCTATATCTAGACTAACGAGATCCGTCTGTACAACCGTCTTCTATATCTAGACTAACGAGATCCGTCTGTACAACCGTCTTCTATATCTAGATTAACGAGATCCATCTGTACAACCGTCTTCTATATCTAGACTAATGAGATCCGTCTGTACAACCGTCATCTATATCTAGACTAACGAGATCCGTCTGTACAACCGTCTTCTATATCTAGACTAACGAGATCCGTCTGTACAACCGTCATCTATATCTAGACTAACGAGACCCGTCTGTACAACCGTCTTCTATATCTAGACTAACGGGATACGTCGTTGGACAAACGTCTTCTATATCTAGACTAACGAGATCCGTCTGTACAACCGTCTTCTATATCTAGACTAACGGAATACGTCGTTATACAACCGTCTTCTATATCTAGACTAACGGGATCCGTCTGTACAACCGTCTTCTATATCTAGACTAACGAGACCCGTCTGTACAACCGTCTTCTCTATCTAGACTCACGAGACCCGTCTGTACAACCTTCTTCTATATCTAGACTAACGAGATCCGTCTGTACAACCGTCTTCTATATCTAGACTAAAGAGATCCGTCGGTACAACCGTCTTCTATATCTAGACTAACGAGATCCGTCTGTACAACCGTCTTCTATATCTAGACTAACGAGATCCGTCTGTACAACCGTCTTCTATATCTAGACTAACGAGATCCGTCTGTACAACCGTCTTCTATATCTAGACTAACGAGATCCATCTGTACAACCGTCTTCTATATCTAGACTAATGAGATCCGTCTGTACAACCGTCTTCTATATCTAGACTAACGAGATCTCTCGTTATACAACCGTCTTCTATATCTAGACTAACGAGATCCGTCTGTACAACCGTCTTCTATATCTAGACTAACGAGATCCGTCTGTACAACCGTCTTCTATATCTAGACTAACGAGATCCGTCTGTACAACCGTCTTCTATATCTAGACTAACGAGATCCGTCTGTACAACCGTCTTCTATATCTAGACTAACGAGATCCATCTGTACAACCGTCTTCTATATCTAGACTAATGAGATCCGTCTGTACAACCGTCTTCTATATCTAGACTAACGAGATCTCTCGTTATACAACCGTCTTCTATATCTAGACTAACGAGATCCGTCTGTACAACCGTCTTCTATATCTAGACTAACGAGATCCGTCTGTACAACCGTCTTCTATATCTAGACTAAAGAGATCCGTCGGTACAACCGTCTTCTATATCTAGACTAACGAGATCCGTCTGTACAACCGTCTTCTATATCTAGACTAACGAGATCCGTCTGTACAACCGTCTTCTATATCTAGACTAATGAGATCCGTCTGTACAACCGTCTTCTATATCTAGACTAACGAGACCCGTCTGTACAACCGTCTTCTCTATCTAGACTCACGAGACCCGTCTGTACAACCTTCTTCTATATCTAGACTAACGAGATCCGTCTGTACAACCGTCATCTATATCTAGACTAACGAGACCCGTCTGTACAACCGTCTTCTATATCTAGACTAACGGGATACGTCGTTGGACAACCGTCTTCTATATCTAGACTAACGGGATACGTCGTTGGACAAACGTCTTCTATATCTAGACTAACGGGATCCGTCTGTACAACCGTCTTCTATATCTAGACTAACGAGATCCGTCTGTACAACCGTCTTCTATATCTAGACTAATGAGATCCGTCTGTACAACCGTCTTCTATATCTAGACTAACGAGACCCGTCTGTACAACCGTCTTCTCTATCTAGACTCACGAGACCCGTCTGTACAACCTTCTTCTATATCTAGACTAACGAGATCCGTCTGTACAACCGTCTTCTATATCTAGACTAAAGAGATCCGTCGGTACAACCGTCTTCTATATCTAGACTAACGAGATCCGTCTGTACAACCGTCTTCTATATCTAGACTAACGAGATCTCTCGTTATACAACCGTCTTCTATATCTAGACTAACGAGATCCGTCTGTACAACCGTCTTCTATATCTAGACTAACGAGATCCGTCTGTACAACCGTCTTCTATATCTAGACTAACGAGATCCGTCTGTACAACCGTCTTCTATATCTAGACTAACGAGATCCGTCTGTACAACCGTCTTCTATATCTAGACTAACGAGATCCATCTGTACAACCGTCTTCTATATCTAGACTAATGAGATCCGTCTGTACAACCGTCATCTATATCTAGACTAACGAGACCCGTCTGTACAACCGTCTTCTATATCTAGACTAACGGGATACGTCGTTGGACAAACGTCTTCTATATCTAGACTAACGAGATCCGTCTGTACAACCGTCTTCTATATCTAGACTAACGGAATACGTCGTTATACAACCGTCTTCTATATCTAGACTAACGGGATACGTCGTTATACAACCGTCTTCTATATCTAGACTAACGAGATCCGTCTGTACAACCGTTTTCTATATCTAGACTAACGAGGTACGTCGTGGGACAAACGTCTTCAATATCTAGACTAACGAGATCCGTCTGTACAACCGTCTTCTATATCTAGACTAACGAGATCCGTCTGTACAACCGTCTTCTATATCTAGACTAAAGAGATCCGTCGGTACAACCGTCTTCTATATCTAGACTAACGAGATCCGTCTGTACAACCGTCTTCTATATCTAGACTAACGAGATCCGTCTGTACAACCGTCATCTATATCTAGACTAACGAGACCCGTCTGTACAACCGTCTTCTATATCTAGACTAACGGGATACGTCGTTGGACAAACGTCTTCTATATCTAGACTAACGAGATCCGTCTGTACAACCGTCTTCTATATCTAGACTAACGAGATCCGTCTGTACAACCGTCTTCTATATCTAGACTAACGAGATCCGTCTGTACAACCGTCTTCTATATCTAGACTAACGAGATCCGTCTGTACAACCGTCTTCTATATCTAGACTAACGAGATCCATCTGTACAACCGTCTTCTATATCTAGACTAATGAGATCCGTCTGTACAACCGTCATCTATATCTAGACTAACGAGACCCGTCTGTACAACCGTCTTCTATATCTAGACTAACGGGATACGTCGTTGGACAAACGTCTTCTATATCTAGACTAACGAGATCCGTCTGTACAACCGTCTTCTATATCTAGACTAACGGAATACGTCGTTATACAACCGTCTTCTATATCTAGACTAACGGGATACGTCGTTATACAACCGTCTTCTATATCTAGACTAACGAGATCCGTCTGTACAACCGTTTTCTATATCTAGACTAACGAGGTACGTCGTGGGACAAACGTCTTCAATATCTAGACTAACGAGATCCGTCTGTACAACCGTCTTCTATATCTAGACTAACGAGACCCGTCTGTACAACCGTCTTCTATATCTAGACTAACGGGATCCGTCTGTACAACCGTCTTCTATATCTAGACTAACGAGATCTCTCGTTATACAACCGTCTTCTATATCTAGACTAACGGGATCCGTCTGTACAACCGTCTTCTATATCTAGACTAACGAGATCCGTCTGTACAACCGTCTTCTATATCTAGACTAATGAGATCCGTCTGTACAACCGTCTTCTATATCTAGACTAACGAGATCCGTCTGTACAACCGCCTTCTATATCTAGACTAACGAGATACGTCGTTGTACAACCATCTTCTATATCTAGACTAACGGGATACGTCGTTGGACAAACGTCTTCTATATCTAGACTAACGAGATCCGTCTGTACAACCGTCTTCTATATCTAGACTAACGGAATACGTCGTTATACAACCGTCTTCTATATCTAGACTAACGGGATCCGTCTGTACAACCGTCTTCTATATCTAGACTAACGAGATCCGTCTGTACAACCGTCTTCTATATCTAGACTAATGAGATCCGTCTGTACAACCGTCTTCTATATCTAGACTAACGAGATCCGTCTGTACAACCGTTTTCTATATCTAGACTAACGAGGTACGTCGTTGGACAAACGTCTTCAATATCTAGACTAACGAGATCTCTCGTTATACAACCGTCTTCTATATCTAGACTAATGAGATCCGTCTGTACAACCGTCATCTATATCTAGACTAACGAGACCCGTCTGTACAACCGTCTTCTATATCTAGACTAACGGGATACGTCGTTGGACAAACGTCTTCTATATCTAGACTAACGAGATCCGTCTGTACAACCGTCTTCTATATCTAGACTAACGGAATACGTCGTTATACAACCGTCTTCTATATCTAGACTAACGGGATCCGTCTGTACAACCGTCTTCTATATCTAGACTAAGGAGATCCGTCTGTACAACCGTCATCTATATCTAGACTAACGAGACCCGTCTGTACAACCG
This sequence comes from Andrena bicolor, assembly GCA_960531205.1. NCBI lineage: Eukaryota > Metazoa > Arthropoda > Insecta > Hymenoptera > Andrenidae > Andrena > Andrena bicolor. The sequence continues at coordinate 1,067,342 of CAUIJW010000096.1, forward strand.
TCTTCTATATCTAGACTAACGAGATCTCTCGTTATACAACCGTCTTCTATATCTAGACTAACGAGATCCGTCTGTACAACCGTCTTCTATATCTAGACTAACGAGATCCATCTGTACAACCGTCTTCTATATCTAGACTAAGGAGATCCGTCTGTACAACCGTCATCTATATCTAGACTAACGAGACCCGTCTGTACAACCGTCTTCTATATCTAGACTAACGAGGTACGTCGTTGGACAAACGTCTTCAATATCTAGACTAACGAGATCCGTCTGTACAACCGTCTTCTATATCTAGACTAACGAGATCCGTCTGTACAACCGTCTTCTATATCTAGACTAACGAGATCCGTCTGTACAACCGTCTTCTATATGTAGACTAACGAGATCCGTCTGTACAACCGTCTTCTATAACTAGACTAACGAGATCCGTCTGTACAACCGTCTTCTATATCTAGACTAACGAGATCCGTCTGTACAACCGTCTTCTATATCTAGACTAACGAGATCTCTCGTTATACAACCGTCTTCTATATCTAGACTAACGAGATCCGTCTGTACAACCGCCTTCTATATCTAGACTAACGAGATCCGTCTGCACAACCGTCTTCTATATCTAGACTAACGAGATCTCTCGTTATACAACCGTCTTCTATATCTAGACTAACGGGATCCGTCTGTACAACCGTCTTCTATATCTAGACTAACGAGATCCGTCTGTACAACCGTCTTCTATATCTAGACTAATGAGATCCGTCTGTACAACCGTCTTCTATATCTAGACTAACGAGATCCGTCTGTACAACCGCCTTCTATATCTAGACTAACGAGATACGTCGTTGTACAACCATCTTCTATATCTAGACTAACGCGATCCGTCTGTACAACCGTTTTCTATATCGAGACTAACGAGATCCGTCTGTACAACCGTCTTCTATATCTAGACTAACGGGATACGACGTTGGACAAACGTCTTCTATATCTAGACTAACGAGATCCGTCTGTACAACCGTCTTCTATATCTAGACTAACGTGATCCGTCTGTACAACCGTTTTCTATATCTAGACTAACGAGATCCGTCTGAACAACCGTCTTCTATATCTAGACTAACGAGATCCGTCTGTACAACCGTCTTCTATATCTAGACTAACGAGATCCGTCTGTACAACCGTCTTCTATATCTAGACTAACGAGATCTCTCGTTATACAACCGTCTTCTATATCTAGACTAACGGGATACGTCGTTGGACAAACGTCTTCTATATCTAGACTAACGAGATCCGTCTGTACAACCGTCTTCTATATCTAGACTAACGAGATCCGTCTGTACAACCGTCTTCTATATCTAGACTAACGAGATCCGTCTGTACAACCGTCTTCTATATCTAGACTAACGATATCTCTCGTTATACAACCGTCTTCTATATCTAGACTAACGGGATCCGTCTGTACAACCGTCTTCTATATCTAGACTAACGAGGTACGTCGTTGGACAAACGTCTTCAATATCTAGACTAACGAGATCCGTCTGTACAACCGTCTTCTATATCTAGACTAACGAGATCCGTCTGTACAACCGTCTTCTATATCTAGACTAACGAGATCCGTCTGTACAACCGTCTTCTATATCTAGACTAAAGAGATCCGTCGGTACAACCGTCTTCTATATCTAGACTAACGAGATCCGTCTGTACAACCGTCTTCTATATCTAGACTAACGAGATCCGTCTGTACAACCGTCTTCTATATCTAGACTAATGAGATCCGTCTGTACAACCGTCTTCTATATCTAGACTAACGAGACCCGTCTGTACAACCGTCTTCTCTATCTAGACTCACGAGACCCGTCTGTACAACCTTCTTCTATATCTAGACTAACGAGATCCGTCTGTACAACCGTCATCTATATCTAGACTAACGAGACCCGTCTGTACAACCGTCTTCTATATCTAGACTAACGGGATACGTCGTTGGACAACCGTCTTCTATATCTAGACTAACGGGATACGTCGTTGGACAAACGTCTTCTATATCTAGACTAACGAGATCCGTCTGTACAACCGTCTTCTATATCTAGACTAACGAGATCCGTCTGTACAACCGTTTTCTATATCTAGACTAACGAGGTACGTCGTTGGACAAACGTCTTCAATATCTAGACTAACGAGATCCGTCTGTACAACCGTCTTCTATATCTAGACTAACGAGATCTCTCGTTATACAACCGTCTTCTATATCTAGACTAACGAGATCCGTCTGTACAACCGTCTTCTATATCTAGACTAACGAGATCCGTCTGTACAACCGTCTTCTATATCTAGACTAACGAGATCCGTCTGTACAACCGTCTTCTATATCTAGACTAACGAGATCCGTCTGTACAACCGTCTTCTATATCTAGACTAACGAGATCCATCTGTACAACCGTCTTCTATATCTAGACTAATGAGATCCGTCTGTACAACCGTCATCTATATCTAGACTAACGAGACCCGTCTGTGCAACCGTCTTCTATATCTAGACTAACGGGATACGTCGTTGGACAAACGTCTTCTATATCTAGACTAACGAGATCCGTCTGTACAACCGTCTTCTATATCTAGACTAACGGAATACGTCGTTATACAACCGTCTTCTATATCTAGACTAACGGGATACGTCGTTATACAACCGTCTTCTATATCTAGACTAACGAGATCCGTCTGTACAACCGCTTTCTATATCTAGACTAACGAGGTACGTCGTGGGACAAACGTCTTCAATATCTAGACTAACGAGATCCGTCTGTACAACCGTCTTCTATATCTAGACTAACGAGATCCGTCTGTACAACCGTCTTCTATATCTAGACTAACGAGATCCGTCTGTACAACCGTCTTCTATATCTAGACTAACGAGATCCGTCTGTACAACCGTCATCTATATCTAGACTAACGAGACCCGTCTGTACAACCGTCTTCTATATCTAGACTAACGGGATACGTCGTTGGACAAACGTCTTCTATATCTAGACTAACGAGATCCGTCTGTACAACCGTCTTCTATATCTAGACTAACGAGATCTCTCGTTATACAACCGTCTTCTATATCTAGACTAACGAGATCCGTCTGTACAACCGTCTTCTATATCTAGACTAACGAGATCCGTCTGTACAACCGTCTTCTATATCTAGACTAACGAGATCCGTCTGTACAACCGTCTTCTATATCTAGACTAACGAGATCCGTCTGTACAACCGTCTTCTATATCTAGACTAACGAGATCCATCTGTACAACCGTCTTCTATATCTAGACTAATGAGATCCGTCTGTACAACCGTCATCTATATCTAGACTAACGAGACCCGTCTGTACAACCGTCTTCTATATCTAGACTAACGGGATACGTCGTTGGACAAACGTCTTCTATATCTAGACTAACGAGATCCGTCTGTACAACCGTCTTCTATATCTAGACTAACGGAATACGTCGTTATACAACCGTCTTCTATATCTAGACTAACGGGATACGTCGTTATACAACCGTCTTCTATATCTAGACTAACGAGATCCGTCTGTACAACCGTTTTCTATATCTAGACTAACGAGGTACGTCGTGGGACAAACGTCTTCAATATCTAGACTAACGAGATCCGTCTGTACAACCGTCTTCTATATCTAGACTAACGAGATCCGTCTGTACAACCGTCTTCTATATCTAGACTAAAGAGATCCGTCGGTACAACCGTCTTCTATATCTAGACTAACGAGATCCGTCTGTACAACCGTCTTCTATATCTAGACTAACGAGATCCGTCTGTACAACCGTCATCTATATCTAGACTAACGAGACCCGTCTGTACAACCGTCTTCTATATCTAGACTAACGGGATACGTCGTTGGACAAACGTCTTCTATATCTAGACTAACGAGATCCGTCTGTACAACCGTCTTCTATATCTAGACTAACGAGATCCGTCTGTACAACCGTCTTCTATATCTAGACTAACGAGATCCGTCTGTACAACCGTCTTCTATATCTAGACTAACGAGATCCGTCTGTACAACCGTCTTCTATATCTAGACTAACGAGATCCATCTGTACAACCGTCTTCTATATCTAGACTAATGAGATCCGTCTGTACAACCGTCATCTATATCTAGACTAACGAGACCCGTCTGTACAACCGTCTTCTATATCTAGACTAACGGGATACGTCGTTGGACAAACGTCTTCTATATCTAGACTAACGAGATCCGTCTGTACAACCGTCTTCTATATCTAGACTAACGGAATACGTCGTTATACAACCGTCTTCTATATCTAGACTAACGGGATACGTCGTTATACAACCGTCTTCTATATCTAGACTAACGAGATCCGTCTGTACAACCGTTTTCTATATCTAGACTAACGAGGTACGTCGTGGGACAAACGTCTTCAATATCTAGACTAACGAGATCCGTCTGTACAACCGTCTTCTATATCTAGACTAACGAGACCCGTCTGTACAACCGTCTTCTATATCTAGACTAACGGGATCCGTCTGTACAACCGTCTTCTATATCTAGACTAACGAGATCTCTCGTTATACAACCGTCTTCTATATCTAGACTAACGGGATCCGTCTGTACAACCGTCTTCTATATCTAGACTAACGAGATCCGTCTGTACAACCGTCTTCTATATCTAGACTAATGAGATCCGTCTGTACAACCGTCTTCTATATCTAGACTAACGAGATCCGTCTGTACAACCGCCTTCTATATCTAGACTAACGAGATACGTCGTTGTACAACCATCTTCTATATCTAGACTAACGGGATACGTCGTTGGACAAACGTCTTCTATATCTAGACTAACGAGATCCGTCTGTACAACCGTCTTCTATATCTAGACTAACGGAATACGTCGTTATACAACCGTCTTCTATATCTAGACTAACGGGATCCGTCTGTACAACCGTCTTCTATATCTAGACTAACGAGATCCGTCTGTACAACCGTCTTCTATATCTAGACTAATGAGATCCGTCTGTACAACCGTCTTCTATATCTAGACTAACGAGATCCGTCTGTACAACCGTTTTCTATATCTAGACTAACGAGGTACGTCGTTGGACAAACGTCTTCAATATCTAGACTAACGAGATCTCTCGTTATACAACCGTCTTCTATATCTAGACTAATGAGATCCGTCTGTACAACCGTCATCTATATCTAGACTAACGAGACCCGTCTGTACAACCGTCTTCTATATCTAGACTAACGGGATACGTCGTTGGACAAACGTCTTCTATATCTAGACTAACGAGATCCGTCTGTACAACCGTCTTCTATATCTAGACTAACGGAATACGTCGTTATACAACCGTCTTCTATATCTAGACTAACGGGATCCGTCTGTACAACCGTCTTCTATATCTAGACTAAGGAGATCCGTCTGTACAACCGTCATCTATATCTAGACTAACGAGACCCGTCTGTACAACCGTCTTCTATATCTAGACTAACGAGATCTCTCGTTATACAACCGTCTTCTATATCTAGACTAACGAGATCCGTCTGTACAACCGTCTTCTATATCTAGACTAACGAGATCCATCTGTACAACCGTCTTCTATATCTAGACTAAGGAGATCCGTCTGTACAACCGTCATCTATATCTAGACTAACGAGACCCGTCTGTACAACCGTCTTCTATATCTAGACTAACGAGGTACGTCGTTGGACAAACGTCTTCAATATCTAGACTAACGAGATCCGTCTGTACAACCGTCTTCTATATCTAGACTAACGAGATCCGTCTGTACAACCGTCTTCTATATCTAGACTAACGAGATCCGTCTGTACAACCGTCTTCTATATGTAGACTAACGAGATCCGTCTGTACAACCGTCTTCTATAACTAGACTAACGAGATCCGTCTGTACAACCGTCTTCTATATCTAGACTAACGAGATCCGTCTGTACAACCGTCTTCTATATCTAGACTAACGAGATCTCTCGTTATACAACCGTCTTCTATATCTAGACTAACGAGATCCGTCTGTACAACCGCCTTCTATATCTAGACTAACGAGATCCGTCTGCACAACCGTCTTCTATATCTAGACTAACGAGATCTCTCGTTATACAACCGTCTTCTATATCTAGACTAACGGGATCCGTCTGTACAACCGTCTTCTATATCTAGACTAACGAGATCCGTCTGTACAACCGTCTTCTATATCTAGACTAATGAGATCCGTCTGTACAACCGTCTTCTATATCTAGACTAACGAGATCCGTCTGTACAACCGCCTTCTATATCTAGACTAACGAGATACGTCGTTGTACAACCATCTTCTATATCTAGACTAACGCGATCCGTCTGTACAACCGTTTTCTATATCGAGACTAACGAGATCCGTCTGTACAACCGTCTTCTATATCTAGACTAACGAGATCTCTCGTTATACAACCGTCTTCTATATCTAGACTAACGGGATACGTCGTTGGACAAACGTCTTCTATATCTAGACTAACGAGATCCGTCTGAACAACCGTCTTCTATATCTAGACTAACGAGATCCGTCTGTACAACCGTCTTCTATATCTAGACTAACGAGATCCGTCTGTACAACCGTCTTCTATATCTAGACTAACGGGATACGACGTTGGACAAACGTCTTCTATATCTAGACTAACGAGATCCGTCTGTACAACCGTCTTCTATATCTAGACTAACGTGATCCGTCTGTACAACCGTTTTCTATATCTAGACTAACGAGATCCGTCTGAACAACCGTCTTCTATATCTAGACTAACGAGATCCGTCTGTACAACCGTCTTCTATATCTAGACTAACGAGATCCGTCTGTACAACCGTCTTCTATATCTAGACTAACGAGATCTCTCGTTATACAACCGTCTTCTATATCTAGACTAACGGGATACGTCGTTGGACAAACGTCTTCTATATCTAGACTAACGAGATCCGTCTGTACAACCGTCTTCTATATCTAGACTAACGAGATCCGTCTGTACAACCGTCTTCTATATCTAGACTAACGAGATCCGTCTGTACAACCGTCTTCTATATCTAGACTAACGATATCTCTCGTTATACAACCGTCTTCTATATCTAGACTAACGGGATCCGTCTGTACAACCGTCTTCTATATCTAGACTAACGAGGTACGTCGTTGGACAAACGTCTTCAATATCTAGACTAACGAGATCCGTCTGTACAACCGTCTTCTATATCTAGACTAACGAGATCCGTCTGTACAACCGTCTTCTATATCTAGACTAACGAGATCCGTCTGTACAACCGTCTTCTATATGTAGACTAACGAGATCCGTCTGTACAACCGTCTTCTATAACTAGACTAACGAGATCCGTCTGTACAACCGTCTTCTATATCTAGACTAACGAGATCCGTCTGTACAACCGTCTTCTATATCTAGACTAACGAGATCTCTCGTTATACAACCGTCTTCTATATCTAGACTAACGAGATCCGTCTGTACAACCGTCTTCTATATCTAGACTAACGAGATCCGTCTGTACAACCGTCTTCTATATCTAGACTAACGATATCTCTCGTTATACAACCGTCATCTATATCTAGACTAACGAGACCCGTCTGTACAACCGTCTTCTATATCTAGACTAACGAGGTACGTCGTTGGACAAACGTCTTCAATATCTAGACTAACGAGATCCGTCTGTACAACCGTCTTCTATATCTAGACTAACGAGATCCGTCTGTACAACCGTCTTCTATATCTAGACTAACGAGATCCGTCTGTACAACCGTCTTCTATATGTAGACTAACGAGATCCGTCTGTACAACCGTCTTCTATAACTAGACTAACGAGATCCGTCTGTACAACCGTCTTCTATATCTAGACTAACGAGATCCGTCTGTACAACCGTCTTCTATATCTAGACTAACGAGATCTCTCGTTATACAACCGTCTTCTATATCTAGACTAACGAGATCCGTCTGTACAACCGCCTTCTATATCTAGACTAACGAGATCCGTCTGCACAACCGTCTTCTATATCTAGACTAACGAGATCTCTCGTTATACAACCGTCTTCTATATCTAGACTAACGGGATCCGTCTGTACAACCGTCTTCTATATCTAGACTAACGAGATCCGTCTGTACAACCGTCTTCTATATCTAGACTAATGAGATCCGTCTGTACAACCGTCTTCTATATCTAGACTAACGAGATCCGTCTGTACAACCGCCTTCTATATCTAGACTAACGAGATACGTCGTTGTACAACCATCTTCTATATCTAGACTAACGCGATCCGTCTGTACAACCGTTTTCTATATCGAGACTAACGAGATCCGTCTGTACAACCGTCTTCTATATCTAGACTAACGGGATACGACGTTGGACAAACGTCTTCTATATCTAGACTAACGAGATCCGTCTGTACAACCGTCTTCTATATCTAGACTAACGTGATCCGTCTGTACAACCGTTTTCTATATCTAGACTAACGAGATCCGTCTGAACAACCGTCTTCTATATCTAGACTAACGAGATCCGTCTGTACAACCGTCTTCTATATCTAGACTAACGAGATCCGTCTGTACAACCGTCTTCTATATCTAGACTAACGAGATCTCTCGTTATACAACCGTCTTCTATATCTAGACTAACGGGATACGTCGTTGGACAAACGTCTTCTATATCTAGACTAACGAGATCCGTCTGTACAACCGTCTTCTATATCTAGACTAACGAGATCCGTCTGTACAACCGTCTTCTATATCTAGACTAACGAGATCCGTCTGTACAACCGTCTTCTATATCTAGACTAACGATATCTCTCGTTATACAACCGTCTTCTATATCTAGACTAACGGGATCCGTCTGTACAACCGTCTTCTATATCTAGACTAACGAGATCCGTCTGTACAACCGTCTTCTATATCTAGACTAACGAGATCCGTCTGTACAACCGTCTTCTATATCTAGACTAACGAGATCCGTCTGTACAACCGTCTTCTATATCTAGACTAACGAGATCCGTCTGTACAACCGTCTTCTATATCTAGACTAACGAGATCCGTCTGTACAACCGTCTTCTATATCTAGACTAACGAGATCTCTCGTTATACAACCGTCTTCTATATCTAGACTAACGGGATACGTCGTTGGACAACCGTCTTCTATATCTAGACTAAAGAGATCCGTCGGTACAACCGTCTTCTATATCTAGACTAACGAGATCCGTCTGTACAACCGTCTTCTATATCTAGACTAACGAGATCTCTCGTTATACAACCGTCTTCTATATCTAGACTAACGAGATCCGTCTGTACAACCGTCTTCTATATCTAGACTAACGAGATCCGTCTGTACAACCGTCTTCTATATCTAGACTAACGAGATCCGTCTGTACAACCGTCTTCTATATCTAGACTAACGAGATCCGTCTGTACAACCGTCTTCTATATCTAGACTAACGAGATCCATCTGTACAACCGTCTTCTATATCTAGACTAATGAGATCCGTCTGTACAACCGTCATCTATATCTAGACTAACGAGACCCGTCTGTACAACCGTCTTCTATATCTAGACTAACGGGATACGTCGTTGGACAAACGTCTTCTATATCTAGACTAACGAGATCCGTCTGTACAACCGTCTTCTATATCTAGACTAACGGAATACGTCGTTATACAACCGTCTTCTATATCTAGACTAACGGGATACGTCGTTATACAACCGTCTTCTATATCTAGACTAACGAGATCCGTCTGTACAACCGTTTTCTATATCTAGACTAACGAGGTACGTCGTGGGACAAACGTCTTCAATATCTAGACTAACGAGATCCGTCTGTACAACCGTCTTCTATATCTAGACTAACGAGATCCGTCTGTTCAACCGTCTTCTATATCTAGACTAAAGAGATCCGTCGGTACAACCGTCTTCTATATCTAGACTAACGGAATACGTCGTTATACAACCGTCTTCTATATCTAGACTAACGGGATCCGTCTGTACAACCGTCTTCTATATCTAGACTAACGAGATCCGTCTGTACAACCGTCTTCTATATCTAGACTAATGAGATCCGTCTGTACAACCGTCTTCTATATCTAGACTAACGAGACCCGTCTGTACAACCGTCTTCTCTATCTAGACTCACGAGACCCGTCTGTACAACCTTCTTCTATATCTAGACTAACGAGATCCGTCTGTACAACCGTCTTCTATATCTAGACTAAAGAGATCCGTCGGTACAACCGTCTTCTATATCTAGACTAACGAGATCCGTCTGTACAACCGTCTTCTATATCTAGACTAACGAGATCTCTCGTTATACAACCGTCTTCTATATCTAGACTAACGAGATCCGTCTGTACAACCGTCTTCTATATCTAGACTAACGAGATCCGTCTGTACAACCGTCTTCTATATCTAGACTAACGAGATCCGTCTGTACAACCGTCTTCTATATCTAGACTAACGAGATCTCTCGTTATACAACCGTCTTCTATATCTAGACTAACGGGATACGTCGTTGGACAAACGTCTTCTATATCTAGACTAACGAGATCCGTCTGTACAACCGTCTTCTATATCTAGACTAACGAGATCCGTCTGTACAACCGTCATCTATATCTAGACTAACAAGACCCGTCTGTACAACCGTCTTCTATATCTAGACTAACGAGATCCGTCTGAACAACCGTCTTCTATATCTAGACTAACGAGATCCGACTGTACAACCGCCTTCTATATCTAGACCAACGAGATACGTCGTTGTACAACCATCTTCTATATCTAGACTAACGCGATCCGTCTGTACAACCGTTTTCTATATCGAGACTAACGAGATCCGTCTGTACAACCGTCTTCTATATCTAGACTAACGGGATACGACGTTGGACAAACGTCTTCTATATCTAGACTAACGAGATCCGTCTGAACAACCGTCTTCTATATCTAGACTAACGAGATCCGTCTGTACAACCGCCTTCTATATCTAGACTAACGAGATACGTCGTTGTACAACCATCTTCTATATCTAGACTAACGCGATCCGTCTGTACAACCGTCTTCTATATCTAGACTAACGAGATCCGTCTGTACAACCGTCTTCTATATCTAGACTAACGAGATCCGTCTGTACAACCGTCTTCTATATCTAGACTAACGAGATCCGTCTGAACAACCGTCTTCTATATCTAGACTAACGAGATCCGTCTGTACAACCGTCTTCTATATCTAGACTAACGAGATCCGTCTGTACAACCGTCTTCTATATCTAGACTAACAAGATCCGTCTGTACAACCGTCTTCTATATCTAGACTAACGAGATCCGTCTGTACAACCGTCTTCTATATCTAGACTAACGAGATCCGTCTGTACAACCGTCTTCTATATCTAGACTAACGAGATCCGTCTGTACAACCGTCTTCTATATCTAGACTAACGAGATCTCTCGTTATACAACCGTCTTCTATATCTAGACTAACGAGATCCGTCTGTACAACCGCCTTCTATATCTAGACTAACGAGATCCGTCTGCACAACCGTCTTCTATATCTAGACTAACGAGATCTCTCGTTATACAACCGTCTTCTATATCTAGACTAACGGGATCCGTCTGTACAACCGTCTTCTATATCTAGACTAACGAGATCCGTCTGTACAACCGTCTTCTATATCTAGACTAATGAGATCCGTCTGTACAACCGTCTTCTATATCTAGACTAACGAGATCCGTCTGTACAACCGCCTTCTATATCTAGACTAACGAGATACGTCGTTGTACAACCATCTTCTATATCTAGACTAACGCGATCCGTCTGTACAACCGTTTTCTATATCGAGACTAACGAGATCCGTCTGTACAACCGTCTTCTATATCTAGACTAACGAGACCCGTCTGTACAACCGTCTTCTCTATCTAGACTCACGAGACCCGTCTGTACAACCTTCTTCTATATCTAGACTAACGAGATCCGTCTGTACAACCGTCTTCTATATCTAGACTAAAGAGATCCGTCGGTACAACCGTCTTCTATATCTAGACTAACGAGATCCGTCTGTACAACCGTCTTCTATATCTAGACTAACGAGATCTCTCGTTATACAACCGTCTTCTATATCTAGACTAACGAGATCCGTCTGTACAACCGTCTTCTATATCTAGACTAACGAGATCCGTCTGTACAACCGTCTTCTATATCTAGACTAACGAGATCCGTCTGTACAACCGTCTTCTATATCTAGACTAACGAGATCTCTCGTTATACAACCGTCTTCTATATCTAGACTAACGGGATACGTCGTTGGACAAACGTCTTCTATATCTAGACTAACGAGATCCGTCTGTACAACCGTCTTCTATATCTAGACTAACGAGATCCGTCTGTACAACCGTCATCTATATCTAGACTAACAAGACCCGTCTGTACAACCGTCTTCTATATCTAGACTAACGAGATCCGTCTGCACAACCGTCTTCTATATCTAGACTAACGAGATCCGTCTGAACAACCGTCTTCTATATCTAGACTAACGAGATCCGTCTGTACAACCGCCTTCTATATCTAGACCAACGAGATACGTCGTTGTACAACCATCTTCTATATCTAGACTAACGCGATCCGTCTGTACAACCGTTTTCTATATCGAGACTAACGAGATCCGTCTGTACAACCGTCTTCTATATCTAGACTAACGGGATACGACGTTGGACAAACGTCTTCTATATCTAGACTAACGAGATCCGTCTGTACAACCGTCTTCTATATCTAGACTAACGAGATCCGTCTGTACAACCGTCTTCTATATCTAGACTAACGAGATCCGTCTGTACAACCGTCTTCTATATCTAGACTAACGAGATCCATCTGTACAACCGTCTTCTATATCTAGACTAATGAGATCCGTCTGTACAACCGTCTTCTATATCTAGACTAACGAGATCTCTCGTTATACAACCGTCTTCTATATCTAGACTAACGAGATCCGTCTGTACAACCGTCTTCTATATCTAGACTAACGAGATCCGTCTGTACAACCGTCTTCTATATCTAGACTAACGAGATCCGTCTGTACAACCGTCTTCTATATCTAGACTAACGAGATCCGTCTGTACAACCGTCTTCTATATCTAGACTAACGAGATCCATCTGTACAACCGTCTTCTATATCTAGACTAATGAGATCCGTCTGTACAACCGTCATCTATATCTAGACTAACGAGACCCGTCTGTACAACCGTCTTCTATATCTAGACTAACGGGATACGTCGTTGGACAAACGTCTTCTATATCTAGACTAACGAGATCCGTCTGTACAACCGTCTTCTATATCTAGACTAACGGAATACGTCGTTATACAACCGTCTTCTATATCTAGACTAACGGGATACGTCGTTATACAACCGTCTTCTATATCTAGACTAACGAGATCCGTCTGTACAACCGTTTTCTATATCTAGACTAACGAGGTACGTCGTGGGACAAACGTCTTCAATATCTAGACTAACGAGATCCGTCTGTACAACCGTCTTCTATATCTAGACTAACGAGACCCGTCTGTACAACCGTCTTCTATATCTAGACTAACGGGATCCGTCTGTACAACCGTCTTCTATATCTAGACTAACGAGATCTCTCGTTATACAACCGTCTTCTATATCTAGACTAACGAGATCCGTCTGTACAACCGTCTTCTATATCTAGACTAACGAGATCCGTCTGTACAACCGTTTTCTATATCTAGACTAACGAGGTACGTCGTTGGACAAACGTCTTCAATATCTAGACTAACGAGATCTCTCGTTATACAACCGTCTTCTATATCTAGACTAATGAGATCCGACTGTACAACCGTCATCTATATCTAGACTAACGAGACCCGTCTGTACAACCGTCTTCTATATCTAGACTAACGGGATACGTCGTTGGACAAACGTCTTCTATATCTAGACTAACGAGATCCGTCTGTACAACCGTCTTCTATATCTAGACTAACGGAATACGTCGTTATACAACCGTCTTCTATATCTAGACTAACGGGATCCGTCTGTACAACCGTCTTCTATATCTAGACTAAGGAGATCCGTCTGTACAACCGTCATCTATATCTAGACTAACGAGACCCGTCTGTACAACCGTCTTCTATATCTAGACTAACGAGATCTCTCGTTATACAACCGTCTTCTATATCTAGACTAACGAGATCCGTCTGTACAACCGTCTTCTATATCTAGACTAACGAGATCCATCTGTACAACCGTCTTCTATATCTAGACTAAGGAGATCCGTCTGTACAACCGTCATCTATATCTAGACTAACGAGACCCGTCTGTACAACCGTCTTCTATATCTAGACTAACGAGGTACGTCGTTGGACAAACGTCTTCAATATCTAGACTAACGAGATCCGTCTGTACAACCGTCTTCTATATCTAGACTAACGAGATCCGTCTGTACAACCGTCTTCTATATCTAGACTAACGAGATCCGTCTGTACAACCGTCTTCTATATCTAGACTAACGAGATCCGTCTGTACAACCGTCTTCTATAACTAGACTAACGAGATCCGTCTGTACAACCGTCTTCTATATCTAGACTAACGAGATCCGTCTGTACAACCGTCTTCTATATCTAGACTAACGAGATCTCTCGTTATACAACCGTCTTCTATATCTAGACTAACGAGATCCGTCTGTACAACCGCCTTCTATATCTAGACTAACGAGATCCGTCTGCACAACCGTCTTCTATATCTAGACTAACGAGATCTCTCGTTATACAACCGTCTTCTATATCTAGACTAACGGGATCCGTCTGTACAACCGTCTTCTATATCTAGACTAACGAGATCCGTCTGTACAACCGTCTTCTATATCTAGACTAATGAGATCCGTCTGTACAACCGTCTTCTATATCTAGACTAACGAGATCCGTCTGTACAACCGCCTTCTATATCTAGACTAACGAGATACGTCGTTGTACAACCATCTTCTATATCTAGACTAACGCGATCCGTCTGTACAACCGTTTTCTATATCGAGACTAACGAGATCCGTCTGTACAACCGTCTTCTATATCTAGACTAACGGGATACGACGTTGGACAAACGTCTTCTATATCTAGACTAACGAGATCCGTCTGTACAACCGTCTTCTATATCTAGACTAACGTGATCCGTCTGTACAACCGTTTTCTATATCTAGACTAACGAGATCCGTCTGAACAACCGTCTTCTATATCTAGACTAACGAGATCCGTCTGTACAACCGTCTTCTATATCTAGACTAACGAGATCCGTCTGTACAACCGTCTTCTATATCTAGACTAACGAGATCTCTCGTTATACAACCGTCTTCTATATCTAGACTAACGGGATACGTCGTTGGACAAACGTCTTCTATATCTAGACTAACGAGATCCGTCTGTACAACCGTCTTCTATATCTAGACTAACGAGATCCGTCTGTACAACCGTCTTCTATATCTAGACTAACGAGATCCGTCTGTACAACCGTCTTCTATATCTAGACTAACGATATCTCTCGTTATACAACCGTCTTCTATATCTAGACTAACGGGATCCGTCTGTACAACCGTCTTCTATATCTAGACTAACGAGATCCGTCTGTACAACCGTCTTCTATATCTAGACTAACGAGATCCGTCTGTACAACCGTCTTCTATATCTAGACTAACGAGATCCGTCTGTACAACCGTCCTCTATATCTAGACTAACGAGATCCGTCTGTACAACCGTCTTCTATATCTAGACTAACGAGATCTCTCGTTATACAACCGTCTTCTATATCTAGACTAACGAGATCCGTCTGTACAACCGTCTTCTATATCTAGACTAACGAGATCCGTCTGTACAACCGTCTTCTATATCTAGACTAACGAGATCCGTCTGTACAACCGTCTTCTATATCTAGACTAACGAGATCCGTCTGTACAACCGTCTTCTATATCTAGACTAACGAGATCCATCTGTACAACCGTCTTCTATATCTAGACTAATGAGATCCGTCTGTACAACCGTCTTCTATATCTAGACTAACGAGATCCATCTGTACAACCGTCTTCTATATCTAGACTAATGAGATCCGTCTGTACAACCGTCATCTATATCTAGACTAACGAGACCCGTCTGTACAACCGTCTTCTATATCTAGACTAACGGGATACGTCGTTGGACAAACGTCTTCTATATCTAGACTAACGAGATCCGTCTGTACAACCGTCTTCTATATCTAGACTAACGGAATACGTCGTTATACAACCGTCTTCTATATCTAGACTAACGGGATACGTCGTTATACAACCGTCTTCTATATCTAGACTAACGAGATCCGTCTGTACAACCGTTTTCTATATCTAGACTAACGAGGTACGTCGTGGGACAAACGTCTTCAATATCTAGACTAACGAGATCCGTCTGTACAACCGTCTTCTATATCTAGACTAACGAGACCCGTCTGTACAACCGTCTTCTATATCTAGACTAACGGGATCCGTCTGTACAACCGTCTTCTATATCTAGACTAACGAGATCTCTCGTTATACAACCGTCTTCTATATCTAGACTAACGAGATCCGTCTGTACAACCGTCTTCTATATCTAGACTAACGAGATCCGTCTGTACAACCGTTTTCTATATCTAGACTAACGAGGTACGTCGTTGGACAAACGTCTTCAATATCTAGACTAACGAGATCTCTCGTTATACAACCGTCTTCTATATCTAGACTAATGAGATCCGACTGTACAACCGTCATCTATATCTAGACTAACGAGACCCGTCTGTACAACCGTCTTCTATATCTAGACTAACGGGATACGTCGTTGGACAAACGTCTTCTATATCTAGACTAACGAGATCCGTCTGTACAACCGTCTTCTATATCTAGACTAACGGAATACGTCGTTATACAACCGTCTTCTATATCTAGACTAACGGGATCCGTCTGTACAACCGTCTTCTATATCTAGACTAAGGAGATCCGTCTGTACAACCGTCATCTATATCTAGACTAACGAGACCCGTCTGTACAACCGTCTTCTATATCTAGACTAACGAGATCTCTCGTTATACAACCGTCTTCTATATCTAGACTAACGAGATCCGTCTGTACAACCGTCTTCTATATCTAGACTAACGAGATCCATCTGTACAACCGTCTTCTATATCTAGACTAAGGAGATCCGTCTGTACAACCGTCATCTATATCTAGACTAACGAGACCCGTCTGTACAACCGTCTTCTATATCTAGACTAACGAGGTACGTCGTTGGACAAACGTCTTCAATATCTAGACTAACGAGATCCGTCTGTACAACCGTCTTCTATATCTAGACTAACGAGATCCGTCTGTACAACCGTCTTCTATATCTAGACTAACGAGATCCGTCTGTACAACCGTCTTCTATATCTAGACTAACGAGATCCGTCTGTACAACCGTCTTCTATAACTAGACTAACGAGATCCGTCTGTACAACCGTCTTCTATATCTAGACTAACGAGATCCGTCTGTACAACCGTCTTCTATATCTAGACTAACGAGATCTCTCGTTATACAACCGTCTTCTATATCTAGACTAACGAGATCCGTCTGTACAACCGCCTTCTATATCTAGACTAACGAGATCCGTCTGCACAACCGTCTTCTATATCTAGACTAACGAGATCTCTCGTTATACAACCGTCTTCTATATCTAGACTAACGGGATCCGTCTGTACAACCGTCTTCTATATCTAGACTAACGAGATCCGTCTGTACAACCGTCTTCTATATCTAGACTAATGAGATCCGTCTGTACAACCGTCTTCTATATCTAGACTAACGAGATCCGTCTGTACAACCGCCTTCTATATCTAGACTAACGAGATACGTCGTTGTACAACCATCTTCTATATCTAGACTAACGCGATCCGTCTGTACAACCGTTTTCTATATCGAGACTAACGAGATCCGTCTGTACAACCGTCTTCTATATCTAGACTAACGGGATACGACGTTGGACAAACGTCTTCTATATCTAGACTAACGAGATCCGTCTGTACAACCGTCTTCTATATCTAGACTAACGTGATCCGTCTGTACAACCGTTTTCTATATCTAGACTAACGAGATCCGTCTGAACAACCGTCTTCTATATCTAGACTAACGAGATCCGTCTGTACAACCGTCTTCTATATCTAGACTAACGAGATCCGTCTGTACAACCGTCTTCTATATCTAGACTAACGAGATCTCTCGTTATACAACCGTCTTCTATATCTAGACTAACGGGATACGTCGTTGGACAAACGTCTTCTATATCTAGACTAACGAGATCCGTCTGTACAACCGTCTTCTATATCTAGACTAACGAGATCCGTCTGTACAACCGTCTTCTATATCTAGACTAACGAGATCCGTCTGTACAACCGTCTTCTATATCTAGACTAACGATATCTCTCGTTATACAACCGTCTTCTATATCTAGACTAACGGGATCCGCCTGTACAACCGTCTTCTATATCTAGACTAACGAGATCCGTCTGTACAACCGTCTTCTATATCTAGACTAACGAGATCCGTCTGTACAACCGTCTTCTATATCTAGACTAACGAGATCCGTCTGTACAACCGTCCTCTATATCTAGACTAACGAGATCCGTCTGTACAACCGTCTTCTATATCTAGACTAACGAGATCTCTCGTTATACAACCGTCTTCTATATCTAGACTAACGAGATCCGTCTGTACAACCGTCTTCTATATCTAGACTAACGAGATCCGTCTGTACAACCGTCTTCTATATCTAGACTAACGAGATCCGTCTGTACAACCGTCTTCTATATCTAGACTAACGAGATCCGTCTGTACAACCGTCTTCTATATCTAGACTAACGAGATCCATCTGTACAACCGTCTTCTATATCTAGACTAATGAGATCCGTCTGTACAACCGTCATCTATATCTAGACTAACGAGACCCGTCTGTACAACCGTCTTCTATATCTAGACTAACGGGATACGTCGTTGGACAAACGTCTTCTATATCTAGACTAACGAGATCCGTCTGTACAACCGTCTTCTATATCTAGACTAACGGAATACGTCGTTATACAACCGTCTTCTATATCTAGACTAACGGGATACGTCGTTATACAACCGTCTTCTATATCTAGACTAACGAGATCCGTCTGTACAACCGTTTTCTATATCTAGACTAACGAGGTACGTCGTGGGACAAACGTCTTCAATATCTAGACTAACGAGATCCGTCTGTACAACCGTCTTCTATATCTAGACTAACGAGACCCGTCTGTACAACCGTCTTCTATATCTAGACTAACGGGATCCGTCTGTACAACCGTCTTCTATATCTAGACTAACGAGATCTCTCGTTATACAACCGTCTTCTATATCTAGACTAACGAGATCCGTCTGTACAACCGTCTTCTATATCTAGACTAACGAGATCCGTCTGTACAACCGTTTTCTATATCTAGACTAACGAGGTACGTCGTTGGACAAACGTCTTCAATATCTAGACTAACGAGATCTCTCGTTATACAACCGTCTTCTATATCTAGACTAATGAGATCCGTCTGTACAACCGTCATCTATATCTAGACTAACGAGACCCGTCTGTACAACCGTCTTCTATATCTAGACTAACGGGATACGTCGTTGGACAAACGTCTTCTATATCTAGACTAACGAGATCCGTCTGTACAACCGTCTTCTATATCTAGACTAACGGAATACGTCGTTATACAACCGTCTTCTATATCTAGACTAACGGGATCCGTCTGTACAACCGTCTTCTATATCTAGACTAAGGAGATCCGTCTGTACAACCGTCATCTATATCTAGACTAACGAGACCCGTCTGTACAGCCGTCTTCTATATCTAGACTAACGAGATCTCTCGTTATACAACCGTCTTCTATATCTAGACTAACGAGATCCGTCTGTACAACCGTCTTCTATATCTAGACTAACGAGATCCATCTGTACAACCGTCTTCTATATCTAGACTAAGGAGATCCGTCTGTACAACCGTCATCTATATCTAGACTAACGAGACCCGTCTGTACAACCGTCTTCTATATCTAGACTAACGAGGTACGTCGTTGGACAAACGTCTTCAATATCTAGACTAACGAGATCCGTCTGTACAACCGTCGTCTATATCTAGACTAACGAGATCCGTCTGTACAACCGTCTTCTATATCTAGACTAACGAGATCCGTCTGTACAACCGTCTTCTATATCTAGACTAACGAGATCCGTCTGTACAACCGTCTTCTATAACTAGACTAACGAGATCCGTCTGTACAACCGTCTTCTATATCTAGACTAACGAGATCCGTCTGTACAACCGTCTTCTATATCTAGACTAACGAGATCTCTCGTTATACAACCGTCTTCTATATCTAGACTAACGAGATCCGTCTGTACAACCGCCTTCTATATCTAGACTAACGAGATCCGTCTGCACAACCGTCTTCTATATCTAGACTAACGAGATCTCTCGTTATACAACCGTCTTCTATATCTAGACTAACGGGATCCGTCTGTACAACCGTCTTCTATATCTAGACTAACGAGATCCGTCTGTACAACCGTCTTCTATATCTAGACTAATGAGATCCGTCTGTACAACCGTCTTCTATATCTAGACTAACGAGATCCGTCTGTACAACCGCCTTCTATATCTAGACTAACGAGATACGTCGTTGTACAACCATCTTCTATATCTAGACTAACGCGATCCGTCTGTACAACCGTTTTCTATATCGAGACTAACGAGATCCGTCTGTACAACCGTCTTCTATATCTAGACTAACGGGATACGACGTTGGACAAACGTCTTCTATATCTAGACTAACGAGATCCGTCTGTACAACCGTCTTCTATATCTAGACTAACGTGATCCGTCTGTACAACCGTTTTCTATATCTAGACTAACGAGATCCGTCTGAACAACCGTCTTCTATATCTAGACTAACGAGATCCGTCTGTACAACCGTCTTCTATATCTAGACTAACGAGATCCGTCTGTACAACCGTCTTCTATATCTAGACTAACGAGATCTCTCGTTATACAACCGTCTTCTATATCTAGACTAACGGGATACGTCGTTGGACAAACGTCTTCTATATCTAGACTAACGAGATCCGTCTGTACAACCGTCTTCTATATCTAGACTAACGAGATCCGTCTGTACAACCGTCTTCTATATCTAGACTAACGAGATCCGTCTGTACAACCGTCTTCTATATCTAGACTAACGATATCTCTCGTTATACAACCGTCTTCTATATCTAGACTAACGGGATCCGTCTGTACAACCGTCTTCTATATCTAGACTAACGAGATCCGTCTGTACAACCGTCTTCTATATCTAGACTAACGAGATCCGTCTGTACAACCGTCTTCTATATCTAGACTAACGAGATCCGTCTGTACAACCGTCTTCTATATCTAGACTAACGAGATCCGTCCGTACAACCGTCTTCTATATCTAGACTAACGAGATCCGTCTGTACAACCGTCTTCTATATCTAGACTAACGAGATCTCTCGTTATACAACCGTCTTCTACATCTAGACTAACGGGATACGTCGTTGGACAAACGTCTTCTATATCTAGACTAACGAGATCCGTCTGTACAACCGTCTTCTATATCTAGACTAACGAGATCCGTCTGTACAACCGTCTTCTATATCTAGACTAACGAGATCTCTCGTTATACAACCGTCTTCTATATCTAGACTAACGGGATACGTCGTTGGACAAACGTCTTCTATATCTAGACTAACGAGATCCGTCTGTACAACCGTCTTCTATATCTAGACTAACGAGATCCGTCTGTACAACCGTCTTCTATATCTAGACTAACGAGATCCGTCTGTACAACCGTCTTCTATATCTAGACTAACGAGATCCGTCTGTACAACCGTCTTCTATATCTAGACTAACGAGATCCGTCTGTACAACCGTCTTCTATAACTAGACTAACGAGATCCGTCTGTACAACCGTCTTCTATATCTAGACTAACGAGATCCGTCTGTACAACCGTCTTCTATATCTAGACTAACGAGATCTCTCGTTATACAACCGTCTTCTATATCTAGACTAACGAGATCCGTCTGTACAACCGTCTTCTATATCTAGACTAACGGGATACGACGTTGGACAAACGTCTTCTATATCTAGACTAACGAGATCCGTCTGTACAACCGTCTTCTATATCTAGACTAACGTGATCCGTCTGTACAACCGCCTTCTATATCTAGACTAACGAGATACGTCGTTGTACAACCATCTTCTATATCTAGACTAACGCGATCCGTCTGTACAACCGTCTTCTATATCTAGACTAACGAGATCTCTCGTTATACAACCGTCTTCTATATCTAGACTAACGAGATCCGTCTGTACAACCGTCTTCTATATCTAGACTAACGTGATCCGTCTGTACAACCGTTTTCTATATCTAGACTAACGAGATCCGTCTGAACAACCGTCTTCTATATCTAGACTAACGAGATCCGTCTGTACAACCGTCTTCTATATCTAGACTAACGGGATACGTCGTTGGACAAACGTCTTCTATATCTAGACTAACGAGATCTCTCGTTATACAACCGTCTTCTATATCTAGACTAACGAGATCCATCTGTACAACCGTCTTCTATATCTAGACTAAGGAGATCCGTCTGTACAACCGTCTTCTATATCTAGACTAACGAGATCCGTCTGTACAACCGTCTTCTATATCTAGACTAACGAGATCCGTCTGTACAACCGTCTTCTATATCTAGACTAACGATATCTCTCGTTATACAACCGTCTTCTATATCTAGACTAACGGGATCCGTCTGTACAACCGTCTTCTATATCTAGACTAACGAGATCCGTCTGTACAACCGTCTTCTATATCTAGACTAACGAGATCCGTCTGTACAACCGTCTTCTATATCTAGACTAACGAGATCCGTCTGTACAACCGTCTTCTATATCTAGACTAACGAGATCCGTCTGTACAACCGTCTTCTATATCTAGACTAACGAGATCCGTCTGTACAACCGTCTTCTATATCTAGACTAACGAGATCTCTCGTTATACAACCGTCTTCTATATCTAGACTAACGGGATCCGTCTGTACAACCGTCTTCTATATCTAGACTAACGAGATCCGTCTGTACAACCGTCTTCTATATCTAGACTAATGAGATCCGTCTGTACAACCGTCTTCTATATCTAGACTAACGAGATCCGTCTGTACAACCGCCTTCTATATCTAGACTAACGAGATACGTCGTTGTACAACCATCTTCTATATCTAGACTAACGCGATCCGTCTGTACAACCGTTTTCTATATCGAGACTAACGAGATCCGTCTGTACAACCGTCTTCTATATCTAGACTAACGGGATACGACGTTGGACAAACGTCTTCTATATCTAGACTAACGAGATCCGTCTGTACAACCGTCTTCTATATCTAGACTAACGTGATCCGTCTGTACAACCGTTTTCTATATCTAGACTAACGAGATCCGTCTGAACAACCGTCTTCTATATCTAGACTAACGAGATCCGTCTGTACAACCGTCTTCTATATCTAGACTAACGGGATACGTCGTTGGACAAACGTCTTCTATATCTAGACTAACGAGATCTCTCGTTATACAACCGTCTTCTATATCTAGACTAACGAGATCCATCTGTACAACCGTCTTCTATATCTAGACTAAGGAGATCCGTCTGTACAACCGTCTTCTATATCTAGACTAACGAGATCCGTCTGTACAACCGTCTTCTATATCTAGACTAACGAGATCCGTCTGTACAACCGTCTTCTATATCTAGACTAACGATATCTCTCGTTATACAACCGTCTTCTATATCTAGACTAACGGGATCCGTCTGTACAACCGTCTTCTATATCTAGACTAACGAGATCCGTCTGTACAACCGTCTTCTATATCTAGACTAACGAGATCCGTCTGTACAACCGTCTTCTATATCTAGACTAACGAGATCCGTCTGTACAACCGTCTTCTATATCTAGACTAACGAGATCCGTCTGTACAACCGTCTTCTATATCTAGACTAACGAGATCCGTCTGTACAACCGTCTTCTATATCTAGACTAACGAGATCTCTCGTTATACAACCGTCTTCTATATCTAGACTAACGGGATACGTCGTTGGACAAACGTCTTCTATATCTAGACTAACGAGACCCGTCTGTACAACCGTCTTCTCTATCTAGACTCACGAGACCCGTCTGTACAACCTTCTTCTATATCTAGACTAACGAGATCCGTCTGTACAACCGTCTTCTATATCTAGACTAAAGAGATCCGTCGGTACAACCGTCTTCTATATCTAGACTAACGAGATCCGTCTGTACAACCGTCTTCTATATCTAGACTAACGAGATCTCTCGTTATACAACCGTCTTCTATATCTAGACTAACGGGATACGTCGTTGGACAAACGTCTTCTATATCTAGACTAACGAGATCCGTCTGTACAACCGTCTTCTATATCTAGACTAACGAGATCCGTCTGTACAACCGTCATCTATATCTAGACTAACAAGACCCGTCTGTACAACCGTCTTCTATATCTAGACTAACGAGATCCGTCTGCACAACCGTCTTCTATATCTAGACTAACGAGATCCGTCTGAATAACCGTCTTCTATATCTAGACTAACGAGATCCGTCTGTACAACCGCCTTCTATATCTAGACCAACGAGATACGTCGTTGTACAACCATCTTCTATATCTAGACTAACGCGATCCGTCTGTACAACCGTTTTCTATATCGAGACTAACGAGATCCGTCTGTACAACCGTCTTCTATATCTAGACTAACGAGATCCGTCTGTACAACCGTCTTCTATATCTAGACTAACGGGATCCGTCTGAACAACCGTCTTCTATATCTAGACTAACGAGATCCGTCTGTACAACCGTCTTCTATATCTAGACTAACGAGATCCGTCTGTACAACCGTCTTCTATATCTGGACTAACAAGATCCGTCTGTACAACCGTCTTCTATATCTAGACTAACGAGATCCGTCTGTACAACCGTCTTCTATATCTAGACTAACGAGATCCGTCTGTACAACCGTCTTCTATATCTAGACTAACGAGATCTCTCGTTATACAACCGTCTTCTATATCTAGACTAACGGGATACGTCGTTGGACAAACGTCTTCTATATCTAGACTAACGAGATCCGTCTGTACAACCGTCTTCTATATCTAGACTAACGAGATCCGTCTGTACAACCGTCTTCTATATCTAGACTAACGATATCTCTCGTTATACAAGCGTCTTCTATATCTAGACTAACGGGATCCGTCTGTACAACCGTCTTCTATATCTAGACTAACGAGATCTCTCGTTATACAACCGTCTTCTATATCTAGACTAACGAGATCCGTCTGTACAACCGCCTTCTATATCTAGACTAACGAGATCCATCTGTATAACCGTCTTCTATATCTAGACTAAGGAGATCCGTCTGTACAACCGTCTTCTATATCTAGACTAACGAGACCCGTCTGTACAACCGTCTTCTCTATCTAGACTCACGAGACCCGTCTGTACAACCTTCTTCTATATCTAGACTAACGAGATCCGTCTGTACAACCGTCTTCTATATCTAGACTAACGAGATCCGTCTGTACAACCGTCTTCTATATCTAGACTAAAGAGATCCGTCGGTACAACCGTCTTCTATATCTAGACTAACGAGATCCGTCTGTACAACCGTCTTCTATATCTAGACTAACGAGATCCGTCTGTACAACCGTCTTCTATATCTAGACTAATGAGATCCGTCTGTACAACCGTCTTCTATATCTAGACTAACGAGACCCGTCTGTACAACCGTCTTCTCTATCTAGACTCACGAGACCCGTCTGTACAACCTTCTTCTATATCTAGACTAACGAGATCCGTCTGTACAACCGTCATCTATATCTAGACTAACGAGACCCGTCTGTACAACCGTCTTCTATATCTAGACTAACGGGATACGTCGTTGGACAACCGTCTTCTATATCTAGACTAACGGGATACGTCGTTGGACAAACGTCTTCTATATCTAGACTAACGGGATCCGTCTGTACAACCGTCTTCTATATCTAGACTAACGAGATCTCTCGTTATACAACCGTCTTCTATATCTAGACTAACGAGATCCGTCTGTACAACCGCCTTCTATATCTAGACTAACGAGATCCATCTGTATAACCGTCTTCTATATCTAGACTAAGGAGATCCGTCTGTACAACCGTCTTCTATATCTAGACTAACGAGACCCGTCTGTACAACCGTCTTCTCTATCTAGACTCACGAGACCCGTCTGTACAACCTTCTTCTATATCTAGACTAACGAGATCCGTCTGTACAACCGTCTTCTATATCTAGACTAACGAGATCCGTCTGTACAACCGTCTTCTATATCTAGACTAAAGAGATCCGTCGGTACAACCGTCTTCTATATCTAGACTAACGAGATCCGTCTGTACAACCGTCTTCTATATCTAGACTAACGAGATCCGTCTGTACAACCGTCTTCAATATCTAGACTAACGAGATCCGTCTGTACAACCGTCTTCTATATCTAGACTAACGGGATCCGTCTGTACAACCGTCTTCTATATCTAGACTAACGAGATCCGTCTGTACAACCGTCTTCTATATCTAGACTAATGAGATCCGTCTGTACAACCGTCTTCTATATCTAGACTAACGAGACCCGTCTGTACAACCGTCTTCTCTATCTAGACTCACGAGACCCGTCTGTACAACCTTCTTCTATATCTAGACTAACGAGATCCGTCTGTACAACCGTCTTCTATATCTAGACTAAAGAGATCCGTCGGTACAACCGTCTTCTATATCTAGACTAACGAGATCCGTCTGTACAACCGTCTTCTATATCTAGACTAACGAGATCTCTCGTTATACAACCGTCTTCTATATCTAGACTAACGAGATCCGTCTGTACAACCGTCTTCTATATCTAGACTAACGAGATCCGTCTGTACAACCGTCTTCTATATCTAGACTAACGAGATCCGTCTGTACAACCGTCTTCTATATCTAGACTAACGAGATCCGTCTGTACAACCGTCTTCTATATCTAGACTAACGAGATCCATCTGTACAACCGTCTTCTATATCTAGACTAATGAGATCCGTCTGTACAACCGTCATCTATATCTAGACTAACGAGACCCGTCTGTACAACCGTCTTCTATATCTAGACTAACGGGATACGTCGTTGGACAAACGTCTTCTATATCTAGACTAACGAGATCCGTCTGTACAACCGTCTTCTATATCTAGACTAACGAGATCCGTCTGTACAACCGTCTTCTATATCTAGACTAACGAGATCCGTCTGTACAACCGTCTTCTATATCTAGACTAACGAGATCCGTCTGTACAACCGTCTTCTATATCTAGACTAACGGAATACGTCGTTATACAACCGTCTTCTATATCTAGACTAACGGGATACGTCGTTATACAACCGTCTTCTATATCTAGACTAACGAGATCCGTCTGTACAACCGTTTTCTATATCTAGACTAACGAGGTACGTCGTGGGACAAACGTCTTCAATATCTAGACTAACGAGATCCGTCTGTACAACCGTCTTCTATATCTAGACTAACGAGACCCGTCTGTACAACCGTCTTCTATATCTAGACTAACGGGATCCGTCTGTACAACCGTCTTCTATATCTAGACTAACGAGATCTCTCGTTATACAACCGTCTTCTATATCTAGACTAACGAGATCCGTCTGTACAACCGTCTTCTATATCTAGACTAACGAGATCCGTCTGTACAACCGTTTTCTATATCTAGACTAACGAGGTACGTCGTTGGACAAACGTCTTCAATATCTAGACTAACGAGATCCGTCTGTACAACCGTCTTCTATATCTAGACTACCGGGATCCGTCTGTACAACCGTCTTCTATATCTAGACTAACGAGATCCGTCTGTACAACCGTCTTCTATATCTAGACTAATGAGATCCGTCTGTACAACCGTCTTCTATATCTAGACTAACGAGATCCGTCTGTACAACCGTCTTCTATATCTAGACTAACGAGATCTCTCGTTATACAACCGTCTTCTATATCTAGACTAACGAGATCCGTCTGTACAACCGTCTTCTATATCTAGACTAACGAGATCCGTCTGTACAACCGTCTTCTATATCTAGACTAACGAGATCTCTCGTTATACAACCGTCTTCTATATCTAGACTAACGGGATACGTCGTTGGACAAACGTCTTCTATATCTAGACTAACGAGATCCGTCTGTACAACCGTCTTCTATAACTAGACTAACGAGATCCGTCTGTACAACCGTCTTCTATATCTAGACTAACGATATCTCTCGTTATACAACCGTCTTCTATATCTAGACAAACGGGATCCGTCTGTACAACCGTCTTCTATATCTAGACTAACGAGATCTCTCGTTATACAACCGTCTTCTATATCTAGACTAACGAGATCCGTCTGTACAACCGTCTTCTATATCTAGACTAACGAGATCCATCTGTACAACCGTCTTCTATATCTAGACTAAGGAGATCCGTCTGTACAACCGTCATCTATATCTAGACTAACGAGACCCGTCTGTACAACCGTCTTCTATATCTAGACTAACGAGGTACGTCGTTGGACAAACGTCTTCAATATCTAGACTAACGAGATCCGTCTGTACAACCGTCTTCTATATCTAGACTAACGAGATCCGTCTGTACAACCGTCTTCTATATCTAGACTAACGAGATCCGTCTGTACAACCGTCTTCTATATCTAGACTAACGAGATCCGTCTGTACAACCGTCTTCTATATCTAGACTAACGATATCTCTCGTTATACAACCGTCTTCTATATCTAGACTAACGGGATCCGTCTGTACAACCGTCTTCTATATCTAGACTAACGAGATCTCTCGTTATACAACCGTCTTCTATATCTAGACTAACGAGATCCGTCTGTACAACCGCCTTCTATATCTAGACTAACGAGATCCATCTGTACAACCGTCTTCTATATCTAGACTAAGGAGATCCGTCTGTACAACCGTCTTCTATATCTAGACTAACGAGACCCGTCTGTACAACCGTCTTCTCTATCTAGACTCACGAGACCCGTCTGTACAACCTTCTTCTATATCTAGACTAACGAGATCCGTCTGTACAACCGTCTTCTATATCTAGACTAACGAGATCCGTCTGTACAACCGTCTTCTATATCTAGACTAACGAGATCCGTCTGTACAACCGTCTTCTATATCTAGACTAATGAGATCCGTCTGTACAACCGTCTTCTATATCTAGACTAACGAGATCCGTCTGTACAACCGCCTTGTATATCTAGACTAACGAGATACGTCGTTGTACAACCATCTTCTATATCTAGACTAACGCGATCCGTCTGTACAACCGTCTTCTATATCTAGACTAACGAGATCCGTCTGTACAACCGTTTTCTATATCTAGACTAACGAGATCCGTCTGAACAACCGTCTTCTATATCTAGACTAACGAGATCCGTCTGTACAACCGTCTTCTATATCTAGACTAAAGATATCTCTCGTTATACAACCGTCTTCTATATCTAGACTAACGGGATCCGTCTGTACAACCGTCTTCTATATCTAGACTAACGAGATCTCTCGTTATACAACCGTCTTCTATATCTAGACTAACGGGATACGTCGTTGGACAAACGTCTTCTATATCTAGACTAACGAGATCCGTCTGTACAACCGTCTTCTATATCTAGACTAACGAGATCTCTCGTTATACAACCGTCTTCTATATCTAGACTAACGAGATCCATCTGTACAACCGTCTTCTATATCTAGACTAAGGAGATCCGTCTGTACAACCGTCATCTATATCTAGACTAACGAGACCCGTCTGTACAACCGTCTTCTATATCTAGACTAACGAGATCCGTCTGCACAACCGTCTTCTATATCTAGACTAACGAGATCCGTCTGAACAACCGTCTTCTATATCTAGACTAACGAGATCCGTCTGAACAACCGTCTTCTATATCTAGACTAACGAGATCCGTCTGTACAACCGCCTTCTATATCTAGACTAACGAGATACGTCGTTGTACAACCATCTTCTATATCTAGACTAACGCGATCCGTCTGTACAACCGTCTTCTATATCTAGACTAACGAGATCCGTCTGTACAACCGTCTTCTATATCTAGACTAACGAGATCCGTCTGTACAACCGTCTTCTATATCTAGACTAACGAGATCCGTCTGTACAACCGTCTTCTATATCTAGACTAACGATATCTCTCGTTATACAACCGTCTTCTATATCTAGACTAACGGGATCCGTCTGTACAACCGTCTTCTATATCTAGACTAACGAGATCTCTCGTTATACAACCGTCTTCTATATCTAGACTAACGAGATCCGTCTGTACAACCGCCTTCTATATCTAGACTAACGAGATCCATCTGTACAACCGTCTTCTATATCTAGACTAAGGAGATCCGTCTGTACAACCGTCATCTATATCTAGACTAACGAGACCCGTCTGTACAACCGTCTTCTATATCTAGACTAACGAGATCCATCTGTACAACCGTCTTCTATATCTAGACTAATGAGATCCGTCTGTACAACCGTCATCTATATCTAGACTAACGAGACCCGTCTGTACAACCGTCTTCTATATCTAGACTAACGAGATCTCTCGTTATACAACCCTCTTCTATATCTAGACTAACGAGATCCGTCTGTACAACCGTCTTCTATATCTAGACTAACGAGATGCGTCTGTACAACCGTCTTCTATATCTAGACTAACGAGATCCGTCTGTACAACCGTCTTCTATATCTAGACTAACGAGATCCGTCTGTACAACCGTCTTCTATATCTAGACTAACGAGATCCATCTGTACAACCGTCTTCTATATCTAGACTAATGAGATCCGTCTGTACAACCGTCATCTATATCTAGACTAACGAGACCCGTCTGTACAACCGTCTTCTATATCTAGACTAACGGGATACGGCGTTGGACAAACGTCTTCTATATCTAGACTAACGAGATCCGTCTGTACAACCGTCTTCTATATCTAGACTAACGAGATCCGTCTGTACAACCGTCTCCTATATCTAGACTAACGAGATCCGTCTGTACAACCGTCTTCTATATCTAGACTAACGAGATCCGTCTGTACAACCGTCTTCTATAACTAGACTAACGAGATCCGTCTGTACAACCGTCTTCTATATCTAGACTAACGAGATCCGTCTGTACAACCGTCTTCTATATCTAGACTAACGAGATCTCTCGTTATACAACCGTCTTCTATATCTAGACTAACGAGATCCGTCTGTACAACCGTCTTTTATATCTAGACTAACGAGATCCGTCTGTACAACCGCCTTCTATATCTAGACTAACGAGATACGTCGTTGTACAACCGTCTTCTATATCTAGACTAACGAGATCCGTCTGAACAACCGTCTTCTATATCTAGACTAACGAGATCCGTCTGTACAACCGCCTTCTATATCTAGACTAACGAGATACGTCGTTGTACAACCATCTTCTATATCTAGACTAACGCGATCCGTCTGTACAACCGTTTTCTATATCGAGACTAACGAGATCCGTCTGTACAACCGTCTTCTATATCTAGACTAACGGGATACGACGTCGGACAAACGTCTTCTATATCTAGACTAACGAGATCCGTCTGTACAACCGTCTTCTATATCTAGACTAACGAGATCCGTCTGTACAACCGTTTTCTATATCTAGACTAACGAGATCCGTCTGTACAACCGTCTTCTATATCTAGACTAACGAGATCCATCTGTACAACCGTCTTCTATATCTAGACTAACGAGATCCGTCTGTACAACCGTCTTCTTTATCTAGACTAACGAGATCCGTCTGTACAACCGTCTTCTATATCTAGACTAACGAGATCCGTCTGTACAACCGTCTTCTATATCTAGACTAACGAGATCCGTCTGTACAACCGTCTTCTATATCTAGACTAACGAGATCTCTCGTTATACAACCGTCTTCTATATCTAGACTAACGGGATACGTCGTTGGACAAACGTCTTCTATATCTAGACTAACGAGATCCGTCTGTACAACCGTCTTCTATATCTAGACTAACGAGATCCGTCTGTACAACCGTCTTCTATATCTAGACTAACGATATCTCTCGTTATACAACCGTCTTCTATATCTAGACTAACGATATCTCTCGTTATACAACCGTCTTCTATATCTAGACTAACGGGATCCGTCTGTACAACCGTCTTCTATATCTAGACTAACGAGATCTCTCGTTATACAACCGTCTTCTATATCTAGACTAACGAGATCCATCTGTACAACCGTCTTCTATATCTAGACTAAGGAGATCCGTCTGTACAACCGTCATCTATATCTAGACTAACGAGACCCGTCTGTACAACCGTCTTCTATATCTAGACTAACGAGATCCGTCTGCACAACCGTCTTCTATATCTAGACTAACGAGATCCGTCTGAACAACCGTCTTCTATATCTAGACTAACGAGATCCGTCTGTACAACCGCCTTCTATATCTAGACTAACGAGATACGTCGTTGTACAACCATCTTCTATATCTAGACTAACGCGATCCGTCTGTACAACCGTCTTCTATATCTAGACTAACGAGATCCATCTGTACAACCGTCTTCTATATCAGGACTAAGGAGATCCGTCTGTACAACCGTCTTCTATATCTAGACTAACGAGATCCGTCTGTACAACCGTCTTCTATATCTAGACTAACGAGATCCGTCTGTACAACCGTTTTCTATATCTAGACTAACGAGGTACGTCGTTGGACAAACGTCTTCAATATCTAGACTAACGAGATCCGTCTGTACAACCGTCTTCTATATCTAGACTAACGGGATCCGTCTGTACAACCGTCTTCTATATCTAGACTAACGAGATCCGTCTGTACAACCGTTTTCTATATCTAGACTAACGAGGTACGTCGTTGGACAAACGTCTTCAATATCTAGACTAACGAGATCCGTCTGTACAACCGTCTTCTATATCTAGACTAACGAGATCCGTCTGTACAACCGTCTTCTATATCTAGACTAACGAGATCCGTCTGTACAACCGTCTTCTATAACTAGACTAACGAGATCCGTCTGTACAACCGTCTTCTATATCTAGACTAACGAGATCCGTCTGTACAACCGTCTTCTATATCTAGACTAACGAGATCACTCGTTATACAACCGTCTTCTATATCTAGACTAACGAGATCCGTCTGTACAACCGTCTTCTATATCTAGACTAAAGAGATCCGTCGGTACAACCGTCTTCTATATCTAGACTAACGAGATCCGTCTGTACAACCGTCTTCTATATCTAGACTAACGAGATCTCTCGTTATACAACCGTCTTCTATATCTAGACTAACGAGATCCGTCTGTACAACCGTCTTCTATATCTAGACTAACGAGATCCGTCTGTACAACCGTCTTCTATATCTAGACTAACGAGATCCGTCTGTACAACCGTCTTCTATATCTAGACTAACGAGATCCGTCTGTACAACCGTCTTCTATATCTAGACTAACGAGATCCATCTGTACAACCGTCTTCTATATCTAGACTAATGAGATCCGTCTGTACAACCGTCATCTATATCTAGACTAACGAGACCCGCCTGTACAACCGTCTTCTATATCTAGACTAACGGGATACGTCGTTGGACAAACGTCTTCTATATCTAGACTAACGAGATCCGTCTGTACAACCGTCTTCTATATCTAGACTAACGAGATCCGTCTGTACAACCGTCTTCTATATCTAGACTAACGAGATCCGTCTGTACAACCGTCTTCTATATCTAGACTAACGAGATCCGTCTATACAACCGTCTTCTATATCTAGACTAACGGGATACGTCGTTATACAACCGTCTTCTATATCTAGACTAACGGGATACGTCGTTATACAACCGTCTTCTATATCTAGACTAACGAGATCCGTCTGTACAACCGTTTTCTATATCTAGACTAACGAGGTACGTCGTTGGACAACCGTCTTCTATATCTAGACTAACGAGATCCGTCTGTACAACCGTCTTCTATATCTAGACTAACGAGATCCGTCTGTACAACCGTCTTCTATATCTAGACTAACGAGATCTCTCGTTATACAACCGTCTTCTATATCTAGACTAACGGGATACGTCGTTGGACAAACGTCTTCTATATCTAGACTAACGAGATCCGTCTGTACAACCGTCTTCTATATCTAGACTAACGAGATCCGTCTGTACAACCGTCTTCTATATCTAGACTAACGAGATCCGCCTGTACAACCGTCTTCTATATCTAGACTAACGATATCTCTCGTTATACAACCGTCTTCTATATCTAGACTAACGGGATCCGTCTGTACAACCGTCTTCTATATCTAGACTAACGAGATCTCTCGTTATACAACCGTCCTCTATATCTAGACTAACGAGATCCGTCTGTACAACCGTCTTCTATATCTAGACTAACGAGATCCATCTGTACAACCGTCTTCTATATCTAGACTAAGGAGATCCGTCTGTACAACCGTCATCTATATCTAGACTAACGAGACCCGTCTGTACAACCGTCTTCTATATCTAGACTAACGAGATCCGTCTGTACAACCGTCTTCTATATCTAGACTAACGAGATCCGTCTGTACAACCGTCTTCTATATCTAGACTAACGAGATCTCTCGTTATACAACCGTCTTCTATATCTAGACTAACGAGATCCGTCTGTACAACCGTTTTCTATATCTAGACTAACGAGGTACGTCGTTGGACAAACGTCTTCAATATCTAGACTAACGAGATCCGTCTGTACAACCGTCTTCTATATCTAGACTAACAAGATCCGTCTGTACAACCGTCTTCTATATCTAGACTAACGAGATCCGTCTGTACAACCGTC
This sequence comes from Andrena bicolor, assembly GCA_960531205.1. Classification (NCBI taxonomy): domain Eukaryota; kingdom Metazoa; phylum Arthropoda; class Insecta; order Hymenoptera; family Andrenidae; genus Andrena; species Andrena bicolor. The sequence continues at coordinate 1,102,416 of CAUIJW010000096.1, forward strand.
TTCTATATCTAGACTAACGAGATCCGTCTGTACAACCGTCTTCTATAACTAGACTAACGAGATCCGTCTGTACAACCGTCTTCTATATCTAGACTAACGAGATCCGTCTGTACAACCGTCTTCTATATCTAGACTAACGAGATCTCTCGTTATACAACCGTCTTCTATATCTAGACTAACGAGATCCGTCTGTACAACCGCCTTCTATATCTAGACTAACGAGATCCGTCTGCACAACCGTCTTCTATATCTAGACTAACGAGATCCGTCTGTACAACCGTCTTTTATATCTAGACTAACGAGATCCGTCTGCACAACCGCCTTCTATATCTAGACTAACGAGATCCGTCTGCACAACCGTCTTCTATATCTAGACTAACGAGATCCGTCTGTACAACCGTCTTTTATATCTAGACTAACGAGATCCGTCTGCACAACCGTCTTCTATATCTAGACTAACGAGATCCGTCTGTACAACCGTCTTCTATATCTAGACTAACGAGATCCGCCTGTACAACCGTCTTCTATATCTAGACTAACGATATCTCTCGTTATACAACCGTCTTCTATATCTAGACTAACGGGATCCGTCTGTACAACCGTCTTCTATATCTAGACTAACGAGATCTCTCGTTATACAACCGTCTTCTATATCTAGACTAACGAGATCCGTCTGTACAACCGTCTTCTATATCTAGACTAACGAGATCCATCTGTACAACCGTCTTCTATATCTAGACTAAGGAGATCCGTCTGTACAACCGTCATCTATATCTAGACTAACGAGACCCGTCTGTACAACCGTCTTCTATATCTAGACTAACGAGATCCGTCTGTACAACCGTCTTCTATATCTAGACTAACGAGATCCGTCTGTACAACCGTCTTCTATATCTAGACTAACGAGATCCATCTGTACAACCGTCTTCTATATCTAGACTAAGGAGATCCGTCTGTACAACCGTCATCTATATCTAGACTAACGAGACCCGTCTGTACAACCGTCTTCTATATCTAGACTAACGAGATCCGTCTGTACAACCGTCTTCTATATCTAGACTAACGAGATCCGTCTGTACAACCGTCTTCTATATCTAGACTAACGGGATCCGTCTGTACAACCGTCTTCTATATCTAGACTAACGAGATCCGTCTGTACAACCGTCTTCTATATCTAGACTAATGAGATCCGTCTGTACAACCGTCTTCTATATCTAGACTAACGAGATCCGTCTGCACAACCGTCTTCAATATCTAGACTAACGAGATCCGTCTGTACAACCGTCTTCTATATCTAGACTAACGGGATCCGTCTGTACAACCGTCTTTTATATCTAGACTAACGAGATCCGTCTGCATAACTGTCTTCTATACCTAGACTAACGAGATCCGTCTGAACAACCGTCTTCTATATCTAGACTATCGAGATCCGTCTGTACAACCGCCTTCTATATCTAGACTAACGAGATACGTCGTTGTACAACCATCTTCTATATCTAGACTAACGCGATCCGTCTGTACAACCGTTTTCTATATCGAGACTAACGAGATCCGTCTGTACAACCGTCTTCTATATCTAGACTAACGGGATACGACGTTGGACAAACGTCTTCTATATCTAGACTAACGAGATCCGTCTGTACAACCGTCTTCTATATCTAGACTAACGAGATCTGTCTGTACAACCGTTTTCTATATCTAGACTAACGAGATCCGTCTGTACAACCGTCTTCTATATCTAGACTAACGAGATCCATCTGTACAACCGTCTTCTATATCTAGACTAACGAGATCCGTCTGTACAACCGTCTTCTATATCTAGACTAACGAGATCCGTCTGTACAACCGTCTTCTATATCTAGACTAACGAGATCCGTCTGTACAACCGTCTTCTATATCTAGACTAACGAGATCCGTCTGTACAACCGTCTTCTATATCTAGACTAACGAGATCTCTCGTTATACAACCGTCTTCTATATCTAGACTAACGGGATACGTCGTTGGACAAACGTCTTCTATATCTAGACTAACGAGATCCGTCTGTACAACCGTCTTCTATATCTAGACTAACGAGATCCGTCTGTACAACCGTCTTCTATATCTAGACTAACGAGATCTCTCGTTATACAACCGTCTTCTATATCTAGACTAACGGGATACGTCGTTGGACAAACGTCTTCTATATCTAGACTAACGAGATCCGTCTGTACAACCGTCTTCTATATCTAGACTAACGAGATCCGTCTGTACAACCGTCTTCTATATCTAGACTAACGATATCTCTCGTTATACAACCGTCTTCTATATCTAGACTAACGGGATCCGTCTGTACAACTGTCTTCTATATCTAGACTAACGAGATCTCTCGTTATACAACCGTCTTCTATATCTAGACTAACGAGATCCGTCTGTACAACCGCCTTCTATATCTAGACTAACGAGATCCATCTGTGCAACCGTCTTCTATATCTAGACTAAGGAGATCCGTCTGTACAACCGTCATCTATATCTAGACTAACGAGACCCGTCTGTACAACCGTCTTCTATATCTAGACTAACGAGATCCGTCTGTACAACCGTCTTCTATATCTAGACTAACGAGATCCGTCTGTACAACCGTCTTCTATATCTAGACTAACGAGATCCGTCTGTACAACCGTCTTCTATATCTAGACTAACGAGATCTCTCGTTATACAACCGTCTTCTATATCTAGACTAACGAGATCCGTCTGTACAACCGTCTTCTATATCTAGACTAACGAGATCCGTCTGTACAACCGTTTTCTATATCTAGACTAACGAGGTACGTCGTTGGACAAACGTCTTCAATATCTAGACTAACGAGATCCGTCTGTACAACCGTCTTCTATATCTAGACTAACGGGATCCGTCTGTACAACCGTCTTCTATATCTAGACTAACGAGATCTCTCGTTATACAACCGTCTTCTATATCTAGACTAACGAGATCCGTCTGTACAACCGTCTTCTATATCTAGACTAACGAGATCCGTCTGTACAACCGTTTTCTATATCTAGACTAACGAGGTACGTCGTTGGACAAACGTCTTCAATATCTAGACTAACGAGATCCGTCTGTACAACCGTCTTCTATATCTAGACTAACGGGATCCGTCTGTACAACCGTCTTCTATATCTAGACTAACGAGATCTCTCGTTATACAACCGTCTTCTATATCTAGACAAACGAGATCCGTCTGTACAACCGTCTTCTATATCTAGACTAACGAGAACCGTCTGTACAACCGTTTTCTATATCTAGACTAACGAGGTACGTCGTTGGACAAACGTCTTCAATATCTAGACTAACGAGATCCGTCTGTACAACCGTCTTCTATATCTAGACTAACGGGATCCGTCTGTACAACCGTCTTCTATATCTAGACTAACGAGATCCGTCTGTACAACCGTCTTCTATATCTAGACTAATGAGATCCGTCTGTACAACCGTCTTCTATATCTAGACTAACGGGATCCGTCTGTACAACCGTCTTCTATATCTAGACTAACGAGATCTCTCGTTATACAACCGTCTTCTATATCTAGACTAACGAGATCCGTCTGTACAACCGTCTTCTATATCTAGACTAACGAGATCCGTCTGTACAACCGTTTTCTATATCTAGACTAACGAGGTACGTCGTTGGACAAACGTCTTCAATATCTAGACTAACGAGATCCGTCTGTACAACCGTCTTCTATATCTAGACTAACGGGATCCGTCTGTACAACCGTCTTCTATATCTAGACTAACGAGATCTCTCGTTATACAACCGTCTTCTATATCTAGACAAACGAGATCCGTCTGTACAACCGTCTTCTATATCTAGAATAACGAGAACCGTCTGTACAACAATTTTCTATATCTAGACTAACGAGGTACGTCGTTGGACAAACGTCTTCAATATCTAGACTAACGAGATCCGTCTGTACAACCGTCTTCTATATCTAGACTAACGGGATCCGTCTGTACAACCGTCTTCTATATCTAGACTAACGAGATCCGTCTGTACAACCGTCTTCTATATCTAGACTAATGAGATCCGTCTGTACAACCGTCTTCTATATCTAGACTAACGAGATCCGTCTGTACAACCGTCTTCTATATCTAGACTAACGAGATCTCTCGTTATACAACCGTCTTCTATATCTAGACAAACGAGATCCGTCTGTACAACCGTCTTCTATATCTAGACTAACGAGACCCGTCTGTACAACCGTCTTCTATATCTAGACTAACGAGATCCATCTGTACAACCGTCTTCTATATCTAGACTAATGAGATCCGTCTGTACAACCGTCATCTATATCTAGACTAACGAGACCCGTCTGTACAACCGTCTTCTATATCTAGACTAACGAGATCTCTCGTTATACAACCCTCTTCTATATCTAGACTAACGAGATCCGTCTGTACAACCGTCTTCTATATCTAGACTAACGAGATCCGTCTGTACAACCGTCTTCTATATCTAGACTAACGAGATCCGTCTGTACAACCGTCTTCTATATCTAGACTAACGAGATCCGTCTGTACAACCGTCTTCTATATCTAGACTAACGAGATCCATCTGTACAACCGTCTTCTATATCTAGACTAATGAGATCCGTCTGTACAACCGTCATCTATATCAAGACTAACGAGACCCGTCTGTACAACCGTCTTCTATATCTTGACTAACGAGATCCGTCTGTACAACCGTCTTCTATATCTAGACTAACGAGATCCGTCTGTACAACCGTCTTCTATATCTAGACTAACGAGACCTCTCGTTATACAACCGTCTTCTATATCTAGACTAACGGGATACGTCGTTGGACAAACGTCTTCTATATCTAGACTAACGAGATCCGTCTGTACAACCGTCTTCTATATCTAGACTAACGAGATCCGTCTGTACAACCGTCTTCTATATCTAGACTAACGATATCTCTCGTTATACAACCGTCTTCTATATCTAGACTAACGGGATCCGTCTGTACAACCGTCTTCTATATCTAGACTAACGAGATCTCTCGTTATACAACCGTCTTCTATATCTAGACTAACGAGATCCGTCTGTACAACCGTCTTCTATATCTAGACTAACGAGATCCATCTGTACAACCGTCTTCTATATCTAGACTAAGGAGATCCGTCTGTACAACCGTCATCTATATCTAGACTAACGAGACCCGTCTGTACAACCGTCTTCTATATCTAGACTAACGAGATCCGTCTGTACAACCGTCTTCTATATCTAGACTAACGAGATCCGTCTGTACAACCGTCTTCTATATCTAGACTAACGAGATCTCTCGTTATACAACCGTCTTCTATATCTAGACTAACGAGATCCGTCTGTACAACCGTCTTCTATATCTAGACTAACGGGATCCGTCTGTACAACCGTCTTCTATATCTAGACTAACGAGATCTCTCGTTATACAACCGTCTTCTATATCTAGACAAACGAGATCCGTCTGTACAACCGTCTTCTATATCTAGACTAACGAGAACCGTCTGTACAACCGTTTTCTATATCTAGACTAACGAGGTACGTCGTTGGACAAACGTCTTCAATATCTAGACTAACGAGATCCGTCTGTACAACCGTCTTCTATATCTAGACTAACGGGATCCGTCTGTACAACCGTCTTCTATATCTAGACTAACGAGATCCGTCTGTACAACCGTCTTCTATATCTAGACTAACGAGACCTCTCGTTATACAACCGTCTTCTATATCTAGACTAACGGGATACGTCGTTGGACAAACGTCTTCTATATCTAGACTAACGAGATCCGTCTGTACAACCGTCTTCTATATCTAGACTAACGAGATCCGTCTGTACAACCGTCTTCTATATCTAGACTAACGATATCTCTCGTTATACAACCGTCTTCTATATCTAGACTAACGAGATCCGTCTGTACAACCGTCTTCTATATCTAGACTAACGAGATCCATCTGTACAACCGTCTTCTATATCTAGACTAATGAGATCCGTCTGTACAACCGTCATCTATATCAAGACTAACGAGACCCGTCTGTACAACCGTCTTCTATATCTTGACTAACGAGATCCGTCTGTACAACCGTCTTCTATATCTAGACTAACGAGATCCGTCTGTACAACCGTCTTCTATATCTAGACTAACGAGACCTCTCGTTATACAACCGTCTTCTATATCTAGACTAACGGGATACGTCGTTGGACAAACGTCTTCTATATCTAGACTAACGAGATCCGTCTGTACAACCGTCTTCTATATCTAGACTAACGAGATCCGTCTGTACAACCGTCTTCTATATCTAGACTAACGATATCTCTCGTTATACAACCGTCTTCTATATCTAGACTAACGGGATCCGTCTGTACAACCGTCTTCTATATCTAGACTAACGAGATCTCTCGTTATACAACCGTCTTCTATATCTAGACTAACGAGATCCGTCTGTACAACCGTCTTCTATATCTAGACTAACGAGATCCATCTGTACAACCGTCTTCTATATCTAGACTAAGGAGATCCGTCTGTACAACCGTCATCTATATCTAGACTAACGAGACCCGTCTGTACAACCGTCTTCTATATCTAGACTAACGAGATCCGTCTGTACAACCGTCTTCTATATCTAGACTAACGAGATCCGTCTGTACAACCGTCTTCTATATCTAGACTAACGAGATCCGTCTGTACAACCGTCTTCTATATCTAGACTAACGAGATCCATCTGTACAACCGTCTTCTATATCTAGACTAATGAGATCCGTCTGTACAACCGTCATCTATATCAAGACTAACGAGACCCGTCTGTACAACCGTCTTCTATATCTTGACTAACGAGATCCGTCTGTACAACCGTCTTCTATATCTAGACTAACGAGATCCGTCTGTACAACCGTCTTCTATATCTAGACTAACGAGACCTCTCGTTATACAACCGTCTTCTATATCTAGACTAACGGGATACGTCGTTGGACAAACGTCTTCTATATCTAGACTAACGAGATCCGTCTGTACAACCGTCTTCTATATCTAGACTAACGAGATCCGTCTGTACAACCGTCTTCTATATCTAGACTAACGATATCTCTCGTTATACAACCGTCTTCTATATCTAGACTAACGAGATCCGTCTGTACAACCGTCTTCTATATCTAGACTAACGAGACCCGTCTGTACAACCGTCTTCTATATCTAGACTAACGAGATCTCTCGTTATACAACCCTCTTCTATATCTAGACTAACGAGATCCGTCTGTACAACCGTCTTCTATATCTAGACTAACGAGATCCGTCTGTACAACCGTCTTCTATATCTAGACTAACGAGATCCGTCTGTACAACCGTCTTCTATATCTAGACTAACGAGATCTCTCGTTATACAACCGTCTTCTATATCTAGACTAACGAGATCCGTCTGTACAACCGTCTTCTATATCTAGACTAACGAGATCCGTCTGTACAACCGTCTTCTATATCTAGACTAACGAGATCCGTCTGTACAACCGTCTTCTATATCTAGACTAACGAGATCCATCTGTACAACCGTCTTCTATATCTAGACTAATGAGATCCGTCTGTACAACCGTCATCTATATCAAGACTAACGAGACCCGTCTGTACAACCGTCTTCTATATCTTGACTAACGAGATCCGTCTGTACAACCGTCTTCTATATCTAGACTAACGAGATCCGTCTGTACAACCGTCTTCTATATCTAGACTAACGAGACCTCTCGTTATACAACCGTCTTCTATATCTAGACTAACGGGATACGTCGTTGGACAAACGTCTTCTATATCTAGACTAACGAGATCCGTCTGTACAACCGTCTTCTATATCTAGACTAACGAGATCCGTCTGTACAACCGTCTTCTATATCTAGACTAACGATATCTCTCGTTATACAACCGTCTTCTATATCTAGACTAACGAGATCCGTCTGTACAACCGTCTTCTATATCTAGACTAACGAGATCCATCTGTACAACCGTCTTCTATATCTAGACTAATGAGATCCGTCTGTACAACCGTCATCTATATCAAGACTAACGAGACCCGTCTGTACAACCGTCTTCTATATCTTGACTAACGAGATCCGTCTGTACAACCGTCTTCTATATCTAGACTAACGAGATCCGTCTGTACAACCGTCTTCTATATCTAGACTAACGAGACCTCTCGTTATACAACCGTCTTCTATATCTAGACTAACGGGATACGTCGTTGGACAAACGACTTCTATATCTAGACTAACGAGATCCGTCTGTACAACCGTCTTCTATATCTAGACTAACGAGATCCGTCTGTACAACCGTCTTCTATATCTAGACTAACGATATCTCTCGTTATACAACCGTCTTCTATATCTAGACTAACGGGATCCGTCTGTACAACCGTCTTCTATATCTAGACTAACGAGATCTCTCGTTATACAACCGTCTTCTATATCTAGACTAACGAGATCCGTCTGTACAACCGTCTTCTATATCTAGACTAACGAGATCCATCTGTACAACCGTCTTCTATATCTAGACTAAGGAGATCCGTCTGTACAACCGTCATCTATATCTAGACTAACGAGACCCGTCTGTACAACCGTCTTCTATATCTAGACTAACGAGATCCGTCTGTACAACCGTCTTCTATATCTAGACTAACGAGATCCGTCTGTACAACCGTCTTCTATATCTAGACTAACGAGATCTCTCGTTATACAACCGTCTTCTATATCTAGACTAACGAGATCCGTCTGTACAACCGTCTTCTATATCTAGACTAACGGGATCCGTCTGTACAACCGTCTTCTATATCTAGACTAACGAGATCTCTCGTTATACAACCGTCTTCTATATCTAGACAAACGAGATCCGTCTGTACAACCGTCTTCTATATCTAGACTAACGAGAACCGTCTGTACAACCGTTTTCTATATCTAGACTAACGAGGTACGTCGTTGGACAAACGTCTTCAATATCTAGACTAACGAGATCCGTCTGTACAACCGTCTTCTATATCTAGACTAACGGGATCCGTCTGTACAACCGTCTTCTATATCTAGACTAACGAGATCCGTCTGTACAACCGTCTTCTATATCTAGACTAATGAGATCCGTCTGTACAACCGTCTTCTATATCTAGACTAACGGGATCCGTCTGTACAACCGTCTTCTATATCTAGACTAACGAGATCTCTCGTTATACAACCGTCTTCTATATCTAGACTAACGAGATCCGTCTGTACAACCGTCTTCTATATCTAGACTAACGAGATCCGTCTGTACAACCGTTTTCTATATCTAGACTAACGAGGTACGTCGTTGGACAAACGTCTTCAATATCTAGACTAACGAGATCCGTCTGTACAACCGTCTTCTATATCTAGACTAACGGGATCCGTCTGTACAACCGTCTTCTATATCTAGACTAACGAGATCTCTCGTTATACAACCGTCTTCTATATCTAGACAAACGAGATCCGTCTGTACAACCGTCTTCTATATCTAGAATAACGAGAACCGTCTGTACAACCGTTTTCTATATCTAGACTAACGAGGTACGTCGTTGGACAAACGTCTTCAATATCTAGACTAACGAGATCCGTCTGTACAACCGTCTTCTATATCTAGACTAACGGGATCCGTCTGTACAACCGTCTTCTATATCTAGACTAACGAGATCCGTCTGTACAACCGTCTTCTATATCTAGACTAATGAGATCCGTCTGTACAACCGTCTTCTATATCTAGACTAACGAGATCCGTCTGTACAACCGTCTTCTATATCTAGACTAACGAGATCTCTCGTTATACAACCGTCTTCTATATCTAGACAAACGAGATCCGTCTGTACAACCGTCTTCTATATCTAGACTAACGAGACCCGTCTGTACAACCGTCTTCTATATCTAGACTAACGAGATCCATCTGTACAACCGTCTTCTATATCTAGACTAATGAGATCCGTCTGTACAACCGTCATCTATATCTAGACTAACGAGACCCGTCTGTACAACCGTCTTCTATATCTAGACTAACGAGATCTCTCGTTATACAACCCTCTTCTATATCTAGACTAACGAGATCCGTCTGTACAACCGTCTTCTATATCTAGACTAACGAGATCCGTCTGTACAACCGTCTTCTATATCTAGACTAACGAGATCCGTCTGTACAACCGTCTTCTATATCTAGACTAACGAGATCCGTCTGTACAACCGTCTTCTATATCTAGACTAACGAGATCCATCTGTACAACCGTCTTCTATATCTAGACTAATGAGATCCGTCTGTACAACCGTCATCTATATCTAGACTAACGAGACCCGTCTGTACAACCGTCTTCTATATCTTGACTAACGAGATCCGTCTGTACAACCGTCTTCTATATCTAGACTAACGAGATCCGTCTGTACAACCGTCTTCTATATCTAGACTAACGAGATCTCTCGTTATACAACCGTCTTCTATATCTAGACTAACGGGATACGTCGTTGGACAAACGTCTTCTATATCTAGACTAACGAGATCCGTCTGTACAACCGTCTTCTATATCTAGACTAACGAGATCCGTCTGTACAACCGTCTTCTATATCTAGACTAACGATATCTCTCGTTATACAACCGTCTTCTATATCTAGACTAACGGGATCCGTCTGTACAACCGTCTTCTATATCTAGACTAACGAGATCTCTCGTTATACAACCGTCTTCTATATCTAGACTAACGAGATCCGTCTGTACAACCGTCTTCTATATCTAGACTAACGAGATCCATCTGTACAACCGTCTTCTATATCTAGACTAAGGAGATCCGTCTGTACAACCGTCATCTATATCTAGACTAACGAGACCCGTCTGTACAACCGTCTTCTATATCTAGACTAACGAGATCCGTCTGTACAACCGTCTTCTATATCTAGACTAACGAGATCCGTCTGTACAACCGTCTTCTATATCTAGACTAACGAGATCTCTCGTTATACAACCGTCTTCTATATCTAGACTAACGAGATCCGTCTGTACAACCGTCTTCTATATCTAGACTAACGAGATCCGTCTGTACAACCGTTTTCTATATCTAGACTAACGAGGTACGTCGTTGGACAAACGTCTTCAATATCTAGACTAACGAGATCCGTCTGTACAACCGTCTTCTATATCTAGACTAACGGGATCCGTCTGTACAACCGTCTTCTATATCTAGACTAACGAGATCTCTCGTTATACAACCGTCTTCTATATCTAGACTAACGAGATCCGTCTGTACAACCGTCTTCTATATCTAGACTAACGAGATCCGTCTGTACAACCGTTTTCTATATCTAGACTAACGAGGTACGTCGTTGGACAAACGTCTTCAATATCTAGACTAACGAGATCCGTCTGTACAACCGTCTTCTATATCTAGACTAACGGGATCCGTCTGTACAACCGTCTTCTATATCTAGACTAACGAGATCTCTCGTTATACAACCGTCTTCTATATCTAGACAAACGAGATCCGTCTGTACAACCGTCTTCTATATCTAGACTAACGAGATCCGTCTGTACAACCGTCTTCTATATCTAGACTAACGAGATCCGTCTGTACAACCGTTTTCTATATCTAGACTAACGAGGTACGTCGTTGGACAAACGTCTTCAATATCTAGACTAACGAGATCCGTCTGTACAACCGTCTTCTATATCTAGACTAACGAGATCCGTCTGTACAACCGCCTTCTATATCTAGACTAACGAGATACGTCGTTGTACAACCATCTTCTATATCTAGACTAACGCGATCCGTCTGTACAACCGTTTTCTATATCGAGACTAACGAGATCCGTCTGTACAACCGTCTTCTATATCTAGACTAACGGGATACGACGTTGGACAAACGTCTTCTATATCTAGACTAACGAGATCCGTCTGTAGAACCGTCTTCTATATCTAGACTAACGAGATCCGTCTGTACAACCGTTTTCTATATCTAGACTAACGAGATCCGTCTGAACAACCGTCTTCTATATCTAGACTAATGAGATCCGTCTGTACAACCGTCATCTATATCTAGACTAACGAGACCCGTCTGTACAACCGTCTTCTATATCTAGACTAACGAGATCTCTCGTTATACAACCCTCTTCTATATCTAGACTAACGAGATCCGTCTGTACAACCGTCTTCTATATCTAGACTAACGAGATCCGTCTGTACAACCGTCTTCTATATCTAGACTAACGATATCTCTCGTTATACAACCGTCTTCTATATCTAGACTAACGGGATCCGTCTGTACAACCGTCTTCTATATCTAGACTAACGAGATCTCTCGTTATACAACCGTCTTCTATATCTAGACTAACGAGATCCGTCTGTACAACCGCCTTCTATATCTAGACTAACGAGATCCATCTGTACAACCGTCTTCTATATCTAGACTAAGGAGATCCGTCTGTACAACCGTCATCTATATCTAGACTAACGAGACCCGTCTGTACAACCGTCTTCTATATCTAGACTAACGAGATCCATCTGTACAACCGTCTTCTATATCTAGACTAATGAGATCCGTCTGTACAACCGTCATCTATATCTAGACTAACGAGACCCGTCTGTACAACCGTCTTCTATATCTAGACTAACGAGATCTCTCGTTATACAACCCTCTTCTATATCTAGACTAACGAGATCCGTCTGTACAACCGTCTTCTATATCTAGACTAACGAGATCCGTCTGTACAACCGTCTTCTATATCTAGACTAACGAGATCCGTCTGTACAACCGTCTTCTATATCTAGACTAACGAGATCCGTCTGCACAACCGTCTTCTATATCTAGACTAACGAGATCCGTCTGTACAACCGTCTTCTATATCTAGACTAATGAGATCCGTCTGTACAACCGTCTTCTATATCTAGACTAACGAGATCCGTCTGTACAACCGCCTTCTATATCTAGACTAACGAGATACGTCGTTGTACAACCATCTTCTATATCTAGACTAACGCGATCCGTCTGTACAACCGTTTTCTATATCGAGACTAACGAGATCCGTCTGTACAACCGTCTTCTATATCTAGACTAACGGGATACGACGTTGGACAAACGTCTTCTATATCTAGACTAACGAGATCCGTCTGTACAACCGTCTTCTATATCTAGACTAACGAGATCCGTCTGTACAACCTTTTCTATATCTAGACTAACGAGATCCGTCTGAACAACCGTCTTCTATATCTAGACTAACGAGATCCGTCTGTACAACCGTCTTCTATATCTAGACTAACGAGATCCGTCTGTACAACCGTCATCTATATCTAGACTAACGAGACCCGTCTGTACAACCGTCTTCTATATCTAGACTAACGAGATCCGTCTGTACAACCGTTTTCTATATCTAGACTAACGAGGTACGTCGTTGGACAAACGTCTTCAATATCTAGACTAACGAGATCCGTCTGTACAACCGTCTTCTATATCTAGACTAACGAGATCCGTCTGTACAACCGTCTTCTATATCTAGACTAACGAGATACGTCGTTGTACAACCATCTTCTATATCTAGACTAACGCGATCCGTCTGTACAACCGTTTTCTATATCGAGACTAACGAGATCCGTCTGTACAACCGTCTTCTATATCTAGACTAACGGGATACGACGTTGGACAAACGTCTTCTGTATCTAGACTAACGAGATCCGTCTGTACAACCGTCTTCTATATCTAGACTAACGAGATCCGTCTGTACAACCGTTTTCTATATCTAGACTAACGAGATCCGTCTGAACAACCGTCTTCTATATCTAGACTAACGAGATCCGTCTGTACAACCGTCTTCTATATCTAGACTAACGAGATCCGTCTGTACAACCGTCATCTATATCTAGACTAACGAGACCCGTCTGTACAACCGTCTTCTATATCTAGACTAACGAGATCCGTCTGTACAACCGTCTTCTATATCTAGACTAACGAGATCCGTCTGTACAACCGTCTTCTATATCTAGACTAACGAGATCTCTCGTTATACAACCGTCTTCTATATCTAGACTAACGAGATCCGTCTGTACAACCGTCTTCTATATCTAGACTAATGAGATCCGTCTGTACAACCGTCATCTATATCTAGACTAACGAGACCCGTCTGTACAACCGTCTTCTATATCTAGACTAACGAGATCTCTCGTTATACAACCCTCTTCTATATCTAGACTAACGAGATCCGTCTGTACAACCGTCTTCTATATCTAGACTAACGAGATCCGTCTGTACAACCGTCTTCTATATCTAGACTAACGAGATCCGTCTGCACAACCGTCTTCTATATCTAGACTAACGAGATCCGTCTGTACAACCGTCTTCTATATCTAGACTAATGAGATCCGTCTGTACAACCGTCTTCTATATCTAGACTAACGAGATCCGTCTGTACAACCGCCTTCTATATCTAGACTAACGAGATACGTCGTTGTACAACCATCTTCTATATCTAGACTAACGCGATCCGTCTGTACAACCGTTTTCTATATCGAGACTAACGAGATCCGTCTGTACAACCGTCTTCTATATCTAGACTAACGGGATACGACGTTGGACAAACGTCTTCTATATCTAGACTAACGAGATCCGTCTGTACAACCGTCTTCTATATCTAGACTAACGAGATCCGTCTGTACAACCGTTTTCTATATCTAGACTAACGAGATCCGTCTGAACAACCGTCTTCTATATCTAGACTAACGAGATCCGTCTGTACAACCGTCTTCTATATCTAGACTAACGAGATCCGTCTGTACAACCGTCATCTATATCTAGACTAACGAGACCCGTCTGTACAACCGTCTTCTATATCTAGACTAACGAGATCCGTCTGTACAACCGTCTTCTATATCTAGACTAACGAGATCCGTCTGTACAACCGTCTTCTATATCTAGACTAACGAGATCTCTCGTTATACAACCGTCTTCTATATCTAGACTAACGAGATCCGTCTGTACAACCGTCTTCTATATCTAGACTAACGAGATCCGTCTGTACAACCGTTTTCTATATCTAGACTAACGAGGTACGTCGTTGGACAAACGTCTTCAATATCTAGACTAACGAGATCCGTCTGTACAACCGTCTTCTATATCTAGACTAACGGGATCCGTCTGTACAACCGTCTTCTATATCTAGACTAACGAGATCTCTCGTTATACAACCGTCTTCTATATCTAGACTAACGAGATCCGTCTGTACAACCGTCTTCTATATCTAGACTAACGAGATCCGTCTGTACAACCGCCTTCTATATCTAGACTAACGAGATACGTCGTTGTACAACCATCTTCTATATCTAGACTAACGCGATCCGTCTGTACAACCGTTTTCTATATCGAGACTAACGAGATCCGTCTGTACAACCGTCTTCTATATCTAGACTAACGATATCTCTCGTTATACAACCGTCTTCTATATCTAGACTAACGGGATCCGTCTGTACAACCGTCTTCTATATCTAGACTAACGAGATCTCTCGTTATACAACCGTCTTCTATATCTAGACTAACGAGATCCGTCTGTACAACCGTCTTCTATATCTAGACTAACGAGATCCGTCTGTACAACCGTCTTCTATATCTAGACTAATGAGATCCGTCTGCACAACCGTCTTCTATATCTAGACTAACGAGACCCGTCTGTACAACCGTCTTCTCTATCTAGACTCACGAGATCCGTCTGTACAACCGTTTTCTATATCTAGACTAACGAGGTACGTCGTTGGACAAACGTCTTCAATATCTAGACTAACGAGATCCGTCTGTACAACCGTCTTCTATATCTAGACTAACGGGATCCGTCTGTACAACCGTCTTCTATATCTAGACTAAAGAGATCCGTCGGTACAACCGTCTTCTATATCTAGACTAATGAGATCCGTCTGCACAACCGTCTTCTATATCTAGACTAACGAGACCCGTCTGTACAACCGTCTTCTCTATCTAGACTCACGAGATCCGTCTGTACAACCGTTTTCTATATCTAGACTAACGAGGTACGTCGTTGGACAAACGTCTTCAATATCTAGACTAACGAGATCCGTCTGTACAACCGTCTTCTATATCTAGACTAACGGGATCCGTCTGTACAACCGTCTTCTATATCTAGACTAAAGAGATCCGTCGGTACAACCGTCTTCTATATCTAGACTAACGAGATCCGTCTGTACAACCGTCTTCTCTATCTAGACTCACGAGACCCGTCTGTACAACCTTCTTCTATATCTAGACTAACGAGATCCGTCTGTACAACCGTCATCTATATCTAGACTAACGAGACCCGTCTGTACAACCGTCTTCTATATCTAGACTAACGGGATACGTCGTTGGACAACCGTCTTCTATATCTAGACTAACGGGATCCGTCTGTACAACCGTCTTCTATATCGAGACTAACGAGATCTCTCGTTATACAACCGTCTTCTATATCTAGACTAACGAGATCCGTCTGTACAACCGTCTTCTATATCTAGACTAACGAGATCCGTCTGTACAACCGTCTTCTATATCTAGACTAACGAGATCCGTCTGTACAACCGTCTTCTATATCTAGACTAACGAGATCTCTCGTTATACAACCGTCTTCTATATCTAGACTAACGAGATCCGTCTGTACAACCGCCTTCTATATCTAGACTAACGAGATCCATCTGTACAACCGTCTTCTATATCTAGACTAAGGAGATCCGTCTGTACAACCGTCATCTATATCTAGACTAACGAGACCCGTCTGTACAACCGTCTTCTATATCTAGACTAAGGAGATCCGTCTGTACAACCGTCATCTATATCTAGACTAACGAGACCCGTCTGTACAACCGTCTTCTATATCTAGACTAACGAGATCCGTCTGTACAACCGTCTTCTATATCTAGACTAACGAGATCCGTCTGTACAACCGTTTTCTATATCTAGACTAACGAGGTACGTCGTTGGACAAACGTCTTCAATATCTAGACTAACGAGATCCGTCTGTACAACCGTCTTCTATATCTAGACTAACGGGATCCGTCTGTACAACCGTCTTCTATATCTAGACTAACGAGATCTCTCGTTATACAACCGTCTTCTATATCTAGACAAACGAGATCCGTCTGTACAACCGTCTTCTATATCTAGACTAACGAGAACCGTCTGTACAACCGTTTTCTATATCTAGACTAACGAGGTACGTCGTTGGACAAACGTCTTCAATATCTAGACTAACGAGATCCGTCTGTACAACCGTCTTCTATATCTAGACTAACGGGATCCGTCTGTACAACCGTCTTCTATATCTAGACTAACGAGATCTCTCGTTATACAACCGTCTTCTATATCTAGACAAACGAGAACCGTCTGTACAACCGTCTTCTATATCTAGACTAACGAGATCCGTCTGTACAACCGTCTTCTATATCTAGACTAATGAGATCCGTCTGTACAACCGTCTTCTATATCTAGACTAACGAGATCCGTCTGTACAACCGTCTTCTATATCTAGACTAACGAGATCTCTCGTTATACAACCGTCTTCTATATCTAGACTAACGAGATCCGTCTGTACAACCGTCTTCTATATCTAGACTAACGAGATCCGTCTGTACAACCGTCTTCTATATCTAGACTAACGAGATCTCTCGTTATACAACCGTCTTCTATATCTAGACTAACGGGATACGTCGTTGGACAAACGTCTTCTATATCTAGACTAACGAGATCCGTCTGTACAACCGTCTTCTATATCTAGACTGACGAGATCCGTCTGTACAACCGTCTTCTATATCTAGACTAACGATATCTCTCGTTATACAACCGTCTTCTATATCTAGACTAACGGGATCCGTCTGTACAACCGTCTTCTATATCTAGACTAACGAGATCTCTCGTTATACAACCGTCTTCTATATCTAGACTAACGAGATCCGTCTGCACAACCGTCTTCTATATCTAGACTAACGAGATCCGTCTGAACAACCGTCTTCTATATCTAGACTAACGAGATCCGTCTGTACAACCGCCTTCTATATCTAGACCAACGAGATACGTCGTTGTACAACCATCTTCTATATCTAGACTAACGCGATCCGTCTGTACAACCGTTTTCTATATCGAGACTAACGAGATCCGTCTGTACAACCGTCTTCTATATCTAGACTAACGGGATACGACGTTGGACAAACGTCTTCTATATCTAGACTAACGAGATCCGTCTGAACAACCGTCTTCTATATCTGGACTAACGAGATCCGTCTGTACAACCGCCTTCTATATCTAGACTAACGAGATACGTCGTTGTACAACCATCTTCTATATCTAGACTAACGCGATCCGTCTGTACAACCGTCTACTATATCTAGACTAACGAGATCCGTCTGTACAACCGTCTTCTATATCTAGACTAACGAGATCCGTCTGTACAACCGTCTTCTATATCTAGACTAACGAGATCCGTCTGAACAACCGTCTTCTATATCTAGACTAACGAGATCCGTCTGTACAACCGTCTTCTATATCTAGACTAACGAGATCTCTCGTTATACAACCGTCTTCTATATCTAGACTAACGAGATCCGTCTGTACAACCGCCTTCTATATCTAGACTAACGAGATCCATCTGTACAACCGTCTTCTATATCTAGACTAAGGAGATCCGTCTGTACAACCGTCATCTATATCTAGACTAACGAGACCCGTCTGTACAACCGTCTTCTATATCTAGACTAACGAGATCCATCTGTACAACCGTCTTCTATATCTAGACTAATGAGATCCGTCTGTACAACCGTCATCTATATCTAGACTAACGAGACCCGTCTGTACAACCGTCTTCTATATCTAGACTAACGATATCTCTCGTTATACAACCGTCTTCTATATCTAGACTAACGGGATCCGTCTGTACAACCGTCTTCTATATCTAGACTAACGAGATCTCTCGTTATACAACCGTCTTCTATATCTAGACTAACGAGATCCGTCTGTACAACCGCCTTCTATATCTAGACTAACGAGATCCATCTGTACAACCGTCTTCTATATCTAGACTAAGGAGATCCGTCTGTACAACCGTCATCTATATCTAGACTAACGAGACCCGTCTGTACAACCGTCTTCTATATCTAGACTAACGAGATCCATCTGTACAACCGTCTTCTATATCTAGACTAATGAGATCCGTCTGTACAACCGTCATCTATATCTAGACTAACGAGACCCGTCTGTACAACCGTCTTCTATAACTAGACTAACGAGATCTCTCGTTATACAACCCTCTTCTATATCTAGACTAACGAGATCCGTCTGTACAACCGTCTTCTATATCTAGACTAACGAGATCCGTCTGTACAACCGTCTTCTATATCTAGACTAACGGGATACGGCGTTGGACAAACGTCTTCTATATCTAGACTAACGAGATCCGTCTGTACAACCGTCTTCTATATCTTGACTAACGAGATCCGTCTGTACAACCGTCTTCTATATCTAGACTAACGAGATCCGTCTGTACAACCGTCTTCTATATCTAGACTAACGAGATCTCTCGTTATACAACCGTCTTCTATATCTAGACTAACGGGATACGTCGTTGGACAAACGTCTTCTATATCTAGACTAACGAGATCCGTCTGTACAACCGTCTTCTATATCTAGACTAACGAGATCCGTCTGTACAACCGTCTTCTATATCTAGACTAACGATATCTCTCGTTATACAACCGTCTTCTATATCTAGACTAACGGGATCCGTCTGTACAACCGTCTTCTATATCTAGACTAACGAGATCTCTCGTTATACAACCGTCTTCTATATCTAGACTAACGAGATCCATCTGTACAACCGTCTTCTATATCTAGACTAACGGGATACGACGTTGGACAATCGTCTTCTATATCTAGACTAACGAGATCCGTCTGTACAACCGTCTTCTATATCTAGACTAACGAGATCCGTCTGTACAACCGTTTTCTATATCTAGACTAACGAGATCCGTCTGAACAACCGTCTTCTATATCTAGACTAATGAGATCCGTCTGTACAACCGTCTTCTATATCTAGACTAACGAGACCCGTCTGTACAACCGTCTTCTCTATCTAGACTCACGAGACCCGTCTGTACAACCTTCTTCTATATCTAGACTAACGAGATCCGTCTGTACAACCGTCTTCTATATCTAGACTAACGAGATCTCTCGTTATACAACCGTCTTCTATATCTAGACTAACGAGATCCGTCTGTACAACCGTCTTCTATATCTAGACTAACGAGATCCGTCTGTACAACCGTCTTCTATATCTAGACTAACGAGATCCGTCTGTACAACCGTCTTCTATATCTAGACTAACGAGATCCGTCTGTACAACCGTCTTCTATATCTAGACTAACGAGATCCATCTGTACAACCGTCTTCTATATCTAGACTAATGAGATCCGTCTGTACAACCGTCTTCTATATCTAGACTAACGAGATCTCTCGTTATACAACCGTCTTCTACATCTAGACTAACGAGATCCGTCTGTACAACCGTCTTCTATATCTAGACTAACGAGATCCGTCTGTACAACCGTCTTCTATATCTAGACTAACGAGATCCGTCTGTACAACCGTCTTCTATATCTAGACTAACGAGATCCGTCTGTACAACCGTCTTCTATATCTAGACTAACGAGATCCATCTGTACAACCGTCTTCTATATCTAGACTAATGAGATCCGTCTGTACAACCGTCATCTATATCTAGACTAACGAGACCCGTCTGTACAACCGTCTTCTATATCTAGACTAACGGGATACGTCGTTGGACAAACGTCTTCTATATCTAGACTAACGAGATCCGTCTGTACAACCGTCTTCTATATCTAGACTAACGGAATACGTCGTTATACAACCGTCTTCTATATCTAGACTAACGGGATACGTCGTTATACAACCGTCTTCTATATCTAGACTAACGAGATCCGTCTGTACAACCGTTTTCTATATCTAGACTAACGAGGTACGTCGTGGGACAAACGTCTTCAATATCTAGACTAACGAGATCCGTCTGTACAACCGTCTTCTATATCTAGACTAACGAGACCCGTCTGTACAACCGTCTTCTATATCTAGACTAACGGGATCCGTCTGTACAACCGTCTTCTATATCTAGACTAACGAGATCTCTCGTTATACAACCGTCTTCTATATCTAGACTAACGAGATCCGTCTGTACAACCGTCTTCTATATCTAGACTAACGAGATCCGTCTGTACAACCGTTTTCTATATCTAGACTAACGAGGTACGTCGTTGGACAAACGTCTTCAATATCTAGACTAACGAGATCTCTCGTTATACAACCGTCTTCTATATCTAGACTAATGAGATCCGACTGTACAACCGTCATCTATATCTAGACTAACGAGACCCGTCTGTACAACCGTCTTCTATATCTAGACTAACGGGATACGTCGTTGGACAAACGTCTTCTATATCTAGACTAACGAGATCCGTCTGTACAACCGTCTTCTATATCTAGACTAACGGAATACGTCGTTATACAACCGTCTTCTATATCTAGACTAACGGGATCCGTCTGTACAACCGTCTTCTATATCTAGACTAAGGAGATCCGTCTGTACAACCGTCATCTATATCTAGACTAACGAGACCCGTCTGTACAACCGTCTTCTATATCTAGACTAACGAGATCTCTCGTTATACAACCGTCTTCTATATCTAGACTAACGAGATCCGTCTGTACAACCGTCTTCTATATCTAGACTAACGAGATCCATCTGTACAACCGTCTTCTATATCTAGACTAAGGAGATCCGTCTGTACAACCGTCATCTATATCTAGACTAACGAGACCCGTCTGTACAACAGTCTTCTATATCTAGACTAACGAGGTACGTCGTTGGACAAACGTCTTCAATATCTAGACTAACGAGATCCGTCTGTACAACCGTCTTCTATATCTAGACTAACGAGATCCGTCTGTACAACCGTCTTCTATATCTAGACTAACGAGATCCGTCTGTACAACCGTCTTCTATATCTAGACTAACGAGATCCGTCTGTACAACCGTCTTCTATAACTAGACTAACGAGATCCGTCTGTACAACCGTCTTCTATATCTAGACTAACGAGATCCGTCTGTACAACCGTCTTCTATATCTAGACTAACGAGATCTCTCGTTATACAACCGTCTTCTATATCTAGACTAACGAGATCCGTCTGTACAACCGTCTTCTATATCTAGACTAACGAGATCCGTCTGTACAACCGTCTTCTATATCTAGACTAACGAGATCCGTCTGTACAACCGTCTTCTATATCTAGACTAACGAGATCCGTCTGTACAACCGTCTTCTATATCTAGACTAACGAGATCCGTCTGTACAACCGTCTTCTATATCTAGACTAACGAGATCTCTCGTTATACAACCGTCTTCTATATCTGGACTAACGGGATACGTCGTTGGACAACCGTCTTCTATATCTAGACTAAAGAGATCCGTCGGTACAACCGTCTTCTATATCTAGACTAACGAGATCCGTCTGTACAACCGTCTTCTATATCTAGACTAACGAGATCTCTCGTTATACAACCGTCTTCTATATCTAGACTAACGAGATCCGTCTGTACAACCGTCTTCTATATCTAGACTAACGAGATCCGTCTGTACAACCGTCTTCTATATCTAGACTAACGAGATCCGTCTGTACAACCGTCTTCTATATCTAGACTAACGAGATCCGTCTGTACAACCGTCTTCTATATCTAGACTAACGAGATCCATCTGTACAACCGTCTTCTATATCTAGACTAATGAGATCCGTCTGTACAACCGTCATCTATATCTAGACTAACGAGACCCGTCTGTACAACCGTCTTCTATATCTAGACTAACGGGATACGTCGTTGGACAAACGTCTTCTATATCTAGACTAACGAGATCCGTCTGTACAACCGTCTTCTATATCTAGACTAACGGAATACGTCGTTATACAACCGTCTTCTATATCTAGACTAACGGGATACGTCGTTATACAACCGTCTTCTATATCTAGACTAACGAGATCCGTCTGTACAACCGTTTTCTATATCTAGACTAACGAGGTACGTCGTTGAACAAACGTCTTCAATATCTAGACTAACGAGATCCGTCTGTACAACCGTCTTCTATATCTAGACTAACGGGATCCGTCTGTACAACCGTCTTCTATATCTAGACTAACGAGATCTCTCGTTATACAACCGTCTTCTATATCTAGACTAACGAGATCCGTCTGTACAACCGTCTTCTATATCTAGACTAACGAGATCCGTCTGTACAACCGTTTTCTATATCTAGACTAACGAGGTACGTCGTTGGACAAACGTCTTCAATATCTAGACTAACGAGATCCGTCTGTACAACCGTCTTCTATATCTAGACTAACGAGATCCGTCTGTACAACCGTCTTCTATATCTAGACTAACGAGATCCGTCTGTACAACCGTCTTCTATATCTAGACTAAAGAGATCCGTCGGTACAACCGTCTTCTATATCTAGACTAACGAGATCCGTCTGTACAACCGTCTTCTATATCTAGACTAACGAGATCCGTCTGTACAACCGTCATCTATATCTAGACTAACGAGACCCGTCTGTACAACCGTCTTCTATATCTAGACTAACGGGATACGTCGTTGGACAAACGTCTTCTATATCTAGACTAACGAGATCCGTCTGTACAACCGTCTTCTATATCTAGACTAACGGAATACGTCGTTATACAACCGTCTTCTATATCTAGACTAAAGAGATCCGTCGGTACAACCGTCTTCTATATCTAGACTAACGAGATCCGTCTGTACAACCGTCTTCTATATCTAGACTAACGAGATCTCTCGTTATACAACCGTCTTCTATATCTAGACTAACGAGATCCGTCTGTACAACCGTCTTCTATATCTAGACTAACGAGATCCGTCTGTACAACCGTCTTCTATATCTAGACTAACGAGATCCGTCTGTACAACCGTCTTCTATATCTAGACTAACGGGATACGTCGTTGGACAAACGTCTTCTATATCTAGACTAACGAGATCC
The DNA here is from genome assembly GCA_960531205.1 of Andrena bicolor. Lineage (NCBI taxonomy): Eukaryota > Metazoa > Arthropoda > Insecta > Hymenoptera > Andrenidae > Andrena > Andrena bicolor. The sequence continues at coordinate 1,126,526 of CAUIJW010000096.1, forward strand.
GTCTGTACAACCGTCTTCTATATCTAGACTAACGAGATCCGTCTGTACAACCGTCTTCTATATCTAGACTAACGAGATCCATCTGTACAACCGTCTTCTATATCTAGACTAATGAGATCCGTCTGTACAACCGTCATCTATATCTAGACTAACGAGACCCGTCTGTACAACCGTCTTCTATATCTAGACTAACGGGATACGTCGTTGGACAAACGTCTTCTATATCTAGACTAACGAGATCCGTCTGTACAACCGTCTTCTATATCTAGACTAACGGAATACGTCGTTATACAACCGTCTTCTATATCTAGACTAACGGGATACGTCGTTATACAACCGTCTTCTATATCTAGACTAACGAGATCCGTCTGTACAACCGTTTTCTATATCTAGACTAACGAGGTACGTCGTGGGACAAACGTCTTCAATATCTAGACTAACGAGATCCGTCTGTACAACCGTCTTCTATATCTAGACTAACGAGATCCGTCTGTACAACCGTCTTCTATATCTAGACTAAAGAGATCCGTCGGTACAACCGTCTTCTATATCTAGACTAACGAGATCCGTCTGTACAACCGTCTTCTATATCTAGACTAACGAGATCCGTCTGTACAACCGTCATCTATATCTAGACTAACGAGACCCGTCTGTACAACCGTCTTCTATATCTAGACTAACGGGATACGTCGTTGGACAAACGTCTTCTATATCTAGACTAACGAGATCCGTCTGTACAACCGTCTTCTATATCTAGACTAACGGAATACGTCGTTATACAACCGTCTTCTATATCTAGACTAACGGGATCCGTCTGTACAACCGTCTTCTATATCTAGACTAACGAGATCCGTCTGTACAACCGTCTTCTATATCTAGACTAAAGAGATCCGTCGGTACAACCGTCTTCTATATCTAGACTAACGAGATCTCTCGTTATACAACCGTCTTCTATATCTAGACTAACGAGATCCGTCTGTACAACCGTCTTCTATATCTAGACTAACGAGATCCGTCTGTACAACCGTCTTCTATATCTAGACTAACGAGATCCGTCTGTACAACCGTCTTCTATATCTAGACTAACGAGATCCGTCTGTACAACCGTCTTCTATATCTAGATTAACGAGATCCATCTGTACAACCGTCTTCTATATCTAGACTAATGAGATCCGTCTGTACAACCGTCTTCTATATCTAGACTAACGAGATCTCTCGTTATACAACCGTCTTCTATATCTAGACTAACGAGATCCGTCTGTACAACCGTCTTCTATATCTAGACTAACGAGATCCGTCTGTACAACCGTCTTCTATATCTAGACTAACGAGATCCGTCTGTACAACCGTCTTCTATATCTAGACTAACGAGATCCGTCTGTACAACCGTCTTCTATATCTAGACTAACGAGATCCGTCTGTACAACCGTCTTCTATATCTAGACTAACGAGATCCGTCTGTACAACCGTCTTCTATATCTAGACTAACGAGATCTCTCGTTATACAACCGTCTTCTATATCTGGACTAACGGGATACGTCGTTGGACAACCGTCTTCTATATCTAGACTAAAGAGATCCGTCGGTACAACCGTCTTCTATATCTAGACTAACGAGATCCGTCTGTACAACCGTCTTCTATATCTAGACTAACGAGATCTCTCGTTATACAACCGTCTTCTATATCTAGACTAACGAGATCCGTCTGTACAACCGTCTTCTATATCTAGACTAACGAGATCCGTCTGTACAACCGTCTTCTATATCTAGACTAACGAGATCCGTCTGTACAACCGTCTTCTATATCTAGACTAACGAGATCCGTCTGTACAACCGTCTTCTATATCTAGACTAACGAGATCCATCTGTACAACCGTCTTCTATATCTAGACTAATGAGATCCGTCTGTACAACCGTCATCTATATCTAGACTAACGAGACCCGTCTGTACAACCGTCTTCTATATCTAGACTAACGGGATACGTCGTTGGACAAACGTCTTCTATATCTAGACTAACGAGATCCGTCTGTACAACCGTCTTCTATATCTAGACTAACGAGATCCGTCTGTACAACCGTCTTCTATATCTAGACTAACGGGATACGTCGTTGGACAAACGTCTTCTATATCTAGACTAACGAGATCCGTCTGTACAACCGTCTTCTATATCTAGACTAACGAGATCCGTCTGTACAACCGTCTTCTATATCTAGACTAACGAGATCCATCTGTACAACCGTCTTCTATATCTAGACTAATGAGATCCGTCTGTACAACCGTCATCTATATCTAGACTAACGAGACCCGTCTGTACAACCGTCTTCTATATCTAGACTAACGGGATACGTCGTTGGACAAACGTCTTCTATATCTAGACTAACGAGATCCGTCTGTACAACCGTCTTCTATATCTAGACTAACGGAATACGTCGTTATACAACCGTCTTCTATATCTAGACTAACGGGATACGTCGTTATACAACCGTCTTCTATATCTAGACTAACGAGATCCGTCTGTACAACCGTTTTCTATATCTAGACTAACGAGGTACGTCGTGGGACAAACGTCTTCAATATCTAGACTAACGAGATCCGTCTGTACAACCGTCTTCTATATCTAGACTAACGAGATCCGTCTGTACAACCGTCTTCTATATCTAGACTAAAGAGATCCGTCGGTACAACCGTCTTCTATATCTAGACTAACGAGATCCGTCTGTACAACCGTCTTCTATATCTAGACTAACGAGATCCGTCTGTACAACCGTCATCTATATCTAGACTAACGAGACCCGTCTGTACAACCGTCTTCTATATCTAGACTAACGGGATACGTCGTTGGACAAACGTCTTCTATATCTAGACTAACGAGATCCGTCTGTACAACCGTCTTCTATATCTAGACTAACGGAATACGTCGTTATACAACCGTCTTCTATATCTAGACTAACGGGATCCGTCTGTACAACCGTCTTCTATATCTAGACTAACGAGATCCGTCTGTACAACCGTCTTCTATATCTAGACTAACGAGATCCGTCTGTACAACCGTCTTCTATATCTAGACTAACGAGATCCGTCTGTACAACCGTCTTCTATATCTAGACTAACGAGATCCGTCTGTACAACCGTCTTCTATATCTAGACTAACGAGATCCATCTGTACAACCGTCTTCTATATCTAGACTAATGAGATCCGTCTGTACAACCGTCTTCTATATCTAGACTAACGAGATCTCTCGTTATACAACCGTCTTCTATATCTAGACTAACGAGATCCGTCTGTACAACCGTCTTCTATATCTAGACTAACGAGATCCGTCTGTACAACCGTCTTCTATATCTAGACTAAAGAGATCCGTCGGTACAACCGTCTTCTATATCTAGACTAACGAGATCCGTCTGTACAACCGTCTTCTATATCTAGACTAACGAGATCCGTCTGTACAACCGTCTTCTATATCTAGACTAATGAGATCCGTCTGTACAACCGTCTTCTATATCTAGACTAACGAGACCCGTCTGTACAACCGTCTTCTCTATCTAGACTCACGAGACCCGTCTGTACAACCTTCTTCTATATCTAGACTAACGAGATCCGTCTGTACAACCGTCATCTATATCTAGACTAACGAGACCCGTCTGTACAACCGTCTTCTATATCTAGACTAACGGGATACGTCGTTGGACAACCGTCTTCTATATCTAGACTAACGGGATACGTCGTTGGACAAACGTCTTCTATATCTAGACTAACGGGATCCGTCTGTACAACCGTCTTCTATATCTAGACTAACGAGATCCGTCTGTACAACCGTCTTCTATATCTAGACTAATGAGATCCGTCTGTACAACCGTCTTCTATATCTAGACTAACGAGACCCGTCTGTACAACCGTCTTCTCTATCTAGACTCACGAGACCCGTCTGTACAACCTTCTTCTATATCTAGACTAACGAGATCCGTCTGTACAACCGTCTTCTATATCTAGACTAAAGAGATCCGTCGGTACAACCGTCTTCTATATCTAGACTAACGAGATCCGTCTGTACAACCGTCTTCTATATCTAGACTAACGAGATCTCTCGTTATACAACCGTCTTCTATATCTAGACTAACGAGATCCGTCTGTACAACCGTCTTCTATATCTAGACTAACGAGATCCGTCTGTACAACCGTCTTCTATATCTAGACTAACGAGATCCGTCTGTACAACCGTCTTCTATATCTAGACTAACGAGATCCGTCTGTACAACCGTCTTCTATATCTAGACTAACGAGATCCATCTGTACAACCGTCTTCTATATCTAGACTAATGAGATCCGTCTGTACAACCGTCATCTATATCTAGACTAACGAGACCCGTCTGTACAACCGTCTTCTATATCTAGACTAACGGGATACGTCGTTGGACAAACGTCTTCTATATCTAGACTAACGAGATCCGTCTGTACAACCGTCTTCTATATCTAGACTAACGGAATACGTCGTTATACAACCGTCTTCTATATCTAGACTAACGGGATACGTCGTTATACAACCGTCTTCTATATCTAGACTAACGAGATCCGTCTGTACAACCGTTTTCTATATCTAGACTAACGAGGTACGTCGTGGGACAAACGTCTTCAATATCTAGACTAACGAGATCCGTCTGTACAACCGTCTTCTATATCTAGACTAACGAGATCCGTCTGTACAACCGTCTTCTATATCTAGACTAAAGAGATCCGTCGGTACAACCGTCTTCTATATCTAGACTAACGAGATCCGTCTGTACAACCGTCTTCTATATCTAGACTAACGAGATCCGTCTGTACAACCGTCATCTATATCTAGACTAACGAGACCCGTCTGTACAACCGTCTTCTATATCTAGACTAACGGGATACGTCGTTGGACAAACGTCTTCTATATCTAGACTAACGAGATCCGTCTGTACAACCGTCTTCTATATCTAGACTAACGAGATCCGTCTGTACAACCGTCTTCTATATCTAGACTAACGAGATCCGTCTGTACAACCGTCTTCTATATCTAGACTAACGAGATCCGTCTGTACAACCGTCTTCTATATCTAGACTAACGAGATCCATCTGTACAACCGTCTTCTATATCTAGACTAATGAGATCCGTCTGTACAACCGTCATCTATATCTAGACTAACGAGACCCGTCTGTACAACCGTCTTCTATATCTAGACTAACGGGATACGTCGTTGGACAAACGTCTTCTATATCTAGACTAACGAGATCCGTCTGTACAACCGTCTTCTATATCTAGACTAACGGAATACGTCGTTATACAACCGTCTTCTATATCTAGACTAACGGGATACGTCGTTATACAACCGTCTTCTATATCTAGACTAACGAGATCCGTCTGTACAACCGTTTTCTATATCTAGACTAACGAGGTACGTCGTGGGACAAACGTCTTCTATATCTAGACTAACGAGACCCGTCTGTACAACCGTCTTCTATATCTAGACTAACGGGATCCGTCTGTACAACCGTCTTCTATATCTAGACTAACGAGATCTCTCGTTATACAACCGTCTTCTATATCTAGACTAACGGGATCCGTCTGTACAACCGTCTTCTATATCTAGACTAACGAGATCCGTCTGTACAACCGTCTTCTATATCTAGACTAATGAGATCCGTCTGTACAACCGTCTTCTATATCTAGACTAACGAGATCCGTCTGTACAACCGTTTTCTATATCTAGACTAACGAGGTACGTCGTTGGACAAACGTCTTCAATATCTAGACTAACGAGATCTCTCGTTATACAACCGTCTTCTATATCTAGACTAATGAGATCCGTCTGTACAACCGTCATCTATATCTAGACTAACGAGACCCGTCTGTACAACCGTCTTCTATATCTAGACTAACGGGATACGTCGTTGGACAAACGTCTTCTATATCTAGACTAACGAGATCCGTCTGTACAACCGTCTTCTATATCTAGACTAACGGAATACGTCGTTATACAACCGTCTTCTATATCTAGACTAACGGGATCCGTCTGTACAACCGTCTTCTATATCTAGACTAAGGAGATCCGTCTGTACAACCGTCATCTATATCTAGACTAACGAGACCCGTCTGTACAACCGTCTTCTATATCTAGACTAACGAGATCTCTCGTTATACAACCGTCTTCTATATCTAGACTAACGAGATCCGTCTGTACAACCGTCTTCTATATCTAGACTAACGAGATCCATCTGTACAACCGTCTTCTATATCTAGACTAAGGAGATCCGTCTGTACAACCGTCATCTATATCTAGACTAACGAGACCCGTCTGTACAACCGTCTTCTATATCTAGACTAACGAGGTACGTCGTTGGACAAACGTCTTCAATATCTAGACTAACGAGATCCGTCTGTACAACCGTCTTCTATATCTAGACTAACGAGATCCGTCTGTACAACCGTCTTCTATATCTAGACTAACGAGATCCGTCTGTACAACCGTCTTCTATATGTAGACTAACGAGATCCGTCTGTACAACCGTCTTCTATAACTAGACTAACGAGATCCGTCTGTACAACCGTCTTCTATATCTAGACTAACGAGATCCGTCTGTACAACCGTCTTCTATATCTAGACTAACGAGATCTCTCGTTATACAACCGTCTTCTATATCTAGACTAACGAGATCCGTCTGTACAACCGCCTTCTATATCTAGACTAACGAGATCCGTCTGCACAACCGTCTTCTATATCTAGACTAACGAGATCTCTCGTTATACAACCGTCTTCTATATCTAGACTAACGGGATCCGTCTGTACAACCGTCTTCTATATCTAGACTAACGAGATCCGTCTGTACAACCGTCTTCTATATCTAGACTAATGAGATCCGTCTGTACAACCGTCTTCTATATCTAGACTAACGAGATCCGTCTGTACAACCGCCTTCTATATCTAGACTAACGAGATACGTCGTTGTACAACCATCTTCTATATCTAGACTAACGCGATCCGTCTGTACAACCGTTTTCTATATCGAGACTAACGAGATCCGTCTGTACAACCGTCTTCTATATCTAGACTAACGGGATACGACGTTGGACAAACGTCTTCTATATCTAGACTAACGAGATCCGTCTGTACAACCGTCTTCTATATCTAGACTAACGTGATCCGTCTGTACAACCGTTTTCTATATCTAGACTAACGAGATCCGTCTGAACAACCGTCTTCTATATCTAGACTAACGAGATCCGTCTGTACAACCGTCTTCTATATCTAGACTAACGAGATCCGTCTGTACAACCGTCTTCTATATCTAGACTAACGAGATCTCTCGTTATACAACCGTCTTCTATATCTAGACTAACGGGATACGTCGTTGGACAAACGTCTTCTATATCTAGACTAACGAGATCCGTCTGTACAACCGTCTTCTATATCTAGACTAACGAGATCCGTCTGTACAACCGTCTTCTATATCTAGACTAACGAGATCCGTCTGTACAACCGTCTTCTATATCTAGACTAACGAGATCCGTCTGTACAACCGTCTTCTATATCTAGACTAACGATATCTCTCGTTATACAACCGTCTTCTATATCTAGACTAACGGGATCCGTCTGTACAACCGTCTTCTATATCTAGACTAACGAGGTACGTCGTTGGACAAACGTCTTCAATATCTAGACTAACGAGATCCGTCTGTACAACCGTCTTCTATATCTAGACTAACGAGATCCGTCTGTACAACCGTCTTCTATATCTAGACTAACGAGATCCGTCTGTACAACCGTCTTCTATATGTAGACTAACGAGATCCGTCTGTACAACCGTCTTCTATAACTAGACTAACGAGATCCGTCTGTACAACCGTCTTCTATATCTAGACTAACGAGATCCGTCTGTACAACCGTCTTCTATATCTAGACTAACGAGATCTCTCGTTATACAACCGTCTTCTATATCTAGACTAACGAGATCCGTCTGTACAACCGTCTTCTATATCTAGACTAACGAGATCCGTCTGTACAACCGTCTTCTATATCTAGACTAACGATATCTCTCGTTATACAACCGTCATCTATATCTAGACTAACGAGACCCGTCTGTACAACCGTCTTCTATATCTAGACTAACGAGGTACGTCGTTGGACAAACGTCTTCAATATCTAGACTAACGAGATCCGTCTGTACAACCGTCTTCTATATCTAGACTAACGAGATCCGTCTGTACAACCGTCTTCTATATCTAGACTAACGAGATCCGTCTGTACAACCGTCTTCTATATGTAGACTAACGAGATCCGTCTGTACAACCGTCTTCTATAACTAGACTAACGAGATCCGTCTGTACAACCGTCTTCTATATCTAGACTAACGAGATCCGTCTGTACAACCGTCTTCTATATCTAGACTAACGAGATCTCTCGTTATACAACCGTCTTCTATATCTAGACTAACGAGATCCGTCTGTACAACCGCCTTCTATATCTAGACTAACGAGATCCGTCTGCACAACCGTCTTCTATATCTAGACTAACGAGATCTCTCGTTATACAACCGTCTTCTATATCTAGACTAACGGGATCCGTCTGTACAACCGTCTTCTATATCTAGACTAACGAGATCCGTCTGTACAACCGTCTTCTATATCTAGACTAATGAGATCCGTCTGTACAACCGTCTTCTATATCTAGACTAACGAGATCCGTCTGTACAACCGCCTTCTATATCTAGACTAACGAGATACGTCGTTGTACAACCATCTTCTATATCTAGACTAACGCGATCCGTCTGTACAACCGTTTTCTATATCGAGACTAACGAGATCCGTCTGTACAACCGTCTTCTATATCTAGACTAACGGGATACGACGTTGGACAAACGTCTTCTATATCTAGACTAACGAGATCCGTCTGTACAACCGTCTTCTATATCTAGACTAACGTGATCCGTCTGTACAACCGTTTTCTATATCTAGACTAACGAGATCCGTCTGAACAACCGTCTTCTATATCTAGACTAACGAGATCCGTCTGTACAACCGTCTTCTATATCTAGACTAACGAGATCCGTCTGTACAACCGTCTTCTATATCTAGACTAACGAGATCTCTCGTTATACAACCGTCTTCTATATCTAGACTAACGGGATACGTCGTTGGACAAACGTCTTCTATATCTAGACTAACGAGATCCGTCTGTACAACCGTCTTCTATATCTAGACTAACGAGATCCGTCTGTACAACCGTCTTCTATATCTAGACTAACGAGATCCGTCTGTACAACCGTCTTCTATATCTAGACTAACGATATCTCTCGTTATACAACCGTCTTCTATATCTAGACTAACGGGATCCGTCTGTACAACCGTCTTCTATATCTAGACTAACGAGATCCGTCTGTACAACCGTCTTCTATATCTAGACTAACGAGATCCGTCTGTACAACCGTCTTCTATATCTAGACTAACGAGATCCGTCTGTACAACCGTCTTCTATATCTAGACTAACGAGATCCGTCTGTACAACCGTCTTCTATATCTAGACTAACGAGATCCGTCTGTACAACCGTCTTCTATATCTAGACTAACGAGATCTCTCGTTATACAACCGTCTTCTATATCTAAACTAACGGGATACGTCGTTGGACAACCGTCTTCTATATCTAGACTAAAGAGATCCGTCGGTACAACCGTCTTCTATATCTAGACTAACGAGATCCGTCTGTACAACCGTCTTCTATATCTAGACTAACGAGATCTCTCGTTATACAACCGTCTTCTATATCTAGACTAACGAGATCCGTCTGTACAACCGTCTTCTATATCTAGACTAACGAGATCCGTCTGTACAACCGTCTTCTATATCTAGACTAACGAGATCCGTCTGTACAACCGTCTTCTATATCTAGACTAACGAGATCCGTCTGTACAACCGTCTTCTATATCTAGACTAACGAGATCCATCTGTACAACCGTCTTCTATATCTAGACTAATGAGATCCGTCTGTACAACCGTCATCTATATCTAGACTAACGAGACCCGTCTGTACAACCGTCTTCTATATCTAGACTAACGGGATACGTCGTTGGACAAACGTCTTCTATATCTAGACTAACGAGATCCGTCTGTACAACCGTCTTCTATATCTAGACTAACGGAATACGTCGTTATACAACCGTCTTCTATATCTAGACTAACGGGATACGTCTGTACAACCGTCTTCTATAACTAGACTAACGAGATCCGTCTGTACAACCGTCTTCTATATCTAGACTAACGAGATCCGTCTGTACAACCGTCTTCTATATCTAGACTAACGAGATCTCTCGTTATACAACCGTCTTCTATATCTAGACTAACGAGATCCGTCTGTACAACCGCCTTCTATATCTAGACTAACGAGATCCGTCTGCACAACCGTCTTCTATATCTAGACTAACGAGATCTCTCGTTATACAACCGTCTTCTATATCTAGACTAACGGGATCCGTCTGTACAACCGTCTTCTATATCTAGACTAACGAGATCCGTCTGTACAACCGTCTTCTATATCTAGACTAATGAGATCCGTCTGTACAACCGTCTTCTATATCTAGACTAACGAGATCCGTCTGTACAACCGCCTTCTATATCTAGACTAACGAGATACGTCGTTGTACAACCATCTTCTATATCTAGACTAACGCGATCCGTCTGTACAACCGTTTTCTATATCGAGACTAACGAGATCCGTCTGTACAACCGTCTTCTATATCTAGACTAACGGGATACGACGTTGGACAAACGTCTTCTATATCTAGACTAACGAGATCCGTCTGTACAACCGTCTTCTATATCTAGACTAACGTGATCCGTCTGTACAACCGTTTTCTATATCTAGACTAACGAGATCCGTCTGAACAACCGTCTTCAATATCTAGACTAACGAGATCCGTCTGTACAACCGTCTTCTATATCTAGACTAACGAGATCCGTCTGTACAACCGTCTTCTATATCTAGACTAACGAGATCTCTCGTTATACAACCGTCTTCTATATCTAGACTAACGGGATACGTCGTTGGACAAACGTCTTCTATATCTAGACTAACGAGATCCGTCTGTACAACCGTCTTCTATATCTAGACTAACGAGATCCGTCTGTACAACCGTCTTCTATATCTAGACTAACGAGATCCGTCTGTACAACCGTCTTCTATATCTAGACTAACGATATCTCTCGTTATACAACCGTCTTCTATATCTAGACTAACGGGATCCGTCTGTACAACCGTCTTCTATATCTAGACTAACGAGATCCGTCTGTACAACCGTCTTCTATATCTAGACTAACGAGATCCGTCTGTACAACCGTCTTCTATATCTAGACTAACGAGATCCGTCTGTACAACCGTCTTCTATATCTAGACTAACGAGATCCGTCTGTACAACCGTCTTCTATATCTAGACTAACGAGATCCGTCTGTACAACCGTCTTCTATATCTAGACTAACGAGATCTCTCGTTATACAACCGTCTTCTATATCTAGACTAACGGGATACGTCGTTGGACAACCGTCTTCTATATCTAGACTAAAGAGATCCGTCGGTACAACCGTCTTCTATATCTAGACTAACGAGATCCGTCTGTACAACCGTCTTCTATATCTAGACTAACGAGATCTCTCGTTATACAACCGTCTTCTATATCTAGACTAACGAGATCCGTCTGTACAACCGTCTTCTATATCTAGACTAACGAGATCCGTCTGTACAACCGTCTTCTATATCTAGACTAACGAGATCCGTCTGTACAACCGTCTTCTATATCTAGACTAACGAGATCCGTCTGTACAACCGTCTTCTATATCTAGACTAACGAGATCCATCTGTACAACCGTCTTCTATATCTAGACTAATGAGATCCGTCTGTACAACCGTCATCTATATCTAGACTAACGAGACCCGTCTGTACAACCGTCTTCTATATCTAGACTAACGGGATACGTCGTTGGACAAACGTCTTCTATATCTAGACTAACGAGATCCGTCTGTACAACCGTCTTCTATATCTAGACTAACGGAATACGTCGTTATACAACCGTCTTCTATATCTAGACTAACGGGATACGTCGTTATACAACCGTCTTCTATATCTAGACTAACGAGATCCGTCTGTACAACCGTTTTCTATATCTAGACTAACGAGGTACGTCGTGGGACAAACGTCTTCAATATCTAGACTAACGAGATCCGTCTGTACAACCGTCTTCTATATCTAGACTAACGAGATCCGTCTGTACAACCGTCTTCTATATCTAGACTAAAGAGATCCGTCGGTACAACCGTCTTCTATATCTAGACTAACGGAATACGTCGTTATACAACCGTCTTCTATATCTAGACTAACGGGATCCGTCTGTACAACCGTCTTCTATATCTAGACTAACGAGATCCGTCTGTACAACCGTCTTCTATATCTAGACTAATGAGATCCGTCTGTACAACCGTCTTCTATATCTAGACTAACGAGACCCGTCTGTACAACCGTCTTCTCTATCTAGACTCACGAGACCCGTCTGTACAACCTTCTTCTATATCTAGACTAACGAGATCCGTCTGTACAACCGTCTTCTATATCTAGACTAAAGAGATCCGTCGGTACAACCGTCTTCTATATCTAGACTAATGAGATCCGTCTGTACAACCGTCTTCTATATCTAGACTAACGAGATCCGTCTGTACAACCGCCTTCTATATCTAGACTAACGAGATACGTCGTTGTACAACCATCTTCTATATCTAGACTAACGCGATCCGTCTGTACAACCGTTTTCTATATCGAGACTAACGAGATCCGTCTGTACAACCCTCTTCTATATCTAGACTAACGAGACCCGTCTGTACAACCGTCTTCTCTATCTAGACTCACGAGACCCGTCTGTACAACCTTCTTCTATATCTAGACTAACGAGATCCGTCTGTACAACCGTCTTCTATATCTAGACTAAAGAGATCCGTCGGTACAACCGTCTTCTATATCTAGACTAACGAGATCCGTCTGTACAACCGTCTTCTATATCTAGACTAACGAGATCTCTCGTTATACAACCGTCTTCTATATCTAGACTAACGAGATCCGTCTGTACAACCGTCTTCTATATCTAGACTAACGAGATCCGTCTGTACAACCGTCTTCTATATCTAGACTAACGAGATCCGTCTGTACAACCGTCTTCTATATCTAGACTAACGAGATCTCTCGTTATACAACCGTCTTCTATATCTAGACTAACGGGATACGTCGTTGGACAAACGTCTTCTATATCTAGACTAACGAGATCCGTCTGTACAACCGTCTTCTATATCTAGACTAACGAGATCCGTCTGTACAACCGTCATCTATATCTAGACTAACAAGACCCGTCTGTACAACCGTCTTCTATATCTAGACTAACGAGATCCGTCTGCACAACCGTCTTCTATATCTAGACTAACGAGATCCGTCTGAACAACCGTCTTCTATATCTAGACTAACGAGATCCGTCTGTACAACCGCCTTCTATATCTAGACCAACGAGATACGTCGTTGTACAACCATCTTCTATATCTAGACTAACGCGATCCGTCTGTACAACCGTTTTCTATATCGAGACTAACGAGATCCGTCTGTACAACCGTCTTCTATATCTAGACTAACGGGATACGACGTTGGACAAACGTCTTCTATATCTAGACTAACGAGATCCGTCTGTACAACCGTCTTCTATATCTAGACTAACGAGATCCGTCTGTACAACCGTCTTCTATATCTAGACTAACGAGATCCGTCTGTACAACCGTCTTCTATATCTAGACTAACGAGATCCATCTGTACAACCGTCTTCTATATCTAGACTAATGAGATCCGTCTGTACAACCGTCTTCTATATCTAGACTAACGAGATCTCTCGTTATACAACCGTCTTCTATATCTAGACTAACGAGATCCGTCTGTACAACCGTCTTCTATATCTAGACTAACGAGATCCGTCTGTACAACCGTCTTCTATATCTAGACTAACGAGATCCGTCTGTACAACCGTCTTCTATATCTAGACTAACGAGATCCGTCTGTACAACCGTCTTCTATATCTAGACTAACGAGATCCATCTGTACAACCGTCTTCTATATCTAGACTAATGAGATCCGTCTGTACAACCGTCATCTATATCTAGACTAACGAGACCCGTCTGTACAACCGTCTTCTATATCTAGACTAACGGGATACGTCGTTGGACAAACGTCTTCTATATCTAGACTAACGAGATCCGTCTGTACAACCGTCTTCTATATCTAGACTAACGGAATACGTCGTTATACAACCGTCTTCTATATCTAGACTAACGGGATACGTCGTTATACAACCGTCTTCTATATCTAGACTAACGAGATCCGTCTGTACAACCGTTTTCTATATCTAGACTAACGAGGTACGTCGTGGGACAAACGTCTTCAATATCTAGACTAACGAGATCCGTCTGTACAACCGTCTTCTATATCTAGACTAACGAGACCCGTCTGTACAACCGTCTTCTATATCTAGACTAACGGGATCCGTCTGTACAACCGTCTTCTATATCTAGACTAACGAGATCTCTCGTTATACAACCGTCTTCTATATCTAGACTAACGAGATCCGTCTGTACAACCGTCTTCTATATCTAGACTAACGAGATCCGTCTGTACAACCGTTTTCTATATCTAGACTAACGAGGTACGTCGTTGGACAAACGTCTTCAATATCTAGACTAACGAGATCTCTCGTTATACAACCGTCTTCTATATCTAGACTAATGAGATCCGACTGTACAACCGTCATCTATATCTAGACTAACGAGACCCGTCTGTACAACCGTCTTCTATATCTAGACTAACGGGATACGTCGTTGGACAAACGTCTTCTATATCTAGACTAACGAGATCCGTCTGTACAACCGTCTTCTATATCTAGACTAACGGAATACGTCGTTATACAACCGTCTTCTATATCTAGACTAACGGGATCCGTCTGTACAACCGTCTTCTATATCTAGACTAAGGAGATCCGTCTGTACAACCGTCATCTATATCTAGACTAACGAGACCCGTCTGTACAACCGTCTTCTATATCTAGACTAACGAGATCTCTCGTTATACAACCGTCTTCTATATCTAGACTAACGAGATCCGTCTGTACAACCGTCTTCTATATCTAGACTAACGAGATCCATCTGTACAACCGTCTTCTATATCTAGACTAAGGAGATCCGTCTGTACAACCGTCATCTATATCTAGACTAACGAGACCCGTCTGTACAACCGTCTTCTATATCTAGACTAACGAGGTACGTCGTTGGACAAACGTCTTCAATATCTAGACTAACGAGATCCGTCTGTACAACCGTCTTCTATATCTAGACTAACGAGATCCGTCTGTACAACCGTCTTCTATATCTAGACTAACGAGATCCGTCTGTACAACCGTCTTCTATATCTAGACTAACGAGATCCGTCTGTACAACCGTCTTCTATAACTAGACTAACGAGATCCGTCTGTACAACCGTCTTCTATATCTAGACTAACGAGATCCGTCTGTACAACCGTCTTCTATATCTAGACTAACGAGATCTCTCGTTATACAACCGTCTTCTATATCTAGACTAACGAGATCCGTCTGTACAACCGCCTTCTATATCTAGACTAACGAGATCCGTCTGCACAACCGTCTTCTATATCTAGACTAACGAGATCTCTCGTTATACAACCGTCTTCTATATCTAGACTAACGGGATCCGTCTGTACAACCGTCTTCTATATCTAGACTAACGAGATCCGTCTGTACAACCGTCTTCTATATCTAGACTAATGAGATCCGTCTGTACAACCGTCTTCTATATCTAGACTAACGAGATCCGTCTGTACAACCGTCTTCTATATCTAGACTAACGAGATCCGTCTGTACAACCGTCTTCTATATCTAGACTAACGAGATCCGTCTGTACAACCGTCTTCTATAACTAGACTAACGAGATCCGTCTGTACAACCGTCTTCTATATCTAGACTAACGAGATCCGTCTGTACAACCGTCTTCTATATCTAGACTAACGAGATCTCTCGTTATACAACCGTCTTCTATATCTAGACTAACGAGATCCGTCTGTACAACCGCCTTCTATATCTAGACTAACGAGATCCGTCTGCACAACCGTCTTCTATATCTAGACTAACGAGATCTCTCGTTATACAACCGTCTTCTATATCTAGACTAACGGGATCCGTCTGTACAACCGTCTTCTATATCTAGACTAACGAGATCCGTCTGTACAACCGTCTTCTATATCTAGACTAATGAGATCCGTCTGTACAACCGTCTTCTATATCTAGACTAACGAGATCCGTCTGTACAACCGCCTTCTATATCTAGACTAACGAGATACGTCGTTGTACAACCATCTTCTATATCTAGACTAACGCGATCCGTCTGTACAACCGTTTTCTATATCGAGACTAACGAGATCCGTCTGTACAACCGTCTTCTATATCTAGACTAACGGGATACGACGTTGGACAAACGTCTTCTATATCTAGACTAACGAGATCCGTCTGTACAACCGTCTTCTATATCTAGACTAACGTGATCCGTCTGTACAACCGTTTTCTATATCTAGACTAACGAGATCCGTCTGAACAACCGTCTTCTATATCTAGACTAACGAGATCCGTCTGTACAACCGTCTTCTATATCTAGACTAACGAGATCCGTCTGTACAACCGTCTTCTATATCTAGACTAACGAGATCCGTCTGTACAACCGTCTTCTATATCTAGACTAACGAGATCTCTCGTTATACAACCGTCTTCTATATCTAGACTAACGGGATACGTCGTTGGACAAACGTCTTCTATATCTAGACTAACGAGATCCGTCTGTACAACCGTCTTCTATATCTAGACTAACGAGATCCGTCTGTACAACCGTCTTCTATATCTAGACTAACGAGATCCGTCTGTACAACCGTCTTCTATATCTAGACTAACGATATCTCTCGTTATACAACCGTCTTCTATATCTAGACTAACGGGATCCGTCTGTACAACCGTCTTCTATATCTAGACTAACGAGATCCGTCTGTACAACCGTCTTCTATATCTAGACTAACGAGATCCGTCTGTACAACCGTCTTCTATATCTAGACTAACGAGATCCGTCTGTACAACCGTCCTCTATATCTAGACTAACGAGATCCGTCTGTACAACCGTCTTCTATATCTAGACTAACGAGATCTCTCGTTATACAACCGTCTTCTATATCTAGACTAACGAGATCCGTCTGTACAACCGTCTTCTATATCTAGACTAACGAGATCCGTCTGTACAACCGTCTTCTATATCTAGACTAACGAGATCCGTCTGTACAACCGTCTTCTATATCTAGACTAACGAGATCCGTCTGTACAACCGTCTTCTATATCTAGACTAACGAGATCCATCTGTACAACCGTCTTCTATATCTAGACTAATGAGATCCGTCTGTACAACCGTCATCTATATCTAGACTAACGAGACCCGTCTGTACAACCGTCTTCTATATCTAGACTAACGGGATACGTCGTTGGACAAACGTCTTCTATATCTAGACTAACGAGATCCGTCTGTACAACCGTCTTCTATATCTAGACTAACGGAATACGTCGTTATACAACCGTCTTCTATATCTAGACTAACGGGATACGTCGTTATACAACCGTCTTCTATATCTAGACTAACGAGATCCGTCTGTACAACCGTTTTCTATATCTAGACTAACGAGGTACGTCGTGGGACAAACGTCTTCAATATCTAGACTAACGAGATCCGTCTGTACAACCGTCTTCTATATCTAGACTAACGAGACCCGTCTGTACAACCGTCTTCTATATCTAGACTAACGGGATCCGTCTGTACAACCGTCTTCTATATCTAGACTAACGAGATCTCTCGTTATACAACCGTCTTCTATATCTAGACTAACGAGATCCGTCTGTACAACCGTCTTCTATATCTAGACTAACGAGATCCGTCTGTACAACCGTTTTCTATATCTAGACTAACGAGGTACGTCGTTGGACAAACGTCTTCAATATCTAGACTAACGAGATCTCTCGTTATACAACCGTCTTCTATATCTAGACTAATGAGATCCGACTGTACAACCGTCATCTATATCTAGACTAACGAGACCCGTCTGTACAACCGTCTTCTATATCTAGACTAACGGGATACGTCGTTGGACAAACGTCTTCTATATCTAGACTAACGAGATCCGTCTGTACAACCGTCTTCTATATCTAGACTAACGGAATACGTCGTTATACAACCGTCTTCTATATCTAGACTAACGGGATCCGTCTGTACAACCGTCTTCTATATCTAGACTAAGGAGATCCGTCTGTACAACCGTCATCTATATCTAGACTAACGAGACCCGTCTGTACAACCGTCTTCTATATCTAGACTAACGAGATCTCTCGTTATACAACCGTCTTCTATATCTAGACTAACGAGATCCGTCTGTACAACCGTCTTCTATATCTAGACTAACGAGATCCATCTGTACAACCGTCTTCTATATCTAGACTAAGGAGATCCGTCTGTACAACCGTCATCTATATCTAGACTAACGAGACCCGTCTGTACAACCGTCTTCTATATCTAGACTAACGAGGTACGTCGTTGGACAAACGTCTTCAATATCTAGACTAACGAGATCCGTCTGTACAACCGTCTTCTATATCTAGACTAACGAGATCCGTCTGTACAACCGTCTTCTATATCTAGACTAACGAGATCCGTCTGTACAACCGTCTTCTATATCTAGACTAACGAGATCCGTCTGTACAACCGTCTTCTATAACTAGACTAACGAGATCCGTCTGTACAACCGTCTTCTATATCTAGACTAACGAGATCCGTCTGTACAACCGTCTTCTATATCTAGACTAACGAGATCTCTCGTTATACAACCGTCTTCTATATCTAGACTAACGAGATCCGTCTGTACAACCGCCTTCTATATCTAGACTAACGAGATCCGTCTGCACAACCGTCTTCTATATCTAGACTAACGAGATCTCTCGTTATACAACCGTCTTCTATATCTAGACTAACGGGATCCGTCTGTACAACCGTCTTCTATATCTAGACTAACGAGATCCGTCTGTACAACCGTCTTCTATATCTAGACTAATGAGATCCGTCTGTACAACCGTCTTCTATATCTAGACTAACGAGATCCGTCTGTACAACCGCCTTCTATATCTAGACTAACGAGATACGTCGTTGTACAACCATCTTCTATATCTAGACTAACGCGATCCGTCTGTACAACCGTTTTCTATATCGAGACTAACGAGATCCGTCTGTACAACCGTCTTCTATATCTAGACTAACGGGATACGACGTTGGACAAACGTCTTCTATATCTAGACTAACGAGATCCGTCTGTACAACCGTCTTCTATATCTAGACTAACGAGATCCGTCTGTACAACCGTCTTCTATATCTAGACTAACGAGATCCGTCTGTACAACCGTCTTCTATATCTAGACTAACGAGATCCGTCTGTACAACCGTCTTCTATAACTAGACTAACGAGATCCGTCTGTACAACCGTCTTCTATATCTAGACTAACGAGATCCGTCTGTACAACCGTCTTCTATATCTAGACTAACGAGATCTCTCGTTATACAACCGTCTTCTATATCTAGACTAACGAGATCCGTCTGTACAACCGCCTTCTATATCTAGACTAACGAGATCCGTCTGCACAACCGTCTTCTATATCTAGACTAACGAGATCTCTCGTTATACAACCGTCTTCTATATCTAGACTAACGGGATCCGTCTGTACAACCGTCTTCTATATCTAGACTAACGAGATCCGTCTGTACAACCGTCTTCTATATCTAGACTAATGAGATCCGTCTGTACAACCGTCTTCTATATCTAGACTAACGAGATCCGTCTGTACAACCGCCTTCTATATCTAGACTAACGAGATACGTCGTTGTACAACCATCTTCTATATCTAGACTAACGCGATCCGTCTGTACAACCGTTTTCTATATCGAGACTAACGAGATCCGTCTGTACAACCGTCTTCTATATCTAGACTAACGGGATACGACGTTGGACAAACGTCTTCTATATCTAGACTAACGAGATCCGTCTGTACAACCGTCTTCTATATCTAGACTAACGTGATCCGTCTGTACAACCGTTTTCTATATCTAGACTAACGAGATCCGTCTGAACAACCGTCTTCTATATCTAGACTAACGAGATCCGTCTGTACAACCGTCTTCTATATCTAGACTAACGAGATCCGTCTGTACAACCGTCTTCTATATCTAGACTAACGAGATCTCTCGTTATACAACCGTCTTCTATATCTAGACTAACGGGATACGTCGTTGGACAAACGTCTTCTATATCTAGACTAACGAGATCCGTCTGTACAACCGTCTTCTATATCTAGACTAACGAGATCCGTCTGTACAACCGTCTTCTATATCTAGACTAACGAGATCCGTCTGTACAACCGTCTTCTATATCTAGACTAACGATATCTCTCGTTATACAACCGTCTTCTATATCTAGACTAACGGGATCCGTCTGTACAACCGTCTTCTATATCTAGACTAACGAGATCCGTCTGTACAACCGTCTTCTATATCTAGACTAACGAGATCCGTCTGTACAACCGTCTTCTATATCTAGACTAACGAGATCCGTCTGTACAACCGTCCTCTATATCTAGACTAACGAGATCCGTCTGTACAACCGTCTTCTATATCTAGACTAACGAGATCCGTCTGTACAACCGTCTTCTATATCTAGACTAACGAGATCCGTCTGTACAACCGTCTTCTATATCTAGACTAACGAGATCCGTCTGTACAACCGTCTTCTATATCTAGACTAACGAGATCCGTCTGTACAACCGTCTTCTATATCTAGACTAACGAGATCCGTCTGTACAACCGTCTTCTATATCTAGACTAACGAGATCCATCTGTACAACCGTCTTCTATATCTAGACTAATGAGATCCGTCTGTACAACCGTCATCTATATCTAGACTAACGAGACCCGTCTGTACAACCGTCTTCTATATCTAGACTAACGGGATACGTCGTTGGACAAACGTCTTCTATATCTAGACTAACGAGATCCGTCTGTACAACCGTCTTCTATATCTAGACTAACGGAATATGTCGTTATACAACCGTCTTCTATATCTAGACTAACGGGATACGTCGTTATACAACCGTCTTCTATATCTAGACTAACGAGATCCGTCTGTACAACCGTTTTCTATATCTAGACTAACGAGGTACGTCGTGGGACAAACGTCTTCAATATCTAGACTAACGAGATCCGTCTGTACAACCGTCTTCTATATCTAGACTAACGAGACCCGTCTGTACAACCGTCTTCTATATCTAGACTAACGGGATCCGTCTGTACAACCGTCTTCTATATCTAGACTAACGAGATCTCTCGTTATACAACCGTCTTCTATATCTAGACTAACGAGATCCGTCTGTACAACCGTCTTCTATATCTAGACTAACGAGATCCGTCTGTACAACCGTTTTCTATATCTAGACTAACGAGGTACGTCGTTGGACAAACGTCTTCAATATCTAGACTAACGAGATCTCTCGTTATACAACCGTCTTCTATATCTAGACTAATGAGATCCGTCTGTACAACCGTCATCTATATCTAGACTAACGAGACCCGTCTGTACAACCGTCTTCTATATCTAGACTAACGGGATACGTCGTTGGACAAACGTCTTCTATATCTAGACTAACGAGATCCGTCTGTACAACCGTCTTCTATATCTAGACTAACGGAATACGTCGTTATACAACCGTCTTCTATATCTAGACTAACGGGATCCGTCTGTACAACCGTCTTCTATATCTAGACTAAGGAGATCCGTCTGTACAACCGTCATCTATATCTAGACTAACGAGACCCGTCTGTACAGCCGTCTTCTATATCTAGACTAACGAGATCTCTCGTTATACAACCGTCTTCTATATCTAGACTAACGAGATCCGTCTGTACAACCGTCTTCTATATCTAGACTAACGAGATCCATCTGTACAACCGTCTTCTATATCTAGACTAAGGAGATCCGTCTGTACAACCGTCATCTATATCTAGACTAACGAGACCCGTCTGTACAACCGTCTTCTATATCTAGACTAACGAGGTACGTCGTTGGACAAACGTCTTCAATATCTAGACTAACGAGATCCGTCTGTACAACCGTCTTCTATATCTAGACTAACGAGATCCGTCTGTACAACCGTCTTCTATATCTAGACTAACGAGATCCGTCTGTACAACCGTCTTCTATATCTAGACTAACGAGATCCGTCTGTACAACCGTCTTCTATAACTAGACTAACGAGATCCGTCTGTACAACCGTCTTCTATATCTAGACTAACGAGATCCGTCTGTACAACCGTCTTCTATATCTAGACTAACGAGATCTCTCGTTATACAACCGTCTTCTATATCTAGACTAACGAGATCCGTCTGTACAACCGCCTTCTATATCTAGACTAACGAGATCCGTCTGCACAACCGTCTTCTATATCTAGACTAACGAGATCTCTCGTTATACAACCGTCTTCTATATCTAGACTAACGGGATCCGTCTGTACAACCGTCTTCTATATCTAGACTAACGAGATCCGTCTGTACAACCGTCTTCTATATCTAGACTAATGAGATCCGTCTGTACAACCGTCTTCTATATCTAGACTAACGAGATCCGTCTGTACAACCGCCTTCTATATCTAGACTAACGAGATACGTCGTTGTACAACCATCTTCTATATCTAGACTAACGCGATCCGTCTGTACAACCGTTTTCTATATCGAGACTAACGAGATCCGTCTGTACAACCGTCTTCTATATCTAGACTAACGGGATACGACGTTGGACAAACGTCTTCTATATCTAGACTAACGAGATCCGTCTGTACAACCGTCTTCTATATCTAGACTAACGTGATCCGTCTGTACAACCGTTTTCTATATCTAGACTAACGGGATACGACGTTGGACAAACGTCTTCTATATCTAGACTAACGAGATCCGTCTGTACAACCGTCTTCTATATCTAGACTAACGTGATCCGTCTGTACAACCGTTTTCTATATCTAGACTAACGAGATCCGTCTGAACAACCGTCTTCTATATCTAGACTAACGAGATCCGTCTGTACAACCGTCTTCTATATCTAGACTAACGAGATCCGTCTGTACAACCGTCTTCTATATCTAGACTAACGAGATCTCTCGTTATACAACCGTCTTCTATATCTAGACTAACGGGATACGTCGTTGGACAAACGTCTTCTATATCTAGACTAACGAGATCCGTCTGTACAACCGTCTTCTATATCTAGACTAACGAGATCCGTCTGTACAACCGTCTTCTATATCTAGACTAACGAGATCCGTCTGTACAACCGTCTTCTATATCTAGACTAACGATATCTCTCGTTATACAACCGTCTTCTATATCTAGACTAACGGGATCCGTCTGTACAACCGTCTTCTATATCTAGACTAACGAGATCCGTCTGTACAACCGTCTTCTATATCTAGACTAACGAGATCCGTCTGTACAACCGTCTTCTATATCTAGAATAACGAGATCCGTCTGTACAACCGTCTTCTATATCTAGACTAACGAGATCCGTCTGTACAACCGTCTTCTATATCTAGACTAACGAGATCCGTCTGTACAACCGTCTTCTATATCTAGACTAACGAGATCTCTCGTTATACAACCGTCTTCTATATCTAGACTAACGGGATACGTCGTTGGACAAACGTCTTCTATATCTAGACTAACGAGATCCGTCTGTACAACCGTCTTCTATATCTAGACTAACGAGATCCGTCTGTACAACCGTCTTCTATATCTAGACTAACGAGATCTCTCGTTATACAACCGTCTTCTATATCTAGACTAACGGGATACGTCGTTGGACAAACGTCTTCTATATCTAGACTAACGAGATCCGTCTGTACAACCGTCTTCTATATCTAGACTAACGAGATCCGTCTGTACAACCGTCTTCTATATCTAGACTAACGAGATCCGTCTGTACAACCGTCTTCTATATCTAGACTAACGAGATCCGTCTGTACAACCGTCTTCTATATCTAGACTAACGAGATCCGTCTGTACAACCGTCTTCTATAACTAGACTAACGAGATCCGTCTGTACAACCGTCTTCTATATCTAGACTAACGAGATCCGTCTGTACAACCGTCTTCTATATCTAGACTAACGAGATCTCTCGTTATACAACCGTCTTCTATATCTAGACTAACGAGATCCGTCTGTACAACCGCCTTCTATATCTAGACTAACGAGATCCGTCTGCACAACCGTCTTCTATATCTAGACTAACGAGATCTCTCGTTATACAACCGTCTTCTATATCTAGACTAACGGGATCCGTCTGTACAACCGTCTTCTATATCTAGACTAACGAGATCCGTCTGTACAACCGTCTTCTATATCTAGACTAATGAGATCCGTCTGTACAACCGTCTTCTATATCTAGACTAACGAGATCCGTCTGTACAACCGCCTTCTATATCTAGACTAACGAGATACGTCGTTGTACAACCATCTTCTATATCTAGACTAACGCGATCCGTCTGTACAACCGTTTTCTATATCGAGACTAACGAGATCCGTCTGTACAACCGTCTTCTATATCTAGACTAACGAGATCCGTCTGTACAACCGTCTTCTATATCTAGACTAACGAGATCCATCTGTACAACCGTCTTCTATATCTAGACTAAGGAGATCCGTCTGTACAACCGTCATCTATATCTAGACTAACGAGACCCGTCTGTACAACCGTCTTCTATATCTAGACTAACGAGGTACGTCGTTGGACAAACGTCTTCAATATCTAGACTAACGAGATCCGTCTGTACAACCGTCTTCTCTATCTAGACTCACGAGACCCGTCTGTACAACCTTCTTCTATATCTAGACTAACGAGATCCGTCTGTACAACCGTCATCTATATCTAGACTAACGAGACCCGTCTGTACAACCGTCTTCTATATCTAGACTAACGGGATACGTCGTTGGACAACCGTCTTCTATATCTAGACTAACGGGATACGTCGTTGGACAAACGTCTTCTATATCTAGACTAACGAGATCCGTCTGTACAACCGTCTTCTATATCTAGACTAACGAGATCCGTCTGTACAACCGTTTTCTATATCTAGACTAACGAGGTACGTCGTTGGACAAACGTCTTCAATATCTAGACTAACGAGATCCGTCTGTACAACCGTCTTCTATATCTAGACTAACGGGATCCGTCTGTACAACCGTCTTCTATATCTAGACTAACGAGATCCGTCTGTACAACCGTCTTCTATATCTAGACTAATGAGATCCGTCTGTACAACCGTCTTCTATATCTAGACTAACGAGACCCGTCTGTACAACCGTCTTCTCTATCTAGACTCACGAGACCCGTCTGTACAACCTTCTTCTATATCTAGACTAACGAGATCCGTCTGTACAACCGTCTTCTATATCTAGACTAAAGAGATCCGTCGGTACAACCGTCTTCTATATCTAGACTAACGAGATCCGTCTGTACAACCGTCTTCTATATCTAGACTAACGAGATCTCTCGTTATACAACCGTCTTCTATATCTAGACTAACGAGATCCGTCTGTACAACCGTCTTCTATATCTAGACTAACGAGATCCGTCTGTACAACCGTCTTCTATATCTAGACTAACGAGATCCGTCTGTACAACCGTCTTCTATATCTAGACTAACGAGATCCGTCTGTACAACCGTCTTCTATATCTAGACTAACGAGATCCATCTGTACAACCGTCTTCTATATCTAGACTAATGAGATCCGTCTGTACAACCGTCATCTATATCTAGACTAACGAGACCCGTCTGTACAACCGTCTTCTATATCTAGACTAACGGGATACGTCGTTGGACAAACGTCTTCTATATCTAGACTAACGAGATCCGTCTGTACAACCGTCTTCTATATCTAGACTAACGGAATACGTCGTTATACAACCGTCTTCTATATCTAGACTAACGGGATACGTCGTTATACAACCGTCTTCTATATCTAGACTAACGAGATCCGTCTGTACAACCGTTTTCTATATCTAGACTAACGAGGTACGTCGTGGGACAAACGTCTTCAATATCTAGACTAACGAGATCCGTCTGTACAACCGTCTTCTATATCTAGACTAACGAGATCCGTCTGTACAACCGTCTTCTATATCTAGACTAAAGAGATCCGTCGGTACAACCGTCTTCTATATCTAGACTAACGAGATCCGTCTGTACAACCGTCTTCTATATCTAGACTAACGAGATCCGTCTGTACAACCGTCATCTATATCTAGACTAACGAGACCCGTCTGTACAACCGTCTTCTATATCTAGACTAACGGGATACGTCGTTGGACAAACGTCTTCTATATCTAGACTAACGAGATCCGTCTGTACAACCGTCTTCTATATCTAGACTAACGAGATCCGTCTGTACAACCGTCTTCTATATCTAGACTAACGAGATCCGTCTGTACAACCGTCTTCTATATCTAGACTAACGAGATCCGTCTGTACAACCGTCTTCTATATCTAGACTAACGAGATCCGTCTGTACAACCGTCTTCTATATCTAGACTAACGAGATCCATCTGTACAACCGTCTTCTATATCTAGACTAATGAGATCCGTCTGTACAACCGTCATCTATATCTAGACTAACGAGACCCGTCTGTACAACCGTCTTCTATATCTAGACTAACGGGATACGTCGTTGGACAAACGTCTTCTATATCTAGACTAACGAGATCCGTCTGTACAACCGTCTTCTATATCTAGACTAACGGAATACGTCGTTATACAACCGTCTTCTATATCTAGACTAACGGGATACGTCGTTATACAACCGTCTTCTATATCTAGACTAACGAGATCCGTCTGTACAACCGTTTTCTATATCTAGACTAACGAGGTACGTCGTGGGACAAACGTCTTCAATATCTAGACTAACGAGATCCGTCTGTACAACCGTCTTCTATATCTAGACTAACGAGACCCGTCTGTACAACCGTCTTCTATATCTAGACTAACGGGATCCGTCTGTACAACCGTCTTCTATATCTAGACTAACGAGATCTCTCGTTATACAACCGTCTTCTATATCTAGACTAACGGGATCCGTCTGTACAACCGTCTTCTATATCTAGACTAACGAGATCCGTCTGTACAACCGTCTTCTATATCTAGACTAATGAGATCCGTCTGTACAACCGTCTTCTATATCTAGACTAACGAGATCCGTCTGTACAACCGCCTTCTATATCTAGACTAACGAGATACGTCGTTGTACAACCATCTTCTATATCTAGACTAACGGGATACGTCGTTGGACAAACGTCTTCTATATCTAGACTAACGAGATCCGTCTGTACAACCGTCTTCTATATCTAGACTAACGGAATACGTCGTTATACAACCGTCTTCTATATCTAGACTAACGGGATCCGTCTGTACAACCGTCTTCTATATCTAGACTAACGAGATCCGTCTGTACAACCGTCTTCTATATCTAGACTAATGAGATCCGTCTGTACAACCGTCTTCTATATCTAGACTAACGAGATCCGTCTGTACAACCGTTTTCTATATCTAGACTAACGAGGTACGTCGTTGGACAAACGTCTTCAATATCTAGACTAACGAGATCTCTCGTTATACAACCGTCTTCTATATCTAGACTAATGAGATCCGTCTGTACAACCGTCATCTATATCTAGACTAACGAGACCCGTCTGTACAACCGTCTTCTATATCTAGACTAACGGGATACGTCGTTGGACAAACGTCTTCTATATCTAGACTAACGAGATCCGTCTGTACAACCGTCTTCTATATCTAGACTAACGGAATACGTCGTTATACAACCGTCTTCTATATCTAGACTAACGGGATCCGTCTGTACAACCGTCTTCTATATCTAGACTAAGGAGATCCGTCTGTACAACCGTCATCTATATCTAGACTAACGAGACCCGTCTGTACAACCGTCTTCTATATCTAGACTAACGAGATCTCTCGTTATACAACCGTCTTCTATATCTAGACTAACGAGATCCGTCTGTACAACCGTCTTCTATATCTAGACTAACGAGATCCATCTGTACAACCGTCTTCTATATCTAGACTAAGGAGATCCGTCTGTACAACCGTCATCTATATCTAGACTAACGAGACCCGTCTGTACAACCGTCTTCTATATCTAGACTAACGAGGTACGTCGTTGGACAAACGTCTTCAATATCTAGACTAACGAGATCCGTCTGTACAACCGTCTTCTATATCTAGACTAACGAGATCCGTCTGTACAACCGTCTTCTATATCTAGACTAACGAGATCCGTCTGTACAACCGTCTTCTATATGTAGACTAACGAGATCCGTCTGTACAACCGTCTTCTATAACTAGACTAACGAGATCCGTCTGTACAACCGTCTTCTATATCTAGACTAACGAGATCCGTCTGTACAACCGTCTTCTATATCTAGACTAACGAGATCTCTCGTTATACAACCGTCTTCTATATCTAGACTAACGAGATCCGTCTGTACAACCGCCTTCTATATCTAGACTAACGAGATCCGTCTGCACAACCGTCTTCTATATCTAGACTAACGAGATCTCTCGTTATACAACCGTCTTCTATATCTAGACTAACGGGATCCGTCTGTACAACCGTCTTCTATATCTAGACTAACGAGATCCGTCTGTACAACCGTCTTCTATATCTAGACTAATGAGATCCGTCTGTACAACCGTCTTCTATATCTAGACTAACGAGATCCGTCTGTACAACCGCCTTCTATATGTAGACTAACGAGATACGTCGTTGTACAACCATCTTCTATATCTAGACTAACGCGATCCGTCTGTACAACCGTTTTCTATATCGAGACTAACGAGATCCGTCTGTACAACCGTCTTCTATATCTAGACTAACGGGATACGACGTTGGACAAACGTCTTCTATATCTAGACTAACGAGATCCGTCTGTACAACCGTCTTCTATATCTAGACTAACGTGATCCGTCTGTACAACCGTTTTCTATATCTAGACTAACGAGATCCGTCTGAACAACCGTCTTCTATATCTAGACTAACGAGATCCGTCTGTACAACCGTCTTCTATATCTAGACTAACGAGATCCGTCTGTACAACCGTCTTCTATATCTAGACTAACGAGATCTCTCGTTATACAACCGTCTTCTATATCTAGACTAACGGGATACGTCGTTGGACAAACGTCTTCTATATCTAGACTAACGAGATCCGTCTGTACAACCGTCTTCTATATCTAGACTAACGAGATCCGTCTGTACAACCGTCTTCTATATCTAGACTAACGAGATCCGTCTGTACAACCGTCTTCTATATCTAGACTAACGATATCTCTCGTTATACAACCGTCTTCTATATCTAGACTAACGGGATCCGTCTGTACAACCGTCTTCTATATCTAGACTAACGAGGTACGTCGTTGGACAAACGTCTTCAATATCTAGACTAACGAGATCCGTCTGTACAACCGTCTTCTATATCTAGACTAACGAGATCCGTCTGTACAACCGTCTTCTATATCTAGACTAACGAGATCCGTCTGTACAACCGTCTTCTATATGTAGACTAACGAGATCCGTCTGTACAACCGTCTTCTATAACTAGACTAACGAGATCCGTCTGTACAACCGTCTTCTATATCTAGACTAACGAGATCCGTCTGTACAACCGTCTTCTATATCTAGACTAACGAGATCTCTCGTTATACAACCGTCTTCTATATCTAGACTAACGAGATCCGTCTGTACAACCGTCTTCTATATCTAGACTAACGAGATCCGTCTGTACAACCGTCTTCTATATCTAGACTAACGATATCTCTCGTTATACAACCGTCATCTATATCTAGACTAACGAGACCCGTCTGTACAACCGTCTTCTATATCTAGACTAACGAGGTACGTCGTTGGACAAACGTCTTCAATATCTAGACTAACGAGATCCGTCTGTACAACCGTCTTCTATATCTAGACTAACGAGATCCGTCTGTACAACCGTCTTCTATATCTAGACTAACGAGATCCGTCTGTACAACCGTCTTCTATATGTAGACTAACGAGATCCGTCTGTACAACCGTCTTCTATAACTAGACTAACGAGATCCGTCTGTACAACCGTCTTCTATATCTAGACTAACGAGATCCGTCTGTACAACCGTCTTCTATATCTAGACTAACGAGATCTCTCGTTATACAACCGTCTTCTATATCTAGACTAACGAGATCCGTCTGTACAACCGCCTTCTATATCTAGACTAACGAGATCCGTCTGCACAACCGTCTTCTATATCTAGACTAACGAGATCTCTCGTTATACAACCGTCTTCTATATCTAGACTAACGGGATCCGTCTGTACAACCGTCTTCTATATCTAGACTAACGAGATCCGTCTGTACAACCGTCTTCTATATCTAGACTAATGAGATCCGTCTGTACAACCGTCTTCTATATCTAGACTAACGAGATCCGTCTGTACAACCGCCTTCTATATCTAGACTAACGAGATACGTCGTTGTACAACCATCTTCTATATCTAGACTAACGCGATCCGTCTGTACAACCGTTTTCTATATCGAGACTAACGAGATCCGTCTGTACAACCGTCTTCTATATCTAGACTAACGGGATACGACGTTGGACAAACGTCTTCTATATCTAGACTAACGAGATCCGTCTGTACAACCGTCTTCTATATCTAGACTAACGTGATCCGTCTGTACAACCGTTTTCTATATCTAGACTAACGAGATCCGTCTGAACAACCGTCTTCTATATCTAGACTAACGAGATCCGTCTGTACAACCGTCTTCTATATCTAGACTAACGAGATCCGTCTGTACAACCGTCTTCTATATCTAGACTAACGAGATCTCTCGTTATACAACCGTCTTCTATATCTAGACTAACGGGATACGTCGTTGGACAAACGTCTTCTATATCTAGACTAACGAGATCCGTCTGTACAACCGTCTTCTATATCTAGACTAACGAGATCCGTCTGTACAACCGTCTTCTATATCTAGACTAACGAGATCCGTCTGTACAACCGTCTTCTATATCTAGACTAACGATATCTCTCGTTATACAACCGTCTTCTATATCTAGACTAACGGGATCCGTCTGTACAACCGTCTTCTATATCTAGACTAACGAGATCCGTCTGTACAACCGTCTTCTATATCTAGACTAACGAGATCCGTCTGTACAACCGTCTTCTATATCTAGACTAACGAGATCCGTCTGTACAACCGTCTTCTATATCTAGACTAACGAGATCCGTCTGTACAACCGTCTTCTATATCTAGACTAACGAGATCCGTCTGTACAACCGTCTTCTATATCTAGACTAACGAGATCTCTCGTTATACAACCGTCTTCTATATCTAGACTAACGGGATACGTCGTTGGACAACCGTCTTCTATATCTAGACTAAAGAGATCCGTCGGTACAACCGTCTTCTATATCTAGACTAACGAGATCCGTCTGTACAACCGTCTTCTATATCTAGACTAACGAGATCTCTCGTTATACAACCGTCTTCTATATCTAGACTAACGAGATCCGTCTGTACAACCGTCTTCTATATCTAGACTAACGAGATCCGTCTGTACAACCGTCTTCTATATCTAGACTAACGAGATCCGTCTGTACAACCGTCTTCTATATCTAGACTAACGAGATCCGTCTGTACAACCGTCTTCTATATCTAGACTAACGAGATCCATCTGTACAACCGTCTTCTATATCTAGACTAATGAGATCCGTCTGTACAACCGTCATCTATATCTAGACTAACGAGACCCGTCTGTACAACCGTCTTCTATATCTAGACTAACGGGATACGTCGTTGGACAAACGTCTTCTATATCTAGACTAACGAGATCCGTCTGTACAACCGTCTTCTATATCTAGACTAACGGAATACGTCGTTATACAACCGTCTTCTATATCTAGACTAACGGGATACGTCGTTATACAACCGTCTTCTATATCTAGACTAACGAGATCCGTCTGTACAACCGTTTTCTATATCTAGACTAACGAGGTACGTCGTGGGACAAACGTCTTCAATATCTAGACTAACGAGATCCGTCTGTACAACCGTCTTCTATATCTAGACTAACGAGATCCGTCTGTACAACCGTCTTCTATATCTAGACTAAAGAGATCCGTCGGTACAACCGTCTTCTATATCTAGACTAACGGAATACGTCGTTATACAACCGTCTTCTATATCTAGACTAACGGGATCCGTCTGTACAACCGTCTTCTATATCTAGACTAACGAGATCCGTCTGTACAACCGTCTTCTATATCTAGACTAATGAGATCCGTCTGTACAACCGTCTTCTATATCTAGACTAACGAGACCCGTCTGTACAACCGTCTTCTCTATCTAGACTCACGAGACCCGTCTGTACAACCTTCTTCTATATCTAGACTAACGAGATCCGTCTGTACAACCGTCTTCTATATCTAGACTAAAGAGATCCGTCGGTACAACCGTCTTCTATATCTAGACTAACGAGATCCGTCTGTACAACCGTCTTCTATATCTAGACTAACGAGATCTCTCGTTATACAACCGTCTTCTATATCTAGACTAACGAGATCCGTCTGTACAACCGTCTTCTATATCTAGACTAACGAGATCCGTCTGTACAACCGTCTTCTATATCTAGACTAACGAGATCCGTCTGTACAACCGTCTTCTATATCTAGACTAACGAGATCTCTCGTTATACAACCGTCTTCTATATCTAGACTAACGGGATACGTCGTTGGACAAACGTCTTCTATATCTAGACTAACGAGATCCGTCTGTACAACCGTCTTCTATATCTAGACTAACGAGATCCGTCTGTACAACCGTCATCTATATCTAGACTAACAAGACCCGTCTGTACAACCGTCTTCTATATCTAGACTAACGAGATCCGTCTGCACAACCGTCTTCTATATCTAGACTAACGAGATCCGTCTGAACAACCGTCTTCTATATCTAGACTAACGAGATCCGACTGTACAACCGCCTTCTATATCTAGACCAACGAGATACGTCGTTGTACAACCATCTTCTATATCTAGACTAACGCGATCCGTCTGTACAACCGTTTTCTATATCGAGACTAACGAGATCCGTCTGTACAACCGTCTTCTATATCTAGACTAACGGGATACGACGTTGGACAAACGTCTTCTATATCTAGACTAACGAGATCCGTCTGAACAACCGTCTTCTATATCTAGACTAACGAGATCCGTCTGTACAACCGCCTTCTATATCTAGACTAACGAGATACGTCGTTGTACAACCATCTTCTATATCTAGACTAACGCGATCCGTCTGTACAACCGTTTTCTATATCTAGACTAACGAGATCCGTCTGAACAACCGTCTTCTATATCTAGACTAACGAGATCCGTCTGTACAACCGTCTTCTATATCTAGACTAACGAGATCCGTCTGTACAACCGTCTTCTATATCTAGACTAACGAGATCTCTCGTTATACAACCGTCTTCTATATCTAGACTAACGGGATACGTCGTTGGACAAACGTCTTCTATATCTAGACTAACGAGATCCGTCTGTACAACCGTCTTCTATATCTAGACTAACGAGATCCGTCTGTACAACCGTCTTCTATATCTAGACTAACGAGATCCGTCTGTACAACCGTCTTCTATATCTAGACTAACGATATCTCTCGTTATACAACCGTCTTCTATATCTAGACTAACGGGATCCGTCTGTACAACCGTCTTCTATATCTAGACTAACGAGATCCGTCTGTACAACCGTCTTCTATATCTAGACTAACGAGATCCGTCTGTACAACCGTCTTCTATATCTAGACTAACGAGATCCGTCTGTACAACCGTCTTCTATATCTAGACTAACGAGATCCGTCTGTACAACCGTCTTCTATATCTAGACTAACGAGATCCGTCTGTACAACCGTCTTCTATATCTAGACTAACGAGATCTCTCGTTATACAACCGTCTTCTATATCTAGACTAACGGGATACGTCGTTGGACAACCGTCTTCTATATCTAGACTAAAGAGATCCGTCGGTACAACCGTCTTCTATATCTAGACTAACGAGATCCGTCTGTACAACCGTCTTCTATATCTAGACTAACGAGATCTCTCGTTATACAACCGTCTTCTATATCTAGACTAACGAGATCCGTCTGTACAACCGTCTTCTATATCTAGACTAACGAGATCCGTCTGTACAACCGTCTTCTATATCTAGACTAACGAGATCCGTCTGTACAACCGTCTTCTATATCTAGACTAACGAGATCCGTCTGTACAACCGTCTTCTATATCTAGACTAACGAGATCCATCTGTACAACCGTCTTCTATATCTAGACTAATGAGATCCGTCTGTACAACCGTCATCTATATCTAGACTAACGAGACCCGTCTGTACAACCGTCTTCTATATCTAGACTAACGGGATACGTCGTTGGACAAACGTCTTCTATATCTAGACTAACGAGATCCGTCTGTACAACCGTCTTCTATATCTAGACTAACGGAATACGTCGTTATACAACCGTCTTCTATATCTAGACTAACGGGATACGTCGTTATACAACCGTCTTCTATATCTAGACTAACGAGATCCGTCTGTACAACCGTTTTCTATATCTAGACTAACGAGGTACGTCGTGGGACAAACGTCTTCAATATCTAGACTAACGAGATCCGTCTGTACAACCATCTTCTATATCTAGACTAACGCGATCCGTCTGTACAACCGTTTTCTATATCGAGACTAACGAGATCCGTCTGTACAACCGTCTTCTATATCTAGACTAACGAGACCCGTCTGTACAACCGTCTTCTCTATCTAGACTCACGAGACCCGTCTGTACAACCTTCTTCTATATCTAGACTAACGAGATCCGTCTGTACAACCGTCTTCTATATCTAGACTAAAGAGATCCGTCGGTACAACCGTCTTCTATATCTAGACTAACGAGATCCGTCTGTACAACCGTCTTCTATATCTAGACTAACGAGATCTCTCGTTATACAACCGTCTTCTATATCTAGACTAACGAGATCCGTCTGTACAACCGTCTTCTATATCTAGACTAACGAGATCCGTCTGTACAACCGTCTTCTATATCTAGACTAACGAGATCCGTCTGTACAACCGTCTTCTATATCTAGACTAACGAGATCTCTCGTTATACAACCGTCTTCTATATCTAGACTAACGGGATACGTCGTTGGACAAACGTCTTCTATATCTAGACTAACGAGATCCGTCTGTACAACCGTCTTCTATATCTAGACTAACGAGATCCGTCTGTACAACCGTCATCTATATCTAGACTAACAAGACCCGTCTGTACAACCGTCTTCTATATCTAGACTAACGAGATCCGTCTGCACAACCGTCTTCTATATCTAGACTAACGAGATCCGTCTGAACAACCGTCTTCTATATCTAGACTAACGAGATCCGTCTGTACAACCGCCTTCTATATCTAGACCAACGAGATACGTCGTTGTACAACCATCTTCTATATCTAGACTAACGCGATCCGTCTGTACAACCGTTTTCTATATCGAGACTAACGAGATCCGTCTGTACAACCGTCTTCTATATCTAGACTAACGGGATACGACGTTGGACAAACGTCTTCTATATCTAGACTAACGAGATCCGTCTGTACAACCGTCTTCTATATCTAGACTAACGAGATCCGTCTGTACAACCGTCTTCTATATCTAGACTAACGAGATCCGTCTGTACAACCGTCTTCTATATCTAGACTAACGAGATCCATCTGTACAACCGTCTTCTATATCTAGACTAATGAGATCCGTCTGTACAACCGTCTTCTATATCTAGACTAACGAGATCTCTCGTTATACAACCGTCTTCTATATCTAGACTAACGAGATCCGTCTGTACAACCGTCTTCTATATCTAGACTAACGAGATCCGTCTGTACAACCGTCTTCTATATCTAGACTAACGAGATCCGTCTGTACAACCGTCTTCTATATCTAGACTAACGAGATCCGTCTGTACAACCGTCTTCTATATCTAGACTAACGAGATCCATCTGTACAACCGTCTTCTATATCTAGACTAATGAGATCCGTCTGTACAACCGTCATCTATATCTAGACTAACGAGACCCGTCTGTACAACCGTCTTCTATATCTAGACTAACGGGATACGTCGTTGGACAAACGTCTTCTATATCTAGACTAACGAGATCCGTCTGTACAACCGTCTTCTATATCTAGACTAACGGAATACGTCGTTATACAACCGTCTTCTATATCTAGACTAACGGGATACGTCGTTATACAACCGTCTTCTATATCTAGACTAACGAGATCCGTCTGTACAACCGTTTTCTATATCTAGACTAACGAGGTACGTCGTGGGACAAACGTCTTCAATATCTAGACTAACGAGATCCGTCTGTACAACCGTCTTCTATATCTAGACTAACGAGACCCGTCTGTACAACCGTCTTCTATATCTAGACTAACGGGATCCGTCTGTACAACCGTCTTCTATATCTAGACTAACGAGATCTCTCGTTATACAACCGTCTTCTATATCTAGACTAACGAGATCCGTCTGTACAACCGTCTTCTATATCTAGACTAACGAGATCCGTCTGTACAACCGTTTTCTATATCTAGACTAACGAGGTACGTCGTTGGACAAACGTCTTCAATATCTAGACTAACGAGATCTCTCGTTATACAACCGTCTTCTATATCTAGACTAATGAGATCCGACTGTACAACCGTCATCTATATCTAGACTAACGAGACCCGTCTGTACAACCGTCTTCTATATCTAGACTAACGGGATACGTCGTTGGACAAACGTCTTCTATATCTAGACTAACGAGATCCGTCTGTACAACCGTCTTCTATATCTAGACTAACGGAATACGTCGTTATACAACCGTCTTCTATATCTAGACTAACGGGATCCGTCTGTACAACCGTCTTCTATATCTAGACTAAGGAGATCCGTCTGTACAACCGTCATCTATATCTAGACTAACGAGACCCGTCTGTACAACCGTCTTCTATATCTAGACTAACGAGATCTCTCGTTATACAACCGTCTTCTATATCTAGACTAACGAGATCCGTCTGTACAACCGTCTTCTATATCTAGACTAACGAGATCCATCTGTACAACCGTCTTCTATATCTAGACTAAGGAGATCCGTCTGTACAACCGTCATCTATATCTAGACTAACGAGACCCGTCTGTACAACCGTCTTCTATATCTAGACTAACGAGGTACGTCGTTGGACAAACGTCTTCAATATCTAGACTAACGGGATCCGTCTGTACAACCGTCTTCTATATCTAGACTAACGAGATCCGTCTGTACAACCGTCTTCTATATCTAGACTAACGAGATCCGTCTGTACAACCGTCTTCTATATCTAGACTAACGAGATCCGTCTGTACAACCGTCTTCTATAACTAGACTAACGAGATCCGTCTGTACAACCGTCTTCTATATCTAGACTAACGAGATCCGTCTGTACAACCGTCTTCTATATCTAGACTAACGAGATCTCTCGTTATACAACCGTCTTCTATATCTAGACTAACGAGATCCGTCTGTACAACCGCCTTCTATATCTAGACTAACGAGATCCGTCTGCACAACCGTCTTCTATATCTAGACTAACGAGATCTCTCGTTATACAACCGTCTTCTATATCTAGACTAACGGGATCCGTCTGTACAACCGTCTTCTATATCTAGACTAACGAGATCCGTCTGTACAACCGTCTTCTATATCTAGACTAATGAGATCCGTCTGTACAACCGTCTTCTATATCTAG
Source organism: Andrena bicolor (assembly GCA_960531205.1). Classification (NCBI taxonomy): domain Eukaryota; kingdom Metazoa; phylum Arthropoda; class Insecta; order Hymenoptera; family Andrenidae; genus Andrena; species Andrena bicolor. The sequence goes on from CAUIJW010000096.1 coordinate 1,164,669, forward strand.
ACTAACGAGATCCGTCTGTACAACCGCCTTCTATATCTAGACTAACGAGATACGTCGTTGTACAACCATCTTCTATATCTAGACTAACGCGATCCGTCTGTACAACCGTTTTCTATATCGAGACTAACGAGATCCGTCTGTACAACCGTCTTCTATATCTAGACTAACGAGATCCGTCTGTACAACCGTCTTCTATATGTAGACTAACGAGATCCGTCTGTACAACCGTCTTCTATAACTAGACTAACGAGATCCGTCTGTACAACCGTCTTCTATATCTAGACTAACGAGATCCGTCTGTACAACCGTCTTCTATATCTAGACTAACGAGATCTCTCGTTATACAACCGTCTTCTATATCTAGACTAACGAGATCCGTCTGTACAACCGCCTTCTATATCTAGACTAACGAGATCCGTCTGCACAACCGTCTTCTATATCTAGACTAACGAGATCTCTCGTTATACAACCGTCTTCTATATCTAGACTAACGGGATCCGTCTGTACAACCGTCTTCTATATCTAGACTAACGAGATCCGTCTGTACAACCGTCTTCTATATCTAGACTAATGAGATCCGTCTGTACAACCGTCTTCTATATCTAGACTAACGAGATCCGTCTGTACAACCGCCTTCTATATGTAGACTAACGAGATACGTCGTTGTACAACCATCTTCTATATCTAGACTAACGCGATCCGTCTGTACAACCGTTTTCTATATCGAGACTAACGAGATCCGTCTGTACAACCGTCTTCTATATCTAGACTAACGGGATACGACGTTGGACAAACGTCTTCTATATCTAGACTAACGAGATCCGTCTGTACAACCGTCTTCTATATCTAGACTAACGTGATCCGTCTGTACAACCGTTTTCTATATCTAGACTAACGAGATCCGTCTGAACAACCGTCTTCTATATCTAGACTAACGAGATCCGTCTGTACAACCGTCTTCTATATCTAGACTAACGAGATCCGTCTGTACAACCGTCTTCTATATCTAGACTAACGAGATCTCTCGTTATACAACCGTCTTCTATATCTAGACTAACGGGATACGTCGTTGGACAAACGTCTTCTATATCTAGACTAACGAGATCCGTCTGTACAACCGTCTTCTATATCTAGACTAACGAGATCCGTCTGTACAACCGTCTTCTATATCTAGACTAACGAGATCCGTCTGTACAACCGTCTTCTATATCTAGACTAACGATATCTCTCGTTATACAACCGTCTTCTATATCTAGACTAACGGGATCCGTCTGTACAACCGTCTTCTATATCTAGACTAACGAGGTACGTCGTTGGACAAACGTCTTCAATATCTAGACTAACGAGATCCGTCTGTACAACCGTCTTCTATATCTAGACTAACGAGATCCGTCTGTACAACCGTCTTCTATATCTAGACTAACGAGATCCGTCTGTACAACCGTCTTCTATATGTAGACTAACGAGATCCGTCTGTACAACCGTCTTCTATAACTAGACTAACGAGATCCGTCTGTACAACCGTCTTCTATATCTAGACTAACGAGATCCGTCTGTACAACCGTCTTCTATATCTAGACTAACGAGATCTCTCGTTATACAACCGTCTTCTATATCTAGACTAACGAGATCCGTCTGTACAACCGTCTTCTATATCTAGACTAACGAGATCCGTCTGTACAACCGTCTTCTATATCTAGACTAACGATATCTCTCGTTATACAACCGTCATCTATATCTAGACTAACGAGACCCGTCTGTACAACCGTCTTCTATATCTAGACTAACGAGGTACGTCGTTGGACAAACGTCTTCAATATCTAGACTAACGAGATCCGTCTGTACAACCGTCTTCTATATCTAGACTAACGAGATCCGTCTGTACAACCGTCTTCTATATCTAGACTAACGAGATCCGTCTGTACAACCGTCTTCTATATGTAGACTAACGAGATCCGTCTGTACAACCGTCTTCTATAACTAGACTAACGAGATCCGTCTGTACAACCGTCTTCTATATCTAGACTAACGAGATCCGTCTGTACAACCGTCTTCTATATCTAGACTAACGAGATCTCTCGTTATACAACCGTCTTCTATATCTAGACTAACGAGATCCGTCTGTACAACCGCCTTCTATATCTAGACTAACGAGATCCGTCTGCACAACCGTCTTCTATATCTAGACTAACGAGATCTCTCGTTATACAACCGTCTTCTATATCTAGACTAACGGGATCCGTCTGTACAACCGTCTTCTATATCTAGACTAACGAGATCCGTCTGTACAACCGTCTTCTATATCTAGACTAATGAGATCCGTCTGTACAACCGTCTTCTATATCTAGACTAACGAGATCCGTCTGTACAACCGCCTTCTATATCTAGACTAACGAGATACGTCGTTGTACAACCATCTTCTATATCTAGACTAACGCGATCCGTCTGTACAACCGTTTTCTATATCGAGACTAACGAGATCCGTCTGTACAACCGTCTTCTATATCTAGACTAACGGGATACGACGTTGGACAAACGTCTTCTATATCTAGACTAACGAGATCCGTCTGTACAACCGTCTTCTATATCTAGACTAACGTGATCCGTCTGTACAACCGTTTTCTATATCTAGACTAACGAGATCCGTCTGAACAACCGTCTTCTATATCTAGACTAACGAGATCCGTCTGTACAACCGTCTTCTATATCTAGACTAACGAGATCCGTCTGTACAACCGTCTTCTATATCTAGACTAACGAGATCTCTCGTTATACAACCGTCTTCTATATCTAGACTAACGGGATACGTCGTTGGACAAACGTCTTCTATATCTAGACTAACGAGATCCGTCTGTACAACCGTCTTCTATATCTAGACTAACGAGGTCCGTCTGTACAACCGTCTTCTATATCTAGACTAACGAGATCCGTCTGTACAACCGTCTTCTATATCTAGACTAACGATATCTCTCGTTATACAACCGTCTTCTATATCTAGACTAACGGGATCCGTCTGTACAACCGTCTTCTATATCTAGACTAACGAGATCCGTCTGTACAACAGTCTTCTATATCTAGACTAACGAGATCCGTCTGTACAACCGTCTTCTATATCTAGACTAACGAGATCCGTCTGTACAACCGTCTTCTATATCTAGACTAACGAGATCCGTCTGTACAACCGTCTTCTATATCTAGACTAACGAGATCCGTCTGTACAACCGTCTTCTATATCTAGACTAACGAGATCTCTCGTTATACAACCGTCTTCTATATCTAGACTAACGGGATACGTCGTTGGACAACCGTCTTCTATATCTAGACTAAAGAGATCCGTCGGTACAACCGTCTTCTATATCTAGACTAACGAGATCCGTCTGTACAACCGTCTTCTATATCTAGACTAACGAGATCTCTCGTTATACAACCGTCTTCTATATCTAGACTAACGAGATCCGTCTGTACAACCGTCTTCTATATCTAGACTAACGAGATCCGTCTGTACAACCGTCTTCTATATCTAGACTAACGAGATCCGTCTGTACAACCGTCTTCTATATCTAGACTAACGAGATCCGTCTGTACAACCGTCTTCTATATCTAGACTAACGAGATCCATCTGTACAACCGTCTTCTATATCTAGACTAATGAGATCCGTCTGTACAACCGTCATCTATATCTAGACTAACGAGACCCGTCTGTACAACCGTCTTCTATATCTAGACTAACGGGATACGTCGTTGGACAAACGTCTTCTATATCTAGACTAACGAGATCCGTCTGTACAACCGTCTTCTATATCTAGACTAACGGAATACGTCGTTATACAACCGTCTTCTATATCTAGACTAACGGGATACGTCGTTATACAACCGTCTTCTATATCTAGACTAACGAGATCCGTCTGTACAACCGTTTTCTATATCTAGACTAACGAGGTACGTCGTGGGACAAACGTCTTCAATATCTAGACTAACGAGATCCGTCTGTACAACCGTCTTCTATATCTAGACTAACGAGATCCGTCTGTACAACCGTCTTCTATATCTAGACTAAAGAGATCCGTCGGTACAACCGTCTTCTATATCTAGACTAACGGAATACGTCGTTATACAACCGTCTTCTATATCTAGACTAACGGGATCCGTCTGTACAACCGTCTTCTATATCTAGACTAACGAGATCCGTCTGTACAACCGTCTTCTATATCTAGACTAATGAGATCCGTCTGTACAACCGTCTTCTATATCTAGACTAACGAGACCCGTCTGTACAACCGTCTTCTCTATCTAGACTCACGAGACCCGTCTGTACAACCTTCTTCTATATCTAGACTAACGAGATCCGTCTGTACAACCGTCTTCTATATCTAGACTAAAGAGATCCGTCGGTACAACCGTCTTCTATATCTAGACTAACGAGATCCGTCTGTACAACCGTCTTCTATATCTAGACTAACGAGATCTCTCGTTATACAACCGTCTTCTATATCTAGACTAACGAGATCCGTCTGTACAACCGTCTTCTATATCTAGACTAACGAGATCCGTCTGTACAACCGTCTTCTATATCTAGACTAACGAGATCCGTCTGTACAACCGTCTTCTATATCTAGACTAACGAGATCTCTCGTTATACAACCGTCTTCTATATCTAGACTAACGGGATACGTCGTTGGACAAACGTCTTCTATATCTAGACTAACGAGATCCGTCTGTACAACCGTCTTCTATATCTAGACTAACGAGATCCGTCTGTACAACCGTCATCTATATCTAGACTAACAAGACCCGTCTGTACAACCGTCTTCTATATCTAGACTAACGAGATCCGTCTGCACAACCGTCTTCTATATCTAGACTAACGAGATCCGTCTGAACAACCGTCTTCTATATCTAGACTAACGAGATCCGACTGTACAACCGCCTTCTATATCTAGACCAACGAGATACGTCGTTGTACAACCATCTTCTATATCTAGACTAACGCGATCCGTCTGTACAACCGTTTTCTATATCGAGACTAACGAGATCCGTCTGTACAACCGTCTTCTATATCTAGACTAACGGGATACGACGTTGGACAAACGTCTTCTATATCTAGACTAACGAGATCCGTCTGAACAACCGTCTTCTATATCTAGACTAACGAGATCCGTCTGTACAACCGCCTTCTATATCTAGACTAACGAGATACGTCGTTGTACAACCATCTTCTATATCTAGACTAACGCGATCCGTCTGTACAACCGTTTTCTATATCTAGACTAACGAGATCCGTCTGAACAACCGTCTTCTATATCTAGACTAACGAGATCCGTCTGTACAACCGTCTTCTATATCTAGACTAACGAGATCCGTCTGTACAACCGTCTTCTATATCTAGACTAACGAGATCTCTCGTTATACAACCGTCTTCTATATCTAGACTAACGGGATACGTCGTTGGACAAACGTCTTCTATATCTAGACTAACGAGATCCGTCTGTACAACCGTCTTCTATATCTAGACTAACGAGATCCGTCTGTACAACCGTCTTCTATATCTAGACTAACGAGATCCGTCTGTACAACCGTCTTCTATATCTAGACTAACGATATCTCTCGTTATACAACCGTCTTCTATATCTAGACTAACGGGATCCGTCTGTACAACCGTCTTCTATATCTAGACTAACGAGATCCGTCTGTACAACCGTCTTCTATATCTAGACTAACGAGATCCGTCTGTACAACCGTCTTCTATATCTAGACTAACGAGATCCGTCTGTACAACCGTCTTCTATATCTAGACTAACGAGATCCGTCTGTACAACCGTCTTCTATATCTAGACTAACGAGATCCGTCTGTACAACCGTCTTCTATATCTAGACTAACGAGATCTCTCGTTATACAACCGTCATCTATATCTAGACTAACGGGATACGTCGTTGGACAACCGTCTTCTATATCTAGACTAAAGAGATCCGTCGGTACAACCGTCTTCTATATCTAGACTAACGAGATCCGTCTGTACAACCGTCTTCTATATCTAGACTAACGAGATCTCTCGTTATACAACCGTCTTCTATATCTAGACTAACGAGATCCGTCTGTACAACCGTCTTCTATATCTAGACTAACGAGATCCGTCTGTACAACCGTCTTCTATATCTAGACTAACGAGATCCGTCTGTACAACCGTCTTCTATATCTAGACTAACGAGATCCGTCTGTACAACCGTCTTCTATATCTAGACTAACGAGATCCATCTGTACAACCGTCTTCTATATCTAGACTAATGAGATCCGTCTGTACAACCGTCATCTATATCTAGACTAACGAGACCCGTCTGTACAACCGTCTTCTATATCTAGACTAACGGGATACGTCGTTGGACAAACGTCTTCTATATCTAGACTAACGAGATCCGTCTGTACAACCGTCTTCTATATCTAGACTAACGGAATACGTCGTTATACAACCGTCTTCTATATCTAGACTAACGGGATACGTCGTTATACAACCGTCTTCTATATCTAGACTAACGAGATCCGTCTGTACAACCGTTTTCTATATCTAGACTAACGAGGTACGTCGTGGGACAAACGTCTTCAATATCTAGACTAACGAGATCCGTCTGTACAACCGTCTTCTATATCTAGACTAACGAGATCCGTCTGTACAACCGTCTTCTATATCTAGACTAAAGAGATCCGTCGGTACAACCGTCTTCTATATCTAGACTAACGGAATACGTCGTTATACAACCGTCTTCTATATCTAGACTAACGGGATCCGTCTGTACAACCGTCTTCTATATCTAGACTAACGAGATCCGTCTGTACAACCGTCTTCTATATCTAGACTAATGAGATCCGTCTGTACAACCGTCTTCTATATCTAGACTAACGAGACCCGTCTGTACAACCGTCTTCTCTATCTAGACTCACGAGACCCGTCTGTACAACCTTCTTCTATATCTAGACTAACGAGATCCGTCTGTACAACCGTCTTCTATATCTAGACTAAAGAGATCCGTCGGTACAACCGTCTTCTATATCTAGACTAACGAGATCCGTCTGTACAACCGTCTTCTATATCTAGACTAACGAGATCTCTCGTTATACAACCGTCTTCTATATCTAGACTAACGAGATCCGTCTGTACAACCGTCTTCTATATCTAGACTAACGAGATCCGTCTGTACAACCGTCTTCTATATCTAGACTAACGAGATCCGTCTGTACAACCGTCTTCTATATCTAGACTAACGAGATCTCTCGTTATACAACCGTCTTCTATATCTAGACTAACGGGATACGTCGTTGGACAAACGTCTTCTATATCTAGACTAACGAGATCCGTCTGTACAACCGTCTTCTATATCTAGACTAACGAGATCCGTCTGTACAACCGTCATCTATATCTAGACTAACAAGACCCGTCTGTACAACCGTCTTCTATATCTAGACTAACGAGATCCGTCTGCACAACCGTCTTCTATATCTAGACTAACGAGATCCGTCTGAACAACCGTCTTCTATATCTAGACTAACGAGATCCGACTGTACAACCGCCTTCTATATCTAGACCAACGAGATACGTCGTTGTACAACCATCTTCTATATCTAGACTAACGCGATCCGTCTGTACAACCGTTTTCTATATCGAGACTAACGAGATCCGTCTGTACAACCGTCTTCTATATCTAGACTAACGGGATACGACGTTGGACAAACGTCTTCTATATCTAGACTAACGAGATCCGTCTGAACAACCGTCTTCTATATCTAGACTAACGAGATCCGTCTGTACAACCGCCTTCTATATCTAGACTAACGAGATACGTCGTTGTACAACCATCTTCTATATCTAGACTAACGCGATCCGTCTGTACAACCGTCTTCTATATCTAGACTAACGAGATCCGTCTGTACAACCGTCTTCTATATCTAGACTAACGAGATCCGTCTGTACAACCGTCTTCTATATCTAGACTAACGAGATCCGTCTGAACAACCGTCTTCTATATCTAGACTAACGAGATCCGTCTGTACAACCGTCTTCTATATCTAGACTAACGAGATCCGTCTGTACAACCGTCTTCTATATCTAGACTAACAAGATCCGTCTGTACAACCGTCTTCTATATCTAGACTAACGAGATCCGTCTGTACAACCGTCTTCTATATCTAGACTAACGAGATCCGTCTGTACAACCGTCTTCTATATCTAGACTAACGAGATCCGTCTGTACAACCGTCTTCTATATCTAGACTAACGAGATCTCTCGTTATACAACCGTCTTCTATATCTAGACTAACGAGATCCGTCTGTACAACCGCCTTCTATATCTAGACTAACGAGATCCGTCTGCACAACCGTCTTCTATATCTAGACTAACGAGATCTCTCGTTATACAACCGTCTTCTATATCTAGACTAACGGGATCCGTCTGTACAACCGTCTTCTATATCTAGACTAACGAGATCCGTCTGTACAACCGTCTTCTATATCTAGACTAATGAGATCCGTCTGTACAACCGTCTTCTATATCTAGACTAACGAGATCCGTCTGTACAACCGCCTTCTATATCTAGACTAACGAGATACGTCGTTGTACAACCATCTTCTATATCTAGACTAACGCGATCCGTCTGTACAACCGTTTTCTATATCGAGACTAACGAGATCCGTCTGTACAACCGTCTTCTATATCTAGACTAACGAGACGTCTGTACAACCGTCTTCTCTATCTAGACTCACGAGACCCGTCTGTACAACCTTCTTCTATATCTAGACTAACGAGATCCGTCTGTACAACCGTCTTCTATATCTAGACTAAAGAGATCCGTCGGTACAACCGTCTTCTATATCTAGACTAACGAGATCCGTCTGTACAACCGTCTTCTATATCTAGACTAACGAGATCTCTCGTTATACAACCGTCTTCTATATCTAGACTAACGAGATCCGTCTGTACAACCGTCTTCTATATCTAGACTAACGAGATCCGTCTGTACAACCGTCTTCTATATCTAGACTAACGAGATCCGTCTGTACAACCGTCTTCTATATCTAGACTAACGAGATCTCTCGTTATACAACCGTCTTCTATATCTAGACTAACGGGATACGTCGTTGGACAAACGTCTTCTATATCTAGACTAACGAGATCCGTCTGTACAACCGTCTTCTATATCTAGACTAACGAGATCCGTCTGTACAACCGTCATCTATATCTAGACTAACAAGACCCGTCTGTACAACCGTCTTCTATATCTAGACTAACGAGATCCGTCTGCACAACCGTCTTCTATATCTAGACTAACGAGATCCGTCTGAACAACCGTCTTCTATATCTAGACTAACGAGATCCGTCTGTACAACCGCCTTCTATATCTAGACCAACGAGATACGTCGTTGTACAACCATCTTCTATATCTAGACTAACGCGATCCGTCTGTACAACCGTTTTCTATATCGAGACTAACGAGATCCGTCTGTACAACCGTCTTCTATATCTAGACTAACGGGATACGACGTTGGACAAACGTCTTCTATATCTAGACTAACGAGATCCGTCTGTACAACCGTCTTCTATATCTAGACTAACGAGATCCGTCTGTACAACCGTCTTCTATATCTAGACTAACGAGATCCGTCTGTACAACCGTCTTCTATATCTAGACTAACGAGATCCATCTGTACAACCGTCTTCTATATCTAGACTAATGAGATCCGTCTGTACAACCGTCTTCTATATCTAGACTAACGAGATCTCTCGTTATACAACCGTCTTCTATATCTAGACTAACGAGATCCGTCTGTACAACCGTCTTCTATATCTAGACTAACGAGATCCGTCTGTACAACCGTCTTCTATATCTAGACTAACGAGATCCGTCTGTACAACCGTCTTCTATATCTAGACTAACGAGATCCGTCTGTACAACCGTCTTCTATATCTAGACTAACGAGATCCATCTGTACAACCGTCTTCTATATCTAGACTAATGAGATCCGTCTGTACAACCGTCATCTATATCTAGACTAACGAGACCCGTCTGTACAACCGTCTTCTATATCTAGACTAACGGGATACGTCGTTGGACAAACGTCTTCTATATCTAGACTAACGAGATCCGTCTGTACAACCGTCTTCTATATCTAGACTAACGGAATACGTCGTTATACAACCGTCTTCTATATCTAGACTAACGGGATACGTCGTTATACAACCGTCTTCTATATCTAGACTAACGAGATCCGTCTGTACAACCGTTTTCTATATCTAGACTAACGAGGTACGTCGTGGGACAAACGTCTTCAATATCTAGACTAACGAGATCCGTCTGTACAACCGTCTTCTATATCTAGACTAACGAGACCCGTCTGTACAACCGTCTTCTATATCTAGACTAACGGGATCCGTCTGTACAACCGTCTTCTATATCTAGACTAACGAGATCTCTCGTTATACAACCGTCTTCTATATCTAGACTAACGAGATCCGTCTGTACAACCGTCTTCTATATCTAGACTAACGAGATCCGTCTGTACAACCGTTTTCTATATCTAGACTAACGAGGTACGTCGTTGGACAAACGTCTTCAATATCTAGACTAACGAGATCTCTCGTTATACAACCGTCTTCTATATCTAGACTAATGAGATCCGACTGTACAACCGTCATCTATATCTAGACTAACGAGACCCGTCTGTACAACCGTCTTCTATATCTAGACTAACGGGATACGTCGTTGGACAAACGTCTTCTATATCTAGACTAACGAGATCCGTCTGTACAACCGTCTTCTATATCTAGACTAACGGAATACGTCGTTATACAACCGTCTTCTATATCTAGACTAACGGGATCCGTCTGTACAACCGTCTTCTATATCTAGACTAAGGAGATCCGTCTGTACAACCGTCATCTATATCTAGACTAACGAGACCCGTCTGTACAACCGTCTTCTATATCTAGACTAACGAGATCTCTCGTTATACAACCGTCTTCTATATCTAGACTAACGAGATCCGTCTGTACAACCGTCTTCTATATCTAGACTAACGAGATCCATCTGTACAACCGTCTTCTATATCTAGACTAAGGAGATCCGTCTGTACAACCGTCATCTATATCTAGACTAACGAGACCCGTCTGTACAACCGTCTTCTATATCTAGACTAACGAGGTACGTCGTTGGACAAACGTCTTCAATATCTAGACTAACGAGATCCGTCTGTACAACCGTCTTCTATATCTAGACTAACGAGATCCGTCTGTACAACCGTCTTCTATATCTAGACTAACGAGATCCGTCTGTACAACCGTCTTCTATATCTAGACTAACGAGATCCGTCTGTACAACCGTCTTCTATAACTAGACTAACGAGATCCGTCTGTACAACCGTCTTCTATATCTAGACTAACGAGATCCGTCTGTACAACCGTCTTCTATATCTAGACTAACGAGATCTCTCGTTATACAACCGTCTTCTATATCTAGACTAACGAGATCCGTCTGTACAACCGCCTTCTATATCTAGACTAACGAGATCCGTCTGCACAACCGTCTTCTATATCTAGACTAACGAGATCTCTCGTTATACAACCGTCTTCTATATCTAGACTAACGGGATCCGTCTGTACAACCGTCTTCTATATCTAGACTAACGAGATCCGTCTGTACAACCGTCTTCTATATCTAGACTAATGAGATCCGTCTGTACAACCGTCTTCTATATCTAGACTAACGAGATCCGTCTGTACAACCGCCTTCTATATCTAGACTAACGAGATACGTCGTTGTACAACCATCTTCTATATCTAGACTAACGCGATCCGTCTGTACAACCGTTTTCTATATCGAGACTAACGAGATCCGTCTGTACAACCGTCTTCTATATCTAGACTAACGGGATACGACGTTGGACAAACGTCTTCTATATCTAGACTAACGAGATCCGTCTGTACAACCGTCTTCTATATCTAGACTAACGAGATCCGTCTGTACAACCGTCTTCTATATCTAGACTAACGAGATCCGTCTGTACAACCGTCTTCTATATCTAGACTAACGAGATCCGTCTGTACAACCGTCTTCTATATCTAGACTAAGGAGATCCGTCTGTACAACCGTCATCTATATCTAGACTAACGAGACCCGTCTGTACAACCGTCTTCTATATCTAGACTAACGAGATCTCTCGTTATACAACCGTCTTCTATATCTAGACTAACGAGATCCGTCTGTACAACCGTCTTCTATATCTAGACTAACGAGATCCATCTGTACAACCGTCTTCTATATCTAGACTAAGGAGATCCGTCTGTACAACCGTCATCTATATCTAGACTAACGAGACCCGTCTGTACAACCGTCTTCTATATCTAGACTAACGAGGTACGTCGTTGGACAAACGTCTTCAATATCTAGACTAACGAGATCCGTCTGTACAACCGTCTTCTATATCTAGACTAACGAGATCCGTCTGTACAACCGTCTTCTATATCTAGACTAACGAGATCCGTCTGTACAACCGTCTTCTATATCTAGACTAACGAGATCCGTCTGTACAACCGTCTTCTATAACTAGACTAACGAGATCCGTCTGTACAACCGTCTTCTATATCTAGACTAACGAGATCCGTCTGTACAACCGTCTTCTATATCTAGACTAACGAGATCTCTCGTTATACAACCGTCTTCTATATCTAGACTAACGAGATCCGTCTGTACAACCGCCTTCTATATCTAGACTAACGAGATCCGTCTGCACAACCGTCTTCTATATCTAGACTAACGAGATCTCTCGTTATACAACCGTCTTCTATATCTAGACTAACGGGATCCGTCTGTACAACCGTCTTCTATATCTAGACTAACGAGATCCGTCTGTACAACCGTCTTCTATATCTAGACTAATGAGATCCGTCTGTACAACCGTCTTCTATATCTAGACTAACGAGATCCGTCTGTACAACCGCCTTCTATATCTAGACTAACGAGATACGTCGTTGTACAACCATCTTCTATATCTAGACTAACGCGATCCGTCTGTACAACCGTTTTCTATATCGAGACTAACGAGATCCGTCTGTACAACCGTCTTCTATATCTAGACTAACGGGATACGACGTTGGACAAACGTCTTCTATATCTAGACTAACGAGATCCGTCTGTACAACCGTCTTCTATATCTAGACTAACGAGATCCGTCTGTACAACCGTCTTCTATATCTAGACTAACGAGATCCGTCTGTACAACCGTCTTCTATATCTAGACTAACGAGATCCGTCTGTACAACCGTCTTCTATAACTAGACTAACGAGATCCGTCTGTACAACCGTCTTCTATATCTAGACTAACGAGATCCGTCTGTACAACCGTCTTCTATATCTAGACTAACGAGATCTCTCGTTATACAACCGTCTTCTATATCTAGACTAACGAGATCCGTCTGTACAACCGCCTTCTATATCTAGACTAACGAGATCCGTCTGCACAACCGTCTTCTATATCTAGACTAACGAGATCTCTCGTTATACAACCGTCTTCTATATCTAGACTAACGGGATCCGTCTGTACAACCGTCTTCTATATCTAGACTAACGAGATCCGTCTGTACAACCGTCTTCTATATCTAGACTAATGAGATCCGTCTGTACAACCGTCTTCTATATCTAGACTAACGAGATCCGTCTGTACAACCGCCTTCTATATCTAGACTAACGAGATACGTCGTTGTACAACCATCTTCTATATCTAGACTAACGCGATCCGTCTGTACAACCGTTTTCTATATCGAGACTAACGAGATCCGTCTGTACAACCGTCTTCTATATCTAGACTAACGGGATACGACGTTGGACAAACGTCTTCTATATCTAGACTAACGAGATCCGTCTGTACAACCGTCTTCTATATCTAGACTAACGTGATCCGTCTGTACAACCGTTTTCTATATCTAGACTAACGAGATCCGTCTGAACAACCGTCTTCTATATCTAGACTAACGAGATCCGTCTGTACAACCGTCTTCTATATCTAGACTAACGAGATCCGTCTGTACAACCGTCTTCTATATCTAGACTAACGAGATCCGTCTGTACAACCGTCTTCTATATCTAGACTAACGAGATCTCTCGTTATACAACCGTCTTCTATATCTAGACTAACGGGATACGTCGTTGGACAAACGTCTTCTATATCTAGACTAACGAGATCCGTCTGTACAACCGTCTTCTATATCTAGACTAACGAGATCCGTCTGTACAACCGTCTTCTATATCTAGACTAACGAGATCCGTCTGTACAACCGTCTTCTATATCTAGACTAACGATATCTCTCGTTATACAACCGTCTTCTATATCTAGACTAACGGGATCCGTCTGTACAACCGTCTTCTATATCTAGACTAACGAGATCCGTCTGTACAACCGTCTTCTATATCTAGACTAACGAGATCCGTCTGTACAACCGTCTTCTATATCTAGACTAACGAGATCCGTCTGTACAACCGTCCTCTATATCTAGACTAACGAGATCCGTCTGTACAACCGTCTTCTATATCTAGACTAACGAGATCTCTCGTTATACAACCGTCTTCTATATCTAGACTAACGAGATCCGTCTGTACAACCGTCTTCTATATCTAGACTAACGAGATCCGTCTGTACAACCGTCTTCTATATCTAGACTAACGAGATCCGTCTGTACAACCGTCTTCTATATCTAGACTAACGAGATCCGTCTGTACAACCGTCTTCTATATCTAGACTAACGAGATCCATCTGTACAACCGTCTTCTATATCTAGACTAATGAGATCCGTCTGTACAACCGTCATCTATATCTAGACTAACGAGACCCGTCTGTACAACCGTCTTCTATATCTAGACTAACGGGATACGTCGTTGGACAAACGTCTTCTATATCTAGACTAACGAGATCCGTCTGTACAACCGTCTTCTATATCTAGACTAACGGAATACGTCGTTATACAACCGTCTTCTATATCTAGACTAACGGGATACGTCGTTATACAACCGTCTTCTATATCTAGACTAACGAGATCCGTCTGTACAACCGTTTTCTATATCTAGACTAACGAGGTACGTCGTGGGACAAACGTCTTCAATATCTAGACTAACGAGATCCGTCTGTACAACCGTCTTCTATATCTAGACTAACGAGACCCGTCTGTACAACCGTCTTCTATATCTAGACTAACGGGATCCGTCTGTACAACCGTCTTCTATATCTAGACTAACGAGATCTCTCGTTATACAACCGTCTTCTATATCTAGACTAACGAGATCCGTCTGTACAACCGTCTTCTATATCTAGACTAACGAGATCCGTCTGTACAACCGTTTTCTATATCTAGACTAACGAGGTACGTCGTTGGACAAACGTCTTCAATATCTAGACTAACGAGATCTCTCGTTATACAACCGTCTTCTATATCTAGACTAATGAGATCCGACTGTACAACCGTCATCTATATCTAGACTAACGAGACCCGTCTGTACAACCGTCTTCTATATCTAGACTAACGGGATACGTCGTTGGACAAACGTCTTCTATATCTAGACTAACGAGATCCGTCTGTACAACCGTCTTCTATATCTAGACTAACGGAATACGTCGTTATACAACCGTCTTCTATATCTAGACTAACGGGATCCGTCTGTACAACCGTCTTCTATATCTAGACTAAGGAGATCCGTCTGTACAACCGTCATCTATATCTAGACTAACGAGACCCGTCTGTACAACCGTCTTCTATATCTAGACTAACGAGATCTCTCGTTATACAACCGTCTTCTATATCTAGACTAACGAGATCCGTCTGTACAACCGTCTTCTATATCTAGACTAACGAGATCCATCTGTACAACCGTCTTCTATATCTAGACTAAGGAGATCCGTCTGTACAACCGTCATCTATATCTAGACTAACGAGACCCGTCTGTACAACCGTCTTCTATATCTAGACTAACGAGGTACGTCGTTGGACAAACGTCTTCAATATCTAGACTAACGAGATCCGTCTGTACAACCGTCTTCTATATCTAGACTAACGAGATCCGTCTGTACAACCGTCTTCTATATCTAGACTAACGAGATCCGTCTGTACAACCGTCTTCTATATCTAGACTAACGAGATCCGTCTGTACAACCGTCTTCTATAACTAGACTAACGAGATCCGTCTGTACAACCGTCTTCTATATCTAGACTAACGAGATCCGTCTGTACAACCGTCTTCTATATCTAGACTAACGAGATCTCTCGTTATACAACCGTCTTCTATATCTAGACTAACGAGATCCGTCTGTACAACCGCCTTCTATATCTAGACTAACGAGATCCGTCTGCACAACCGTCTTCTATATCTAGACTAACGAGATCTCTCGTTATACAACCGTCTTCTATATCTAGACTAACGGGATCCGTCTGTACAACCGTCTTCTATATCTAGACTAACGAGATCCGTCTGTACAACCGTCTTCTATATCTAGACTAATGAGATCCGTCTGTACAACCGTCTTCTATATCTAGACTAACGAGATCCGTCTGTACAACCGCCTTCTATATCTAGACTAACGAGATACGTCGTTGTACAACCATCTTCTATATCTAGACTAACGCGATCCGTCTGTACAACCGTTTTCTATATCGAGACTAACGAGATCCGTCTGTACAACCGTCTTCTATATCTAGACTAACGGGATACGACGTTGGACAAACGTCTTCTATATCTAGACTAACGAGATCCGTCTGTACAACCGTCTTCTATATCTAGACTAACGAGATCCGTCTGTACAACCGTCTTCTATATCTAGACTAACGAGATCCGTCTGTACAACCGTCTTCTATATCTAGACTAACGAGATCCGTCTGTACAACCGTCTTCTATAACTAGACTAACGAGATCCGTCTGTACAACCGTCTTCTATATCTAGACTAACGAGATCCGTCTGTACAACCGTCTTCTATATCTAGACTAACGAGATCTCTCGTTATACAACCGTCTTCTATATCTAGACTAACGAGATCCGTCTGTACAACCGCCTTCTATATCTAGACTAACGAGATCCGTCTGCACAACCGTCTTCTATATCTAGACTAACGAGATCTCTCGTTATACAACCGTCTTCTATATCTAGACTAACGGGATCCGTCTGTACAACCGTCTTCTATATCTAGACTAACGAGATCCGTCTGTACAACCGTCTTCTATATCTAGACTAACGGGATCCGTCTGTACAACCGTCTTCTATATCTAGACTAACGAGATCCGTCTGTACAACCGTCTTCTATATCTAGACTAATGAGATCCGTCTGTACAACCGTCTTCTATATCTAGACTAACGAGATCCGTCTGTACAACCGCCTTCTATATCTAGACTAACGAGATACGTCGTTGTACAACCATCTTCTATATCTAGACTAACGCGATCCGTCTGTACAACCGTTTTCTATATCGAGACTAACGAGATCCGTCTGTACAACCGTCTTCTATATCTAGACTAACGGGATACGACGTTGGACAAACGTCTTCTATATCTAGACTAACGAGATCCGTCTGTACAACCGTCTTCTATATCTAGACTAACGTGATCCGTCTGTACAACCGTTTTCTATATCTAGACTAACGAGATCCGTCTGAACAACCGTCTTCTATATCTAGACTAACGAGATCCGTCTGTACAACCGTCTTCTATATCTAGACTAACGAGATCCGTCTGTACAACCGTCTTCTATATCTAGACTAACGAGATCTCTCGTTATACAACCGTCTTCTATATCTAGACTAACGGGATACGTCGTTGGACAAACGTCTTCTATATCTAGACTAACGAGATCCGTCTGTACAACCGTCTTCTATATCTAGACTAACGAGATCCGTCTGTACAACCGTCTTCTATATCTAGACTAACGAGATCCGTCTGTACAACCGTCTTCTATATCTAGACTAACGATATCTCTCGTTATACAACCGTCTTCTATATCTAGACTAACGGGATCCGTCTGTACAACCGTCTTCTATATCTAGACTAACGAGATCCGTCTGTACAACCGTCTTCTATATCTAGACTAACGAGATCCGTCTGTACAACCGTCTTCTATATCTAGACTAACGAGATCCGTCTGTACAACCGTCCTCTATATCTAGACTAACGAGATCCGTCTGTACAACCGTCTTCTGTATCTAGACTAACGAGATCTCTCGTTATACAACCGTCTTCTATATCTAGACTAACGAGATCCGTCTGTACAACCGTCTTCTATATCTAGACTAACGAGATCCGTCTGTACAACCGTCTTCTATATCTAGACTAACGAGATCCGTCTGTACAACCGTCTTCTATATCTAGACTAACGAGATCCGTCTGTACAACCGTCTTCTATATCTAGACTAACGAGATCCATCTGTACAACCGTCTTCTATATCTAGACTAATGAGATCCGTCTGTACAACCGTCATCTATATCTAGACTAACGAGACCCGTCTGTACAACCGTCTTCTATATCTAGACTAACGGGATACGTCGTTGGACAAACGTCTTCTATATCTAGACTAACGAGATCCGTCTGTACAACCGTCTTCTATATCTAGACTAACGGAATACGTCGTTATACAACCGTCTTCTATATCTAGACTAACGGGATACGTCGTTATACAACCGTCTTCTATATCTAGACTAACGAGATCCGTCTGTACAACCGTTTTCTATATCTAGACTAACGAGGTACGTCGTGGGACAAACGTCTTCAATATCTAGACTAACGAGATCCGTCTGTACAACCGTCTTCTATATCTAGACTAACGAGACCCGTCTGTACAACCGTCTTCTATATCTAGACTAACGGGATCCGTCTGTACAACCGTCTTCTATATCTAGACTAACGAGATCTCTCGTTATACAACCGTCTTCTATATCTAGACTAACGAGATCCGTCTGTACAACCGTCTTCTATATCTAGACTAACGAGATCCGTCTGTACAACCGTTTTCTATATCTAGACTAACGAGGTACGTCGTTGGACAAACGTCTTCAATATCTAGACTAACGAGATCTCTCGTTATACAACCGTCTTCTATATCTAGACTAATGAGATCCGTCTGTACAACCGTCATCTATATCTAGACTAACGAGACCCGTCTGTACAACCGTCTTCTATATCTAGACTAACGGGATACGTCGTTGGACAAACGTCTTCTATATCTAGACTAACGAGATCCGTCTGTACAACCGTCTTCTATATCTAGACTAACGGAATACGTCGTTATACAACCGTCTTCTATATCTAGACTAACGGGATCCGTCTGTACAACCGTCTTCTATATCTAGACTAAGGAGATCCGTCTGTACAACCGTCATCTATATCTAGACTAACGAGACCCGTCTGTACAGCCGTCTTCTATATCTAGACTAACGAGATCTCTCGTTATACAACCGTCTTCTATATCTAGACTAACGAGATCCGTCTGTACAACCGTCTTCTATATCTAGACTAACGAGATCCATCTGTACAACCGTCTTCTATATCTAGACTAAGGAGATCCGTCTGTACAACCGTCATCTATATCTAGACTAACGAGACCCGTCTGTACAACCGTCTTCTATATCTAGACTAACGAGGTACGTCGTTGGACAAACGTCTTCAATATCTAGACTAACGAGATCCGTCTGTACAACCGTCTTCTATATCTAGACTAACGAGATCCGTCTGTACAACCGTCTTCTATATCTAGACTAACGAGATCCGTCTGTACAACCGTCTTCTATATCTAGACTAACGAGATCCGTCTGTACAACCGTCTTCTATAACTAGACTAACGAGATCCGTCTGTACAACCGTCTTCTATATCTAGACTAACGAGATCCGTCTGTACAACCGTCTTCTATATCTAGACTAACGAGATCTCTCGTTATACAACCGTCTTCTATATCTAGACTAACGAGATCCGTCTGTACAACCGCCTTCTATATCTAGACTAACGAGATCCGTCTGCACAACCGTCTTCTATATCTAGACTAACGAGATCTCTCGTTATACAACCGTCTTCTATATCTAGACTAACGGGATCCGTCTGTACAACCGTCTTCTATATCTAGACTAACGAGATCCGTCTGTACAACCGTCTTCTATATCTAGACTAATGAGATCCGTCTGTACAACCGTCTTCTATATCTAGACTAACGAGATCCGTCTGTACAACCGCCTTCTATATCTAGACTAACGAGATACGTCGTTGTACAACCATCTTCTATATCTAGACTAACGCGATCCGTCTGTACAACCGTTTTCTATATCGAGACTAACGAGATCCGTCTGTACAACCGTCTTCTATATCTAGACTAACGGGATACGACGTTGGACAAACGTCTTCTATATCTAGACTAACGAGATCCGTCTGTACAACCGTCTTCTATATCTAGACTAACGTGATCCGTCTGTACAACCGTTTTCTATATCTAGACTAACGAGATCCGTCTGAACAACCGTCTTCTATATCTAGACTAACGAGATCCGTCTGTACAACCGTCTTCTATATCTAGACTAACGAGATCCGTCTGTACAACCGTCTTCTATATCTAGACTAACGAGATCTCTCGTTATACAACCGTCTTCTATATCTAGACTAACGGGATACGTCGTTGGACAAACGTCTTCTATATCTAGACTAACGAGATCCGTCTGTACAACCGTCTTCTATATCTAGACTAACGAGATCCGTCTGTACAACCGTCTTCTATATCTAGACTAACGAGATCCGTCTGTACAACCGTCTTCTATATCTAGACTAACGATATCTCTCGTTATACAACCGTCTTCTATATCTAGACTAACGGGATCCGTCTGTACAACCGTCTTCTATATCTAGACTAACGAGATCCGTCTGTACAACCGTCTTCTATATCTAGACTAACGAGATCCGTCTGTACAACCGTCTTCTATATCTAGACTAACGAGATCCGTCGGTACAACCGTCTTCTATATCTAGACTAACGAGATCCGTCTGTACAACCGTCTTCTATATCTAGACTAACGAGATCCGTCTGTACAACCGTCTTCTATATCTAGACTAACGAGATCTCTCGTTATACAACCGTCTTCTATATCTAGACTAACGGGATACGTCGTTGGACAAACGTCTTCTATATCTAGACTAACGAGATCCGTCTGTACAACCGTCTTCTATATCTAGACTAACGAGATCCGTCTGTACAACCGTCTTCTATATCTAGACTAACGAGATCTCTCGTTATACAACCGTCTTCTATATCTAGACTAACGGGATACGTCGTTGGACAAACGTCTTCTATATCTAGACTAACGAGATCCGTCTGTACAACCGTCTTCTATATCTAGACTAACGAGATCCGTCTGTACAACCGTCTTCTATATCTAGACTAACGAGATCCGTCTGTACAACCGTCTTCTATATCTAGACTAACGAGATCCGTCTGTACAACCGTCTTCTATATCTAGACTAACGAGATCCGTCTGTACAACCGTCTTCTATAACTAGACTAACGAGATCCGTCTGTACAACCGTCTTCTATATCTAGACTAACGAGATCCGTCTGTACAACCGTCTTCTATATCTAGACTAACGAGATCTCTCGTTATACAACCGTCTTCTATATCTAGACTAACGAGATCCGTCTGTACAACCGCCTTCTATATCTAGACTAACGAGATCCGTCTGCACAACCGTCTTCTATATCTAGACTAACGAGATCTCTCGTTATACAACCGTCTTCTATATCTAGACTAACGGGATCCGTCTGTACAACCGTCTTCTATATCTAGACTAACGAGATCCGTCTGTACAACCGTCTTCTATATCTAGACTAATGAGATCCGTCTGTACAACCGTCTTCTATATCTAGACTAACGAGATCCGTCTGTACAACCGCCTTCTATATCTAGACTAACGAGATACGTCGTTGTACAACCATCTTCTATATCTAGACTAACGCGATCCGTCTGTACAACCGTTTTCTATATCGAGACTAACGAGATCCGTCTGTACAACCGTCTTCTATATCTAGACTAACGGGATACGACGTTGGACAAACGTCTTCTATATCTAGACTAACGAGATCCGTCTGTACAACCGTCTTCTATATCTAGACTAACGTGATCCGTCTGTACAACCGTTTTCTATATCTAGACTAACGAGATCCGTCTGAACAACCGTCTTCTATATCTAGACTAACGAGATCCGTCTGTACAACCGTCTTCTATATCTAGACTAACGGGATACGTCGTTGGACAAACGTCTTCTATATCTAGACTAACGAGATCTCTCGTTATACAACCGTCTTCTATATCTAGACTAACGGGATACGTCGTTGGACAAACGTCTTCTATATCTAGACTAACGAGATCCGTCTGTACAACCGTCTTCTATATCTAGACTAACGAGATCCGTCTGTACAACCGTCTTCTATATCTAGACTAACGAGATCCGTCTGTACAACCGTCTTCTATATCTAGACTAACGATATCTCTCGTTATACAACCGTCTTCTATATCTAGACTAACGGGATCCGTCTGTACAACCGTCTTCTATATCTAGACTAACGAGATCCGTCTGTACAACCGTCTTCTATATCTAGACTAACGAGATCCGTCTGTACAACCGTCTTCTATATCTAGACTAACGAGATCCGTCTGTACAACCGTCTTCTATATCTAGACTAACGAGATCCGTCTGTACAACCGTCTTCTATATCTAGACTAACGAGATCCGTCTGTACAACCGTCTTCTATATCTAGACTAACGAGATCTCTCGTTATACAACCGTCTTCTATATCTAGACTAACGGGATACGTCGTTGGACAAACGTCTTCTATATCTAGACTAACGAGATCCGTCTGTACAACCGTCTTCTATATCTAGACTAACGAGATCCGTCTGTACAACCGTCTTCTATATCTAGACTAACGAGATCCGTCTGTACAACCGTCTTCTATATCTAGACTAACGAGATCCGTCTGTACAACCGTCTTCTATATCTAGACTAACGAGATCCGTCTGTACAACCGTCTTCTATATCTAGACTAACGAGATCCGTCTGTACAACCGTCTTCTATATCTAGACTAACGAGATCTCTCGTTATACAACCGTCTTCTATATCTAGACTAACGGGATACGTCGTTGGACAAACGTCTTCTATATCTAGACTAACGAGATCCGTCTGTACAACCGTCTTCTATATCTAGACTAACGAGATCCGTCTGTACAACCGTCATCTATATCTAGACTAACAAGACCCGTCTGTACAACCGTCTTCTATATCTAGACTAACGAGATCCGTCTGCACAACCGTCTTCTATATCTAGACTAACGAGATCCGTCTGAATAACCGTCTTCTATATCTAGACTAACGAGATCCGTCTGTACAACCGCCTTCTATATCTAGACCAACGAGATACGTCGTTGTACAACCATCTTCTATATCTAGACTAACGCGATCCGTCTGTACAACCGTTTTCTATATCGAGACTAACGAGATCCGTCTGTACAACCGTCTTCTATATCTAGACTAACGAGATCCGTCTGTACAACCGTCTTCTATATCTAGACTAACGAGATCCGTCTGAACAACCGTCTTCTATATCTAGACTAACGAGATCCGTCTGTACAACCGTCTTCTATATCTAGACTAACGAGATCCGTCTGTACAACCGTCTTCTATATCTGGACTAACAAGATCCGTCTGTACAACCGTCTTCTATATCTAGACTAACGAGATCCGTCTGTACAACCGTCTTCTATATCTAGACTAACGAGATCCGTCTGTACAACCGTCTTCTATATCTAGACTAACGAGATCTCTCGTTATACAACCGTCTTCTATATCTAGACTAACGGGATACGTCGTTGGACAAACGTCTTCTATATCTAGACTAACGAGATCCGTCTGTACAACCGTCTTCTATATCTAGACTAACGAGATCCGTCTGTACAACCGTCTTCTATATCTAGACTAACGATATCTCTCGTTATACAAGCGTCTTCTATATCTAGACTAACGGGATCCGTCTGTACAACCGTCTTCTATATCTAGACTAACGAGATCTCTCGTTATACAACCGTCTTCTATATCTAGACTAACGAGATCCGTCTGTACAACCGCCTTCTATATCTAGACTAACGAGATCCATCTGTACAACCGTCTTCTATATCTAGACTAAGGAGATCCGTCTGTACAACCGTCTTCTATATCTAGACTAACGAGACCCGTCTGTACAACCGTCTTCTCTATCTAGACTCACGAGACCCGTCTGTACAACCTTCTTCTATATCTAGACTAACGAGATCCGTCTGTACAACCGTCTTCTATATCTAGACTAACGAGATCCGTCTGTACAACCGTCTTCTATATCTAGACTAAAGAGATCCGTCGGTACAACCGTCTTCTATATCTAGACTAACGAGATCCGTCTGTACAACCGTCTTCTATATCTAGACTAACGAGATCCGTCTGTACAACCGTCTTCTATATCTAGACTAATGAGATCCGTCTGTACAACCGTCTTCTATATCTAGACTAACGAGACCCGTCTGTACAACCGTCTTCTCTATCTAGACTCACGAGACCCGTCTGTACAACCTTCTTCTATATCTAGACTAACGAGATCCGTCTGTACAACCGTCATCTATATCTAGACTAACGAGACCCGTCTGTACAACCGTCTTCTATATCTAGACTAACGGGATACGTCGTTGGACAACCGTCTTCTATATCTAGACTAACGGGATACGTCGTTGGACAAACGTCTTCTATATCTAGACTAACGAGATCCGTCTGTACAACCGTCTTCTATATCTAGACTAACGAGATCCGTCTGTACAACCGTTTTCTATATCTAGACTAACGAGGTACGTCGTTGGACAAACGTCTTCAATATCTAGACTAACGAGATCCGTCTGTACAACCGTCTTCTATATCTAGACTAACGGGATCCGTCTGTACAACCGTCTTCTATATCTAGACTAACGAGATCCGTCTGTACAACCGTCTTCTATATCTAGACTAATGAGATCCGTCTGTACAACCGTCTTCTATATCTAGACTAACGAGACCCGTCTGTACAACCGTCTTCTCTATCTAGACTCACGAGACCCGTCTGTACAACCTTCTTCTATATCTAGACTAACGAGATCCGTCTGTACAACCGTCTTCTATATCTAGACTAAAGAGATCCGTCGGTACAACCGTCTTCTATATCTAGACTAACGAGATCCGTCTGTACAACCGTCTTCTATATCTAGACTAACGAGATCTCTCGTTATACAACCGTCTTCTATATCTAGACTAACGGGATACGTCGTTGGACAAACGTCTTCTATATCTAGACTAACGAGATCCGTCTGTACAACCGTCTTCTATATCTAGACTAACGAGATCCGTCTGTACAACCGTCATCTATATCTAGACTAACAAGACCCGTCTGTACAACCGTCTTCTATATCTAGACTAACGAGATCCGTCTGCACAACCGTCTTCTATATCTAGACTAACGAGATCCGTCTGAATAACCGTCTTCTATATCTAGACTAACGAGATCCGTCTGTACAACCGCCTTCTATATCTAGACCAACGAGATACGTCGTTGTACAACCATCTTCTATATCTAGACTAACGCGATCCGTCTGTACAACCGTTTTCTATATCGAGACTAACGAGATCCGTCTGTACAACCGTCTTCTATATCTAGACTAACGAGATCCGTCTGTACAACCGTCTTCTATATCTAGACTAACGAGATCCGTCTGAACAACCGTCTTCTATATCTAGACTAACGAGATCCGTCTGTACAACCGTCTTCTATATCTAGACTAACGAGATCCGTCTGTACAACCGTCTTCTATATCTGGACTAACAAGATCCGTCTGTACAACCGTCTTCTATATCTAGACTAACGAGATCCGTCTGTACAACCGTCTTCTATATCTAGACTAACGAGATCCGTCTGTACAACCGTCTTCTATATCTAGACTAACGAGATCTCTCGTTATACAACCGTCTTCTATATCTAGACTAACGGGATACGTCGTTGGACAAACGTCTTCTATATCTAGACTAACGAGATCCGTCTGTACAACCGTCTTTTATATCTAGACTAACGAGATCCGTCTGTACAACCGTCTTCTATATCTAGACTAACGATATCTCTCGTTATACAAGCGTCTTCTATATCTAGACTAACGGGATCCGTCTGTACAACCGTCTTCTATATCTAGACTAACGAGATCTCTCGTTATACAACCGTCTTCTATATCTAGACTAACGAGATCCGTCTGTACAACCGCCTTCTATATCTAGACTAACGAGATCCATCTGTACAACCGTCTTCTATATCTAGACTAAGGAGATCCGTCTGTACAACCGTCTTCTATATCTAGACTAACGAGACCCGTCTGTACAACCGTCTTCTCTATCTAGACTCACGAGACCCGTCTGTACAACCTTCTTCTATATCTAGACTAACGAGATCCGTCTGTACAACCGTCTTCTATATCTAGACTAACGAGATCCGTCTGTACAACCGTCTTCTATATCTAGACTAAAGAGATCCGTCGGTACAACCGTCTTCTATATCTAGACTAACGAGATCCGTCTGTACAACCGTCTTCTATATCTAGACTAACGAGATCCGTCTGTACAACCGTCTTCTATATCTAGACTAATGAGATCCGTCTGTACAACCGTCTTCTATATCTAGACTAACGAGACCCGTCTGTACAACCGTCTTCTCTATCTAGACTCACGAGACCCGTCTGTACAACCTTCTTCTATATCTAGACTAACGAGATCCGTCTGTACAACCGTCATCTATATCTAGACTAACGAGACCCGTCTGTACAACCGTCTTCTATATCTAGACTAACGGGATACGTCGTTGGACAACCGTCTTCTATATCTAGACTAACGGGATACGTCGTTGGACAAACGTCTTCTATATCTAGACTAACGAGATCCGTCTGTACAACCGTCTTCTATATCTAGACTAACGAGATCCGTCTGTACAACCGTT
Source organism: Andrena bicolor (assembly GCA_960531205.1). Classification (NCBI taxonomy): domain Eukaryota; kingdom Metazoa; phylum Arthropoda; class Insecta; order Hymenoptera; family Andrenidae; genus Andrena; species Andrena bicolor. The sequence goes on from CAUIJW010000096.1 coordinate 1,191,739, forward strand.
TTCTATATCTAGACTAACGAGGTACGTCGTTGGACAAACGTCTTCAATATCTAGACTAACGAGATCCGTCTGTACAACCGTCTTCTATATCTAGACTAACGGGATCCGTCTGTACAACCGTCTTCTATATCTAGACTAACGAGATCCGTCTGTACAACCGTCTTCTATATCTAGACTAATGAGATCCGTCTGTACAACCGTCTTCTATATCTAGACTAACGAGACCCGTCTGTACAACCGTCTTCTCTATCTAGACTCACGAGACCCGTCTGTACAACCTTCTTCTATATCTAGACTAACGAGATCCGTCTGTACAACCGTCTTCTATATCTAGACTAAAGAGATCCATCTGTACAACCGTCTTCTATATCTAGACTAATGAGATCCGTCTGTACAACCGTCATCTATATCTAGACTAACGAGACCCGTCTGTACAACCGTCTTCTATATCTAGACTAACGGGATACGTCGTTGGACAAACGTCTTCTATATCTAGACTAACGAGATCCGTCTGTACAACCGTCTTCTATATCTAGACTAACGAGATCCGTCTGTACAACCGTCTTCTATATCTAGACTAACGAGATCCGTCTGTACAACCGTCTTCTATATCTAGACTAACGAGATCCGTCTGTACAACCGTCTTCTATATCTAGACTAACGGAATACGTCGTTATACAACCGTCTTCTATATCTAGACTAACGGGATACGTCGTTATACAACCGTCTTCTATATCTAGACTAACGAGATCCGTCTGTACAACCGTTTTCTATATCTAGACTAACGAGGTACGTCGTGGGACAAACGTCTTCAATATCTAGACTAACGAGATCCGTCTGTACAACCGTCTTCTATATCTAGACTAACGAGACCCGTCTGTACAACCGTCTTCTATATCTAGACTAACGGGATCCGTCTGTACAACCGTCTTCTATATCTAGACTAACGAGATCTCTCGTTATACAACCGTCTTCTATATCTAGACTAACGAGATCCGTCTGTACAACCGTCTTCTATATCTAGACTAACGAGATCCGTCTGTACAACCGTTTTCTATATCTAGACTAACGAGGTACGTCGTTGGACAAACGTCTTCAATATCTAGACTAACGAGATCCGTCTGTACAACCGTCTTCTATATCTAGACTACCGGGATCCGTCTGTACAACCGTCTTCTATATCTAGACTAACGAGATCCGTCTGTACAACCGTCTTCTATATCTAGACTAATGAGATCCGTCTGTACAACCGTCTTCTATATCTAGACTAACGAGATCCGTCTGTACAACCGTCTTCTATATCTAGACTAACGAGATCTCTCGTTATACAACCGTCTTCTATATCTAGACTAACGAGATCCGTCTGTACAACCGTCTTCTATATCTAGACTAACGAGATCCGTCTGTACAACCGTCTTCTATATCTAGACTAACGAGATCTCTCGTTATACAACCGTCTTCTATATCTAGACTAACGGGATACGTCGTTGGACAAACGTCTTCTATATCTAGACTAACGAGATCCGTCTGTACAACCGTCTTCTATAACTAGACTAACGAGATCCGTCTGTACAACCGTCTTCTATATCTAGACTAACGATATCTCTCGTTATACAACCGTCTTCTATATCTAGAGAAACGGGATCCGTCTGTACAACCGTCTTCTATATCTAGACTAACGAGATCTCTCGTTATACAACCGTCTTCTATATCTAGACTAACGAGATCCGTCTGTACAACCGTCTTCTATATCTAGACTAACGAGATCCATCTGTACAACCGTCTTCTATATCTAGACTAAGGAGATCCGTCTGTACAACCGTCATCTATATCTAGACTAACGAGACCCGTCTGTACAACCGTCTTCTATATCTAGACTAACGAGGTACGTCGTTGGACAAACGTCTTCAATATCTAGACTAACGAGATCCGTCTGTACAACCGTCTTCTATATCTAGACTAACGAGATCCGTCTGTACAACCGTCTTCTATATCTAGACTAACGAGATCCGTCTGTACAACCGTCTTCTATATCTAGACTAACGAGATCCGTCTGTACAACCGTCTTCTATATCTAGACTAACGATATCTCTCGTTATACAACCGTCTTCTATATCTAGACTAACGGGATCCGTCTGTACAACCGTCTTCTATATCTAGACTAACGAGATCTCTCGTTATACAACCGTCTTCTATATCTAGACTAACGAGATCCGTCTGTACAACCGCCTTCTATATCTAGACTAACGAGATCCATCTGTACAACCGTCTTCTATATCTAGACTAAGGAGATCCGTCTGTACAACCGTCTTCTATATCTAGACTAACGAGACCCGTCTGTACAACCGTCTTCTCTATCTAGACTCACGAGACCCGTCTGTACAACCTTCTTCTATATCTAGACTAACGCGATCCGTCTGTACAACCGTCTTCTATATCTAGACTAACGAGATCCGTCTGTACAACCGTTTTCTATATCTAGACTAACGAGATCCGTCTGAACAACCGTCTTCTATATCTAGACTAACGAGATCCGTCTGTACAACCGTCTTCTATATCTAGACTAACGATATCTCTCGTTATACAACCGTCTTCTATATCTAGACTAACGGGATCCGTCTGTACAACCGTCTTCTATATCTAGACTAACGAGATCTCTCGTTATACAACCGTCTTCTATATCTAGACTAACGGGATACGTCGTTGGACAAACGTCTTCTATATCTAGACTAACGAGATCCGTCTGTACAACCGTCTTCTATATCTAGACTAACGAGATCTCTCGTTATACAACCGTCTTCTATATCTAGACTAACGAGATCCATCTGTACAACCGTCTTCTATATCTAGACTAAGGAGATCCGTCTGTACAACCGTCATCTATATCTAGACTAACGAGACCCGTCTGTACAACCGTCTTCTATATCTAGACTAACGAGATCCGTCTGCACAACCGTCTTCTATATCTAGACTAACGAGATCCGTCTGAACAACCGTCTTCTATATCTAGACTAACGAGATCCGTCTGAACAACCGTCTTCTATATCTAGACTAACGAGATCCGTCTGTACAACCGCCTTCTATATCTAGACTAACGAGATACGTCGTTGTACAACCATCTTCTATATCTAGACTAACGCGATCCGTCTGTACAACCGTCTTCTATATCTAGACTAACGAGATCCGTCTGTACAACCGTCTTCTATATCTAGACTAACGAGATCCGTCTGCACAACCGTCTTCTATATCTAGACTAACGAGATCCGTCTGTACAACCGTCTTCTATATCTAGACTAATGAGATCCGTCTGTACAACCGTCTTCTATATCTAGACTAACGAGATCCGTCTGTACAACCGCCTTCTATATCTAGACTAACGAGATACGTCGTTGTACAACCATCTTCTATATCTAGACTAACGCGATCCGTCTGTACAACCGTTTTCTATATCGAGACTAACGAGATCCGTCTGTACAACCGTCTTCTATATCTAGACTAACGGGATACGACGTTGGACAAACGTCTTCTATATCTAGACTAACGAGATCCGTCTGTACAACCGTCTTCTATATCTAGACTAACGAGATCCGTCTGTACAACCGTTTTCTATATCTAGACTAACGAGATCCGTCTGAACAACCGTCTTCTATATCTAGACTAACGAGATCCGTCTGTACAACCGTCTTCTATATCTAGACTAACGAGATCCGTCTGTACAACCGTCATCTATATCTAGACTAACGAGATCCGTCTGTACAACCGCCTTCTATATCTAGACTAACGAGATCCGTCTGTACAACCGTCTTCTATATCTAGACTAACGAGATCCGTCTGTACAACCGTCTTCTATATCTAGACTAACGAGATCTCTCGTTATACAACCGTCTTCTATATCTAGACTAACGAGATCCGTCTGTACAACCGTCTTCTATATCTAGACTAACGAGATCCGTCTGTACAACCGTTTTCTATATCTAGACTAACGAGGTACGTCGTTGGACAAACGTCTTCAATATCTAGACTAACGAGATCCGTCTGTACAACCGTCTTCTATATCTAGACTAACGGGATCCGTCTGTACAACCGTCTTCTATATCTAGACTAACGAGATCTCTCGTTATACAACCGTCTTCTATATCTAGACTAACGAGATCCGTCTGTACAACCGTCTTCTATATCTAGACTAACGAGATCCGTCTGTACAACCGCCTTCTATATCTAGACTAACGAGATACGTCGTTGTACAACCATCTTCTATATCTAGACTAACGCGATCCGTCTGTACAACCGTTTTCTATATCGAGACTAACGAGATCCGTCTGTACAACCGTCTTCTATATCTAGACTAACGATATCTCTCGTTATACAACCGTCTTCTATATCTAGACTAACGGGATCCGTCTGTACAACCGTCTTCTATATCTAGACTAACGAGATCTCTCGTTATACAACCGTCTTCTATATCTAGACTAACGAGATCCGTCTGTACAACCGTCTTCTATATCTAGACTAACGAGATCCGTCTGTACAACCGTCTTCTATATCTAGACTAATGAGATCCGTCTGCACAACCGTCTTCTATATCTAGACTAACGAGACCCGTCTGTACAACCGTCTTCTCTATCTAGACTCACGAGATCCGTCTGTACAACCGTTTTCTATATCTAGACTAACGAGGTACGTCGTTGGACAAACGTCTTCAATATCTAGACTAACGAGATCCGTCTGTACAACCGTCTTCTATATCTAGACTAACGGGATCCGTCTGTACAACCGTCTTCTATATCTAGACTAAAGAGATCCGTCGGTACAACCGTCTTCTATATCTAGACTAATGAGATCCGTCTGCACAACCGTCTTCTATATCTAGACTAACGAGACCCGTCTGTACAACCGTCTTCTCTATCTAGACTCACGAGATCCGTCTGTACAACCGTTTTCTATATCTAGACTAACGAGGTACGTCGTTGGACAAACGTCTTCAATATCTAGACTAACGAGATCCGTCTGTACAACCGTCTTCTATATCTAGACTAACGGGATCCGTCTGTACAACCGTCTTCTATATCTAGACTAAAGAGATCCGTCGGTACAACCGTCTTCTATATCTAGACTAACGAGATCCGTCTGTACAACCGTCTTCTCTATCTAGACTCACGAGACCCGTCTGTACAACCTTCTTCTATATCTAGACTAACGAGATCCGTCTGTACAACCGTCATCTATATCTAGACTAACGAGACCCGTCTGTACAACCGTCTTCTATATCTAGACTAACGGGATACGTCGTTGGACAACCGTCTTCTATATCTAGACTAACGGGATCCGTCTGTACAACCGTCTTCTATATCGAGACTAACGAGATCTCTCGTTATACAACCGTCTTCTATATCTAGACTAACGAGATCCGTCTGTACAACCGTCTTCTATATCTAGACTAACGAGATCCGTCTGTACAACCGTCTTCTATATCTAGACTAACGAGATCCGTCTGTACAACCGTCTTCTATATCTAGACTAACGAGATCTCTCGTTATACAACCGTCTTCTATATCTAGACTAACGAGATCCGTCTGTACAACCGCCTTCTATATCTAGACTAACGAGACCCGTCTGTACAACCGTCTTCTATATCTAGACTAAGGAGATCCGTCTGTACAACCGTCATCTATATCTAGACTAACGAGACCCGTCTGTACAACCGTCTTCTATATCTAGACTAACGAGATCCGTCTGTACAACCGTCTTCTATATCTAGACTAACGAGATCCGTCTGTACAACCGTTTTCTATATCTAGACTAACGAGGTACGTCGTTGGACAAACGTCTTCAATATCTAGACTAACGAGATCCGTCTGTACAACCGTCTTCTATATCTAGACTAACGGGATCCGTCTGTACAACCGTCTTCTATATCTAGACTAACGAGATCTCTCGTTATACAACCGTCTTCTATATCTAGACAAACGAGATCCGTCTGTACAACCGTCTTCTATATCTAGACTAACGAGAACCGTCTGTACAACCGTTTTCTATATCTAGACTAACGAGGTACGTCGTTGGACAAACGTCTTCAATATCTAGACTAACGAGATCCGTCTGTACAACCGTCTTCTATATCTAGACTAACGGGATCCGTCTGTACAACCGTCTTCTATATCTAGACTAACGAGATCCGTCTGTACAACCGTCTTCTATATCTAGACTAATGAGATCCGTCTGTACAACCGTCTTCTATATCTAGACTAACGAGATCCGTCTGTACAACCGTCTTCTATATCTAGACTAACGAGATCTCTCGTTATACAACCGTCTTCTATATCTAGACTAACGAGATCCGTCTGTACAACCGTCTTCTATATCTAGACTAACGAGATCCGTCTGTACAACCGTCTTCTATATCTAGACTAACGAGATCTCTCGTTATACAACCGTCTTCTATATCTAGACTAACGGGATACGTCGTTGGACAAACGTCTTCTATATCTAGACTAACGAGATCCGTCTGTACAACCGTCTTCTATATCTAGACTGACGAGATCCGTCTGTACAACCGTCTTCTATATCTAGACTAACGATATCTCTCGTTATACAACCGTCTTCTATATCTAGACTAACGGGATCCGTCTGTACAACCGTCTTCTATATCTAGACTAACGAGATCTCTCGTTATACAACCGTCTTCTATATCTAGACTAACGAGATCCGTCTGCACAACCGTCTTCTATATCTAGACTAACGAGATCCGTCTGAACAACCGTCTTCTATATCTAGACTAACGAGATCCGTCTGTACAACCGCCTTCTATATCTAGACCAACGAGATACGTCGTTGTACAACCATCTTCTATATCGAGACTAACGAGATCCGTCTGTACAACCGTCTTCTATATCTAGACTAACGGGATACGACGTTGGACAAACGTCTTCTATATCTAGACTAACGAGATCCGTCTGAACAACCGTCTTCTATATCTGGACTAACGAGATCCGTCTGTACAACCGCCTTCTATATCTAGACTAACGAGATACGTCGTTGTACAACCATCTTCTATATCTAGACTAACGCGATCCGTCTGTACAACCGTCTACTATATCTAGACTAACGAGATCCGTCTGTACAACCGTCTTCTATATCTAGACTAACGAGATCCGTCTGTACAACCGTCTTCTATATCTAGACTAACGAGATCCATCTGTACAACCGTCTTCTATATCTAGACTAAGGAGATCCGTCTGTACAACCGTCATCTATATCTAGACTAACGAGACCCGTCTGTACAACCGTCTTCTATATCTAGACTAACGAGATCCATCTGTACAACCGTCTTCTATATCTAGACTAATGAGATCCGTCTGTACAACCGTCATCTATATCTAGACTAACGAGACCCGTCTGTACAACCGTCTTCTATATCTAGACTAACGAGATCTCTCGTTATACAACCCTCTTCTATATCTAGACTAACGAGATCCGTCTGTACAACCGTCTTCTATATCTAGACTAACGATATCTCTCGTTATACAACCGTCTTCTATATCTAGACTAACGGGATCCGTCTGTACAACCGTCTTCTATATCTAGACTAACGAGATCTCTCGTTATACAACCGTCTTCTATATCTAGACTAACGAGATCCGTCTGTACAACCGCCTTCTATATCTAGACTAACGAGATCCATCTGTACAACCGTCTTCTATATCTAGACTAAGGAGATCCGTCTGTACAACCGTCATCTATATCTAGACTAACGAGACCCGTCTGTACAACCGTCTTCTATATCTAGACTAACGAGATCCATCTGTACAACCGTCTTCTATATCTAGACTAATGAGATCCGTCTGTACAACCGTCATCTATATCTAGACTAACGAGACCCGTCTGTACAACCGTCTTCTATAACTAGACTAACGAGATCTCTCGTTATACAACCCTCTTCTATATCTAGACTAACGAGATCCGTCTGTACAACCGTCTTCTATATCTAGACTAACGAGATCCGTCTGTACAACCGTCTTCTATATCTAGACTAACGGGATACGGCGTTGGACAAACGTCTTCTATATCTAGACTAACGAGATCCGTCTGTACAACCGTCTTCTATATCTTGACTAACGAGATCCGTCTGTACAACCGTCTTCTATATCTAGACTAACGAGATCCGTCTGTACAACCGTCTTCTATATCTAGACTAACGAGATCTCTCGTTATACAACCGTCTTCTATATCTAGACTAACGGGATACGTCGTTGGACAAACGTCTTCTATATCTAGACTAACGAGATCCGTCTGTACAACCGTCTTCTATATCTAGACTAACGAGATCCGTCTGTACAACCGTCTTCTATATCTAGACTAACGATATCTCTCGTTATACAACCGTCTTCTATATCTAGACTAACGGGATCCGTCTGTACAACCGTCTTCTATATCTAGACTAACGAGATCTCTCGTTATACAACCGTCTTCTATATCTAGACTAACGAGATCCATCTGTACAACCGTCTTCTATATCTAGACTAACGGGATACGACGTTGGACAATCGTCTTCTATATCTAGACTAACGAGATCCGTCTGTACAACCGTCTTCTATATCTAGACTAACGAGATCCGTCTGTACAACCGTTTTCTATATCTAGACTAACGAGATCCGTCTGAACAACCGTCTTCTATATCTAGACTAATGAGATCCGTCTGTACAACCGTCATCTATATCTAGACTAACGAGACCCGTCTGTACAACCGTCTTCTATATCTAGACTAACGAGATCTCTCGTTATACAACCCTCTTCTATATCTAGACTAACGAGATCCGTCTGTACAACCGTCTTCTATATCTAGACTAACGAGATCCGTCTGTACAACCGTCTTCTATATCTAGACTAACGATATCTCTCGTTATACAACCGTCTTCTATATCTAGACTAACGGGATCCGTCTGTACAACCGTCTTCTATATCTAGACTAACGAGATCCGTCTGTACAACCGTCTTCTATATCTAGACTAACGATATCTCTCGTTATACAACCGTCTTCTATATCTAGACTAACGAGATCCGTCTGTACAACCGTCTTCTATATCTAGACTAACGAGATCCGTCTGTACAACCGTCTTCTATATCTAGACTAACGAGATCCGTCTGTACAACCGTCTTCTATATCTAGACTAACGATATCTCTCGTTATACAACCGTCTTCTATATCTAGACTAACGAGATCCATCTGTACAACCGTTTTCTATATCTAGACTAACGAGATCCGTCTGAACAACCGTCTTCTATATCTAGACTAATGAGATCCGTCTGTACAACCGTCATCTATATCTAGACTAACGAGACCCGTCTGTACAACCGTCTTCTATATCTAGACTAACGAGATCTCTCGTTATACAACCCTCTTCTATATCTAGACTAACGAGATCCGTCTGTACAACCGTCTTCTATATCTAGACTAACGATATCTCTCGTTATACAACCGTCTTCTATATCTAGACTAATGAGATCCGTCTGTACAACCGTCATCTATATCTAGACTAACGAGACCCGTCTGTACAACCGTCTTCTATATCTAGACTAACGGGATACGGCGTTGGACAAACGTCTTCTATATCTAGACTAACGAGATCCGTCTGTACAACCGTCTTCTATATCTTGACTAACGAGATCCGTCTGTACAACCGTCTTCTATATCTAGACTAACGAGATCCGTCTGTACAACCGTCTTCTATATCTAGACTAACGAGATCTCTCGTTATACAACCGTCTTCTATATCTAGACTAACGGGATACGTCGTTGGACAAACGTCTTCTATATCTAGACTAACGAGATCCGTCTGTACAACCGTCTTCTATATCTAGACTAACGAGATCCGTCTGTACAACCGTCTTCTATATCTAGACTAACGATATCTCTCGTTATACAACCGTCTTCTATATCTAGACTAACGGGATCCGTCTGTACAACCGTCTTCTATATCTAGACTAACGAGATCTCTCGTTATACAACCGTCTTCTATATCTAGACTAACGAGATCCGTCTGTACAACCGTCTTCTATATCTAGACTAACGAGATCCATCTGTACAACCGTCTTCTATATCTAGACTAAGGAGATCCGTCTGTACAACCGTCATCTATATCTAGACTAACGAGACCCGTCTGTACAACCGTCTTCTATATCTAGACTAACGAGATCCGTCTGTACAACCGTCTTCTATATCTAGACTAACGAGATCCGTCTGTACAACCGTCTTCTATATCTAGACTAACGAGATCTCTCGTTATACAACCGTCTTCTATATCTAGACTAACGAGATCCGTCTGTACAACCGTCTTCTATATCTAGACTAACGAGATCCGTCTGTACAACCGTTTTCTATATCTAGACTAACGAGGTACGTCGTTGGACAAACGTCTTCAATATCTAGACTAACGAGATCCGTCTGTACAACCGTCTTCTATATCTAGACTAACGGGATCCGTCTGTACAACCGTCTTCTATATCTAGACTAACGAGATCTCTCGTTATACAACCGTCTTCTATATCTAGACTAACGAGATCCGTCTGTACAACCGTCTTCTATATCTAGACTAACGAGATCCGTCTGTACAACCGTTTTCTATATCTAGACTAACGAGGTACGTCGTTGGACAAACGTCTTCAATATCTAGACTAACGAGATCCGTCTGTACAACCGTCTTCTATATCTAGACTAACGGGATCCGTCTGTACAACCGTCTTCTATATCTAGACTAACGAGATCTCTCGTTATACAACCGTCTTCTATATCTAGACAAACGAGATCCGTCTGTACAACCGTCTTCTATATCTAGACTAACGAGATCCGTCTGTACAACCGTCTTCTATATCTAGACTAACGAGATCCGTCTGTACAACCGTTTTCTATATCTAGACTAACGAGGTACGTCGTTGGACAAACGTCTTCAATATCTAGACTAACGAGATCCGTCTGTACAACCGTCTTCTATATCTAGACTAACGAGATCCGTCTGTACAACCGCCTTCTATATCTAGACTAACGAGATACGTCGTTGTACAACCATCTTCTATATCTAGACTAACGCGATCCGTCTGTACAACCGTTTTCTATATCGAGACTAACGAGATCCGTCTGTACAACCGTCTTCTATATCTAGACTAACGGGATACGACGTTGGACAAACGTCTTCTATATCTAGACTAACGAGATCCGTCTGTACAACCGTCTTCTATATCTAGACTAACGAGATCCGTCTGTACAACCGTTTTCTATATCTAGACTAACGAGATCCGTCTGAACAACCGTCTTCTATATCTAGACTAATGAGATCCGTCTGTACAACCGTCATCTATATCTAGACTAACGAGACCCGTCTGTACAACCGTCTTCTATATCTAGACTGACGAGATCTCTCGTTATACAACCCTCTTCTATATCTAGACTAACGAGATCCGTCTGTACAACCGTCTTCTATATCTAGACTAACGAGATCCGTCTGTACAACCGTCTTCTATATCTAGACTAACGATATCTCTCGTTATACAACCGTCTTCTATATCTAGACTAACGGGATCCGTCTGTACAACCGTCTTCTATATCTAGACTAACGAGATCTCTCGTTATACAACCGTCTTCTATATCTAGACTAACGAGATCCGTCTGTACAACCGCCTTCTATATCTAGACTAACGAGATCCATCTGTACAACCGTCTTCTATATCTAGACTAAGGAGTTCCGTCTGTACAACCGTCATCTATATCTAGACTAACGAGACCCGTCTGTACAACCGTCTTCTATATCTAGACTAACGAGATCCATCTGTACAACCGTCTTCTATATCTAGACTAATGAGATCCGTCTGTACAACCGTCATCTATATCTAGACTAACGAGACCCGTCTGTACAACCGTCTTCTATATCTAGACTAACGAGATCTCTCGTTATACAACCCTCTTCTATATCTAGAAAACGAGATCCGTCTGTACAACCGTCTTCTATATCTAGACTAACGAGATCCGTCTGTACAACCGTCTTCTATATCTAGACTAACGAGATCCGTCTGTACAACCGTCTTCTATATCTAGACTAACGAGATCCGTCTGCACAACCGTCTTCTATATCTAGACTAACGAGATCCGTCTGTACAACCGTCTTCTATATCTAGACTAATGAGATCCGTCTGTACAACCGTCTTCTATATCTAGACTAACGAGATCCGTCTGTACAACCGCCTTCTATATCTAGACTAACGAGATACGTCGTTGTACAACCATCTTCTATATCTAGACTAACGCGATCCGTCTGTACAACCGTTTTCTATATCGAGACTAACGAGATCCGTCTGTACAACCGTCTTCTATATCTAGACTAACGGGATACGACGTTGGACAAACGTCTTCTATATCTAGACTAACGAGATCCGTCTGTACAACCGTCTTCTATATCTAGACTAACGAGATCCGTCTGTACAACCGTTTTCTATATCTAGACTAACGAGATCCGTCTGAACAACCGTCTTCTATATCTAGACTAACGAGATCCGTCTGTACAACCGTCTTCTATATCTAGACTAACGAGATCCGTCTGTACAACCGTCTTCTATATCTAGACTAACGGGATCCGTCTGTACAACCGTCTTCTATATCTAGACTAACGGGATACGTCGTTGGACAAACGTCTTCTATATCTAGACTAACGAGATCCGTCTGTACAACCGTCTTCTATATCTAGACTAACGAGATCCGTCTGTACAACCGTCTTCTATATCTAGACTAACGAGATCCGTCTGTACAACCGTCTTCTATATCTAGACTAACGAGATCCGTCTGTACAACCGTCTTCTATATCTAGACTAACGATATCTCTCGTTATACAACCGTCTTCTATATCTAGACTAACGGGATCCGTCTGTACAACCGTCTTCTATATCCAGACTAACGAGATCTCTCGTTATACAACCGTCTTCTATATCTAGACTAACGAGATCCGTCTGTACAACCGCCTTCTATATCTAGACTAACGAGATCCATCTGTACAACCGTCTTCTATATCTAGACTAAGGAGATCCGTCTGTACAACCGTCATCTATATCTAGACTAACGAGACCCGTCTGTACAACCGTCTTCTATATCTAGACTAACGAGATCCATCTGTACAACCGTCTTCTATATCTAGACTAAAGAGATCCGTCTGTACAACCGTCATCTATATCTAGACTAACGAGACCCGTCTGTACAACCGTCTTCTATATCTAGACTAACGAGATCTCTCGTTATACAACCCTCTTCTATATCTAGACTAACGAGATCCGTCTGTACAACCGTCTTCTATATCTAGACTAACGAGATCCGTCTGTACAACCGTCTTCTATATCTAGACTAACGAGATCCGTCTGTACAACCGTTTTCTATATCTAGACTAACGAGATCCGTCTGAACAACCGTCTTCTATATCTAGACTAATGAGATCCGTCTGTACAACCGTCATCTATATCTAGACTAACGAGACCCGTCTGTACAACCGTCTTCTATATCTAGACTAACGAGATCTCTCGTTATACAACCCTCTTCTATATCTAGACTAACGAGATCCGTCTGTACAACCGTCTTCTATATCTAGACTAACGAGATCCGTCTGTACAACCGTCTTCTATATCTAGACTAACGATATCTCTCGTTATACAACCGTCTTCTATATCTAGACTAACGAGATCCGTCTGTACAACCGTTTTCTATATCTAGACTAACGAGATCCGTCTGAACAACCGTCTTCTATATCTAGACTAATGAGATCCGTCTGTACAACCGTCATCTATATCTAGACTAACGAGACCCGTCTGTACAACCGTCTTCTATATCTAGACTAACGAGATCTCTCGTTATACAACCCTCTTCTATATCTAGACTAACGAGATCCGTCTGTACAACCGTCTTCTATATCTAGACTAACGAGATCCGTCTGTACAACCGTCTTCTATATCTAGACTAACGATATCTCTCGTTATACAACCGTCTTCTATATCTAGACTAACGGGATCCGTCTGTACAACCGTCTTCTATATCTAGACTAACGAGATCTCTCGTTATACAACCGTCTTCTATATCTAGACTAACGAGATCCGTCTGTACAACCGCCTTCTATATCTAGACTAACGAGATCCATCTGTACAACCGTCTTCTATATCTAGACTAAGGAGATCCGTCTGTACAACCGTCATCTATATCTAGACTAACGAGACCCGTCTGTACAACCGTCTTCTATATCTAGACTAACGAGATCCATCTGTACAACCGTCTTCTATATCTAGACTAATGAGATCCGTCTGTACAACCGTCATCTATATCTAGACTAACGAGACCCGTCTGTACAACCGTCTTCTATATCTAGACTAACGAGATCTCTCGTTATACAACCCTCTTCTATATCTAGACTAACGAGATCCGTCTGTACAACCGTCTTCTATATCTAGACTAACGAGATCCGTCTGTACAACCGTCTTCTATATCTAGACTAACGAGATCCGTCTGTACAACCGTCTTCTATATCTAGACTAACGAGATCCGTCTGCACAACCGTCTTCTATATCTAGACTAACGAGATCCGTCTGTACAACCGTCTTCTATATCTAGACTAATGAGATCCGTCTGTACAACCGTCTTCTATATCTAGACTAACGAGATCCGTCTGTACAACCGCCTTCTATATCTAGACTAACGAGATACGTCGTTGTACAACCATCTTCTATATCTAGACTAACGCGATCCGTCTGTACAACCGTTTTCTATATCGAGACTAACGAGATCCGTCTGTACAACCGTCTTCTATATCTAGACTAACGGGATACGACGTTGGACAAACGTCTTCTATATCTAGACTAACGAGATCCGTCTGTACAACCGTCTTCTATATCTAGACTAACGAGATCCGTCTGTACAACCGTTTTCTATATCTAGACTAACGAGATCCGTCTGAACAACCGTCTTCTATATCTAGACTAACGAGATCCGTCTGTACAACCGTCTTCTATATCTAGACTAACGAGATCCGTCTGTACAACCGTCTTCTATATCTAGACTAACGAGATCTCTCGTTATACAACCGTCTTCTATATCTAGACTAACGGGATACGTCGTTGGACAAACGTCTTCTATATCTAGACTAACGAGATCCGTCTGTACAACCGTCTTCTATATCTAGACTAACGAGATCCGTCGGTACAACCGTCTTCTATATCTAGACTAACGAGATCCGTGTGTACAACCGTCTTCTATATCTAGACTAACGATATCTCTCGTTATACAACCGTCTTCTATATCTAGACTAACGGGATCCGTCTGTACAACCGTCTTCTATATCTAGACTAACGAGATCTCTCGTTATACAACCGTCTTCTATATCTAGACTAACGAGATCCGTCTGTACAACCGCCTTCTATATCTAGACTAACGAGATCCATCTGTACAACCGTCTTCTATATCTAGACTAAGGAGATCCGTCTGTACAACCGTCATCTATATCTAGACTAACGAGACCCGTCTGTACAACCGTCTTCTATATCTAGACTAACGAGATCCATCTGTACAACCGTCTTCTATATCTAGACTAATGAGATCCGTCTGTACAACCGTCATCTATATCTAGACTAACGAGACCCGTCTGTACAACCGTCTTCTATATCTAGACTAACGAGATCTCTCGTTAT